>CM067335.1:60762500-61403000 GCA_034376525.1 Nicotiana benthamiana | reverse complement strand
ATTACAAAGGTACAGAGAAAATAGATGATAGTTAGTAGTAATATCAAGTTCAGGTCTTCTCTTATTACGAGTCTTAAAGTGGATATTTATGGTTAGTTTTTAAATCTATATGTTTGGGCTATTGTTGGTGGAAGTCACTTCCCGCGGTATCTTTTCCAGTGGTATTGGAACTTCTAACTGATCAACAGCCTTACTGATTAAAAGGAATTTGATAAGCAGCCTGGTTTGCATGTCACTCTTCATGTCTGACTGTGGCTATGGATTTAAGAAGAGCCTATTGGATGAGAGCTTAATAGGTCATGGCCTTCAATCTCAGTGCATGGTCATGGAAGGGATGTGATACTTCATTCTAAAGAAATTGGTTGAATCTACCATGCAAGATAGAGGAGGTTGTAATTATATTTTTGATGGATATTGAGTGTAAATACCGTTTACCCTATCAAGTCCTTTACTGATTCTGAAAATTTTTGTTGTGCCGTGTTCTTGCAATTTGGAGAGTGAAGGACTTCGTCATGTATCGTTCTTGGCTATGACTGTGAGAATAACTTTACTTGAGTTTTGCACCCAAGGGTGTGGCCTAATGGTCAATGAAGTGAGCGAGAACCACGTGGTCTCAGATTGTAATCCCAGTGGAGGCCAAAAACATTAGGTGATTTCTTTCCATCCATCCAAGCCTTGGTGGATAGAGTTATTTGGTACTTGTTGTTGGTGGGAGGTAGCAGGTCCCGAACACAATGGTTATATAAAAAAAGCTTTCACTTGAGTTCATCTCGACGAAAGAGTGAAGTGGAAGCTTTTTACTATGTGTTGTAAAAAACTAAAATTAGCAAAAAATCTGTCTGCCGAGTCCGCTTGAACATGTTTACTCTCTTTGATGCATGTGTGGGTGCAGGGAGAACGTTTTCATCTCAATTCTTAATTTTTATTTCTATAATTTTTCAAAAAAAGAAGTTTTTAATATCAAAACTAAGGAAAGACCTTTACATGATTGGCTGGCTCGAGCGGAAACATTTTTTTCCTACTGATCTGAGAAGCCAATGTAAAATATCGTTGATCTGCGCTTTTTATAGGAACAATCACCTATATTAATAACAAAAAGAAGACCCTATGTGCTGAAGACTGATAAGCTTATGATCTTCTATTTCATATAAAAGAAACCGTTGTTAGTAAGGATGTGTACAGAAAAAAGAACAATTTTTCTGTGCAACAATACAACTAATAATAAAAGCCTCACAATTACTTTGGAGGTCAGTGAACTAGATCTCTTGAAGTAGTTATGGTGCTCTATCCGTATCGCAGAGAAAGTAACCTTCAGTCCCATTGAGAAATTTTGGATAATTCTAGTTTAGTGCTTTTCATAACTAAAACAAATGTCGTTTAATATTCTAATTTCTAAGTGGAAGATATGATCGCACTTCTCTACCAGATTATATAGGATCTTGCTGTTATTTCTTTAGCGGACGCTTTGTAATTAGAGTGGAAGACAAAGCAAACCTGAAAGATACCACATCCTCTCCATAAATCTGCTTTTATGCTGTTGGGACAAATTTACCACATTATTGGTTGAAGACGCTTATAATCTTCTTCTGAATTTGTTATCATCTTGCTTTTCTGGAGCTAAGTAAAATTATGACTGAATGAGTTTTGTATGTGTCGTCATGATTGCTATGGCTTATGAATACCCCTTTAGACCCTTCTATAAAAGTTTATCTAGTTCTCCCCAAATATGAGAATACTTCTTGATGTATGTTTTGATACTACCTTTTGGTTTGCTCAGGGCCACTTCCCCACCCTCATTTGCTTTGGAGGTTTTTGTCCAATGCGAGGGAGAGACAAGGTTTAGGCGTCTATGTCAACCTTTCCTGTATTCTCATTCTTCATCAAATGTGCTTGAAGTTGAGGTATCAATTGAAATTTGTGTAATTCTTGTCTTATTCATATGGTGGTCTTGGAAAATGGGGTTGGTTGTCAGGATATTGTTCGAAGAACAAATCCTCATTGTTTGCAACCCTTGTGCGTGTATAGGTGAAAGTAGTTTTCTATTTCATTTCTTTTCTTCAGGAGTAATTATTGTTTGTATGACGACTCCATTTGGTTTGTGTTTGAATAAATCCATTAGGACATTCGTATTTTGTGGCCATTAATAATGTCCTGCTGTACATTTGCTTGTTCTTTTTTACCTTTACAACTGAAGCTTCCCTTTATAACTGGCTGTTTCAGTTCTAGCCACAGCGAATTTGGAGGAATTTGATCTGTATTCGACTGTTATAATTTGATTGTCATGGTTTCTGTTGTAGGCTGTCTTGTAATACTAGTTTTTTCCTGAATGGGATGTGTTGTTGATTAGTTCCCAAATGGAACGTTTTACCGTTTATTGCATATATCCAAAATATTTTATGTCTATAAAATTGAGAAAGAATTATATTAACCCATGGGCTCTCTGATAATGTTTCGAGTGTGCACACTTCCTTTTTCCTCCTCCTCCTCCACGGGATTTGACCTGTAAGGTTAGATCTCTGTCACTGGAAAACCTCTGGCAATTGATCAACAGTAGTTGAGACCCTGCAGAAAGAAGTGGAGAAGAACATTTGGTATGTCATTACTCATTGATCATAAAGCTGCTGTTGCAGTCTCTCCTGAGTACTTATCTTAATTGGAAAAGTCAATAGGTGGTAGTGTTCTTTTATGAAGGTCTAATAGTCTTCACAAGTTCCCTAGGTAAGACTGGTCCAGATCAGTACCAACTGAAAAACAATTGAAATACTAATTTGTCACCCCCAAAAAACAGAATATGGCTTGCTTTTTCAACTTCAAAATTCAATTTTGGAGTTAGTGATCTCATCGCTGTAAAAACAACATTTTTCCTCAATGAATTGGTGAATGAACCATCAGGATCAGTTTTGCTGAAGTATCTCCTAAACAAGCTCTTTGAAGCTCCTCTTTATGCACAAAAATAACAAACAGAGCCAGTTATCTTCTTGTGGCTCAGTATCTGTTAAGTTTGTGAACTTCTCTTGTGTTTTGGTATCTCTCACTTTATAGATGTGTTTTGTACAATTTATATATATATATATATATATATATATATATATATATATATATATTTTTTTTTTAAAGTAACAAGAATCAATCTTTTCAGAAGTTCCAAAACATGTATATTTCATGATATTATTAGTTTGATCAGCTTGAATTGGATCATTACAGACATTTTTCTAATAGTTAGATTTCATTGATGAAGCGCTAAGGGTGCTAACCATATAAGACAGGATATATAAAACGGTAACTGTTGAAGAAACGAGCTAAAAGTCATTGGATCTTAATGCATCCAAAAGCTCCATATTTCATGGCGGGAAATAGATATTTATCCTTGCTTCACCTGTCGACCCGTATAAATATTGAACGGAGTTGGATCTGAGCTTGTTCAAAGACATATTCTTCCCCTGAAACATCCTTCTAATTCTTTCCATCCAAATAAGCCCAGACAAACATGTGTATAATATCCTCCAAAATTGTCTGTTTCTTCAAACAAGGCAGCTGCTTAAGCAGATTGCAGTTCTAGGCATCACCAAGGCAAAATTACCAAGGGACAAAATAAGACATAAGACGCCATTTTTTATTTTTTTATTTTGATAATTAAGAGGCGGTAATGTCAGTCCCCACTTGTGGGACTATAGTGGGTATGTTGTTGATAATTAAGAGGCGGGCTTAAATGTCCACTAGCAGTAGGGAAATGCGATAACTGTCTTCTCTTCTGGCTTACAGAAATTCTGGGTGTGTTTGGACTAGGAAACAGTTTGTTTTTGTTATGTTCTTCTGTTTTCTTTTGTTTTTTCTTTCACCAATGATTGGATTTGGGATTATTCTGAGACAATGTGTGCTCTGATTGTTCTGTTTTGTTTTCTATAACAAAACAAAACATGTTTGGATTTGAAAAACCAAAATAACTGTGCAAGAGAGCAAAACAGTTCTGTTTCAAGAACAGCATTTTATATTGTTTCTTTCCCTTTTCTTGTTGTTATTACCTGTGAGGTGGTTCCCATGCTGCTCCCTGATGGGAAAAATATATACATTTTGAGGGCCTCTTTCTGTTTGCAACATACTCATGGGGCTCTATGAGTGTTAATGCTATCATATGCAACTACTATTTCCTGTATATGGTGCATTCTAGACTTCAGTTGGACAGATCAAATCTGAACTTATTTCCCATTGCTACTTCTCTCTTTTCTTTTCTCCTTGAATTCCTACATATGTATTTATTGCCACACGTTTCGCCCTCCTCTTACCTCTTTTAAAAGGTTTAAACTGGAAAGAAAAATGAGAATCTTTTGTATTTCGCTATTTGTTAAAGTGAATATGACTTGTGCAGGCAATTGTAACCAATCATTTGGTTGTACGAGGCAGCTATCGAAGCCTTAGCCTGGTTGTGTATGGAAACACCACCGAAGATCTTGGCCAATTCAACATAGATGTTGATTTAGATGGCTCTTTGGCCAATACTATTAGTGTTGTTGAAGGAGACCTTGAAGACCTCCCACCTGCATTGCGTCCAAATAGTCTGTCCACTGAGCAAACATTGTCTTCTTTGAAATCATTATCTTTAAAAAATATTCCTCAGGATATTCCTCTCGAGCTCAGGCAGTTTTTACAACTTATTCTTAAAATGTTGGAATCACCAAAATTTGGACTTGTGAAAAATAAGGTTCTTACGTCCTTGTTATCAGTGGCCTCAATCTATGCAACTCCTTGCTTTCCTTCTATGATTACAATGCAAGAGCAACTTGGGCTGGATAAGTTGGTTTATAATCAAGAAGTTCAACTTGCAATTGCTGAAGCCAAAAAGGAGCTCCTGGAGATGCATGATAGCTTTATTTTTCAAGCTGGGGACCAGTCTGCTGAATTTATAGCAGAGGCTATGTTGTTGGAATCTGAGAATGAGACTGCTGCTCCAAAGCAACTGCTGGACACCTTAACCCACTACTTCAAATTTGGCAGTAGTACTGGAGATGCTGTTCATCGTGAGCTTTCAAAGGTGATTGGATATCTAGCTTGTGTGTGTACTTAGACATTATATCCTCATTACAATATAGCTAGATGTTTTCTGTCTCTTCTTTTTGTAAATGTGTCAAGTTTTCATGTGTAAATTTTGTAATATGATTCTGATTTTGATTTCTCCTTTCAGAGAGAGAACGTGGTTCTCTGTTTGACTCTGGCTCTTTTAGTGTCTTCCGCAAGAGAAAGCTGCTATCATTTTGTTAACTGTGGTGGCATGGAGCAGCTTGGTTATTGTTTTGTTAGTAGCTTGCAGAACTCTAATGCTCTCAAATTGCTGCACCTTGGAGTTATTGAACAGGCTACTCGTCATTCAGTTGGCTGCGAAGGTTTCCTTGGATGGTGGCCTCGTGAGGATGAAAATATACCTTCTGGTACTAGTGAGCGATACAATCAATTGTTGAAGTTATTATTGCACAATCCGCGGCATGATGTAGCCTCTCTTGCTACTTATATACTTCATCGTTTGCGGTTTTATGAAGTTTCTTCCAGATATGAGGTACATCATTTTGTTAATGTCCTCCTTTATGTCTTGTTGTGAACTCGATAAACATATTCATACAACCTCTCTTTTTCTTTCACTTCTAAATAGTGCTCCATATTGTCTGTCCTGGGAGGTCTTTCTGGCTCTGGTCAGGCTACAAGTTCCACCATGGATATACTTGCCAATGCTAAACGTCAACTTAAGAACTTCTTGGTCAGTTAAAATTTTTGTTACATTTTATCAATCTTGGGCTTCTTGTCGTTACCTGTTTATTGTGGTATTATAGTTGGTTTATCATCCATTTTTGTGACAAGTATTGGTGCAGAAATTAATAAATTCCTCTGGCCCAATTGAAGATCCTTCTCTGGTGGCTTGTGGAAGTAAATCTTTGGTTCTTGGTGATGCTGGACAATTATCATATAATTCAACTAGTCACTTGATAACTCAGTCAAGTTGTTGTTTTTCTAACAATGACATGGATCAGCATTTGCTTTCCCTTCTGAAGGTATATTTTAACCAACTCTTAGTGGTCAAGAAGTGTTATCTAAGCCTCTGTCTCCCCGTATTTTGGTTAAACTTTTTTAGTAACTCGGTGAAGAATTTGGGACCGTAAAGGAAGATTTTTACTTCTAGACAACTTGAATACCTAGATCTGTAGCCTCAGAGTTGACTTTCTTAGATCCATTGCTTGATTTTGCTGCATGCTCTGATCTTAGGTTCTCATCTGGCCAATTGCTAGTTAAGAAACTTGTTAAAACAGATCTACTCCAGGACAGCAAAGGATGGTTCCCTTATGAACTCTTACATAAAATAGAACAATTTTTGTCTGCATTATATCATTTGCCTTCCCTGGTCCTGAATGACAGCGGTTATAAATAGACATAGGCATTAATCCATGGTTGCTGTGACCTATTACTATTTTGCCTATTTGTCTTAGAGCTCGTTTGGATTGGCTTATTTTAAGTGCTTTTAAGCTAAAATAGTTTTTAAGTCATTCTGTGGTGTTTGGATAAAGTAAAAAAGTGCTTTTAAGCACCTATTTTTAAGCTAAAATGACAAAAACAAGTCAAAAAATAAAAAATAAAAAAGAAGAGAATAACCAAACAAATGAAATTCAGACCTATAAAAAATAGAGGTTTTTAATCTCCTAACTGAGTTCCATATTGAAGTCATTCTTAGAGTTATCGTGAACGCTGTCCCTCTGAGTTACTGCCAGGATCACTCTGTTGGGTTATGTTTCTCTTTGCTCTTACCTTTCTTTGATTTTCCTGAAAATCTTGTTCATTGCCCTTCTTGTTTATAAAATTTTGTATTGATAACTAATTTTGTCAAATCTTTGCTCTTTTTTTTCTTCTTCTTGTGAGCAGGAAAGGGGTTTCCTCCCTTTGTCTGTTGCTCTGTTGTCATCTTCTGCTTTATGGGCTGACACAGCCTGCACGGTGGACTTGTTTGTGGATATTGTATCATACTTTCAGGCCATTGTTCTTTCTCTTCTTTCTACTCGCTCAGGTTTGATTTATATTAGTTGATAGGTTCGGTTTTTCTAAATCAGTTCTGTGGCAGTGTTTCTTCAAAAACCTCAAAATCTTTTGTTATATACACTTATTCTGTTTTCAGGGTTGATTTTCCTCGGTCGCGACCTTGAAGTTGCCACTACAATAATTCATGCCTTGAAGGGTGTTGATAATTGGAAGAAGGAAGACTCCATTTCCCTTCGACATGCATCTGTCCTAATCTCCAAGGGTTTCTTTTGTCACCCACGTGAAGTTGCACTGATCATTGAGATGCATTTGAAGGCAGTGAGTTCTGGTTATTGTTGAAATCAATATGTTCCTTGTTTCTCTGTTCCTCTTAACCCTTCTGCGTTATAGAGACAAGAAAGAAAGCAATGAAACAAATCTTCTCCTCATTCCTCAAAATTCTTTGTGTTTAAATTTTCTCTCCAGTAATCAACTGTATTTCCTCTTGTACATGTTGCAGATTAATGCCATTGACCGTTTAACGACATCAAGTCCAAACTCTGAAGATTTGTTGTGGGTAGTATGGCAGCTTTGTGGTCTTGCCAGGTAGGAACTTTTTTTTATTTTATACTGAAGGTTTACAATCTCTCAGCCTTTTGACTAATGCTTTTGAGATGTTCTTCAGATCTGATTGTGGGCGCCAGGCTTTGTTGGCTCTGATCCATTTCCCAGAGGTAATAGGCTCTTACTCTGCATCAATCTAATAAAAAGTGGAAATGTTTCAAAAGCTTCATGTGTGAGTTTTACTGGCTAACGCAGTTATCATCGTTAACCTTAATATATATAGCTTATCATTTAGTGCTTCATTTTGAAAGTCTAAAAACAAGTTTTTCCTTGCGTCGAGTGATATGCATTTGCCCATCTCTGGTAGTATATTTCCATGACCTGGAATTTCTTTTGTCTTGTGTAGGCTCTTTCAGCTTTAATTGCGATACTTCACTCAGTCAGGGAATCGGATCCAGTTGCCCCAAATAGTGGTACTTTTGAACTCCATTTAGCAGCAATTTTCACCTCAAGAAAAAACGGAACTGATGCTACTTTACTTTTAAAAAAAGGGAAAAACTGGAATTGATGCTACTTTATGCTGATTACATTGAATTTTCAAAGTGTTCACCTCATGTCTATTAACTTTTTGATTTTTTAGGAGCTTCACCCTTGAACCTTGCTATCTTTCACTCTACCGCTGAGATTTTTGAGGTCATTGTTTCGGACTCAACTGCGTCTTCTCTGGGGGCTTGGATTGGACATGCTAAAGAACTTCATAGAGTCTTACATTCCTCCTCCCCAGGATCCAGCAAAAAAGATGCTCCTGCAAGACTTTTGGACTGGATTGATGCTAGTGTGGTGTACCACAGGAGTGGAGCAATTGGTCTTTTACGATATACAGCTATCTTAGCTTCTGGAGGAGATGCTCACATGGCCTCAACAAGTCTTTTGGCATCTGATGGCATGGACGTTGATAATGTCATTGGGGATTCTTCCTGTGCTGATGGTAATATCATAGATAATATGCTTGGGAAACGCATCACTGAGAAGGATTTTCCTGGTGTTGTTCTTCGTGACTCATCTGTTGTTCAGCTGACGACAGCATTTCGAATTTTGGCGTTTATTTCCGATAATTCGGTATGACTTTATAGTGGTGTCATTCTGATCATATTACATGTCATTAGGAAAAACTCATCCATAATATTGTTGTTTGTTGGTGAAGGCTGTCACTGCTGCTCTTTATGATGAAGGTGCAGTCATGGTTATCCATGCAGTTTTAATCAACTGCAGGCTCATGCTTGAGAGGTCCTCAAACATATACGGTCAGTTTTTCCAACCATTATGTTTGCTTGAATTATAAGATTCAGCTATACTTTGGCAGCTACATATTGCTTTCCTAACTTTTGACCCCATATTGGATGTAAAAGTTATCATTACGTACTCCGGATATCACATTCTATCATACACTGGAATTATCCAAAAATATTAAAGAAAAAGAGAATAAAATAAATGTTTGACCATATTTTGTGATATGGAACACTAGTAAAAAACCCAATCAGTAGAGCCTAGGTTTATGATGCACATAATCTGTTTAATGAATTTGTTATGCTTTGGAATGAAGTATCAACTTCTCTTATGAAAGCAGAAGTTTTACATTGTTTAATCAAATTAAGTATTTTGTGCTTTCTTTGTGCTGCTCGGAGTTTTTTCGTGTTAATTTGGTTAAAACATTTGATTACGAACTTCTTTTGGGTAATTGTGGTGTCCAGGTCAATTGGTGTGCAACTCAATTAATTCATTGGGTACCTTCTATGTCCCATCAGTGTAGGGATCAGATAAATCGGTCTATCAAGACTTAGATTGAAAGAGATCACTTAACTTTTTTTGCCTCTACTGGTATTGGTTGTTTGATCTTCTATGGTCCAATCTAGCTTCATTGGCCGCTAGGCTATACCCTTGGGTACAGTACAAGGACTTCTATAGTCTCATATAGTGCAACTTCATGATCAGTCTTGATATGGACTCTTGAACTCAAGTATTAGAGTGAGTCTTATTAGGTTTTCCCCGGGGAGGCTCCCCCAACCCTCGCGAGTCCCTAAGGTCACACCTAAGATCCGAAAGAATCGCTTGAGAACTAACTGCATACCTAAAGTTAACTTGTGTGCCGATACATTGCCTTAAAAAGTGGGGTTCCATGATCAATCTTAATAGAGCTCAAAACGATGTGTATATCTTGTTGGATTTAATGCTATATTTTAATGTCAAGAAAGTAGTAGCTATAAGAGAAATAAAAGTACATAAACCATTTGAGCTTTTAATAGAGCTCTTCTGATTATCTTTTCTTCTTTTCCTTCTTTTATCCACACCATTGGAAACCAACAAAAAATAGAATAAAAGGACAAGTATTTGCTGAGGTGATTTGAACCTCTGCTAGGCTCAATCCTTAGTGGAGGCAAAAACCACTAGGTGACTTCCATCTACCTAAGCCTTGGTTGACAGAATTACCCGATACTTGTGCTGGTGGGAGGTAGCAGGTACCTGGTGGAATAGTCGCAGAGGCGGATCTAGGATTTAAACTCTATGGGTTCAACATTTAAGGTTCTTAGTATTGAACCTATTAATTTTTTTAAGTTATGGGTTCAGACCCACGAGCGTTTCTCTGTGTCTTACTCAGTTCGTTAGCATTAGGTTTTTTAAACTCTATGGGTTCAACATTTAAGGTTCTTAGTATTGAACCTATTAATTTTTTAAAGTTATGGGTTTAGACCCACGAGCGTTTCTCTGTCTTACTCAGTTCGTTAGCATTAGTGTTAGTATTAGTATGATATCCTTGTATTCATAGATTGCTATTACTACCTAGAGTTTAACTGCATTCTTGGATTCGATCTTATTTTATCTTGTTATTCCTGCTTGTTGCAATTACCTTTTTCGTTTTCAGCCGTTCTCTAGCCAAAGGTCTATCAAAAATAACCTCTATGCTCTTCCAGGGTAGGGGTAAGGCTGCGTACATCTCGTGTTTTCGATAGTGCGAAGCGCAAAAAAGCGACAAGGGCTTGCCTCGCTTCAAAAGCGAAGCACACGCTTTATTGAAGTGAAGCACAATTCTTAAAAAACACAATGTAACATTATAAATAATCAAAAACTTCAATTTAAAAACTTAAAAGTAGGTACTAGGTACCACTAAATCATCCACAAACCATAGGACAAGCAAAATCAAAGCTACTAAATTACTAGAAGAAACATCTTATTCTTCTACTCTTCTTTTTCTTCTTCAAGATTGTCAAAATCTTGAATTCCTCTATTATCTTCATATTGCTTGTCTTTCCCCGCACGTTCCTTTGCAAATTTACTCTTGCTCCATTCCTCTGAAGTGAACAACTTTCTCAAATTGGCTTTTTGCAAGTAGATACCATGCAAAGTCAAGAAAGCAGTGGCGAACCTTGTCTTGGCCGGTCTCACCGAAATTTTTTGCATGGTGAATTTTCTCATCATATTCAGTAAGAAGGGCCGCTGAGAAATATAAGAATGTACCCTAACGCCCTGGGCAAAAACTTTTCCTTGAAAATATCCCGAACATCAAGTTGATACAATAAGCTGCACACGGAGTCCAATAGAATTTCTTGTACGCTCCTTCAATTATGCCACTCGCTTTCACATTTTCACTTGCATTATACCACTTGAACAACTTTGCTGGGCTAATCTTTTCGATGGTGTTCTGAAACAAGGTGAACATTTGATGTGGTCAGTGGATGAGTCGCTAGCATCAATGGACTCAAGAAACAAACTTCCCTCGAGAGAATTCACCAATACATTAATAATCATTTTCCCAATTCTTGCCGTCCACTTATCCATTATAATGGAGCAGTCATACTTGTTCCACACAACTTTATTAGTCTCCTCCATTTCCTTATTTTGATAAGGACCTCTTATTTCATGATAAGTGGGAGGCTTCATTCCAGGTCCGTATTGACCAACGCCTCAATAAAGTCTCCAAAAATGTCATAGTTGACACAATTGAAGGGGAGCCTAGCATCATAGATCCACCGTGCAAAAGCTCTAACTGCACGATCCCTCAAAATGTCTTCAACAATTTTTTTGTACATCTTTTCCACCGCTCTTTGTTTCCGACTTCTTTGGGAAATAACAATCTATAGGACCTTTAGTCGATGATCCATTCATGGCTTGAAGAGATTGCATCTCTTCCCCGCTTTGTTGGAAGTGACAATTCTTCAATATCATCATCATCACCAAGATTGGTCACCATCGGTTGATGACTCATTTGATTTTTTTGCTCCTTTTCAACAAAATTCTTTATTTTTTTCCTCACCTCCGCGGGGCATTTCGGACAACTTGTGACGTTTCTATCGCCACCAATAAGATGGTATTTAATGCGATAAATTCCACCCGTTGTTGTCTTGTTACAACGTGGAGGCTTGCATCAGGAGTCCTGTGTGATAAGAAAGTTCCACATAAACTCAAGGGTAAATTTTATAGAGCTGTGGTTAGACCTGCAATGTGTATGGGGCGGAGTGCTGGCCCGTGAAGAACTCTCATGTTCAGAGAATGAAGGTTGCGGAGATGAGGATGCTCAGGTGGATGTGCGAGCTCACCAGGTTAGATAAGATTAAGAATGAAGTTATTCGAGAGAAGGTGGGGGTGGCCCCGGTGGATGAGAAGATGCGAGAAGCGAGGCTGAGGTGGTTCGGGCATGTGCGGAGGAGAAGTCCTGATGCCCCGGTGAGGAGTTGTGAGCGGCTGGCGATTGTCGGCGTTCGGCGAGGCAGAGGGAGACCTAAGAAGTATTGGGGAGAGGTGATTAGACATGACATGGCTAGAATGCGGGTTTCCGAGGACATGAACCTTGATAGGAAAGTCCGGAGGTCTAGTATCAGGGTTGTAGGATATGGGCTCCTAGAGTTTTTCGTACTCCTCATCCGGGGTTGGGTGAGGCTTGGCAGGGCTATCCATAGATGATTTGTGTTTTGTCTTGTGTCTCCCTTATGGTAGTTACTGTATTATATTATTGCATGCTATTTTATTTATGTTTCTTATGTTTAGATAATTATTTACGCTATTTCTGCTGGAATTACTAATGCTCTTTTGTTTTTGTTTTTGTCTTTCCTTTCCTTCACTGAGCCGGGGGTCGATTGGAAACAGCCTCTTTGCCCTTTCGGGTAGGGGTAAGGCTCGTCTACATATTACCCTCCCCAGACCCCACTTTGTGGGACTATACCGGGTAGTTGTTGTTGTTGTTGTTGTTGTCGTCTTGTTACAAAACTTGCATACAACATTTTATTCTTCTCATTAACTCTATCGCCATATCGCCGAGCCTGGCCTTTCTCTTTCGAACTTTGAGACATTGTGAAATCCCTCTTAAGATATAAGAAAATACATAATCAAATAAGCTGAAATATAGACTAAAAGTTCAAATAAATTGAAAACTAAAACATACATAAATAATGGAAGAAAGAATAAAAATGAAGCAGAAGAATCAAACCAGCGCGCTGGTTCTGACTCAGAAGAAGAAAGAAAGGAGGAGGAAGAAAGAAGGAAAGTGAAAAAAAAAGGAAAATCTGGACAAAAAGATGAAAGAAAAAAAATAAGATGAAGGAGAAGAAGAATTTACCTGGAATGTAGAAATGGCAGAAACCCTAGTTTTGTGATGAAGAAGAAGGAAGGCGTTTGTTTACGCTCTGTTTTGTCGAGGATCTGTAATAGCGACCTTAGGGGTCTGTTTTGTATAATTTACAAACAGACCCAATCTTCCTTTTTTTTTTAGAAGGGCCTAGCTGCGATTTTTTAGCAGAATCGATCGCTTCACTTGCTTCGTCGCTTTTTTCGCTGAAGGGTGCGCTTCACATGATCGCTCGCCTCAGGCAGTAAAAAGCGATGCCTCGTTGTTTTGCGCTTAAAGCGGAGAATCAAACGCTTTTCCAAACACTAATTACATCTTACACTTCCCAGACCCACATGTGGGAAACCACTGGGTTTGTTGTTGTTGTTTTATACTAAATGTATACTCCGCATTGATAGTACTGGGTTCAGATTAACTCGGTTAACACTACGTACCTCGGTACTATTACACTACGTACGCCTCTAAATAGTCAAGATGCCTACAATCTAGACACCACCTTCAATAAATAAAACAATTATTTCGAAGGTTACTTGAAAAAGAGAGAATTCCTAAGATCTTATATAAAGTTTACCATCAATCTCCTCACCAACTAGAACTCCTTATTCATTACCTCTTCCTCTCGACATTCCTCTTCGTAGTTCCTCATTGTTAATATCAGACCACAACTTGTCAAATCCTCTTCTTCAGCGGCTCCACCAACCTGTCATTTGTTTTAAGCCTGGATGCTGTTGCCGCATTTGGCCTTTCCCTTTTTCTGTCTTTGCTATCTATGGACTAAGGAGCTTTCACAGCAAATCTGTTTGCAGCGTCTGCCAGCAGACAAAATAGATGTGTAGTTCTGGATGCTTCTCCTTTTACTGCTTCCTTATCTCGTCCGTGAAGATGAAGAAATTGCTGGCAGGCCTCATAGGATTGTTAGGATTATTTGCAATCTTCTTGGCTTTTCTAGTTGTGGTAGCTTGCTTTTTCTTGGACGACCGAGGAATCCGTTTGGGTCCAACCATTAGGACCAACCGAGGAATCCGTTTGGGTCCAACCATTAGGACCAACCGAAGCCTTTGAAACTCGGGATAATGGGCTTGCCCCTCTAACCTTCTCCACTTAAATAACATGCTTAGTTGGCATGGCGTAGGGCTTGAACCTTTGAGCTATGTCATAAGTGCCTCAACCTTTGCCCCTTGAATTAAGCCATGGGGCTAGTTGCGATTGCTTTCTTCTTTACGCCGAACTTGTTATCAGCTTTGGCTTTGGATAATTGGATATTTCTCCTATCATAATGGATATAATGTCACACTACTATCACATTGTTTTCAAGCATGAGTAAATAAATTCGTGAAATCGTTTAGGGCTTGCAAGCTAAGCTTACGGTTAAGCCAAATATGGTTAATGTAGAAAATTTAGAGAGAGTCTACCCGAAAGAACAACCCTCTATGTCCAACCTCGTGATTTTGGTTTGAGTCACCGATGTGAAAGTGAGAAAAGCCACCATTGCCTTGTGGAGTTGGGGAGGGAGACAGGATTTACTATATCCAAAAAAACAAAGAAGGAATGTAAATCAATCTCTATTTTTGTAGGTGGGATATCGGTTTGAGCGGTTGTGAGATGGAAACTATGGGAGAGAAATATTGGCAAGGGAAAGAGAAGGTTTGCCATTTGCAGTGGTTTTAGTTTTTGGTAATCCTTCTCTTCATTTCTTTTTCGGTTGTTTTTCCTTTATTGAAGTGGCCAGGAGTATGATGGCCAAATAATTGAAGACTGGCCGATGACCCATCAAGTATCCAAAAAGGGAAAATAATGTTGGAAGTGTCTGCTGGTGAAGATGCCCTCTTCTCCGACCTTTACCTTCCTCCCTCAAATGCTTGGTAGTTGATCTTACCATGGAACTGGGAAGAGGATTGGTACTCCCTTATGCCAAAAGAAAAAGATAGTGGAGCGTGTGGATGCACCAGTATTTCCTGGATATGGTCCATGCTTTGTTGAGAGGTGATAGTGTCCAATAGAGAATTTAGATATTTCTTGATTGTCAAAAAAGTGTGGACCATTTTTCGGTTTGTGTCTATCATCCTTGCTCCAAAATGTCATATTTATCGTGTCTTCCATCTCCTTGATGCCATTCAATGAATCTACTTCGTTCATAAGAAAAGGTCATATTAATCTTCTCTTTATAATTCCAATTTTATCTGACGTCTTGAAGGGACAGTAGAAAATATGGATCTTAAATTTTTTTTTTGTTTGTTTTGAAAAGGTAAATATCTTAAATCTATTTTTGGAGTTGCTCCTCATTATAAAGTGACACATGGACAGGACCAAGCTTCACGTGGTATTAACGCAGTGCTTCTGTAGAAAATAGTAGATAACAGTTCCCCTAATTCTCTTCCACTGTGAGCAAGAGTCCCAGAAAAACAGAAGTGGAAAACTCATCCAAGCTTATTTGTCAGCTCTATTGTTCAAATCATATTAATATGCAAATTATATGCTCTTCTTATTTGATGATGGTAGTAACTGGGCATGCTTTGGAGCTTCTGTTTCTGACAGGTGTCTGTCAGTTTGACCCTAATGCTCTATGGATTTCGTTCTTGGAGAGCCATGTAGGAAGAACAAACTTAGGATATCCTTTCTCATGAATATTTTGCTTTTATTTAATTGTGACATCTATCATCAATTCCCTTCTCTATTTTACTTTCTGTTTTTTCCTGAGTTCAGAAAGTATATGTTGTCATATGTTACAATATTTTCGTGTTTCTATTTTTCCTTGAGCAGATTACCTAGTTGATGAGGGTACAGAATGCAATTCGACTTCGGATTTACTACTGGAACGTAATCGTGAACAGACCCTCCTTGATTTGCTAATCCCCTGTCTGGTGCTGTTGATTAATCTTTTGCAGAAGCTAAAGGTTTGTAGTGACTGTTTTAGGGGAGAAAGTACTTGCTGTTTTCAAGTTGCTTTTCCTCCAGTGCTGGTCTTCAAATGCTTGCGCGTTGTCTCTTCGGTTCCTCATCGAATTTGGTCGACCTTCCGAGGGCATTGCTGTATATATGTCTTCAAACAAGGACATCTCCATCCTTCATAAACTATAAGTGAGGGCTTATATTAGGAAAATTAGAGTTTAGCTCCTGCCAATTCTAATGCAGAAGTGTTACAGGATATTTGGGATAATTGCTGTCTTTAGTACTGTTAGATCTAATTCTATGAGCAGCATCCCTTTTTCTGCACATTTGTGGTTTGGTGGTTACCTTTAATATAAGCTATACAATCATTTATCTTTCCCAAGTTCTGCATTGCAAAGCATATTCCTGACAGAGGCAAGTTGTTTTCTTACTCAACTTGTAGGAAGCTAAGGAGCAGCATAGGAATACTAAACTAGTAAATGCTCTTCTACAGTTGCACAGAGAAGTGAGGTAAGGAAACGTCTTACACTTTCAGCTAAGTTCCAGCAATTCTTTTCACCTAGTTTCTCCTGCTTACTTTATTTTACTATTTTTATTCCTTTATTGCAGTCCAAAGCTGGCCGCCTGTGCAGCAGATGTATCCTATCCTTACCCCAGTTTTGCACTTGGGTTTCAAGCTGCTTGCCATCTTCTTGTTTCTGCATTAGCATGTTGGCCAGTTTATGGTTGGACCCCTGGCCTTTTTCATTTCCTCCTAGATAGTCTTCATGCAACATCAGTATTGGCATTAGGCCCCAAGGAAATCTGTAGTCTGCTTTGCTTACTGGTATGTGATGCTTGATAACTCGGATTCTTGAGCAGCAAGCTTGATATTCATTTTTTCTTTTCTTGATATGTCATATTTGAAGCTGACTGCAAACTGATTATCTCTTCTCTGGATCATATATGTACATTCAAGAACGACTTATTCACAGAGGAAGGTGTCTGGCTCTGGGAAAATGGAACACCCACATTGAGTGTCCTTAGAACCTTGGCTGTGAGGACGTTATTAGGGCCTAAGAAGGAGAAGGAGATTAATTGGTTCTTGCAGGCTGGATTCCGGGATAAGCTGCTTGCCCAGTTGAACCTGCACTTAAGCAAAATTGCTCAGATTATTCTATGTTGCTCTGCCAGTGTATGTAATTATTTGTCAGTCCCTAGTTTTCGTTCTATTATTACGTCTGGCTTTAGTGGTTCAATGGGCAGTTCGGAAAAAAATTTCCGTTGATCCTTTTTTTGTGGAGAATGAATATTTTCATTTATCCTTGATCTGCAATTTGTCTAATGATTAAGGTGCAATTTATCAGACATTGGTGGTCATCCAAGACATGCTTCGAGTGTTCATTATTCGTATTGCATCTATAAGCGCTGATAATGATTCAGTACTTCTACGGCCAATGATATTGTGGATTGGTGATCGTCTTTCTGAAAAGTTGCCATTGTCTGATTTGGATTCTTACAAGGTCATATTACTTTCCCTCTTTACATGCGTCTTGGCAACAATATTGTTTCTGATTTTTTCCAGGCTGTGAACTTCAACTTGTTTTGTTATGATTGCAAACCGTTTTCTTTCAGGTTCAGCAATTGCTCTCCTTTCTGTCTCTACTGCTAGAGCACCCACATGGAAAGGTGTCTGGATTCATAATAAGTTGAATCTGCTTTAATAGTTTTACATATGTATCTGTTACTAAGAAGCTGAATGTTATATGCTTACTTCATTTCTTGTGTTCATCAGCGATTATTCTTGAAGGAGGGTGGCCTTCAGATGCTAATAAAGGTTCTTGAAAAGTGTTCAGCTGCTGCTAGCTTTGATGCGAAACAGTCGGCTCAGAAAGGGTTTTCACTTCTTAGTTGGTGTGTCCCTGTATTCAAGTCTATTCGACTACTTAGCGAGTGCAGGGCTTCTCCTCAAACCCCAGGAATAGTTGAGAGGTTAGCTAAGGTTGCATGTACAGCAATCTGGTTTCTTCTTTTGCTCTTTCTGTTGATGCTTATGTTTCTAGTGTGCTTGTTGTAATTTCCAGACACATCCTTGAAGATATGACTGCTGAAGAACGTTGCTTGCTTTTATCATTGCTCCTTAGATTTTGCAAGGTATTTCCTTTTTTGTCATCTGTTTTGTTTATGGCTTAGATGTGGTACTCATGGGCAACTGTGCATCTATATGAAACCGTGGTTTATGCGCTATTTGTTATTTGTTTTCTGGTGTTCAGTTCAAGATTTTTGTCAAGCTTCTGAAGTTTGTGGGACAATTCAAATTTCTTTGGATTTTGATTTGTAGCTTGTGTTGCACTGTATCTAATATTGAGGGAACACTGACATTTTCTTCCTTTTCTCTTGTTTGATTGGGCTGGATGGGGACCGTCAGTTTTAGTTTTCTTGCAAATTTATTTCGCTTTGTAATTAGTGCATTATAGTATTTCTCTTTCCTCGGTCCTTTGGGAAAATTAAAGCATTTCGACCCCTGAACTAGTACTAATAGTTGCTGTTTTTTTTGGAGTTTCTCAAGTTAGGGAGACTAAGAATTCTCCCAAAAGTGATCATATACAATAAGTCATGGGACCCATATTATCCGCCGGTTAACCCGTTTTTATCCGTATTAAATATGGATCGGATCGGATAATTGATCCAATTTTCATTACCCGTTTTCGACCCGAACCGTATCCGGCCCCGCCCATTTGCTACTCCTATTTAATACCATATCTCCATCAAGCATCTCTTTCCCTTCATTTATTTTATCGTAAATATGCCTCACACACACACACACACACATATATATATATATATATATATAAAGAGAGAGAGAGATTAGGGGGAAATATTTTGGATGAAGTGGGAGACCCATGATCACTGCACACTCCAGGAGAGAGAAGGGAGAGGTGAAGGTTTCTTAAATTTTGGTGGTAGAAGAACCAGCAGTTGCCATAGATATTTGCTGTGTTTGGAGGTTTGACCAAAATTATTTGGTTGATTATGAATATTTTGAAGCCAACCCAAATTTGATGGGTAAACCTCTTTAACAGTATTTCCAAATAAAAGAGGACTGAGGAGACACGTACATGCGTCCTGAATTAAAAAGGGAAATTTAGACTTCATTTCTGGTGTTTGGTTATGTTAATACATGGGAAATGTGTAACAGATAAAGAAAACAGAATGGCCTTTTTAAAGGCGCAATCCGTTGTCAGCTCAGGTCTCTCTACTCCTGCTGTATATAACTTGTTTCCACAGTCCTAGCAAGTAGACGATATCTTACTCTTTTACGGCACGTTAACCCCCCCACCCCCCCCACCCCCGGTCGCACGTGCCACCTGCACTTCTATCAAATGGATCAACCGTTGTGCATAACCAAACCCTCAAAAACTGATTTTCCTAGGTCAGCCATTTTCCACATATGATTCATGATGAGCGGCGTCCTCGAACAAATTTTTAGAGGATAATATTTTTTGGCCTTGGGGATCACCTTATAAAAAAAATTTGGCCTTGCGATTGGTTTCCAATAATCACAACTTATTCTGTAGGAAACCTTGTTATGTCATTCGGAACTCAGCCCATGTAAAATATAACTGGTTTCTCACGGGTGTCCCCAACCTGTGTTAGTATTTGGAACTCAACCCATGTAAACTATAATTAGTATTCTTGTCCCCAACTATTTTTTTAGATGATGTGACTCGACAAGTACTTTTCTTGCTTTCTTTTTTTAATGTTAGTTAACAAGTATATTTCTTGCTTTCTTTTGCTCATTCGTGATTCTTCTGACATTACTTTCTTCTCCTGGATAAACGTATCAGGTCCTTCCTGCTGGAAAGGAATTGCTTTCCTGCCTGCTAGCTTTAAGATTATTGTGGTCATCAGCCAAGGGAAAAGATGCTCTGCTTTCACTTTGTCTGCATGTTCAGTCCTCTAACATTGAAGATCAGGAATTTGAGAAACAAATTGAAAATGATCTAAACTGTGATTTCAATCTTGACTGGAAGGAGCATCCTCCATTGCTATGTTGCTGGGAAACTCTGTTAAGGACAACTGCTTCAAAGGATATTCCACCAGCTTATACCATTCAGAGCATTGGGACTTTATCCTCGGGTGCCTTGTCCTTCTGCATGGACGGGGAAAGGTCCGTTTGTTCATGTACTATTTTTACATTTTGTAGACTGCAGGTGATTGGTTAAGTGTGAAGAATCCACCTGTTTATCTGGTGCATGGCCATAGTTCAAATCCTTTTAGATGCATGTTTATCATTGTAAACCTTAAATCACATAGGGAAGTTGTCTAGAAAGACTTGCAATATCTCAAAGTCCATATAGACTTAGCAAAAAATGGGAGATAATTGAAGAAAGAAGATCTTTATATTGGCGATACGAATTAGTTGCGGTTAAGCTTTAGTCATGTTAGCATATTTAATTTAGGTCCAATATTTTCTATGGGTCTTTTGTCTTGTTAGAGTTTTATACGCCATTGAGAACTCCTAGTGCTAAAGAATGTTTTTTCTTTTTGTTATAGTTTTTTCTTAATTTTATTTATATAACATAGAACTAAGATGAGCTTAAATATAGCAACTGGACAATGAGGAGGGATCCATATAGCTGACCCTAACTTGATTTGTTATCCTATGCGGACAAATGTTGTTAGTCAAAATCGGCAACATGACCTGTTAAGCTTTGAATGAGATGTCACTGTTGACCAACT
This sequence comes from Nicotiana benthamiana, assembly GCA_034376525.1. Lineage (NCBI taxonomy): Eukaryota > Viridiplantae > Streptophyta > Magnoliopsida > Solanales > Solanaceae > Nicotiana > Nicotiana benthamiana. Next base: position 61,382,215 of record CM067335.1, on the reverse strand, counting down.
TTTCCTGTAATTTGGTTTGCATTTTGTTCTTAAATATTGTTAATTCTTTAGTGTGAACCTGGAGAGGGTTGCTGCAATCAAGTACCTCTTTGGATTTGAAAATGGCAATGTCGCCATGTACGGGCTTGTTGAGGGGACCATTGAATCCATAGAGGAGCTTGTTAATTTGTTGAAGGCAAGTGACAGTTCCTTCTTGCCTGAATCGGACAAGACTTCTTTGGACCAGGTATACTTTTCCTTTCCTGTTGATGGTTTGTTCTAATTGTTACCTCCAAGTGTATGTAATTGGAGTTTTATTGGACAGATCAAGGAGTCAGCAAGATCATTAATGCTTCTGCTGCACAAACCTACTGGCACAGTTGATGCAGATGATATAACGAGCAGTATTATTTTCCCTTCACCAGTTGGTACTCCATGTTCCTCAAAGATACACACCATTGTAGATGGTGGTACTGAAAGGATCGAGGATTATGACTTAAATGAATTTGGAGTCAAGTTTTTGTGGGAATGCCCTGAAAATTTGCGTGATAGGTTGACGCAGACAGGTCTTACTGGTAAAAGGAAGATCTCCTCAATGGAAGGGCCAAATAGTAGGCGCTCCAGGGGAGATGGTACCTCTGCTGAGAATGCCATACAGGGTGCATTCCCACGGGGATCTATACCTACCATTGTCCCTTCAGGTCCTACTCGTAGGGACACTTTCCGCCAGCGCAAGCCAAACACGAGCAGGCCTCCTTCTATGCACGTGGATGACTATGTTGCAAGGGAAAGAAGTGCGGATGGATCTAATAATCCTAATGTAATAGCAGTCCCGCGAATAGGATCTACTAGTGGGAGACCACCGTCTATTCATGTGGATGAATTCATGGCTCGGCAAAGGGAACGCCAAAATCCTCCAGGGATGGTGGTTTCTGATTCGGCTGCTGCACAAGAGAAAGCAGCACTACCTGAAAACAAAACAGAGGCAGAGAAGTCAAGTAAATCTCGTCATTTGAAGCCTGATCCTGATGATGATCTCCAGGGAATAGATATCGTATTTGATGCAGAGGAATCAGAACCTGATGATAAACTGCCTTTTCCCCAGCCAGATGCTAATCTTCATCAACCTTCATCTGTAGTTGTTGAACAAAACTCTCCCCGGTCAATTGTTGAAGAGACAGAAAGCGAAGTGAATGAAACTAGTCAGTTTTCTCAGCTGGGTACACCGGTGGCTTCGAATGCTGATGAAAATACCCACAGTGAATTTTCTTCGAGGATGTCAGTTTCTCGTCCTGAACTGCCGTTGGCTCGAGAACCTAGTGTTTCTTCAGATAGAAAATTCAGTGATCAGTACGAGGACATGAAGAATTTCCCACTTAAAAACTCCACTGGGTTCCCTTTTCCTGCAGCAGCAGTTAGTTCTGGTGTAGGTGCTTCTGCGTTTACAAAGGCTTCTCCATCATCTGTACATGCAGCTGTTGATTCTCGAATGCCACCTAACTTCTACTCTAGAGCCACTGTACAGAAAAGTGGACTTACTCCACAAACCATTGGTTCTCAAGGATTTTTTGACCAGAAATTGCAGCCACCATTACCACCAACTGCGCCTCCTGTGACCATGTCACCCATGTTGTCTCAAAGTGCAGATCGTATAAGCCAATCTTCTCCATTTGTTAGCTCTATGATAGATGTCCAGCCACATTTACCACCAGGCTTCCATGTGAGGAAAATATGCAATATTTGTGTTTCTTATTTTTATTATTAGTTATTATCGTTATTGCTGCTGCTACTACTAGTCTACTACTGCTACTTCTATTATTGTTATTATTATTATTAAGTGACTAAAATATGATGTTTTTCTCTATAACAGGTTCAAGCCGAGTACTCTTCAGCCTCTATGATATCCAGTCCTTTGCGAGATTCAAAGTTTGGACGGACATCTCTTTCTTCTCCTGGAGGATCTGTTAGGCCTCTTCCACCACTTCCTCCGACACCTCCGCCATATGCAATTAGCCTTTCTAATTTATCCTCATTAAAAAATCCAACTTCCCAGTCTCAATTTTATAATCAAAGTGTTGGAACTAATGAGCTTCAGCAAACCTCTCTTGCACATTCAAGTGATGTTCGACCAGGTAACTTTTCAGCATCTGGTCCTATCCTGACATCTTATCCTCCACCTCCATTAGCACCACCCTTGCTATTCAATAGGCCTGGATCAGTGCCTGTCAGTCTTTATGGAAGTAGCTCGGTTCCATATCACGCTGAAAAGCTCCCTAGTATCTCACAGCATCTTCCTGCCATTCACTCTATACCATCTACCACCCAGCTGCAGCCACTCCAGCCCCCTCAACTTCCTCGTCCTCCACAACAGCATCTTAGGCCACTTGTTCCAGCTTCACCCCTGTCAGAGCAAAGTGGTCCTTTGCTACAAAGCCCCCTGCACATGCAAATGCAAATGCAGCCACCACAGGTGTTGCATCAAGCCCAAGTTTCTCCAGCTCATGTATACTACCAGACCCAACATCAGGAGAATGTCTCGCATTCATCACAACAGAAACAAATTGAACATTCTCTCGCTCAAGTTCCACAGCTGCATGGTGATAGTGTCACCCAGCAACAAGATTCTGGGATGTCATTACAAGAGTTTTTTAAATCTCCAGAAGCTATTCAGGTACAAACTGTACATTGGCTTGCATGTCACATTGCATTTGTGGCAATCAACTCAACTCTTTATAATTGATATTATTAGGAGACTGCAAATTATGGGAAGTTAGAAATAATTATAAAGTTCATTAACTAATTGGATCAACTGTAATGTCTTTATTTCATAAGAAAAATGTCTGTTAAAGCCCATATTTATACTTACATCTTTGTAATGAAAAAAATCAAGGAAATAATAGATTTTGGATGACGGGATAACACAATAATATTATATGTTCATATGTTTTATGAATATAATGCACAATCACCATTAGAATATCTCGCTATATTTAGACTCCAAAGGGATTTTCTTAAAAGAATATTAGTTATTTAGTATTAGAAATATTTGTTTTGCTGGACGGTTTCATTTAAATTTTAGTAATTGTGTCTTAAGTGTAGAGTATTATTTGTACTTGTATCAGATGGTTATCTAGTTGATTTTGATAATTATCCATCATTGCAGTCTCTCTTGAGTGACCGTGACAAACTCTGCCAGCTATTAGAACAACATCCAAAGTTGATGCAGATGCTTCAGGTGTGACTGCTATCTGCTTATTGTGCTGTTAATTGATCAACCATCTTTCTGTCTGTGTTTTTTTTTGGGGGCCCGGTTGATGATAACTGTTAGTAATTGATTTGATGATATGACAAATTAATATTGCTATACTGAACCAAGTCTTTCCCCCCTTGCATTTGCCTTTTCCGTTTTCATTTTGTGAAAATTATTTGAGTTGATAGCTTCATCCAGTGTCTCTTGTGGATACGGAATTTAAGAAGTCGAAATCATGATTTTTTCCTAAGTTCAATATTTGTTGGAATTGATACTTCAGATCCAGATAGATCTTCTTTCTTTTGTATTCTTTAATGACCACCAGTTGAATTTCTTTATTAAGTATTGAGAACTAGCCAATTTATCTTTTGTCTCGTAATATCTTTCTCTTTGCTTTTCCATACATGTAGTACTAGTACTTCCTATTCTTAGATTTCTATTACTATTTGTTTCTTTGGCTTCGGTTATCTTATTTTTCTGGCTGTGGTTACTGCTTTTCATTTTAAATCTGCTATGATTATGCTTTCTTGAGCCGAGGGTCTATTGGAAACAGTCTCTCTACCTTCACAAGGTAGAGGTAAGGTCTGTGTACATACTACCCTCCCCAGACCCTACTTGTGGGATTACGCTAGGTATATTGTTATTATGTTGTATTGTAATATCTTTCCCTCAATTATTCTCTTCCTGTCTATGGGTGAGCGGTAAAAAGTTTATTTTCTTGAAATATTGGATATCTTGATCAATATCGTATTTATCTTTTGAGTGGTGGTGGTGATTAGGTGGGGGAGTGCTTTGTTCTGTTTGTAGATGCATAAGCTTCGTGGTATTTACAATATGTAAGTTTCTAATAATGCTCCTGGTTGGCAGGAGAGGCTGGGACAACTCTAAAGTGGGATCAATGGTATCATTCTACGCTCTGCCTTCTTTCTTTGCTGCTCTGTAGAATATGGAACTCAACATGGCCATTATTGTTTGCGAGCTGCTAAATGCAATTGAAGTAGTTTTGTAGAAACTGCAGTCGCCCTCTTGTACAGTCAATGTTGTATTAATGGCTCAATCAATGTTTATAAACCTGTATGTCATTGTACATTATTTAGTAGGTTAGCTTTTAGAACTTCTAATCGCTGGAATGTGTACAAGTAAATTTTATTGCGGCTAGCATTGCTCCAGTTCTATGAGTTTGCATTCATCACTTGTCTCTTTTCTTCATCTTCTCTCTTGTGGTTTAATTTCCTTTTGAAACCAAAGGTTGGTGATGGTTGGAATTCATGTCCTGAATTCATCAATTTCAGAACATAAACCTTATTGAGACCAGAGGTAAATCCAAACGACTGTTGCCATCTTCAAGTATGAAGATATCGAAAAACCTTCGCATATATATTGTCTTGGCATTTCTGAGCAAGGTGGGACACGTTGATGGAAAATTGTAGAAGCATCTTAATCTGTTTACTGCTGCTTCGGCTGCCAAATGTTTGTCGTTACAAATTTTTTTAAAGTGTGGATGGAAGACATTTTATTTAAAGCGGAGCTGCAGCTTCATGGAAGACATTTTATCTTTTGTTGTATGTATTTACCTTTTTTTTCTCACCATATCTATCTATATAGTATAGGAGAAACAAATCAATATGATGGTCTCAAGTTTCACTACAGAACTTCAATAATGTCAAATTTTAGGATAAAATTAGGTAGGTTAGTTAATAATTAGTCATTATTTTTGAACTTGAATTTAAAAGAAAAAATATATAAATACATATAACTTCAATGTAGAGATATATAAAATGATAAGATTAATTTGTTTTTTTCCAGAGGGGAAAGTTTTTGAATAATAGTTCATATGGTCATGCTATATTTTTTTTGGTAATTAAACTTTGTATTAATCACCAAAGTGTTTGTCATACAGATCCATAGCACAACTTTATACTCAGCTGTCTATCAAAATGAGCAAAAAGACTAACCTATACTATCTAAGAATTCAGCATTATAGTAAATAATGCTGAAGGTGTATTCTTAGCCTAGGAGGAGCTCTAACATTACAAGTATAGGCAATACTTCTAAGCAGTTTGTCACTGTTACAATAGGTGTTTTCAAATATTCTCGCATTCCTTTCCAGCCATAGGACATAGAACATTTCTGTCGAGGTCATTTTGACTATATGAGCTCGAGGAGATTTGCCTTTAGATTGCTCAATGAACCACTGGACAAATTGAAACCAGTTCTGTCCAGTAGGTTGCTTAGCTCCAATCCATTGTAATGTATGATATCTCAGCTGGGATGCAAAGGTGCAGCCCAGAAATAAGTGTTCTCTGGTTTCCACATTTTGTTGGCACATAACACAAGTGTTTGCCACATTCAGGCTCCATTTGATCAACCTATCCTTGGTAGGTAATCTGTCTTGTAATAGCAGCCACAAGTTGAAGATTGCTTTAGGTCGAGCAGCATTCTGCATTGTTAAGTTCTTCCAAAGAACTCTAGGTGCCTCTCCAATCTGTTGTAAGTATAGCATTCTTATAGTGCAATCAGGTTTATACAACAGATGGTGTTGCTGCAATAGCACAGTGCCTTCAATGATCTTCCGGACCATCCAACTAGCTTGTTTAGGGACAGTGATGGTCTCCAACTGTTGCTGTTTGATATAAACTGTGTGAATCCATTTCACCCATAGTGCATCCTTCTTATGTGCCAGATCCCAACTGAGTTTGGCTACAGCAGCCTTGTTCCACAGTAAGAGATTGGGCAAGTTCAATCCTCCAGCAGACTTTGGCATACAGATTTTTTCCCAAGCCACATATGCTTTCCTTGATACATTAACTGAGCCAGACCATATGTAGGATCTACATATTGCCTCAAGCAGTTTTATAACTTTGGAAGGTATGAGGAATAGTTGAGCCCAGTAGGCTTGAATACCAAAGATAACTGATTGTACCAGCTAGATTCTACCAGCATATGATAACTGCCTAGCAGTCCAGGATGTAATCCTGGCAGTAATCTTGTCGACCAAGTGGTTGCCATTGAACAACAGTCAGCTTCTTGGTAGCCAAAGGTACTCCCAAGTATTTAAAGGGAAGTTCTCCACGTACATAACCAAGATGGTCAAGAATTTGCTGCTGATCCCCAGGCTTTAACCCTCCAAAATAAACAGCACTCTTGTGCAAGTTGGCTTTCATTCCAGAGGCTGCAGTGAACTGAGAGAAATATGTAAACATGGTACTTACTGAGTGAGGTTCTCCTTTGACAAACAGCAATAGATTATCAGCAAAGCTTAGGTGAGTTATTCCCAGTTTTTTACAACCAGGATGAAATGTGAAGCCTGTAGCTTGCCTCAACTCAGCCAGAGATCGACTAAGGTATTCCATCACAATAGCAAACAGAAAAGGAGATATGGGATCCCCTTGTCTCAATCCTTTGGCTGCTTGAAAGGCTTCTGTTGTTTCCCCATTAACTACCACTGTATAGCTGACAGTTTGGACACACTCCATGATCCATCTTGTAAATCTGGTAGGAAAATCCAGAGCTTCCATAACCTGCTGCAAATAACACCATTCGACTGAATCATAAGCTTTCTGTAGATCAATTTTGATCATACACCTGGGAGATATATGTGACCTAGAGTAATGCTTTATTAATTCATGAGCTAAGATGACATTATCTGGAATTCTCCTTCCTGGAATAAAGCCTGCCTGTGCATTACAGATGATACTGCTCATGACCTTCTGGAGTCTGTTGGCCAGTAACTTGGAAATGATTTTGTATAAAACTGAACAGCAAGCTATTGGTCGAAACTCTTTGACTGTTTGAGGATTGGATACCTTGGGAATTAAAGTGAGAGTGGCACAGTTTATTGGTCTATGCATCTTGTTGGTTTCAAAAATATTCTTGACTGCTTGCAGTACCTGTTTCCCAATGATAGGCCAAGTGTGTTTAAAGAACATGTCATTATATCCATCTATCCCTGGAGCTTTATCATTGCCAATTGTCTTCAAGCTGTTTAGAATCTCTGTGTCACTGATGTCAGCAGCTAGTTCCATCCTCTAGTGATGTGAGAGTCTAGGACCATTGCTCATATACAATTTGTTAACAGCTGGTAGGGAAGTGGCTGTTGTCCCCATGAGTGATTTATAGAAATCTCTAATCTCCTTCTTTAGGTCAGCTGGATCAGTTATCTTCAGTCCCCCTTCTTTGGTCAGTTCAGTAATCCTCTTATACTGGTTTCTCTCCTTCATTCCTGCTGAGAAGTATTTGTTGTTTGAGTCTCCAAGTTGGATCCATCTGGCTCTAGATTTTTGTTGGAGTGCTGATTCTTCAATCAAAAACCACTTTTCTAATTGTTGCACCAGGTCCTTTTCTCTCATCTGTAAGGCATCTGTATAGGACATGGTCATATGGTGTTGGAAAACTTCCAGTTCCTTTCTGCTGCTCTCAATCTTTTGTGCAATATTCTTAAACTCTCTAGTATTTAGAGACTTTAAGGCTGGTTTGAGGGATTTGAGATTGTTCCACACCCCTTGGAGGGTACACTGAGCATTGCTTTTCCAGTTAGCTTTGATCAGAGGTTGGAAATCTTTATGGTGAGCCCATGCATTGTAGAACCTGAATGGTGTCTTCCTGCTATTGTTATCTTCTGCCAGGGTTAATAACATGGGATTATGATCAGAGATAAAAGGGGGTCCATATACAGTGTGTACATGGCTCCATTTCATCATCCATTCATAATTGCCAAACACCCTATCCAGTCTACTACACACTCTATCATTGCCACTTTGATTATTGGTCCAGGTAAAGAAGTCCCCTTTCCATGGTAGTTCAGCCAGACCAGTCTGTTGTATGCAATTGTTAAAATCTACAGTTTCCACTTGCTTAACTTGGTGACAAGATTATCTATCCTTACTAGTCAGAATGGCATTGAAATCTCCTGCAATTAGCCAGGGGTCAGTAGCAACAGCAGCCGGGTTCTGAATAGTCTTCCACAATGTCCCCCTCTGATCACTGTCATTGAAGCCATATACCACTGTGAGGCAGCAGATAATTTCACCAGTGAGGGTCCTAACAGTGCAATGAATGAGTTGAGCCTCCTCCTGTAAATCAGTGATCGAAATTTTTGTAGGATCCCATAGAATCCATATCCTACCATTCACTGCTCCCCTGTAGTTAGTTAGTATACTCTAGTTAGGCAACAAAAAACTAGATATTCTCTCTACATTCTTCTGTTTAACCTTAGTCTCTACCAGACCTACAAGGTCAAACTTATTGGTTCTAAAGTATTCTTTGGCTTCTTTCTGTTTGTACCTTTTGTTTACACCCCTAATATTCCAAAATATCCACTTCATTGAGTATGGCTGGTTCCCCCTTCATCCAGGGGATGGTCTGCCCAACTCACTGACCCAACATCAAATCTGTTAGACATCATAATAGGGAATAATGGTGGAAAGTTTGTGATGTTAAAGACTGGGAAACCTGTGTATCAATACCCTTCTGTTTATTCAAAACTTCACCTAAATCAGCTTGAGGACTTGGTTCCTTTGGAAGATTTGGTTGCTGGATTTGGGAAACCTGGTTGATCTGGTCCACTGTGGTTGGAGCTTTAACTCTCCATTCCTGTGTCACCTTGTTCTTCTGTATGGGATTGGGTTGAGCAGATTTGGCCAAACAGTTGTGTCCCACCTCAAGGCATTTCTCACAATATAATGGTTTCCAATCATAGGTCACATCCTCCATAAAGCTCTTCCCATTTGGATCCAGTATCTCAATATCTCTAGGTAATTCCTTTGACACATTTACCTCAATGAGCATACGAGCATACGATATTCTAGTTTGCTTTGTTGTACATTCATCAGCAAATATAGGCCTACCCAGCACACTTGCAATCCTACTCAAAGACCTGTTGCCCCAACAGGACATAGGCAAGTTAGGGAACTTGATACACAGTTCTAAAGGGAAAGCAGCTTTGAAATCAAAATCAGCAGACTACAGCTTCAAGATCATAGGTCTGTTGGCAATAGTATATGGTCCTCCACACAGTATTTCTTTGGCATCATCCATGGATTGAAATTTGACAATATAATAGCCCTCATCATGGTAAAAGAGATCAGGTTCAGGCACATGAGACCATTGTAAATTAATAAACCTTTTCATACCATTATACCCTGGGCTATTCCCTAGTACAAATACAACTAGGGCACACTTCCATTTTTACTCTTCCTCTTCCACTTCATCCTTAACTAGTTGACCCATTGGTTTACCATTAATAACTGTTGGTGGGATGTACTCCAGAGACATACCGTTAGCAGCAAGGCGGTTCCTCTGAAATAGGCTAGCCCACCCTTTGGGTGCTTCAATTTTTGACCCCTCCTCTATATTGGGCTTTGGTACATCAGGTTGTGGGGGTTGCTGCATGTGGTCAATACCCCTATTCTCTTGCACCATCGGGACTATGCCGGTACAGTTTGAGGCTCTGAACTGCTATCGACATTATCAGCAAGTGTTGCAAGCACAGGAACTCCAGATGGCTCTGAATCTGCAGGTGCATGAGGCAATGGAACAGTATCACTACTGTGTTGCAATGGAACAGTGTTAACAGTTTTTGGCAATGGAACAGTGTCAACAGTTTTTGGGAAGGGAATAGTGTTAGTTGGATTTCCAGTATAGATTGGCAATAGAACTTTCGAGGTCGGCCTCTCCCTCTCGCCATGGCACCCTCGGCGCATGTTAGACTGACATACGCTGAGGCAGCAGAGAAGATGAAGCGATGAACAGTAAAGTTAGAGAGAAGGAAGAGCTCCTATCTCTTTCTGCGGTCGTTCATGGTCATGCTATATGGATAAGATAAAACTAACGTATAAAGAGGAGAATAGATATAATGTGATTCTATCCCCACTTTGAATTTTTTTGATAGAATTAAGTAAATAAATAATACTCAAAAATATTATTGATAAATTTAAATATTAAAAATAATTATGAGAAAGTCATACATGATAAAGTCAAAGTTAAATTTTAAGAGTGATACAAAATTATATTCATTGTATTATATTAGATTAAATTGTAACTTATTAAAAATGCATATGATAATTTAATAATATTAAGTAATTGATAATACAAAAAGATAAGCAAGAAAAAAATATAACTTTATGGGAAAATATAGTATAAGACTTATAATTAGAATTATGATGAGAAAATATGTTTATATACACATAGCCAAAATCATAATAAACAAATAGTTATAAAGGAAGAATACTAAAATAAAAATAAAAGTTTAAGCGACAGCGTAAAACAGTATATACGTACTAATTAAATTTCTCGTGTAGAAAATTTTAATTAATAAATAGAACCCATAATTTCATAACGAAAAATACAAAAAGTAAAGATACTATTAGCATATTAAACACAAGATAAACATATTTTATTTATAACACAAATTAATAATTATTTAAAATAAACTTAGTTAGACTTCTCTCTCTTCTCTCTCAGCGCTAAGCTTTCTTCATCCTAACAAATCCGCAGAAAGAAAACTAAAACTTACCCTCTTTGCATGTAATAGACGACATTCACAATATAAGGTGTAATACATACGGATGTACATAGGTCGGGTTGGTTCGGATTTTATAATTACCAAACCAAATCAATCGTATCGGATTATTAAATTTAAAGACCAAACCAACCAATAAAACTCTAATTTTTCACTCTCGGTTTTTCTCGGGTTTGCTCGTATTTTCGGCTTATTCGGATTTTTTCAGTTTTTTTTGCCGGTAAAATCCGTAGAACAAAACATATAAATTATGCTCAAAATATTTCCTTAGTCCTACTAGGATACAACTATATAAAGTATTTTCCAATAAAATAATACAAAATATGAGATATGTCATGGCATTATTCTAAAATATTCAACAATAAAATATGTAATACAAATATTGCTAATTAAAAAGCCATAATAAAAATAAACATAATTTAAGAGTACGAAGTCATGCTAAAATAAGTAGTAGACTATTAAAGGAGTATTAAATATATGACTAAACGCTAAAGAAAAAATAAAAATAGGTTATGCATTTTATCTAAATTATTTCAAAACAAAAAATAGATATTCAATACATTCCCGTAGGTAGTATTGAATTAAATTTTTTTGTTAGCATTATAATTGATTTGATTTTGGTTTGGACTTTTGTTAGCACTATTTAATTTGCTAATGTTAATGGCTATAAAACTTATTGGAATCAAAAGTTCTAAGTCCAACCTTGAAATAATACCTCAACAAAATAAAATTATGAAATCTTTTAAGAAATATTTATAAATTACATCACAATAAGTATATTTATATATTAAATATATCTAAAATTTCTATATATTTAATGTCGGGTTGGTTTGGTTTCGGTTTAACTTTCTTTAGTTAAAACCAAACCAAACCAAACCAATTATGGTCGGAATTTTTTTCCAGCACCAAATCAAATCAAACCAACCCATAGTCGGAATTTTTTTTCCCGATTTGACTTGAATTATCGGGTTATTGCGATTTATCGGTTTCTTTTGTACACCCCTAGTAGTACATTCAGCATAACCAACAAAAGCAAATAGATCAAATATCAATAATGTCTAAGGCCTGACGAATCGAGCCTATAAGCCAAGAAACAAACATTAATCAAAAGAGTACACGACATGAAATACACATTTGTTTTTTTTTAATTACTTTTGAAGATGACATACATATGTTGTTTTCTTGAGTATGGAAGCTCATGCTTCTCTTATTACTAGTAGTTCATTTCAGCAAATCAGAAAATATTCGAATAAATACAAATTATTAAGCGACTAGTTTGTTACTTCATTTTTCTTCTTCAATCATTGACGACTTAAGCCTTCTTAAACATAACCTTAAATGGGACATCACTCAAAGCCAAACGTCTGGTCCCATCCTGAATGAAGATGCCAATATCTTTGCAAATGACCTTGCAGAAATTGCATACTGTCGGACAATATACCAGCTTATAATCACGTTCAAATTTCTCAATCTTGAACCAGTTGCTTATAGTTTCCCTACCAGGATTTCCTTCATTTCCACCAATTGTAATAAAGTATTTCCCTGTCGTTTCATCAAAGTCATCTAGCTTCCACAGGGTTGTCTGAACACAGATTGAGGCTGCAGAGAACTTGATGTTTAAATCAGTGGACTCGCGAATCACGCCTTTCTTTGGATTAACGGGTGTAAAGGTCAAAGGAAAGCCATTATTGATCTCTTTTTGTTCTTGAACAACAGCATCAAGTGGACAAGATTCATTGCCAGTACTGTCTAAGGTGAGACCACCACCTCGTCCACGGACCACTGGCAAGATGTAGTAATCGATGCCTGTCCGAAGTTTCTTTCCAGCAATGTCGACTACTGCTGGAGGAGCTTCGGCTGCTGAGGAGAGGAAAGAGTTAAACGATATGGTAAAGATGAGGAAGGGAAGAAAAAGTTGTTTGGTCTTCATTTTGATCAGCTGTGTTTGGTATGTGGAGTTAATGTAATGTTAGCAAATGGATTGAAGGATTTTGGGGTTTTTATAGCTGTGGGAATTCAAGAAATGCACATGGCCATGGAATTTTAAAAAAAAAATTAAAGGCTGGGAGATCTGATCTCAAAGGAAAAATCGTTTTCTTCTTTGGGTGGTATTTGACTTTCAAATAATTCAAGATCAATCTCGGTATTAACTTACTACTTTCTGACGAATTGATAAGAAACTGAGAAAATGATGGGCGTGTATAGCCTATTAAACAATGCACTTTAGTCGCTTATACATTTGCTTTACGTCATGTTACAAGCTTATGGTTGCCAAATATCATGTACTTCCTCTAGCTTCAATTTGCGGATGACCAATTTACTTTTTTATTTTGGTTTAACATAAGTGTCTGATTATATAATCAAGAAAGAATTTAATTTGTTTTTACAAAATAATCCCTATGTACATATCCCGAAAAAGTTTTCTTACTCCTCACATTAAATGTTTAATTATGGGTAATTTAGTTATAGTAGGTTTTTTTATATAGAATTTAGTATTTTCTTAATGAGCGTACTAAAAAGAAAATTGGTCACTAATTGTGAACCGGAGAAAGTAATATTTATATGATATTCTTTTTCCGTCAAAGTTTCAACATTCAAAGGGTCAAACTTAATCAGGTCAACATTGTTTATTAGAGTTATATGCTGATCCCTAGTCTGCGCAAAGGTGTACATATTCTACCTATTGACAATATTTTATTGAGATTAGGTCATACATTAGCTAAGCATGAAAATTAAATGTGGTTATTCTGGATAAGATGATCTGGATGCACCTTACATGATGTGTCAATCAACATCTCTAAACGTGTGATTAGGGGCTGCTGTGGACTCTAATCTTCCTTTTCCAGCTAACCCAAACACACACACACACACTTAACACAAGAAAAAAAACAATGATCAGAATCTACTCCTGCCAAGATTATAACACAGAAGGAGAACTTACTGTTACAGAGGATACTAATCCAAAAATGCAATATGCAAAAGAAAATTATAACACCACAAGTGCAATAGATGCATTTGCACATAGCCGAAGATAATTAACGGAGGAGCACTTCCCGCATTGTGTTTATCTACCACAAATTAAGTAGTGTCTTCCAAAATTAAAAGAACTAAGACTGTAATCTCTTCTAGGACTCTTTGTCCTTGATCCCAAACTAAATCCAGGGAAGAAATTTTAATAGCAGCCAAAAGACTACATTTCTACAGTAATAGTAAAAAGATCCAAATTTGGTTGCTTTAAAATTGTATCTAATACCCTGTATATACCGTCATAGACACGTTGCTTCGGAGCTTCGGCAACAAATTCATGTAGAATTCCATTAATTTCAACCCAACTACAACCAGGTTTTTTCTTGATTCTTTGATCTCTCATCATCTTGACTGTCTTGGAAGCATCTTCCAACATATTACCAGAGCTATACAAATTCCAAAGAAGTACATAAACCCCGTCATCGTGAGGTTCTAGTTCAAGTGCTTTCTCTGCAGCCATTTCAGCTAATTCCAAATTTCTATTCGCGACACAAGCAGTCAAAAGTGATCTCCATATGACAACATCAGGTTTCATTGGCATTTGATGAACCACTCTCACTGCTTCATCTATATGACCCGCCCGACCAAGGAGATCAACCATACATCCATAGTGCTCTATCTTAGTTGCACAACTACTGTCATTCTTCAACCTGTTGAATAATTCCTTCCCCTCGTTAACTAATCCAGCATGGCTGCAAGCAGATAGAACAGAAAGGTACGTAATCTCATTTGCAGCTACCCCAGATTCCAACATCTCATCAAAAACCTCTAGGGCATTTTTTCCTCTACCATGAAGTGCCAAACCTAAAATTATGCTAGTCCACGTGAAAGCATCCTTTTTTATCATTCCCCTAAATATCTTTATAGCAAAATCAAGATTCCCACTTTTAGCGTACATATCAATCAGTGCATTATTTACGCCAATGTCGACAGCAAAACCAGCTACTTTATGTACATGCCCATGAATCGATTTCCCAAAATCCAGAGCTCCAATATCAGCACAACCAGATAGCACAGCAACTATTGTGATTGAGGTCGGGCTGTCATCACCTTCCTTCCTCATTCTCTTAAACAGTTCCAACGCCCTAACCGGCTCTTTGGCACGTACACATCCCACAATCATGATAGTCCACGAGATGGCATTCCTGTGAGTCATTTCATCGAACAACTTCCAAGCAAACTCAATTGCCCCGGAAATTACAAGCCCATTGAGCAAACTAGTCCAACTAGCAACATCCTTAATGTGCATACTATCAAATACACATCGTGCCAAGTTGATTCTCTCTGTTCGACTATACATATCGATCAGAGCATTACCCACTATGGGTTCAGGTTGACTGAGAAATTTATAGACCATAGCGTGCACTGTTTTTCCATTAAGCAGGTCTTGCGTGCGAGCACAAGCTGAGAGAGCTGCAACTATGGAATGGGAATCAGGTTTAAGAGAAGTTGAAACCAGTAAACGGGTGAACAGAGAGAAGGCTTTAGTAGGTTGTTGTAATTGCAATTGCAGAGACACAAGACAAGTCCAGGAGACAATATCAGGTTGGGGAATTTGATCGAACAGCTTGTAGGCAGCAAGTGGTTTGCTCAGTTTGATATATGTATTAAGCAATTTGCAGGCAAAAGATTGATGAGATTGCGCAAAGAGACCACAGGTGATGGATTGAGAGTGAATTTGCTTAATCAAATGCTCATGGCTTACGCATTTGTCAAGTAGACGTTTCAAGGTTGTAGCTGTCGCTGCCAGTATCTCACTGTTTTGGATGACATGAGAATTCATTAGAAGTCAAATAATCCTAATAGAAAAGAAAAAACATTTACACGGCAGAGAGTTCTCTGAATTTACTTGGAAAAAAACTAATCACAACAATAAATTGTTAAAGAAAAGTGATAGTGAGTACCAAACAGTAATAATACAAGTGACACTGAAAACAAAGAAATTGGATAATTTTTACTCTTTTAACTTCCAAAAGTTGTAGATTTCTTATGTTTCAGGTGTCTCAGAATTTTTTATGCGTTCCCTTCCCAGAAATATACAGAATCCCAAAAACATTTGATTCGTTTTCACAAATATTAGTGATGAATGAAGTCTATGAGAGTGTTAAAGGAAATACATGTAAATGTAGGGAAGGAGGGAGAGGTATAGTAATGACTCGCAGGGGAGGAAATGCCAACAGCGAGGTAAATGCCAATTAAATATCCGATCAACTGCATAAGCAAATAAATACTCCATCAATCAATTAGGTGAGTTATTCAAACGGATTGCAACTGCAATGCGATTTTTGCGCCAACAAGCTGCTCAGTCTTCATTTACACTAATCTATTTCAGAACAAATTACAAGGCTATAGTATGCCTTCACTACATTTTTGGACAACAAGCGCCTGTCCCAAATACTCCATAAATGCACCAAGTTCTTGTATATTGTATACAATGCGCAAGGACCAGACTGAGTTTGCGAGTTACTATCTTGAGCATCTCCAACAACATGCGCCCTGGAAAAGAGCAATAACTATCAGAAGCTCGCAGAGAAGAGGTTACACAGAGCCATAACGGCACATTTCAAAAACATGTAAGGTCAGGATATTGTCCCCTTATATTTTTAAGTGAGTTTAACCATGTATTTTTCTTTTAAGAGTACATGTGCAAGAAAAGGACAGTTACCTTGTACAAAATCGATCATACACCTATAACCCTTTCGCAGACAGAGCTCAAGTCAGGAACTTTCTTGATACTGCATTCAAAAAGAGTATTAAACACATTAATAACTTAAACCATAAATAACCAAACCTAGTACAGCCAAACCTTAATAAGAAACAGGAAACAACCAACCATATACTCTTCATCAAAAGCAGCCATGCAAATTGACATTATTGTCCAAAAGTTTTTGCAACCATATACTCTATGCCATAAGAAGTCATTCAAATGAACATTCTCTAAAGGTTATGGGTTTAAAGCCATTCTAATGATGGCTTACATGACAACCAAGAAGTGTTAAAACTCAAGCCATATAAAATTATAAATGAGATTTATAGAATATTCTTAATGATTTTGTCATTGTTGAAATAATGATTAGGAATCTCAACAAGTAGGAAATTTTCCTAATTTCATCTCAAACATAAGGAGCCCATCTATACATTGTTAACCAACCACTTCACTTAGAGCAACTCTCTATTTCTCTATTCGTAGTAAGCAACAACTAGAAAGGTTTGTGCAAAACAGGTGTCAAGAAACAGCAGTGAGTATGCCGGTACCCCAAACCAATTGAGCAAATTAAGCATTGGCAAGTTATCTTCACGTTTATCAATTATCACTCTCAGATGCAAAAATGTTGACATAGCCTTTAAGAACCAAATTTCAAGTATATAAAATGGATAACGGTTTTAAAGGAAACAGTGAATAATAGATGAAGGGAAGATGCCTTTGGAGACTGACCCTGTGAACTCTTAACACAGAACAAATCCTACCACACCATGCTCTCACGTAGTAAAACCAAACTAACATTCAGTATAATGTTTTACATGACAGATACCTGTACAAAAGGTCTCCAGTGGGGGCAGACTTCTTGCATAGCCAATCTGGAACTAGTCTCTCGAGATGTTCTATCTGCCCTTCTACATCAGCTACGTTAAGACAAAATGGCTTTAGATATATCAAAAAGTTGTAAAATATGAACCAGCAAAAGTAAGAAAAGAAAGGATATAGCTTTTGAGCATACTGTTCTCATCAATATCATAGCCATTCACTATGATCTTGTGAACAAGTTCCACTTTAGTCATTGAACGACAGCCAACGGACTGGAAAATGCGGTGAATTAGACGAACAAGATCGGATAAACCAAGAGATTCCTGCCGGGCTGCAGTCAAATGACTTTGATAATTCTTCTCTTCCTTGCTAAAAGAGCAACGCCTTTCCTGAACCTACCACAAGATTCACAATTAATTTCATGGTAAATCATATTAACAAAGCAAGTCAAACTATAGAGGCAATAGTCCAAGTTTCCTTTAGCTCTGAACATGCTTAGTAGACAGAAAGCAATCCAACAACACACTTGGATAACAGCAAGTTTACCACTTGTGTACCGGGAACTTCCTTCAATATCAATAAATTATCATTGTGTGAAAACTGATTTATCCACCATGTAATAGTGTTTCTCACTTGTCATTTTTGTATTTCACTTCCAAATGAGCTTATTCACATTGATAACAGAAACAGCTCTATGGTTTCTAGTTGTAAAATCATCTAAGAACTTGCCCAGGTAATAATGGTACCTCATGAGGGCATATATCAGCATTAACTTGATCTTCCTTTGAAATCGACTTTCTTTCCATTTTAAGGGCATTATCTGCATCTTCATGATGCTCTATACTGCCAGAACTCAAATCTGAAGAAATTTCTTCACCACCCAAGGTAGAAAAATCCAATGACCTTTTGACAATTAGATTGGAAACAACAGAGTTTTGGCCTGTCATACTCTTGTACTTATCTTCGGTAATTGGCACCGATCTCTTTGGTGTGGGCTGAACAGGTGTTTCAAGCATTACTTCACTTTCAGACTGGAGCTTCATAGGAGTTCTTTCATTTGCAACCAAACCAAAACCTGGTAGAGGTTGGCTCTCTTCAACATTGTTCAGGTTGATGGAGGATTTGGGTGACTTAGGAGATCTCCTTTTAGAATCAAGTTCCTCATTCAATGTACATTCAGATATACAAGGTAAGCATGCCGGCGAAGATACTGAGAGATGATCTATCTTTGCTTCTGTAGAAACAGCCTGCCGAGAAAAGCGTGGACTGAAGGATTGACAGAGATGGGATGATGATAATAATTCAGACTCAAGTGGACTCGGTAAATCCATACACAACCGGTCTGCATCGCTAGTGAGGCGGCTTTGGTTAAATGGATCAGGGAGTATGGCTTCGGGTATGTCACAATCCTGCTTTACAGTTAGCAAAATGAAAATATCTGAGTGTATATATGACGGAAATAACTTAGTTACACAAATAAAGATGCGGTGTCTTGAACTCTAAATAGCGGGATATCACACATTCTAAGCTTCAAATAGCAATTTATAGAACAAAATTACTTCAAGAAAAGAGTTAATAGGTTACAACAAGATATCTAATGCACAAATTTATAATACAGTATTTGGGGTTAAGATGATTTTATCAGAAAAGGAAGTTATGTTATTGCAAGAAATATTCTTCAAGAATTAGCTCTTTCTGGTCATGATATAGCAATTTTTGTTTCATGCATTAGAGGAGGAAAGGAATATTCACAGAAAAATAAATTAAAAAAACAAAGAGCTATCTCAATTAGATATTTCTTTTACTGAAGCATCAGATTCTGTATATCCAATTCTACTTGTATAAAGACTAGTCTGAAGAATTCCTCCGAAGCTGTTAAATACCAAAACTTTAAGGATTATTACCTGAGCATGTTTATGGAGAAAATCCACAAGCCTGGAAGCAAAAAGATTACTGAGGGTCATAAACATTGAGTGTTCTTTGTGATCTTCGACAGCATCTAAATGCAAGGTAATTTTAACATCTGGTTTCATGCACATGGTCTTCTCATCGTGCACAAGTAATTTATCTATCTGAACGGCTTCAGGAACTATGTATTTTATCTGTGCGAGATGCCTGTGTGAAAATTTTCTGACAAAAGAAAATAGAGGATTAAACACTTAATTGTTGAACCATGGTCCACAGTAGATATACTAGTGAGCTAAAACTGATAGAGTAAACAAAGTCATAATACTTCAGTTTATACAAATTCTTCTTACACACGTTAGAGTTTAAGTAACAAGACAAACTGATTTCTGGGTCCCACAAATGTTTACCAGAGAGCTACTTGCTCCAGGTAATAGAACAAACATCACATATCCCAATCTCATGGCTCACGCCTCATGGTCGACAAACAATTGTGATACATGCAGTGGTCTTGTTTGAGAACAGAAATTTTCAGCATATATAAAGCAATTAGTGCTCGCAAGCTCTCTATTTCCACTGCATGTTGCTTCTGCAACATCAAAGATATTCCAATATTTGGCTCAATTATATTTTTTACAGGATAAATCAGAAAAAAACTCTCTTTAGACTAAATGAGAGTTCCATAAACCAAACAAATTTAGGTGCCATTTCATTTCAAAAAGTGTTGAATTTGTTTTGCTTATTTCTTTTCTGGAAGAAAACATTTTTCAATTTTTCAAATAAAATCCAACCAAATACATTAATGGGTTGTCGAGAAAATTTTCACCAGTTTTTGAAGCAAATGCCACCTTAAAAGCTTCAAATTGGTAAACTACTTCTCGATGCTTTGAAGATAATAATTCAAACACAAGAAGTTCTGAAAGAAGAGAAATGCCTGAGAACTTGAAGAAGCTAATATCATTCATGTAAACTAGAACATTTTCTTCTATATTCAAGACCCTTTTTCTTCAAGAATGATAACCAGAAAGAGAGCTGCTACCATCAACAAAACATTGCAGAGATAAGAACGATTACCGTATACGGGAAGACAATTTAAAGAAGAGAACAGATATAAAATAAAATTCGGACTGACAAGATAGTTAAGAAAAAAGAGTAATGAGATAGATGAGATTGGCAACCACCCAGCTACCTTCCTGTAAGTACTTCGACTTGACTGGACACGTTCTTAAAAGTAGGTGACCTTTTTCGCAGACCGAGCAACCTCAAGGAACAAAGCATACGATCAAAGAACTCTGCCAAGTTTCTGTATCTGAAGACCAATACATACTTATCGTTAGAGTTAGACACAAATTACATGGATAATGGAATAATCTAGTTTAATGAGGAGCAGACCTTTCAGGAAGCTCAGCAATATCTATTTCATGTTTAGTGGGTGATTGCTCATTCTTTTTCTCTGGTGTCCAAGATGAAAAATCTGTTCCAACAGAGTTGCCTACAGCAATCCCCCTCTTCTGCAAAGGTAAAGGAGATAGCACACTTGACTTCTCTGCCTCGAGCAGAAAGCTTTGATTTTTCACATCCAAAACTCCTTCTTTGGTTACTTCATGGTCCGTTTTCTCCATGTTTAAATGTAAAGCAGCACAAACCTGGAAGAAGAAAGCTCGCGCTAGAAGCACAATTTAATAGGACAAAAATAATTCAATAAAATAATATAGGAGCCTAGAGCCTTTATATATTGCAAGGACGTCAAACAAGACATTTACAACACGGAAAAATGGATGCATCTAGCAAACTGAACTAGTAACAGCATATAACAAAAAGAAACTTTCAGTAAAGAAATTGATTATCCAAAGACAAACTCCTGCAATAAATTGTTTAAAAGCCCACTGATGACTAATTTTATTTGGAGGACAATCTACATGAAGCTGATAGGCTCCTTCGCATGGACAGAATAAAGTATAATTCAAATCACAATTTACTTTAACAAGATCGAAAGAAAAACAACAAACACAACCATACTTAGGAAGCAAAAGAGCTGTGAGCTACAATTTCATGAATTTTCAGTTACAACTACAATTTCACATCACTTGACAAGAATTCCCCGAGAAAGGAATATAACCAATTGATCTTCGAATATGTAAGTAAAACATGGTTGCATTATACTGTATAGTCCAGTAGTCACCAAAAAAAAAAGAAAATTAAGCTAAAACGGCCCGAGTAAAGTTTAAATGTAAGAAATGGAAAAAACGTTACCTTTAAATCTACCTTCAGAAATTTGAACTCACTCTTTCAGCTATTGATTTTGTAGAATAGTAAAGCGATAAGAACAACAACAATCAATTGGAAACCCTAGTCAAAATTTTCCGTTGTAGAGGAGGGAAAGAGCTGTTGGATCTTCATTCAAAAATCCATTGGTTTGGGGATTATCAGAGTTTACCTTTTTCAAAAACTTTGGGCCACAAGGCCCAGATCACGTTCGTTTCGGGCAGATGGGCCTTACCATGTACAGGTTTGGGTAGTGCTATCCAACAGCTTTTTTCCTTCGTTTGAGGTTTGGGAAACTTATACAAATGATCCAAATAAATCTCAACTTACCAACTTCAAGCTATTAATCATAGACTTACCAAAACTAGCCAACAAAAATTAAAAGAACCAAATAATGGGCTTCTTTTATCAAAGAATCGCATGCGAAAATAATCTTCCATATTTTTAAGCGTGATTATCAACATTACATACAAGACGGAAAGAAAATTCCATAGACGGGGTAGCAAAAAAGTGATAAAATAAAAATTTATATAATATTCCAAAATATAAACAAAAAAGAAACTTTTTCAATAGGTATAATTAAAATTCATTAAAAATATATAGATAAGTCAATATACCAATTTGAGGAAGATTGGAGGTGATATGGATTGGTTTTGTATCAAACTCGTAATTCAATCGAGTTTAAAAGAGTTCGTGCGATACATGTATCAAACATGTATCACGCTTGTAACTCACACACAAGTATACATGGATATACATATGATACGCAATTGATACAAATATGATACATATGTGTTACACAAATGATAAACAATGTGATACACATATCAATTTTTTCATGTTCAGCTTTTATTTCGAATTTTCAATTCAAACCACCTCAAAACTTTACCAAATCATCCCAAAATTAAAATTCAAGCTCCTTAAGTTGTGCTCAATCTATTCTAATAACATCCATGTAGTAACCCATATCTACTCATAGCATGGGTAAATATAATTCGGCGAATTGATGATAAAGTATAAAACTCGAAGGATTGAGGTATTCTAAAATAGCTATGAATTAGCTTTAAAAAAAAATTAACATGAGATCGTTATTATGTAATTATAAATTGATTGGAGTAATTTGTACGAGTTATTTGAGGTGAAGCAGTTGATATTTCGACACGAGTAATGTAAGTAGTAATCTTACCGCAATTTGTATTTTCATAACTTACATGATTTACTTATGATTTTTCATATGAATATGTTACCGATTATTTTAAGTTGCATGTGGGACAAGTCTTTTACTCGATATGATACCGAAATATTTATTTGATATGATTACCATTATTTTAAATATTCTTGATGTCACTAGATATGTTTTACCGTTACATAATTTTACTGTTATCGAAATGAAATTGCATGATTTGATAAGAACCAAAATTCCCTATATTGTTATAAAATATTTTCCTATGAGTATATACGGATACAGAGACATGAGAGTTGGCTTTGAAGGATTCGGTAACTAACGGCGGATTCGTTAGACCTGGTGCACCTTGTATTTACCGATTACAGAGTACAGTGGTAGCCCCTCGCTAGTGGGAAGGTAGAACTAGCATACCATTATTGGTTGTCCTCGAGTAGGGACTACCGTTATATTTGACTTATTGCGAAGAAGTCCACAGTTATACCGATTACATGATTCGTTCATTGAAACTTCCCAAATTTGAATATATTATACAATGGTTACCAAGCTTATCACCGAATTATCAATTGTACTATACCAAAAGAAAAGCATGATGAGACTGCAAATTATTTATTGTTTCTGAAAGGAAATTTTTATGTTATTTTCTATCTGAGATACTAACATGTTTTCTAACTTGTCCCCAAATAAAAACGATTTTGGTTAAGTATTATTATTCACTGAGTGAGTGACTCATTCTCCGCTAAATTTTTTACAGAGATAGCGGTTGACGCAGGTGAGGATTTCGTTAATTAGAGCCCATAGGTTGAGGATTCTTGGTGAGCCTCAACCTTGTTCGCGTAGGCGGAGATTCTTATCAATTGTTATGGTCTTTTCTTTGAATTCCTAGAGTCGCTCCATAATCATTCTTTTAGTATCTTGAGTAGTTATTATAGATTTATTTCTAGTAACACTCATTCTAATCAAATTTGGAAATATAGTAGTATTTCTAGTTGTTAGTGGGTGGACTGTTAAAGGAGGATATTTATTTTGGTTAATTGATAAAGTCCTTATCATTTGAATTGCTAGGATGTTTGGTTGCTGAGACAGAAAAATTTTTGGAATGGTCCAAAATAGGAAAAAGTATGTCCGATTTTCTATAAAATTTTTGATGAGGCTAACTTGGGAGCACTAGCTCTTGAGTGTCGGTCACGGTCTTAATTTGGGTCGTGACAAAATTGGTATTAGAGACCTAGGTTATTCTTGTGGCTAATGGAGCACATGTCGGTAGTAGAATCTCAATTATTGTTATGTAGCTGGCCATTCCCATAATTGTGGATTATGTGAGGGCGTGATAGGATGTGTCTTGTCTTTCTTTCTTATTCTTCCATGTGTGTGTTGAGATTAGGGTCAAATAACTGAATCTACCATCTTTATCCTTTTCCTGAAATACTCAGATCAATCACCCGATAATAGAATTTTGGTTAGAGGTCAAAGACATTAAATGTTGCCACTAGATAGGTAATTGTGTCCTAACAACGAACCTTACGCTAAAATGTGTGATAGAGTCTATTCTTGAATTATTACGAGTCCACCACTATAGTACCAGGGGAGTGTCATTACAAAAAGGGCACTTAACTCCATGAAATATTTTTGAGATCTTTATGGATATAATAGATAAACATAATAAGAATGAGCAACAGAATAGGGGATATAAAGTCCTCATGCACCTAGAAGATTATGGGACCAACAAAATATTCTTAATAAATTTCCTAAAGTTGAAGCTACTAATTTTAATATTTCTAATAGTTCGAAGGTTTCTTAAAGGTTTTAGTAAAATACTTACCACGTTTTAAGCTATAGTATATTTCATGAAGAGGTCTATGGAACATGGAACATTTAGACTGCATAGATGGAAAATACATGAAATGCTACTGTACTCTTAGAATGCCAACAAGAGCAACACAACGAATTTGGGAATAAATTTCACTAAAGTATTTATGAATCACTTCCTTCTTAATAGTTTGTGACGTGAGCTTGCCTGCTAGATCATTTGAGAAATTGATTTAGACGTTGGGTATACTTACATGTAATACCAAACTTTCTTAGCTAGATATGCAAGCAACATCTTAAGTTTAGAGGCTTGTTGAAATGTTGGTTAATTGTTTAAACAAAGATAGTAACTCTATATATGAATACTTAAACCTATTCTATAGTAGTTGTACTTACCAGGAAGATTGAAAATATGAACATTATAGGAGAGCAAGAACTCACATAA
Organism: Nicotiana benthamiana; assembly: GCA_034376525.1. Lineage (NCBI taxonomy): Eukaryota > Viridiplantae > Streptophyta > Magnoliopsida > Solanales > Solanaceae > Nicotiana > Nicotiana benthamiana. Next base: position 61,357,307 of record CM067335.1, on the reverse strand, counting down.
GAAAATCGAGACTAAAAAACCTATTAGTATGGATTTTAACATGATTTGAAAATTTTAAAAATAAAGAATGTTTTAAGATATTAAGTGATCTTTTTCGGGTTGCCACATCAGTGAAAAATTTACAGTATATACTTTTAAGATTCAAGTTAAGAGAAGGAAACCCTAGCTAACCAAGTTGTATTTGATATGATTAACTCCAAAGTATAGATGTATATGAATTAATTATCTTCTTACCATGCTACTTTCGATTACAATGGAAAGAATATAAGGTTTGGTGAACTTTAAAAGCTAGTTTTGTCAAAAGGGGGATTATAAATTTTAAGTTAGCGTTTATAGAAGAAATGTTGTTTGGATCTCAGAGATACGGTAATGGGCACAAGAGAGAAACATTTAGTTTGAGAAAAAAAAGGGTATCATAATGAGAGATTCTCTAATGTATCCCTAAAGATTTATTAGGGTACCTCCAATATGAGACATAGACTTCGGTATTGAACTGATACCTGACACGCAAACTATATCATATGGCATCAACAGAGTTGAAAGAGCTAATCGAATAATTGAAAGATCTACTAGATACAAGTTTTATCATACTGGGTGTTGCACTATGGGGTATACAAATATTATTTGAAGAAAAAAAAGGGATGAGCCTTCAAGAATGTGGGCCAACTACAGATAATTAAATAGGATAACAATACAAAAAAAATATCCCTTGTCTTGTATATATAACTTGTTTGATCAGTTACGAGGAGCCGTTGACCTTTAGTCTGGTTATCATCAGCTTAGAATAAGAAAGAAAGATATTTTGATGTTTCATATTTACTCAATACAAACATTATGAGTTACATGTAATGTCCTTTAAATTGACCAATTATCCAATTACATTGACGTATATAATGAATATGGTGTTCAAAGTTGTTTTTGGAGAAAAAATTCATAGTTTTTACTTACTATATTCTGGTATATACTCGTACCCAGGAATAACACGAGAATTACTTGAAAAATATGCCAAAGACGCTGCAGGAAAATCAACCTTTTTCAAGTTCTTTAAGTAGCTATACTCGATGGTATTCATAGGATACATGGTATCTAAGAATAAAAAAAATAGTAGATTCTAAGAAGATATAAACAGTTCATAAATGGCCGAGACCCATTTCTCCTACAGAGATTACTTTTGGTTTGACAAGCTACTATAGACATTTGTATAATATTTCTCTAGAATAGCACCACCACTCACCAAGTTAATATAGAAAATTGCTAAATTTTAGTGGAGGGAGAAATGTACAATGAGAAAGCATGTTTGGCAATCACAGTAATATTAGTCTTATTCCAATCGGCTCTAGAGGAATCACGTTGTTATGTGATATTTCGAGGGTAGGATTAGGACATTTTGTCATGTAAATTAGCCGTGTGATAACCTATGCTCTAAGGAAATTGAAGAAGATCAAGTCGTATTATGCCATGCATGCTTTGCAGATGGTCATATCCGTATTTCCTTTTAAGATTTAGAGACACTATTTATAGAAGAAACTTATGCGATGTATACCTAGCACAAGAGCTTGAAGTACATTTAAAATAAACAGAGATAAATATTTAACAATGTTGATTGAGGGAACTAGTGAAGATATAATTGTACTATTCAGGAAAGATAAATATTATAGCTTATACCAAAAAAAAAACTATGGGTGATTTGACGCATCTAGCTCCTATAGAGATATTTCTGGGTGAAGATATGCATAGACTAGAGGTATATGCATTAGATTCAATCTGGGAAAAAAAGCCCGATGTAGAGTGTATAAAGGCTAGCCAATATGAGGATGAATGATTGTTTAATTACCTATATTAGTTTCTAGTTGGTAAAAGCAAGGATATGATTGTTAATAGTGAGAGTATTCTCCGAATAGGTAATTAATTATGTGTAGTAGCAAACATATATGGGTTGAGACAAGCTAGTTATGATGGAGCTCGCAACTCTAGATACACTGTATATTTCAGGTCTATAAGATGCACCATGACTATAAAAAAAATTGATTGGTCGGAAAAGAAAGAAGGAAAAAAATCATTAACTTTGTTTCTAACTATTTGACATATCAGTATGTTAAGGCAATCACTTGCGACTCACATGTAAGACAACTCAAGATTCTGAAGTGGAAATACAATAGAATAATACATATATGACTAAATTACTCAAACCATTAAAGGTATGATTATATGTGGGAAAGTTATAAATTAGTTTACCAAGTAAGCATGTTTCTTGCTAGTCAAAACATCTTATAGTGAGGTAAAATATGCATTGATATACATGAACAGAAAATTTTCTGACTAAATAGAGCTCTATTGTCCATCAGATCTAATAAAGTATCGCATTCACTTTGCGATTTGAAAACTTTTTCAAGAAAGGTTAGGTACACGAGTAGAACTTAGTACTAGTTTATTGCGCGCAAACACAAAGTCCAAAGTGCTATACATATCTTGGAGGATATGTTGAGAGCTTGCACTCTTGAGTTTTGAGGTAGTTGGGATGCTTATCTACCTTTAGCTGAATTTGCTTACAACAATAGCTTTCAGTCCAGTATTCAAATGGCACCGTACGAAGCATTGTATGATAGAAGATGTTGTTCTCCTATCGGATGGTTTGAAGCTGGTGAAACTAACTTATTGGGACCCGACCTATTTCAAGAAGCTATGGACAAGGTCCAGTTGATCAGACAGAAATTGCTTGCAACTCAAAGTAGACAAAAGTCTTATGATGATAAGAGAATAAGAGATTTAGTGTTCATAATTAGGGACAAAGTGTTCCTACGAGTTTCCCTTATGAAAAGTGTGATGCGGTTTGGGGAAAAAGGCAAGTTGAGCCCCAGGTTTATAGGACTGTATGAGATACTATACCAAGTGGGAGCGGTGGCTTATCGTTTGGCACTTCCTCCTGGGTTTTCCTTTATTCATCTAGTGTTCACATCTCAATGCTAAGAAAATATATATCAGACTCATCATAGTTGATTGAAGCACCGACTATACCACTCGATGAGAAGTTGTCTTACCAGGAGGAGCCAATGGCTATTGTTCATAGACAAATAAGAAAACTATGGTAAAAAAAAATCGTATTCGTCAAAGTCCTATGGAGAAAATCATACAGTTGAAGAACCTACGTGGGAAGTGGAATATGCTATGCGATTCAAGTATACTCACTTATTTCAATCTATAGGTACGTACTAGAGATAAATTCAGGACCAAATTTTATAAAGTGGGAAGGATATAATAACCTGTTATTAATTTAGGGGCTTATTGGTCATTTAATAAAAAAATGGGGGATATAACATTATATTATAAAAGAAGAGTACACGGAATTGGGAAGGGGAAAGTGCCGCACTAAAGCTTCTGTAGAAAACAAAGACAAATAAAAGTCTTAAGTTAAAGAAAGAGCAGAATTGAAGAAGTTACGAAGCTTTAAGCTTTACCACCATTGGAAAATTTTCAGCAAGGAAGAAAAAGCTTTAGGCACTAAATCTTTGGTCAGAAAAACTTCGATCAATTATGTTTCGTGAAGTTTTATAATTGCTCTCTGTGAAACTACTACACAGCTTAGAGAAAAGTCAATCTCTTTGGAATTTTCTTGAAATATTATATGTATTATACAAGTTATTGAGTACAAAAGATAGGTACTAATTTATAAGGAGTATTATTGACAGAAAAGTTGTTTCAATTTTAATTTATGCACACGATTAAGGAAATTAAACAATAAAGGGAATGAACCATATAAATATCTTTTTACTTAAAAGATTTTAGACTGATTTAAATTACTCATAGCATGGGTAAATATAATTCAGCGAATTGATGATAAAGTATAAATCTCGGAGGATTGGTGGTATTCTAAAATAGCTATGAATTAGCTTAAAAATTAACATGAGATCGTTATTATGTAATTATAGATTTATTGGAGGAATTTGTACGAGTTGCTTGAGGTGAAACAATTGGTATTTCGGCATGAGTACCCTGAGTAGTAATCTTATCGCAATTTGTGTTTTCATAACTTGCATGATTTACTCATGATTTTAATATGAATATGTTACCGATTATCTTAAGTCGCACGTGGGACAAGTCTTTTACTTGATATGATACCGAAATAGTTATTTGACTTGATTACCGTTATTCTAAATATTCTTGATGTCACTAGATATATTTTACTGTTACTTGAATTTACTGTTATCGAAATGAAATCACATTATTTGATAAAAACCGAAATGCCCTATATTATTGTAAAGTATTTTCTTATGAGTATATACGGATATAGAGACAAGTATAAATGGGAGTAGACTTTGAAGGATCCCGTAGCAAACGGCGGGTTCGTTAGATCTAGTGCACCTTGTATTTATCGATTACAGAGTACACTTATTACCCTCACTTGTGGGAAGATAGAACTAGCATATCATTACCGATTTTCCTCGAGTAAAGACTACCGTTATAGTTGACTTATTGCGAAGAAGTCCACAATTATACCAATTACATGATTCGTTCATTGAAACCTACCAAATTTGAATATTTCTATTATACAGCGGTTACCGAGCTTATAACCGAATTACTAATTATATTATACTACAAGAAAAGCATGATGATGCTGAAAATTATTTATGTTTCTGAAAGGACATTTTAAAGTTATTTTCTGTTTGAGGTACTAGCATATTTTCTGACTTGTCCTCAAATAAAAACAGTTGTGGTTAAGTGTTATTATTCACTGAGCAAGCGACTCATTCCCCCCCTAGCAGTTGACGCAGGCGAAGATTTCGTTAATTAGAGCGCATAGGTTGAGGATTCTTGGTGAGCCTCGCACTTGTTCTCGTCGCGGAGATTTTTATCAATTATTATGGTCTTTTCTTTGAATTCTTAAATTCGCTCTATAGTCATTCTTTTAGTATCTTGAGTAGTCTTGTTATTATAGACTTATTTCTAGTAACGCTCATTCTTATCAAATTTGAAAACATAGTAGTATTTCTAGTTGTTAGAGGGCGGACTATTAAAGGTAGATATTTATTTTGGTTAATTGATAAAGTCCTTGTTATTTGAATTGCTATAAAGATGTTTGGTTGCTGATTTGAGATATAAATTTTTTTAAATGGCCAAAAATAGGGAAAATTCTGTCCGATTTTCTGTAAAATTTTCTATGAGGCTTACTTGGGAGCACTAGCTCCTGAGCGTCGATTACGGTCCTAATTTGGGTCATGACAACTCACTCAAAATAAGTCAAATTTTGATTTTTTTGCTACAAATAGTTAATTGGTTAATTTTGTTAATATTAGTATTATTAGTATTATTTTATCAATTTGCCAATTTTTGTAATGAGCTACTATAAATATACATAGCTAATAATCTCCCTTGAGATTTTACCTACATGTAATACATTAGAAACTTATTTGCCCTCACTATTTATAATTTAATTTAATTGAAATCTTTGATTATAGCCTTTACATTTTTTCTTTTTCTTTTTTTTTTATCTTCATAGAATTCAGTAATAGATTTGATGTTATCGCCCATCACCATCGAACCAATCATTATCCGTTGCCTCGGCAATCATTAGAAGTCATCAAAAGCTTCGAAACTTTAATTTTGAATTTAATTTTTTTAAATTATTATCTGTGTTTGATTGAGTATTGTTACAAACTATCAGGAATAATTTTTGGAGCTTATATCTCAATTTTGAGCGTGCCGGAAGCCTACATCAGAGTAATCAAGGACATGTACAATGGAGCTAAGACTAGGGTTAGGACGGTGGGTGGCGAATCAAACCATTTTCCAGTGGTTACGGGGCTCCATCAAGGATCGACGCTGAGCCCCCTCTTGTTTGCCTTAGTGATAGATGCTCTAACCTGTCATATTCAAGGGGATGTGCCTTGGTGTATGCTATTTGCTGATGACATAGTATTGATAGATGAGACGAGGGTCGGTGTTAATGAAAGGTTAGAGGTATGGAGACAGACTCTCGAGTCTAAAGGTTTCAAAATAAGCAGATCTAAGACAGAGTACCTGGAGTGCAAGTTTAGCGCCGAGCCGAGCGAAGTAGGCAGGGACGTGATGATTGGTTCTCAGGCCATCACCAAGAGGAACAGTGTCCGATATCTTGGGTCTGTGATCCAGGGGGACGGAGAGATTGACGGGGACGTCACTCATCGTATAGGAGCGGGGTGGTCAAAGTGGAGGTTTGCATAAGGAGTCCTGTGTGACAAGAAAGTTCCACACAAACTCAAGGGGAAATTCTATAGAGCCGTGGTTAGACCTGCGATGATGTATGGGGCGGAGTGCTGGCCCGTGAAGAACTCGCATGTTCAGAGAATGAAGGTTGCGGAGATGAGGATGCTTAGGTGGATGTGCGGACACACCAGGCTAGATAAGATTAAGAATGAAGTCATTCGAGAGAAGGTGGGGGTGGCCCTGGTGGATGAGAAGATGCGAGAAGCGAGGCTGAGGTGGTTCGGGCATGTGCGGAGAAGAAGTCCCGATGCCCCGGTGAGGAGCTGCGAGCGGCTGGAGATTGTTGGCGGTCGGCGAGGCAGAGGGAGGCCTAAAAAGTATTGGGGAGAGGTGATTAGGCAGGACATGACTAGAATGCAGGTTTCCGAGGACATGACCCTTGATAGGAAAGTCTGGAGGTCTAGAATCAGGGTTGTAGGATAGGGGCTCCTAGAGTTTTTCGTACGCCTTATCCAGGGTTGGGTGTGGGTCAGCAGGGTTACCCATAGTTGATTTGTGTTTTAGCTTATGTCCCCCCTATAGCTGTTAGTTATGGTAGTTACTGTATGATATTATTGCATGCGATTGTATTTATATTTCGTATGTTTAGATAATTATTTACGCTATTTACGCTGGAGTTGCTAATGCTTTATTGTTTTTGTTTTTGTCTTTGTTTTTGTTTTACTGCTGTTTTTCCTTTTATCCTATGAGCCGGGGGTCGACTGAAAACAACCTCTCCGCCCTTTCAGGTATGGGTAAGGCTTGTCTACATATTACCCTCCCCAAACCCCACCTGGTGGGAGTATACTGGGTAGTTGTTGTTGTATATCTCAATTTTGAGTTATTTGGTAAAAATTAGAGTTAATTTTGTTGAATTGTCAAATTGAAACTCAAAGATGAAGAAGATATATTAAAGTTGTATTATAATTATATGTAAATTACATTTACGTTGTGTTCCGTTGTACTTATATTTTTATTTGAACGTTTGTATAAAAGTTGCAAAATAGTTTTATAATATATGAATATTTACGTGAAATTTGTATTTAAGTTATAAATATTTTCTTTTTATATAAAGTTATTTATATACATTAAAATAATATTAAGTGATTAAGTTTTGATTAGAATTTAAGAGAAGAAGAAAAGAAGAAGAAGAGTAAGAAGAAGAGGAAGAAGAAGAAGAGGAAGAAGAAGAGGAAGAGGAAGAAGATGAGGAAGAAGAAGAAGAAGAAGAAGAAGAAGAAGAAAAAGAAGAAGAACAAGAAGAAGAAGAAGAAGAAGAAGAAGAAGAAGAAGAAGAAGAAGAGGAGGAGGAGGAGGAGGAATAGGAAGAGGAAAAAGAGGAAGAGGAAGAAGAAGAAGAGGAGGAAGAGGAAGAGGAAGAGGGAGAAGAAGAAGAGGAAGAGGAAGATGAAGAGGAAGAGGAAGAGGAAGAAGAAGAGGAAGAAGAAGACACCACATACAAAATATATACAATCACATACAATGTACATACAAATTAAAAGACATATTCGTATAAACTTTGTATGAAAATTGTATTCAATTGTATGACATATATTTATTATATTTAATTAGGTAAAAATAATACATGAAAGATGTAAATAATTGTATACATAAGTGTCATACTATATAATTAATTGTGTAAAATTTATTTTTTGCTTATATGTTATTGTAGATGTATCAACTTGTCTGATTTAGGTGATTTCTATCGTTAGTGTCTGGATTGCTTTGGTTTGAGGTTACTTTACGGTTCAAGCTATTAAAACAGTTTTATAAGATTTGGTTCTCAATTAAGTTCTGAACTATTTTACGTCACTGTGGTTCGACATTATTGGAATTGTTATACTACCGTTAAGGCACTATTAGGAAAAAGAGAAGAGACGAGAGAAAAAAGAAAATGGTGTAATTGAATCTTGTAATTTAAGGCATTAATAATAGATTGTATATGGTGAGAAGTGTCAGATAATAGGAATAGAGGAGAGGAGAGAAAAAAAGGGGGGTATAACTGAATCCCCTAATTTAAGGCATTAATAATTGATTGTATATAATTTGTAAGTAATCCTTGTTTAGAGTGTATACTACAAAATTTGAATAATTTTGGTAAATAAGTTTCAAATATTGTATAAGAACAAATAAATTCGTTTTGGTTTCAAGATCTTATCCGTGGCCCGTGGGCAACAAGACATCTCTTTTCGGGATAAATTCAAAAATAGCCAGATTTACACGTGGTCATTCAAATATAGCCATGATTTCAAAAGTAATCGAAATGTAGCCACTTTTCATGTAAAGATAAATTGAACGAAAATACGATTCAAAATTTGGAAAAATACTCTGGCATAATATACTGAAGTTTCAGTATATTATACTGGAACTCCACTCTAATATACTGGGGTTCCAGTAAAATATACATGTCCAGCATAATATACTAGAGTTTGGAACACTGGTGCTCCAGTCTCCAGTATATTATATTGCAGCTAACAAAGTATACTGGTCCAGCATAATATGTTGGAAGTTTATACACAGCTGCACCGAACTCCTGTATATTATGCTGGACCGGTCTCTGTTGCAACAAAATAATGGCTATTTTTTAATGGCTTAGCAAACACTGACTATTTTTAAATGACCAGTCCGAAAACTGGTTAGACCATGCTATTTTATCCGGATTCTTATTAGTTTGGCTCTCTTAAACGTTCATTTTTTTTTATTCAAACAAATGAGTATCTTAACGGATTTTTAAAAAACTTCAACAAAAGAGAAGGCAATTTTAGAAAATATTTTGAAAAAAAAATTCTCAAAAGCAGATTCCACGTAAACTTTTGCGCTGCTTGAGCAAAAAAAAACATTTTTGTCAATTGTCCTATGTGGTCCTCTTTATGCTTAGTACTTTCGTTAATAAATCGGCTCACACCAAGAATGGGAATGAACTAATGTAAGTTTTTGCTTCTTTTAGGTACAAGTTTGATTGATAAGTTATATCAGTAGCCATTATTATAAATCTACAACGTAGTTCAATTGTCAAAGTGTTGTCTCTTTGATATTATATTATGAGTAACGGTCAAGGGTCAAATATATCATTATATTAGTAAAAATTGGTTATATTTATTTTCCGTTTGAATTTTTATTAAATATGTCTCCACCGTTATACATTAGGGTCATATATATCCATCAGCCGTTAAAACACCCTCATATATATTTTTAGTAGCACGTGGCATCTTATAATTGGACTAAACGACCCGGCACACTCCTTTAATTAAACCCGTCCGACCCAATTGCTAATCCTACGTCTGATGGGCAATCACAGTAAAGCAACCGGCTCCGAGATCTATGTCGAAGAAATCCGTGAGCTGGAGCGAGGAATTGGTGATGGAATCGCCGGCTCCGAGATCTATGCCTTCCGATGACCGTGGATCGAATCCTTATGTGGCTTATTCTCCTGCTCCGTCCGACAATTCATCTTCCTTCAATATAAAAAGTCAGTATTTTTCTTTATTCGTGTGAATATACGTATACTTAAGATCTAACTTTTGAATCGGTTCAAGTTCTCAAATTGTTGTTTAGCATATGCAATACAAATTCGTATACTTGACAACTTTTAAATTGCGATACAGTTTTGGCAATTAGAACGAGAGAACTTACCAAGAAGGCCTATACCAAACGCCCATAAGACGGTTAAGAGGCCACAGGAAACAAACCAGAGGAAGGAACTCACTGCATAATTTTGCAACAGCGATTAGGCCATAATTAGAAAGAGATTTTGTTCCAAAAATGAAAAATGAAGGTGGGTTTGTTAAAATAACTTTTAATTAAAGGAGTGGGGCGGATCTAGGATTAGCAATTGGGTCGGGCGGGTTTAATTAAAGGAGTGGGGCGGACCGTCTAGTCCAATCATAAGATGTCACGTGCTACTAAAAATATATAGGATGATGTTTTAACGGCTGAGAAATATATATGGCCCTAATGTATAACGGTAGGAACATATTTATTTGAATAAAATTCAAATAAAAGATAGATATAATCTATTTTTAATAGTACAAGGATATATTTGACCCTTAACCGTATGATTAATACAGACGGCCTTTTTAGTTAAACAACACTGGTATCAATCATCATACATATATATGTCTTTATGGACAAATTATTAAAGGCGTAACAAATCATTCGAAACACACTGAGGCTATTGTATTTACGAAGTATTAATCCGCACCTCTAATACTGTTTTATACTGGAAATAGCGAAGAAGAGAGAAGACTATATATAGTGAAACAAGATTTAGCATTTCTTTTTGGGATTGGAAAATTCCTAATACATAGCGATTTCTGTTTTATTGAGAAACATATGTTGAGCCGCTCTATTTGTGGATTGAGCAACTTGTGTTTTTCACCCTTTTTTTTTTAAATACTAGTCCAACTAATCCAATTCTAAGATGATGTTAGGCGGCGTTTATAACCAGTCTTGAAGTGAATGAATTAGAAGTAAGTAAGTCAGCGATTAAATGGAAAAACTTTTAGACTAATTAAAAGTCGAAATAAAGGAAAAAATACTCCTTTTTTCTTTTCTGTCGTGCATAACCTATTAAAAGAAAAATATTTTCTACTGGTAGTAATTTTTCTATTCGCATGGATCGCACCGAAATCTTGGTTAAAAATAAAACAATTTTATCCATCTCATCCTATGTCCCTGACAGTGGCGGAGGCAGGGGGCGGAAGGGGTTCATCTGAATACCCTTCGCCGAAAAATTACATTATATATATAAAGCAAAATTTATTTTTACCTCTATATATTAAGTTTTGAACCCTCTTAACACAACAAACAGAGGCGCCTCAACCCCAAGGCAACTAAAGCCACGACTTTAGGCCTCCAAAAATATAGGGCCCCAAATTTTATTCATGTTATATATGTAATAAGTATATTTTAAATAATTATTTCTATAATTCTTTATAATGATAAGTAATCTTGTGATAAATTATTTATTATGTCCATAATCATTATGGCATAATTCCAAACATTATGTTATTTTTCAGGAAAAATTTGGTTGAGCTATAACAGATAAATAGCATTAATATTTTTACCTCCAAAGGCCTCAAATTATGATTTAGCTTTAGGTCTCGCGCTCCATCGAGTCGCTACTGAATTCAAAAGTGTAGTTTAGTGATCAATGATGGTTCCAAAATATTCATAAAGTTATAGGTTCAATTCTTGATAGCTACAAAAAAAATTTTGAACACCTTTCCTGGAGATTCTGCCCGGCACTGATGCTGATACAACTAAATCTAAAATTTGCTACATTGCTTATTGCCCACGTTATATAATCAAATCAATCAACTTACAAAAATCTGAATCATGACATCAAAGTTGGGGTAGTATCGTTTCCTATTTTTTATATATATATTTTTTATGTTTTTTAATCCCAGAATAGAACACTGCCTTTTTTCAGAAATCTTGTACTGTCCCTTCAAATCTTTATTGATAGCGGCAAACTCACAAGGGCCCACTTAACAAATTACAGTGGGTCCCTAGCCGTCCATTCTCCGTATTCCTTCCACGTATACCCATACACGTGGCGAGACACCAGCATGACGTAAGCAACGTAGACAAATAGACTTTTAACCAGAGATGTTGATTGGTTCGTAAAAAAAAGATCTACTTTACTAGATTATATACTTGCAAAAGTATATGTTTTGAGTTATTAATCTTATTTCTTAAATGAGAACCCAATTTATTATGAACAATTATTAACTGTTACATATAATTTTATAATATAATTTTTCTTCTTATGATAGTATCTTACGCTCCATAAAAGATCTATGATAATAGAATCTATAGAACAAAGTTCTAATAATGGAGAAGGGGAAGGTGAACTGGAACACGTGTCAACAGATCGAAAGGCAGCTTGACGTAGACAGCACGTGACGTTGCCTTTTCTGGGCAAATAGAGAAACGGTTGTTACTTTCTGTTGCCGCCCCTGCCTCACATGATATTTCTTCATGTCTGTCTCTGCATTTATATTATCACAATCAAACCAGACACGTAGCTGCTGTGTTTTTTATATTTATGTTGGTAATGTGAGAAATTTTTTATTTTATACCTCGTGTAAGATCTCTATTTTGTCTCATAACGGGATTCCAAAATTTTTGTGCACCCAAATATGTAAGATATGAGTCCATAAATATATGATATAAAAAGAAATCTTAACAGAATTAGTATTAGTTATGTGATATACAAAATAAAATCACTCATCCTCGTAATGTGAGGTTTGCATATCGTCCCTTTTTTTCAGTCCATTTAAAAGTTCTCTTTATTAAAATTCTATATTCATCATTAGATAGTTATAACTCATTTTCACCTTAATTCGAACTATTTTCTTTCTATTGAAATGTTGTGTTGTCTTAAAGATCCAAAATTGAAAGAATTTATCGTGCATAAATGACGTTATTTTTAGGGAAGGGAAATTTGGGAAAGAAAAGCACTTGGAATATATCTCTACTATATGATAGAGATTTGTATAATACATCAACTGACCTACTTTGATTTCGCCACTTTTTGAAATTTTCTTTTGCAAAATATAATAAAATAGTCCAACATGTATAAAGTTACAATAACGCCATTTATTTTTGATAATATTTTACGTTTTTTATTGAGTATTCAAGTTATATGTTAGATAACAAAAATCCCAATATTTGTAAAAAAAGAAAAAGAAAAAAAAGGGAGAGTATGTTATTACTAGAAAGTGATACACGTACTTGTTTTCGATGTACAATTTGTTGTTCAGTTTGTAATGATACCACATGACCACTAGGTTACAACTTGACACATGTATTGGTTAATTAGTTGTTTGGTTGATACATTGAACAACCATGACTAAAAGTTTGGACCACATAATTTCTTCTCTTATTTTTTCGCATTTTCTTGACCAAAATGAAGGTGATTATGGTCTTATGAATCTAAAAAGTTTAAAATAAAGGACCACTTCTTCCTCACATGATGATATTTCTAAATTCGTCTCTTCATTTAGTCATTACAACAGCCGACCCATGACACGTAGCTACTGCATGCATTTTATGTTAGGTTTCCTACTTATTTCCTTTTCTCTGTCTATTTCACATTTGTCCATTCACTGAATTCTCAATCATTAGATATTTAGGACTCGTCGTTTCACTTATAATTGAACTCCTTTCTCTCTCTATAGAACATTTGTTTTATTTAAAATTAAAGGATCCATTATTGAGATAATTTAAAGTTTGCTCGTGCAACATTCATAAAGAATGAAGTTACAGTAACATAGTAATCTATTTTTTCATAAAAATTCACACGATTTTATGAATAACCTAAGTTATACTAAATTGTATATATAATTCTAACAGTCGAGATACACATAATTTGATCCAAACGTGAACACCATTAGCGACACTAATTCTATTTAGCGACAATTAGCTAAAGATTTTCAAGAAATTCTATTAGATATAAGCAATTTTGCGACAAGTTAGTGACACAGTTCGTAGATAATTTCAGTTTTTTGAGTGATTATTGCTTGAACAATACATTGAACAACCATAATTAATAGTTTGGACTAACAAAAGAGTCCCATTATTTTTCTTCTCCTTTCTTTTCACATTTGAGTGACTAAATGAAGCTGCATGAAATGATTAGTCTATGAATCTAAAAGAAGAGTTAGAAGTCAAAAATAAAATGACTAGGTGACCAATAAAAATTGACATTATTGCCCGAAAGAAAGGACAATCTACCTTCATATAGTTTGGAAATAATGGACGGCGTGGCCTTTTATAGTTGTTGATTGGTCATGCCTCCGTCATAAATTCATTACTGTCTCATTGTTACCTTCTCAGGCTAGAGTAAGATTACAAAGTCTTCTAAGGTTTTTCTTATTGTATTATTTGATTTTCATTTTTGTTCTCACTTGTCTAAAATATTTAGTTATATTCGAAGTTGCATTACCAATAAAAATTGTGGTGTAAAGTATACATTACCTCCACCTTAACAAAAGGTTATGGATTTGAGTCCTGAGATTGAAGAAAGTAGGAAGCGTTTATACCTTTAATGAGCACAACGCAAGACGAATTAGATTAATAATCTGTTTGCCAAGTTTATTTTTGGTTAAAAATGTTTCTCTTTATTAATTTATGACAAAAGTGTTTTTGGCCAAAAATTAAGGTGTTTGGCCAAGCTTCTCGAAATAAAAAAAATATTTTTGAGGAGAAACAGAAACAGTTTTGGAGAAGCAGAAAAAAGTAACTTCTCTCCGAAAGCACTTGTTAGAAAAATACACTTAGAAGCAGTTTTTTAAAGCTTAGTCAGACACTAATTGTTGTTCAGAAGTACTTTTCAAACTAATTAGCCAAACAAAAACTGCTTCTTACCAAAATTACTTTTTAAAAAAGTACTTTTCAAAATAAGCTGAGTTTTGTAGCTTGGCCAAACGACTATAAATGGGTTACTTATTTCCGGATATCATATTTATAAAAGAAATATTGCATCACTAAAAACATCATACATGGCACATTCCGTTTGTTGTGGCAATAGTGTCGTTTAATTAATGCGCACGTTTTGTCTTCTTACTAAAAGAAGAATACTTGTTATTATTTAATTAATGCGCCATGACGAAATGTTCACTTTACATCTTGTTTAATTTCCCTTTTTCCTTTTGTATTATTCTTAAGGAAGTGTAGAATAAAAGCAAAAAAGCAATTCCGAATCGAACATTCTTAAAATCGCTATGAAGGTACTTATGGACGTTTTAGCCCAGAAGTGAATAAATTGCCAATGATTACTTGTTAGATAAACTACTAAGTAAAGCGAGTGTACTGTGCGATCAGAGGCGGATTAAGAATTTAAACTTTATGAGTTTAAATTTGTAATTTTACTACAACTCATCTAATTTAATGGGTTCAAAATTTATTATTTGTATATATTTAATGATTTTTGAGTAAAAATATAGGTTATGGGCAAAAGTCACTAGATACGCCTCAGGTATGCGATACTCTAGCCGATTCATTATCATTGCATTATTTGATACTTTTTTCGGATATACCAACTAGCAAAGTATAACAGAACTGACCAAAAAAATTACTTGCCACATGTTTACCAATTCAATAAATACATAATCGTGTTTTTACATGCACTATTATTATTTAACCATAAATTTAATCAATATATGTCTCTATTTTATCACTTCATTTGATATAGATATGGTGAGTGAGTAAGTTTTTTTCTTCAAATTGCACGGCGTAAATTGCCATAGAATCTAGAGTAATTTGCTGTAGCAGATATACACGGCAAACTAACGTGCACTCCACCGTTCACACATGGTTTATACATATTGTCCATCGACATGTTTTTTCTAATTACTTTCTGCTTTAGATCAACTATAGATGTACAAATAATCACACCATCCTCAAATTACTTTATTCTTTAGAAATTAGAATCCGTTGTTCGTATAACCAATTATCCCTATTAAATTTCATTAAGATTAATATTCAAAACTAATGGGACCTGAAACTATAATATTGGCCCTTTGGAAGTCAGAGGCTGTCCATACCAAGTTAAATATTGTAATGTACTTGTCATCTTACTATCATCAATAAAAGTGATAACAATAACAATTGTTTTGGTGATTGTTAAATGATTGACTAATCAATAGTTTGAGACTTTAAGAAGACCTTAAAGGGTCAATTGCAGTTTAATCTAGTACAAAGAATAGAAAACCAAACTCTACCATTGAGGTTTCAACTATGGCAAATTGCTAACCTTTTTAATTATAGAATGTTAAAAAATACAACGTCGACAATGACCATGTCTATGAAATATTCAATATTAAAATATATTGGAATCTGAGGGTTTAGTTATTGATATTTTGGGTTTTCTATTTTACGAGATATCCAACAAATCGAAAGAGTAAATTATTTTATTTTTATATTTTCATTTCTGTAAGTTTAGTTTGCTGTTAATACAAGAAGCTTCAATATTAAATTTAATTATCGTCTATAGAGATATAATATAAGTTTGGTGAAACTGTCCTCGAATTTCCTTTTAAAATAATACGCGTTTTGATTACGCTTTGGGTTGTAAGTTCTAACACATGATTAATAAAATTGATGGAGTAAGAACAACTCCTCTTTCGACTTTATCTTTGGGAATAACTATGTCGTTGCGGCAAGGGTCATAGATAGAATTATTTAATTTATTAATCCAGGACTCACGTGAAGAAAAGAAAGGACAACATTTGGATGAGCGCAGTAAAAGGTTTATTTTGGTGAAAAGAAATAAAAGGATTATTCACAAAGGTGGATTCTAAAGATTTAAACGGTACTATTTGTTATAATTTTAATAAATTTTACACTTAAATTATGTTTCGCATAAAAAATTATGGATTTATTTGAGCCCGTCACCTATATACTACCTACACCCCGGAGTAGTCGACAAAATATTATTTATTTATTGTGTCATTTTATTTTATCCTATATGATTTGGTACTCTTAAACAAGGCCAAGAGGCAAAACAGATATGCCATAATAAAAGAACTATATTAAAGCCAAAATAACATATTCCTGTGCACCTGCCAGAGGCTGCCAATGCAAACATTAGCACCAGTCTTTCTTACTTTGCCCATACCAAATTCAAGAAGTTAGATTCCTCGTGCCATTTCACTCTACACGCTCATTTCCAAAGCAGGATAAGAGTATATATATATATATATATATACATATATATATTGTAATAAAAGAAAGATACAATCTTTATCTATTGCAGTCTGTAATTTGTCTTATTATAAAGATTGTAATGTAATTTTTTTTGTGAATAACCTCATTATATAAAGATTATTTGCACTTTTGATATATTTAAGTTAAAATATTAGAGTCAATAGCTTTGATGTGAATAAACTTAATGTGTTATGTGTATATGTTTATACGTTATACACTCACAGTTTTCAAAATTTCTCACGTACTTAAAATAGTTCCGTAATGCTAGATGAGTAAGTGCCTTTTCAAACGGGTCTAACCTAGAATATGAGCATTAAGTTTGTCTTGGACCTATTGCTTTCACCTTTAACATTAAATATATGTGTGAAAATTCACTAGACTTGATATATATCAAGAGAACTAACTCATAATATACATGGCTATGAAGAAGAAGACCATGATAGTTTTTGGAACTCCCCCCTACTTTCGTTTACTCCCTGTTTTGACTCAAAAGTTATTAAATATTCTTTAAGCAAATCAATCAAATAAGATGGAGGGATAAATCGTAATTGAAGGTAATAAACTCTAAAATAAGTTTGATGGTCGAATTAACAGCAGCAGTAGATAAAAGAAACGAGAGAGAAAGTCTTAGAGAGTAGAGAAAACAAGAGAGCTTGTATTCAGAAAGATCCCCTTTACACAGTTCGGATCCCAATTATATAGTAAAAAATTCGTGTCTAGGTATAAAAAGCCATATGTAAAGTACATCACATTGGGGGGACGACGAGACTATGAAGTCGTCCCTCTCATTACCCTTATGTCGGCCTCTTGCCATGACTCACATATAGTCAGTGGCCGGTCGTGCCGACTCGGGACATGATCGCTCAAACTCTGCAAAGACTATTTGGGGACAGCTTCATTTGAAAAGCGGATCTAGGATTTTTCAAGCATGAGTGTCAACAATTAATAACATACTCAATTTAAAAAAATATATACATAAATATTTAATTTTATAGAGAAACTATGAGTTTATGTGCCTCGTCATTTTACCTATGCATCCGCCCCGCTTCATCTAGAACTGCTCTAGTTTATCATGAATCTCTTTAATTTCTGTCTTAACTAAATGGCTTTCAATTAGCACCAAAAAAAAACTAATAATATACATGTCACTGCATGTAGCAGTCCAACAGAGTGGCGTCATAATTCTAAACCATCTTTTTTGTTTGATATCCATATTAGAGTCTGATTAAATTCGAATTTGCACCGCGCATAGGGCCCATTCACGAGAAGATTTTTCCATATTCTAAACCACCTTCTGCGTCTTAAATATGCTCCAAACTCGTTGATTTAAATATGGACAAGTGACTTAGTGGTAAATTTATAGTCATGTAAACTGAAAGGAGAATCAACTAACTTGATGCATTCCATCATCCAATTGATTATTAAAGCGCACAGTTCACCGTTCACCGTTGTAGGAATGTTTATTTAGTGCTCTAACTCATCTACAAGAATATCATATCAAACTAATACACATTAACTAGCTTCAAGGATTTATTTGTTAGCTAAAATTGAAAAACATTAGAATATCAAGATCCTAGCACGGGCTCAAAAAAGACCACATTTTGGCAAATACCCTGTTTGGCAAAAATTTTAAAATTAACTTATTTTGAAAACGTTTAAAAAGTATTTTTGGTAAGAATCAATTTATGGTTGGCTAATAATTTTAAAAATATTTTGAGCAATAATTAGTGTTTGACCAAGTTTTTAAAAATTACTTATAAATATATTTTTCTCAAAAGTAACTATTCAAAAATGCTTTTGAAAAAAAATATTTTTTTTCTGCTTCTCAATCAAAATCACTTTTTTCTTTCAATAAATTTGACCAAACACCTTAACTTTAAAAAAATATTTTGACAAAAAAAAAAACTTAGCCAAATAAGCTAAAAATCGCATTGCTTTCTGGCGTACCTAAGCGTAAGTGCATAACCACCAAAAAAATTCTTTAAAATGGGAAAAGGGTAAAGAAACAGACAATTAAAAACCGAAAAAGGTGGCATTCGGCTCCATATAAAAAGCAAACATCTCCAAATAATTGTCGTTACATTACCACTAACTACGACAAACAAAGTACGCCTTCTGGAAAGCAACTTCACCAGTAATAATAATAGTAATAAATTACTCTAACCCCTGTAATTTTAAATTGTTTTGTTCTACGGGTTTAATTTTCTCTCTCTATATTTTGGGATGATTACTTATCAAGATTTCAACTCTAGGTTGATGATTGAAGAAGCTTCCTCCTTTTTTTTCTCAACCCTTTTTAAGACCGCTTTTTCTATCTGTATTCCTCTCTCTTTATTGACTTCTTTACCTTTTCTTTTTCCAAAAAAATGTCGAAATTGAAATTCTCAGCTGATTTTACTCCCAACTTGAGGTTGAGCTGATTCCTTTGTTTTTGCCCTTTCAGAGAGAATTTGGGTTTTTTGCTCAATTCAGCTACATATTTTCTATAATAGGGTTTAATTATTTGTTTCATTTAGATTCCATCTCCCTAACTATACGACCTTTCATCTTCTTGCTTCCCTTTTTTATGGAATATTTTGGTTCCTCTGTTTCATACCAGGTATAATTCTGTAATACTAATTGGGTCTATGATTTCCCTGTTTTACATCATATTTATTGGTGTTTTTGTACTAAATTTGAGCTAAGTTGGTACATAATCCAATTCAGGATTTATTTTTGGAAGCTTTAATACAATGAATTGAATTGGGTTTGTTTAAATTCTCATGTTTATGGTAATTGGGTTTGGTTGTTTAGCTGCTCCACTTGGTTCAAATTATTTGCACAACTTGGCTTACTTGCTTAAGTAGTTAAATGTTCCTTTATTGCTTTCTTAAATGCGGTTTACAATTCTTTACTCCAAATGTTACGTCAATCACAAGTTTCTGTTTCTCTTCCTTCTTTCAAGAGAAGAAATGTTCTTTTCTGTGACTTTATTGTAATTGGGTTAGAAGCCGCCATCTTTTTTGACAAATTTGTCCAAGTTCATTATGGAAGGAGGAATTTTAAGTTTTTATGATGGTTTATTTATGAAATAGAAGCATAGTCTGGTAATGTAGAAAAATCACAGCACCTGTCACATTTCATTCATTTCTTGTGATCTCTTTTTTCTCTTTATAATTACTGTGTGTTTGCACTAATACTTACATAAATAATTCTTTTTATATGATGCAGAAATTACTAGAGAAATCGACTGATCGTTTTATCTGCTGATTATAAAACCAGGGTAAGATGGTTTGTTTTCTTACAGCTAAGGCTGGCATCTATTCAGTTTAGACGCATTATGTACATAATCACAATGCAGACTGCTGACTTGACAGGTGGTTCTAGTGGCAGTATAGGATAGTACTCGTGAGCAGCCAACTGTTTTGTTGGTTACTCATTTATTGTGATTTTCACTTTATGAGTAGTTTCCAGCTCAGTCTTCCAATTTCTCTTGTGGTGATTTTATTCTACACGGTTATTCATGTTACAATTTTTTTTTTTTGAAATGCATTGATGAAAGAGGTCATTATTTTTCTTAACGTAGTTTTTGTTCTATGAACATTCTGTAATTTATGGTAGTGTGCTGGCAGATACGGAAAATTATAGGATATGGGATGCTTTGTTTCGACGCCGCAAGATACTGGTGGGAATAGAAGACGGCCGGGAAACATTGGCGATGTGTCTGTATTTGTTCCTGGATTACGTATCCCTAAGCCGGTTGATTTCTCTCTTGCATTTGGTGATAACTTGTTGAAAACCCTGGTGGAGCGCCTTTCTGCTCTCAGAACCAGAATAGTTGTTATGGCAGGGCAGGAAGCTCCCACAATTACGAGGACAAGAAGGAAAACTGCTACTCAGCATGGTGAGTTGCAGAGGAAGGGCAAACACATTTTTTTGAATTTGGCCATGTTCGTGTCTCTTTCGTTATGTGTGGATATAATGCTTAGCACCTATTTCTTGCAGGAGGTTCAACCCTTGGAGATCTTTTGCAGGCTCTCGATGACTATTTGCCTGTTCTTTTGGGGCTAGTTAAAGATGGTAAATACATTGGGTTGCTTTCTCATTAGCATTCGCGCTTTGTTGATTTTAATTGTGAGATATTGCTTTCTTGGCCATTTCAGGGAGTCCATTACAACATCAAGTGCAGTTTATTTGGGTCAATCAAGAGGATGATGCAGAGGTCAGACTAGAAATTCAATTTTCTTTTCTTTTCTTTTTGTTTCGTTTCTGTTCATGTTGAGTCTTCTATTTGGTTTTGCCACCATGAGGGAGAACTGTCTTATTGTCAGAATATTTCAGGAAACTGCAATGTTTAGTGCTTGGTATGAAGTACTGTCCATTTTGCACTTGATGGCAACACTGTCGTTATCGCAAGCTAACTTGCTGCTTCTTCCTAGAACATCTCTCGATGGTTATTCACCAAAGGTATCTGAAGGTGGGTATTGTTCCCATGTTTAACGTTGGAGATTCAGTAACTGCAATTAAATGTCTTGATGTATTCTTTATATTTATAACACTTGATTTCTTGGTGAAGCCTCTGAAACTTCTCTCAGGACACATTCATCCTGTGGCTTCAAATTGATCTTTTGCTTTCCTCATTTTGTCTTTAATATCTGACAGAGAGCAGGCGATCTTCTGTTGATGTTTTTCTAAAGGCCGCTGGATATCTCGATTGTGCGGTTCGAAACATTCTTCCCCAGTTGCCTGCTGAACAAAGGTTTTTATACCAATACAATGCAAATCCATGATTTCTATTTAAATCTATCAGGGGTTAGATTTTCACTATTATTTGCATTGTATTTAGGAGAAATTTGCCAGTAGACCTAGCTGAAGGAGTTCTGCGAGCATTGTGCCTCCAAGCATTAGGGCAGGTAATAGCTCATTCAGAGCCTATTTTTTTTTTGGTTGCATTATTTTAGAAGTTTAAACATCCAATACCATAACTTCTCAGTGCCTTACTGGATACTCTTTCTCTTGAATGAGTGTCCAATGATATCTAAAATTGTTATGGATGAATTTGGACAATGTAATAATATAAGCAAATACATATCATGCCTCTAGTGATAATCCTTCAGCTTCTCTTTTCTTGACTATCATTTTGTTAACATCCCAAAAAGGTCAGTGACATTCAAATAGTGCACCAAAGACTCTGCAATTACTGTACGAGGGCTCAGTTAGGAATTCCTATGTTAATAAATAGGATTTGTAGAAATTGTCTATGACAATGAGTCTGATTTGCTGAAGAAGGAAATGACTGTTTTCATGGATTAGATTAGTAAATATGCAGAGGGCTGAAGCATGAAATCTTCACGCAAGAACAATGCTATTTGTGCTGTCTTTTCAATCTCAATATCTAATCCGTGTAGAGTCTCTCTCCTAGTGTGTATTTTACTTTTGCCCTGGTTTTTAATGGAGCTCGAGTTCTTCGTGCCTGTTACCTCTGCTTTCAATGAATGGAAGCATACTCTTGTGCACACTAATTAACAAAGTGCAAGATATGTGTTTAGTATCCAGCGACAGCAAAAGCAATATATTTTTCAAAGATTGCTGTTATAACTGTGTACAATAGTGAAGGGGGTCATCTGGGTACATGCTTAATATCTAAACGCAGCAAAACCACTCTACTTAGCAAATTTTCTGCTGTAAAAATGTGCACAGTAGTGAAGGTGGTCATCTGAATTTAGTTACCTAAATTCAGCAGACTTTCGTGCATTTAGCCATTTTGAACATGTTTGGTTAGTTCTCATATCATCCTATCCCTGAGCATTAGACTCATGTTTGTTGGTTTGGCAGTATTATGGTGCTGTCCATATGCTTTCTTGTGCTAATAATTCTCGTTGAATAAAGATGTTTGCTGTTGCTTAATCTCTAGTTAAGAAAATGTACCATATGGATTAAATTGTTTTCCCTATCTGATGTATCTGTCACCATGATCTTAGGCCGTTGATATTCAGCTTGGACTTGCAATTGACAGTACTAAAGCAACACTGGCTGTCAAAAGAAGACTTGCATGCGAGATGGTAAAATACTGGCAGCAGGTACTGAATCCTTTTTCCAAAGCATACTCGACTGCTTTAATTTCACAAAGGGTTATATGAATCCTCTATAGAATTTGGCTATATTCTAGTCCATTTCATTCCAGTGCTAATTAAATCAGGGATTCTTTGAGTCTCGCACTTATTACTATACAGGTAACTAGTTTAGTCTCAACTAGTTGGCATTGCCTATATATGTCATTTGCTTCAATTGGAGTAATTGTTCCTTTTGAATTCCTTCCCCTAGCATAACCATGGAGAGGGGAAAAGAAAGCTCTGTGTTATTCCATTTTATGGAATATTTTCTTTTTGTTGCCAGATAGTGTCTGAGATATCAACTACTTTGCTTTTTTGTTACCTTGCAGGCTCAAGATAACATCATGAACCTTCCATTATCAAATGGTTGGGGAGAAAAGCATAGGCTTTTCGTGAAGTGGAAATATATTGAAGCCAAGGTATCTTGTGATTCTCTTTCTTTTGTTTATTTCTTTAAATCCTACTAGATTTTAGTATCTCTGTCAACAAGAAGAGGTAAGAAAATTATAGACCGAACTGTTCCTTGATTTTACTTACTGATGAGTGCAAGACTTCCTTGGCACAAGCTTGTCCTATATAACGTACAACATTTTTTGAGTAATTCATTCAAGGATGACATCTGAGCACACTTTATTCTGGTTTGATGACATGTGTAACTTAGTCCAGGCAACACACAGTTGGATTTGGCAATTAGTGTGCAGAGCATAAAGATTAGAATGCTTAAGTCTACCATTATCATTCAGTTTTATGGGATAGCTTTCTGTCCTATGTATATTAACAAGCAGGTGCCAATATAGAATAAGGAACTCTCACAGCACCTTATTTTATCTTAGTGTCATTAGCTTATGGATTATCCCAACTAGTTTGGGACTGAAGTGTAGTTAACTGACTTTACCAACCGTCTTGGCGCCATTAGCATATGAATTATATCAAAATGTTTGCCTTTGCCTGTTCATTGGCCCATGTGCTATATTTGTTACGGATAAAGCGCGCAGGACCTGTAAAAAGAGAAAATGACCTATAGCTGAATTGGGGTCGGATGGGATTCTGAAAATAGTGGTGCAGATGTCATGCAATCCATCCAACATTCATGCCTTAAATTCATTTGTCGTTCCTTTTCGTTCAATCGATGTTGGCCTCGGTCCTTTGAGTGCTTATCTAACCAGCGTGTCCAAATACTACACTCTGGTCCATGTTTTTCATTCTATGTTGAAAAATGGACTTTTCTGCAGTTGTATTTCTCTCTCACTATCCTGATGCTTCGGAAGTGGCTGATTTTATGACCTTGCTGAATGCTCTTAGAATTTCACATATCGTGTTAGGGATCTGAAACTCGTATTTTATTGTTCTTCTTGTGAATAACCTGATAAATAATTGATAGTGTACGTCTTGCTGGCTACCTCGATTTGTAAGTGAAAGTCTCCTTTAAACTGACGATTTTGGCTCTTCGTAGACAGTAGACTAAATGCTTATAACTTTCTTCAGTTTAAGCAACCTAAAAATCCCTCTTAATTATGTCATGGAATGAGTATTTATAGCATAAACAACTGTTCTGTTGTACTTGACACCCTGCATCTTCCATCAGCAAAATTCTTTCTTCAATTAGAGAAGTTGATAGCTTTCAATACTCACCGTTGTTGATACAAAAAAAGCTGTCTAAGTGCAAACTCCGCATGCTGTAACTTCATAGTCCATGTACTTGAGGACCTTCATGCTGGTTTTTGGATAGCTTCTGCAGCTTCTTTGCCATCTTTTAAATCTATTGCATTTTTCTCCCCTCAAGCTTATGCATGACACATAAAATTCTGTGTAGGCTTCAGCATACTATTATCATGGTCTAATCCTCGATGAAGGGAACACGGAAAAATCTCATGGAATGGCTGTAGCTGCCCTGCAAGCAGCAGATGAATATCTAAAAGAAAGTAAGAAGGCATGCGAAGGTTTCAATGCAGCCATTCCTCTCTCCAGGTAAACTTCGCACGATCCGTTATTCATTTTCTCCCCTTCATTCTATTCAACTCCCTGTACTTCCTATATTTCCTTATTTTTCTTGCTATGCAGTGAAAAAACTTATTTTGGAAAAAAAGTGGAAAAACTACTAGTAGCTTTGGTAAAATTGATTATGAACCTGAGCTATTAAGAAACATTGTGAAACTATTTATACGTTTAATTATTTAGCTATCAAATTTGATTATAAAATAACCCTTTCAATTAAATAGCTTAGTGCAGCGTTTCAGTTATGGCTTTCATCTAGTGACTCTCAGAAGATAGAAGAAATCTTTAGTTTAGCTTCAACTTTAGGACTTCCAACAGGTATCCTGCATTTGGCCTTGTTATTCATTGGTTTTTTGACTGGTTATATCTCTTTCTTATCCTTTAGTGCTTCCAAATCCATCTTATCAGGAAACTTCTTTGAGCTTCACCGTTTTCAACAAACCTCTGAAATGTTACTTCAGATGGTATTCGGATGTCCTTGCATGTGGTTTCTCAAGATAATACTGTATCTGAAGCTAGTGCTAAATTTTGCTGTGTGCGTGAAGCACTGTAATGAAGAGTTTGCTTTTAGCCCTAATTTTAAGAATTTACCATGTATGAGCATACTAACTTGTAGAACTGTGTCTAGTGCTAAAAATTCATCAGACTGGGAAACGTCATATTTTTCATTTGGAGCCTCTTTTGTGGTTGTAGTATGTCATTACAACATATTTTTTTACATCCCACCTTATCCCGTCTCTTCTGCCTGCCTGACTTCCATTTGTCTATCCAGAAATCCTCCACTCTGGGGAACAATGAAGTATCTCGCAGAGAAAATTCCAAAGGACACTTCGAGCAAAGTGCGAATCAACAGGGACTTGTACTCTTATGAAAAGTAAGTTTTTTTTTTTGACTTCGAAGATACGATGATACTTGGCTGCAGAATTGCTTATCTGAAGTAGATTACTAAATTTTGATATTGGGTTTGAGAGATGGCATGCATTCCTTATATAGGAGTATATTTTTTGAATTTGGCTTGATATATTGGAAGATAGCTTCGTGACTTTGATAAGGTATAAAATTGTAAATAGTACAGGAAAGCTTTGTTCTGCACCACCAACTAAACCAACCCTTGTAAGCAAAAAAAAAAAAGTAAGAATTAAAAATAAATAAAAGATTGACTAAACCATGCCCCCCCCCCCCCCCCCCCCCCCAAATAAAAAAAAAATAATGCACACTAATGACAACCAATTACAAAAATGAGGAGAAATTGATGAGTGTTACTGTTGTCTCCGGGGAAGTTGCAAATGATATAGTTTATGCATGTTTTAAGCTCAAATCAATGCGCAAGATACAGTTTCCCTGCTGGAAAAATACTTATACATGAAGAGGATTGCTGTAGGATCATGGAGACAGCCCCAACACTTCCAGATTTTGCATTGGCTCTCAAACCTGATGAATATCAGCTTCCTCATGTGGATGCATCTTGGGATGATGAAACTACAGGCAGGGGACAGTTTAACGTAAACAAGCTCAAAGGGTGACTTATTTGATTCATCAGATTTCAGATTCTGGAAAATCCAGGCTGGTCGAAAGTGCAGGATGATGGTAGTCACATCCCCAAGGTATCGGACTCTTGCTGTTCACTGAAGGCCCCTCTTTGCTACACCTCTTGTTGAATCCAATCTCTATTTCTCCAGTAAATTGAATCTTTATTTCTTTTCTCCTATCAGATGTATAGTCAACCCTGTGAGTGAGTTCTGTACAAGTTGCATTTGTTTGTAATCTTTAATCTACAGGAAGAGGAATGTATTTCTTAGCCAGCCTACCAAATAATTTGTAGTGCCTCTTGTCCAGCAACCTGAACACAGAAAAAGCTTTTCTAGAAGTGCTGATTGTTTGTAAGATGGACAAATCTCAGGGTAGAATGTTATATAAGTTCTATAATTTGTATCTGAAGCTTATTTGTCGAAGAACCTTTTTGTATCTGTATTTTTTGTTCAGTTTCAGTTACTGACTTTTAAGTGTATAAAATGCAACACTATTCAAATGTTAAGACTTCTTTGGAAACGACTCTTCGATGAAGCAAACCAGAATTAGAAAATATTCATCTTGTGCTTGAAACTAACGAAAGCAAGAGATGCGAATGGAAAATAAAAAGAGGGAAAAGGAAGGGACGGGTAAAAAGTCATTTTCTTCCCTGATAGATTTCTTTGGCTACGAGTTTTACTGAACAATACTCGATTACTTGAAGAAATTAGAAAATTTCATCGTATGTTTAAAACTAGTGAAAACATGAAAAGGACAAGGGAAATAGAAAAAGGAAGGGAGAGTTGAGAAAAGCTTTTACTGCAAGTGTATGACAAAATAAAGCGGTGGTTGCTCTGAGAGCTCTCTCTTCAACCTACTGCTGCGCCTTATTGTGTGTGTGTGGGGGGGGGGGGGGGGGGGGGCGCTATGCGTAGGTTACTATTTTGGAAAACTTTATTGTATCACTTTCCAAACTGTTGGTCGCCTGCACTGAGGAAGGAGGAGGGCCGGAAGATTTCTTGCTCTTACCGAAACCAAAGGCTTTTTTGTATTTGTTGAGCAGAGACGAACAAAGTTCTCAAGTATATTTTCAGAACTTTTTCCCCTCACATTCTTGGTGCGAGTGAACTCCAAGAGAGGATCGAGATTGAAATGTTGCATTTGAGTGATGCTGAGTTGAATTACACCTTAAATGTGAACCGCATGAACTGTAACTAAGAGAGAACTTACTAAAAAAGTCTTTGCTCAAAGGCTGAAGATATGACATTAACACCATAGTTTGACTAGTTTCTTTATTTCTCACAAGTCACAGGATTTTAGAGCCACTTAACCAACGTTAATTACATAAATTGCTCTCTTTAAATTTTGTTTTTCTCCGGTTGAGGAAGGGGGGAGGAGTTGCGTGTGCATGGTAGGGTGTTGCTTCAAGGGCAAAAGAAGACAAAGAAAAATAAACGAATAAAAGACATGGAGGAAAAAGGTCTAATGTGCACCTTCGCAAGAGCCAAAATTTATTTCCTTTAATGGCAACAGTACGTTAGACCAAGCAACTTGTGTAAGGTCTTTATGAACACAAAAAATTTGTATGGTACAATGACTAACTACCATGCCTAGTATTGGTGAAATTGCACCTTCTTAATTGATCCGGCTTTTTTTCAAGATATATTAATAGTACAGTTCGAGTGACAAAAATTAAAATTCAGCAGAGCCGGGTGTCCGAGGGAAAGGTATTGCATCTCTTATGTTGTCTATTCCAGTTGCAAATTGCACGAGCCTTTCGAAGCCTAATCCAAATCCAGCATGAGGAACTACAGCATAAGGAAAGGAGATGTCCAATCAAAATCTGTTTCGCGAGAATGTAAACTAGGAGATGATAAACATTGGATGTGCAAATTTACTGCTGTCTTTTCTCATAAAGGACTTGCAGGAAAGTATTGTGAAGGCAAGTTGCAGTCAAAGGATTTAAGGCAGCAATATTATCACTATGCACATAACTATGTACAACAAGTAAAAAAAATGTGAAATTCATCACAAATTCACCCACCTGAACCATAACGACGCAGATCAAGATACCACCAAAAGCTTTCTTTGTTGAGATTCATGTTATCCAAGCGCTCGTCTAGGTATTCAAGGCGTTCCTCCCTTTGACTTCCACCAATAAGCTCCCCGACCTGACATAAAAGAAATCATTTTGAAACTTTGAGCAAGAACAATATTATACATCATGATTTTAACTGGTTCAACTTAATTAATAATTGGAATCCACAACTCTAAGTCAACCACAAACAATATAACCAGCCAAGCAGACATAGTAAAAGAAATAGCATTAGTGAGTCTCTGGCAATCCAAAACTGTAATAGCGCATTGGCTATGTTCAGAGTTCAGATTCATACATGAATAGTTCATGCTATAAATAACATACTGTGTTTCAACTATGAATGCCCCATCTCGAAAACGAAAAAAGGAGAAAAAAGGAAAACAGAGACCACTTGATTATTATAGACACAACTACTAGTTAAACCGTAGTCAGAAAAATCATTATAGGGACTAACTTATTGACAGGTTATAATGTACTATCAATATGGATATAGAATGTATACATGCGACAAAATTTCGAAATGCTTGTTTCAGTAAAAAAAAAGCCATTAAAAAGGGGATTTTATGTTTCATCAGATCCTTGATGGTGCAAGCAGTGTATGTCAGTGCAAATGAATAACAGCTAATGAAAAATACTGATTTGTTTTACGTTGTACAACTTGTAAAAGCAAACTGAAATTTTCCATGGCAAACTAAAGTATTAATTAAGTTTCTGGACTCTACCCGAGGTACCAACATATCCATGGCTGCAACAGTCTTTCCATCATCATTCTGCCGCATGTAAAATGCTTTGATGTCCTGAAATTTAAGGAACACCATCAACTATCTGAAATCCCCATAGAGTTTGCACAATAAATGCAACTTGATAGGAAATTAAACCTTCGGATAGTCTCTAATAATTACAGGGCATCCACCAAAAGCCTCCTCGGTGATATATCGTTCATGCTCACTTTGCAAATCACATCCCCATTTCACCTACCAAATGCAGAAGCAGCCATTACTTTTCTAGGCAAGGTAACAGGAGTGTGCACGGGGAGATGCAAGTGAGAAGGCATGCAAATAAAGCAGACATACCGGGAAATCAAACTTCTTTTTTGCTTTTAATAGAAGCTCAACAGCGTCCGTGTATGTCAACTGCACAAAGTTCTTCTCAACAACATCCTGCAGGGAGCCTATGATTACAACGGACCAACTATTTGGTGCACACTGTAGGGCACCAAGGTTGTGGAAAATATTTTGTGAAGAAAACGCATGGAGTTCATTGAAATTCGTACACTTAGTCTACTGATGATCCCTTTCTCAATCCAAGTATTGAAAAAATCCATATCTTCTTTGCAATTCTCCAACACATATTGCACCTTCCAAGCAGAGTTACGTCAATACAAAAGTCTAAATGTGAGACCAAGTTATGAATATGCACTAAGAGACAGCAAGATGTGAAAAGTAACATACTACATACTGGAGATAGGCAGTAGCACAGGCCATGTCATCATCCAAGTCCGCAAAAGCTAGTTCTGGTTCGATCATCTTATACAAAATAAATCAGTGTCAACATGTTAATGTGCCTGCATCTAAAATATCCGCATACAAGGAAAGAAATAAAAGAGAAGTTCCACCACATTTTATCAGTTCGAATGTAAGCTTACCCAAAACTCAGCTAAGTGTCTGGAAGTGTTGGAATTTTCTGCTCTAAATGTGGGACCAAAAGTATAGATCTGGAGACATATATGACATTGTTAGACTTTGAGATCAATGAAGACAAGCATGAAACGATTTTGTGATGGAGAGATCAAGCTGGATAAGTAGTTATAAGCCAGAGAAAGCAGTAGCATATGAAATTGATAAGTGAGAGCAGACTCTACATCGGAAATAGCAGTAGCATATGTTTCGCCATTGAGTTGCCCAGACACTGTTAAAAATGCTTGTTTCCCAAAGAAGTCCTGCAACAAAAAGATGTAATTTACAAGAAGAAGAAAAAGACAATTTCATGACAAAAATCCAACATCAAGTGCAAAACTGCATACACCTATTAAATTTCAGAAATTAAAAAGGTTTATATTGCTTGTAATGATATCGACTAGCAGAGGACTTTAATTAGCTACCTAATAAATTTCACTCTAAAATGGACAAAGCACATATACCTATTAAATTTCAGAAATTAAAAAAGTTTATATTGCTTGTAATGATATCGACTAGCAAATGACTTTAATTAGCTACCTAATAAATTTCACTTTAAAATGGACAAAGCCCCCTAGTTGTTGATTTACTTACTTGCGACCAGTCGACAGAACCAGATTCAGTAGTAGGGATAGCATTAACTGGTGAATCTCCACCTTCTTTGGTGGTCGGAATCTGTTAGGTAAACAAACATCTTACTCAGCACAAGAGATATTTCATAAGAAAGATTATAAGCAAAGTTCTGTTTCATTATTTTAACTGAACATAAGTATTGTTGGCATTTGGATGAATTAAAAAGAAATAATCATGTAAGGAGTATATCTTAAAAAGCATATGCGCAGGGGTAAGAAAAAAACTAATGACAAAGAAAGAGGTCAAGATAAACTTAAGTCATAGGAAACAATCTATGTCTGACAGAAGGCAAATTAAATGATTTCTGCAGGACTAACAAGACTATAAGTAGACTAAACTTTAATTCTTTGTATTAACAGTCTAAAATGCAACACTTTGACAGTGCAAAATTCAGTGAACAACAACAACAACAGCCCAGTGTAATCTCACAAGGGGGATGGGGAGGATGGGATGTACGCAGTCTTACCCTTACACTGGAAGGACAGAGAGACTATTTCAGATACCCTTGGCTAAAGAAGATGGAAGAAGCGCTGATAGCAAGACAATATATTTATAAAACAAAATCGAAGATAGCAATAGAGAATATGAAAGAAGTACCGATAGCAAGTAACAACAAGAAGATATATTTAGAGAACTAAATCCAAGATAGCAATAGAGAATATGAAAGGAGTACTGATATCAAGTAATAACATAACAAGATATGTGATAATAGCAAACTCGGGATAAAAGGGATACCATACTAACACTAATACTATCGAACTAATGAAGACAAAGAGAAACGCATGACTACCTACTAACCTTCTACCCTAATCCTCGACCTCCACACCTTCCTATTCAGTTAAATAGAATTATAAACTTCCAATACATCATTCTTCTAGCCCTCAACCAAGGCCAGCGTTTAGCTTTTTGTTTTTTCTTTCCCTCTCTTTCTTAGTTCTAGGGAAGAGGTGTGAAGAGAGATGGAGCGCTGCAGATGCACATTAAATCAACATATACATACCAAGGTGGTCACGCGGAATTGTTCACCAGCTCCTTCACAGTCAGAAGCAGTGATTATTGGACTTGAGACCCAAACAAAGCCATTTTCTTGGAAAAACTTGTGTGTAGCATAGGCCAAAGCATTTCTCACCCTTGAAACCTGAAAGAAGCTGACATAAAATTAGGGATCGACAAAAAACGACATACAATAAAAGTTTGCATATCCAGAGAAATAGATTATATATACAGGAAACATGATGGCTTCTAAGCTTGCCGGATTTAACCCCCAAGGTAATACACCCCAAGAGTGATTTCACTAATCAAGCCAATCACCCCTTTATATTAATCTAAGGCTGTTAATAGAAGATAATTATCCTTTAAAAATGTCAAGCCTATAGGTTCTATTGCCAACATCAATGGTATCCAGCTACCAGCTATTCTTAATAGTAATCCAATTACTTATCATTTCTAGGAAAAATCAACCAAAAGAGGGAATAGCACTCCTTGATTCGGGCAATGTAATTTACAGTTGTTTAAAGAATCAGCATTACTTGCCTTGGAAAAGGACAAGAACCTTGAATTTAAGAACTAGCAGAGAAGAATTGCTGTCCAGTGTGATTTACTTGCACATAGGTCTCATGTAACTATTCTATAATTCCATACCAACCAGTTACATCTATGTTCTTATTTGACCGGTGACCCAAAGAACTTTTTTCATTTTCGGTACGCAGGAAAAAGGAAAGGATTTTTTTCCTTTTTGGGGGGTTGGGGTGGGGAGGGATATGAAACTGACTGATTGCTATACAGAAAGAATGAAGGCTCAATGCAAGGGCAGTTAGGCTCTAGTACCCTCTGATCAGAGGCTGCTAGGGACTGCCGTAAATTTAGATATGAATGGAGATAATTTTTTAAGAAAAAGATGGCATTCTAAGAAAAGGAGGAAGTATTATTTTATTTCAATTACAGGGCAACTAGCTAAATTCCATTGGCGTACGGAGGATATTCACAATTATTTCAAACAGAAAGGGAAAACTGAGTACTGCATGTAAGCAGGTAAAAAAAAACCCTATAGCATGGATCACGAAATAGAATAGGGCATAATTACATGCAATTAGCACCATTTTCCTACCAAACTACATGTATATTCCAAAACCTCCTCAGAGTATCTGGGTAAAATAAAAATAGAGATTTGAAAGCTACAAATAATAACACTGCAACAGTCCCAACTCATACCGCACCAAAAGTATTAGTTCGAGGGCGAAGGTGAGCTTTCGTCCTCAAAAATTCTCTGGTGACCCTTTTCTTCTGGATAGGGAAAGAAGGATCGCTTTTACCAACCTGTGAGGAAACAAGTGCAAGCAAGCATAGTGATTAAATGACCAGTACATAATGTACAAATACAACAGCAATGCAAATTAGATTAGTTATTGCAAAAAAGTCGATAAGCTTATTCGTAACAGAGAATATTTATAATTACGTGCATCATTCCTGTTGGCATTTAGTCAGGTTTCAGTTGGTCTTGTGCATCTCATTTCCTTTCTTTACAAATCACTAAGTCAAGAATCCTGAATCAAAGGTAGTTGCTCTTAGGTTCAAGGCTAATTTTGTGGATAAAGGCATTCAAGGCTAGTTATCAAAAGAAGAAAACATAACTGCAGTGTTCAGGATGTGAAAGCATGCTCATAAAGCAATAGAAAATTGATGAAATAGGTTAAAATCAATTACCACTACAAGCTTCTGAACCTTCAACTCTATTTTCTGCTTTGATCCTTGACTGCCGACCGCAGTACCTTCTATCCATACTGATGCACCAGTTGAAATTGAACCATTGTCTACCTGTAAGAAAAGCAACAGACAAAGTTAAAGTAGATAAGAGACGAGGAGCCAAACAACTCAAATAACCCATGAAATTAAAGTCTAATTTTTCTTACGTCAGAGAGATATTGTTCAATTTGGAGCCTTAAAAAAATATCAATAATGTTGGAGCCTTAAAAGATATATTCCCATGTAAGAAGCATCTTCCAAAGAAAGAAGAAAGAGAAAGAATGATCTTAAGAAAAGAAATAAGAAAGCTACATCCATGTTTTTTTTCATGAATCTCAAAGTTCTACTATCCACTAGGTGCAATCTGGAGCTTTTTAGAAATAATTTTTTCCTTGGACTACCAAATCACTATGAACTGGTAACTGGTTTTGATACATGATCTGACATGTAAATCAACTTCTGCTGATCCATTGCTTCCCGTGAAATTAGTCATTGAACATGTGAAGATGAAATGAAATACGTCCTCTTAATTGAGGGAGGCGATTGCTGTAACTCAACTGGTGAAGCTAGTCATAGTTTTATTTGTAAAATAGCACTCTAAACACCCGATACAAGAAAAAGCAAAAGGTAGTAAAAGTCACTCTATTGGATGGTGATAACTTCCTTTTGAATCCCCTCCAACTTTTTTCTACTTTTCTCTTTTAATCTTTGTTTACTGATATCATTTGTATTCGTTATATTAGCAATGGTAACTCAGACATGACAGAGAAGGTAGTCAAAAACCCCATTGTGCGCACCTCAAAGTCACCTTTATATTTTACTTATTATTAGCA
The DNA here is from genome assembly GCA_034376525.1 of Nicotiana benthamiana. Lineage (NCBI taxonomy): Eukaryota > Viridiplantae > Streptophyta > Magnoliopsida > Solanales > Solanaceae > Nicotiana > Nicotiana benthamiana. The sequence goes on along the minus strand of CM067335.1, from coordinate 61,322,797 downwards.
ATCCAAGTCAAGTGCGCACAACTATGTACACCATTATCTAGTACCTATTGAACCACATGAAGGAAAATAGCAAAGAGCAGACACATACATGACACTTCATAACCTACTTTAAATCACACCAGAACTAAGCATTTCCAAGAATAGCTATCCAAGTGGCATAGCACGTTGTTTGACACCTAGGTAATGCAATACAAAAGCGGCTCTCTAAGTGAATTCCAGGCCATGTCCAATGTCTAAGTGTGAGGTAGCTAAATTATACAATTCTTCAGAAGATCTTTCCTTCAACATTGAACTCCTCAAGCTTCGAAAACCAAATTTCACAAGGACCAGTGAAAGAAATCATCTTTCCTGAGAACCTATAATTTTTTTAATTTCCTTCTTTACTATTATAAAATAAACCACATAAATGCAACTCGGCAGATGACAAACTGTACATTTCAAAAGTTATGCACCTGATCATATGATCAGTGGCAAATCCAGCTTGAAAGCTACGGGTTCAATTGAACCCGTAGCTTTCGACGCGGAGTAGAAATTTATATGTAAAAATTTATTAAAATTGCAAAAATAATATATTTGAACCCATAGAATTTAAAATTTTTAAAAATTGAACACATAGAATTTAAATCCTGGATCCGACTCTGCATATGATATAAGTGATCAGCTCAAAATAAAGAATACGTAGTTTCTAACATCATTAAGTTGGGCAGTCTCTTACTCAGTAGTCAGTACAGCTACAAAAAGTTACAGGAATATCTACATAAAGCCTCTTACTGCACTTACAGTACTTTTTGATAGCTCTATATATAAAGACAGAGCACACATTAGTTACATATTCAGTACCTGATCATAACCCTCAGCATCAGAGCCCATAACACATTGCATATTTGAAAGACAAGAACCATCATTAACCTGCAAATTAAGACAATCTCAAACCAATACATATGCTAACACCAAAATAAAACAAAACAAGAACTTCGACAAGTAAGTATCAAGTTATGACATTACATCGATAAACGTGACGCTGCTCTGAGCCCTAACCGTACGAACCCAACCTCTAACCACCAAAGTCTCCCCCAGCCGGTCCAAACCTTCGTTAGGCCCTCCTTTTATGTCAGCAATACTCAACCTTTTTTTAAATTCCCTAACTTGCTCAGTTTTTACACCCTCTTTTTGCTCAAATTTGGGTTTTTCAACTGCTTCTCCGGAGGAAATAGCGGCGGAGACTACAGAGCAAAAGCTTCGCCGACGGCACAAGTAGGGTGCTGGAATAGAGCTGGTGCGTAGATTCAGAGGGAAGGATGAGTAGTAATTGGGGGTTAAGATATTAATGGGTTTGCGGTAATGAGTGAAGAACCGTACGCTGCAGAAGGGTTTAAGGCGGAGAGTTGTGGCTGGAGACAGAGCACCAGCCATTTTTGTAGCAAGTCTTGTGTATTGCTACAGCTGCCACTGGTTTTTTACTAACCCATATCCGGCTATCCGCTCAGCTATACAAACCCGGGGCTTCTCCGTTGTGGCCTATGGGTTCCGTCGATTTTCCTTTTTAATTTTTTTTTTTTTTTTTTTTTGTAATTGGAGACATTTATTCATAACACAAATTTAGTACTCATTACAACAAGAGATTGTCTAGGTCACGCAGTGCCTATTCCATCTCTATTAAAAGTTAAAATAGTAAATACAGGCGGAAAATAGTACAATTTTAAATCAGCAAAAGAGTCTAGGCTGCATCCATTCTTGGCTAAGGCATCCGCTACCCCATTAGCTTCCCTAAATGCATGTTTCAATGACGGTGATCCCGCCTCAGTTAATAGGAACATGCAATCATCAACAATATTTTAATAAGACGTTTTTCCTTTTTTAAGTGGTTAATAAGGTCCTGGCAGTCTGTTTCAATTACTAAGGGGTGGCTAATTGTAGACCTTATAGTAAGGACATGGATTCCAATTGGATGTTCGTTGCATTCATAAAGCCCTTATTGAAACCTAGTATCTATTCCCCATTGCTATCTCTGAAGACCCCACCCCCACCCCCCCACCCCGTGCCACCATTTCCTAGGTACCATAGACATGATCCATTTATGTTTAGTTTATAGGTTCCCAAGTCTGGTGGATCCCATTTTATGTAAATTATCCTTTTTGGTGGACTAGAGGGGCTCCAGTTGCTAAGGAAGAGGAATTCACGTGGGCTATTGATCACCTTGCTTATGTTGGGGTATGAGTCATTTTTGTGAAAGATTCGAGCATTCCTTGTGGTCCATAAATATCAAAGGAGAAAAGGTAAGAGGTTGGGGCAAGAGATGTATTGGTTAAAGCTTTTGTTTGATTTCAGTTAGAGGTTTAGCCAGCGGAAGATAGTTGGATTATTTCCAAGGGTGGATAATTGTGTTTTATGTGACATTGCCTCCATATTTCCTTAGAGTAGGTACAATAAAAGAGAATATGTTTTATGTCCTCTTCTCAGCTCCATATATGATACATATATCTGAAGTGCAAATATTACGTTTTGTTAGGAAGGTGATTATTGGGAGTCTGTTGAGGGTAAGTAACCACATGAAGTACTTAAGCTTATTAAGAGTGTTACATTTCCAGATCCACCCGTAGTCGAGGTTGTTTTCTTATACTTGAGTTTCCTGCGCCGAAATAAGATCATAGGTTGCCTTGATTGAGAAGGAGTTATGACCCGACGAATTCCAGGATATTTTATCCTTACCGGATAGGAATTGTCGAATATATGTGCTATGGATTTTTTGGCTTATTTCATCAGGGAACTCGAATGATAGAGTTAATAGATTAAAATTCCCATGTTGGGTGATTGAACTGACCTCCATATTCTCTTCCCCCTTTTGGAGAGGACCCTGGATACTGTTTCTTAGTTTGTTTCCTTGGTTTATCTAACGGTTGTTCCACAGGTTAATATTTTCTTCATTCCCAATAGTCTAAATAATCTCTTCTGACAGATCTTTATTCCATTGTGAATGTTTTTCCAGAGATAAGAGGAACCCGGCTTAGGAATTAGATTGTCATTGTAAGGGGCGTTTCTATCATATTTAATGTGAAGAGTCTTCACCCAAAAGGCTTCTTTGTTGTTCAAGTATCTCCAGGCCATGCTAGTGTTGAAGGCCTTATTTTTGTATTTGGTTTTATAGAGTCCAAGGCCTCCCTGATTTTTTTTAGAAGTAGCTTTGTTCCAATTTAGTAGGTGACACTTTCTTTTTTCCTTCGTGCTACCCATAGGAAATTTCGCTGGATAGATTCTATCTTGTTTTGGGTAGCTTTCGGTAGATCAAAGATTTGCATGTTGTGGTTAGAATGGCTGCTAGTGTCGCTTTAATGGGGGTGGTTCTTCCTGCTAGGTTCAGGAACCGACTTTTCCATCCTTTTAGCTTGTTTTTTAGGTTATCTATAATAAATTGAAAGTCCTTTTTTGATATCCTGTGATTTGTTATGGGGAAGCCCAGATATTTTCCTATTGAGCTGGAAGTTTTCATATTTAAACACTTACTAAGAAGAATCTGAATATCATGGTGGGTATTGTTTGAAAAGATAATTTCTGATTTGCTAAAATTGATGGATTGGCCTGAAAAATCATATAATTTGTTCGAAGTGTCTATAATAGAATTATAACTTTTTTGGTTTGCCTCCATCATCAGAATGAGGTCGTCCGCGAAAAAGAGGTGGGATATTTGTGGGCCCTTTTTAGATATGATTATAGGGTCCCATCTACGGCAGTTAACCTCATGGTCAATGAGCCTATGGAGCATTTTCATACAAATTAATAATAAATACAGGGATAGGGGGTCTCCTTGCCTGATGCCTCTAGTAGGGGTGAATAATTCTGTGCCTGACCCATTTTATTAGGATGGAGGTGTATGTGGAAGATACGCAAGATATTATAAGCTCAGATAGTTCATCTGGAAAGTTTAGGGATTTTAGGGAGAATCTAATGAAGGACCATTCCAGCTTGTCGAAAGCCTTTTCTAAGTCAATTTTGATCATGATTTTCCCTTTATTTCCCTTTGTACTTTTGAAATAGTTTTGGACTTCATGCACTATAATGACATTGTCCGAGGCTCTCCTACCCTTTATAAAGCTAGTTTGGGAGGGGTGGATAATATTATTGAGCAACGATTTTGTTCTATTTATTATTATTTTGGTGATTACTTTATAGGCCGTGTTGCAGAGGCTAATGAGTCTATATTGCCTTAGGATTTCAGCATTCAGGTGCTTAGGAATTAAACATACAAAGGTTATGTTCATTTCTTCAGACATTTTCTTCTTAATAAAGGATTCCTTACAGAAATTCAAAAGGTTATCAGTGATTCCCCAGAATTTGTGATATAATACAAGGAAAATTGTGCTTTTAATCCCTTAAATATTGACAAATTTCCATTTTAACATTTAACTTCCACTTAATTAACATGTGTACTTTTGATTCTTAAAGTTTTTATTTTTATAAACATTGGCAAATTATTAAAATAAACAATTTGATGTGTGGTGTTAAATTTTACAATTTTAGTTTTTGAATTTAAACATTTAAGATTTGTTACAAGATTTTTCTTTAAACTAGACGTAGGGTACACGCTTTGCGCGTATTTTCCATGTCAATGAGTAAATAATTTTTAAAAACTAAAATAAGTATTGAATAATATATTTAAATTAAAAAATAAAATAACTATTAAGTATTTGCAAACTGCGAGAAAATTTTACTCATTGAGAATATATTTTTACAGTTATTGAGTAAATTTTACTCACTTAGAATATATTTTTATTTATATTGTATGTAATTTTTGAATATTGAAATAATTATTGACTATAGTCTTCAAATATATTTTACAAACAAATCAATAAATAAAACTTTAGTTGGTTTTAAGGCTCTAAATATTAAACATATTAACATTAAAGATGTTATAATTAAAAAAATAGACTACACTTTAATGGCATAAGTTTATTTTTCAAGACATTAATTATCTAAGATAATGTATATACGATATTTTAATTATTTAATTTGAGAGAAAAAATGTATATTGGAACTTTGAAATGTTTTATAAAAATATGATATGTACATTCCCAATGTGTATCTACTTACAAAAATAAAAGTGTGGAGGAAAAGAGCCGAAATAAGCAAAACCTCTTTTTTAAAAATTATTTGATTCATATAAGATAAAGAGAAAAAGTCATTATTACCCATGTACTATTGAAAATAATACATATTTGTCCTCTGTTTCACTTTACGTCAAAAACCAACCTTACCGTTAACAAATTTGACGGAATTGCCCCTAACCCTAACGTATCTTCACCGTGACAGCTGACCCCTTCAATTTCTTCCATGTCATCTGTCAAGTCACTCGACCCCACCACATTAACACCCTACAGACCCCACTATACAACCCCAAATCTGCCACCTCGCCATCTTCTTCCCCTACTATTGCTTCTTCCACACCCACTCAAAGCACCAGCACCTTCAAGACTCCAATCACCATTACAACCAAACAATCCCAAATTGGATTCAAGTAACTTCATCTTCCCCAAGACAAGAACTACTGATTCTCATTTTTTTTACGACGACCTTTTTCAATTTTGATGAACTTGACGAGTTCTTCAAACTTTCTCACTATCTATAAATGGAGGCTTCAAGTTTTTTTCTCTTAAATCTTGATAACATAAGTGTTAAGCTCTGAATCTACCACATATATATTATTTCCGAAAAATTTAAGCAATAAATCACTGAACATCCATTAAATTTTCAGATCCTTAAACTTGGAAACCCAAAATGGATATTCGATTTTTTAAAAAAAAAATAATCCAAACCAAAACGGCATCAATCTGATTTTGAGCACACTTGAAGCTCAAAACTCAACAACGCAACTGATAATCTTCGGCAGTAGCTGTATTTAGTTTATTTATGGGGTTTTCACCATTTTTTCATTCATCGTTGTAGTGTTCTTTGGTAATGTGAATTTGGTATATATTTGTTGTTTTTGTATTCTTTTGGATAACTTTTTGTTACATTTTAGACATGAATTAATGTCAGTAATTAAACTTTATGATGTAGAAAAAAGCAATGAATGATAAATTTTGGAGAGAAAGCTGACGGAGAAGAATAGAAAAAAAAAAAAAGAAAAGGGAAATTAGATACTGAAATTGATGTTACGTCTGAGGTTGCAATTGTGTGATAAAAGGAGTCTTTGATTTTGCAAGATTTTTTTTAGTTAATAGGGTCATAATTTAATAGTTTGTAATAGTGAAGTACTAGTGGTGATAATGGTGGTTGAATCCTTGAAGGTGCTGGTGATTTTGAGTGGGTGTGAAAGAAGCAATAGTAGGGGAAGAAGATGGTGAGGTGGCAGATTTGTGGTTGGTTAGTGGGGCCTGTGGGGTGTTAATGTGGTGGGGTCGAGTGATATGGCAGCTGACATGGAAAAAATTGAAGGGGTCAGCTGTTACGATGTAGATTAGTTAGGGTTAGTGGCAATTTGTTTCAAGTTTGTTAACGATAGGGTAAGTTTTGGACGTAATGTAATGGAGGACAAATGTTACTATTTTCAATAGTAAATGGGGGTAATAATAACCTTTTTTCCTAAGATAAATTTTAGTGGATTTTGATATCCTCATTATTATGGTTGATTTACTATGTAGTAATTTAAGTAAGAAAAACTTTAATAAGAATAGTTTTAATTGATTTCTAAGTGATAAATATTAGGAAAATAATAAAATAACTATTTTATCCAATATAAACTCTATTTCGAAAAAGACGAATACCATTTCGCCAGCGTAGTGAATTCTAACGAATTAGTTAATTCACATACTTAATTATTTATTTTCAACGATAAGAAAAAATTATTTTTTAAATCAAATTCATAATATTAGTACATCACATATTTCAAATTGTTTAACAACATCTACACTAATGTTTAATCATAACTATACTTTTTTTGATAATTAAACCGTAACTATACTTTTTTTGATAATTAAACCGTAACTATACTTTTATCTAATAAGAATTTTATGTTCAAAAGATAGAAAAATCGGTTTGAGGTTCACTTGGAATTTTTTAGGAGTTTAAAGTCCTAATATTGGAAAGATATTTTAAATTCTTTTCAATGTTATCCATTATAAACCGTAAAAAATCATCCAACATTTGGTTACATTAAATTCCAAAAACTACTTATTTCTTTAATCATTTTATTAGAGTGTACAATTTTGAATTTTAATATATAAGAGTAAATACAAAATTGATAAGAATAATACAACAAAAAATAAAAACCTTTGAGTCACAATGTCAGCATTTATATACGTTTGGGAAACATTAATAGGAAACTTTAATTAGAGTGTGATAATAATCCTAAATATTAGGATCTCTTACCTAGTTTAATAAGGAAAGATTTAGTAACAAAATATTTAATTGATTTTAAGGTTTTAGATATTAGAAAAATAATATAAATTACAATTATATCCAATGTGAAATATAGTTTTAAGGGGTAAAAAGACGAATAACATTTTGCCAAGGACCTTCGTGCTTTTAATATAATATATAGATATAGATATAAATTCATGTTCATTATAGTTTAGTCCCATTAAATAACTTTCCTGTCAAGAAAAAATTGACTTTTCCTTGGAAGAATATGTAGTGTAATATTTTAGGAACTCATACTCAGTAACAAAGTTTTGTCATCGGTACAATGATAATTTCAGTAATTGTTAATTGATAAGTCCGATCATGATATTTGATTAAAGTCAACACATTCAATAATAATTAAATCAAAAGAGTAGTTGTAAAGTGTGATCGAAGCAGATTGAAATTAAAATTTGATATTGCATTATCATAGTTTGATAAGTTTGCACTTCTAGAGATTTAAATTATTATTAAAAAAATTATTATATCGAGTAGGCAGAATTTATAAGGATCTAGGATGAAAACAGTTCTTAAGGACTTGTAGTTCAAAAGAAATACGAGAAAATAATAAAAATAGTCGTTCATATTCGAGGAATGATTTAAAAATAGGCACCTAAGTAGTTTTAGTCATTTATTTTTATTAAAATTCAAGCACTTTCGACTGAATTATTATCAAAACGCACAAGAGTATTATCTTTGATGAGATTAGCTTCGTGAGAAGTATGTAAGTTATTTAAATTGAAGAAATATGTCGGGACAAACTTCTATGAATTTATATTGCGCGATCTATACATTAAAGCCAATTGCATACATCATTCGCTTTGTTTTATTTTATCTAATTTATTTTATAAAATGAGATTCTAGGGAGTTAAGTTGATGAGCGATAATGTTTGTAAGGAAATTATAGTTCATTTCCACTCAAGAGGGGCGTCAATTCATAAATGGAGGGCTGTTCTACAAAGTTTAAACCATTACCCCTAGGCTTCTCTTGAGACAGTTTTGTCACACGTATTATCAAATAGTGATATTGTTTTTTAGAGTGATAATAGTGTAGTGATTGTATAGCATATGAGAATAGAGGTCAGCATCTATGTTTATACGTGTACTTTTTTGACGGAATGGAACAGAAAATCTGTTTATTCAAAAAAAAAAATATATCCGATATATTATAAAAACTAGGTAACGTTTACATGGTTACAGATAGTCAGAAAAGTACCACGCATGGGTGGATTGTCAGATTCAATACATTAATTGCCTAGGGTTCTTAGCCTATTATATGCATCAGTAGATATAGATTTGACAAAAGGACAAGCTCCATTTTCTTCCATGGTTAACTACTTCAACACAAAAGGAGGAGGTGTAGCGTGGAGCTCACTGGGGATGTAGCTGTCTATAGCTTTCAGCTGTGGCGTCTTTAGCTAGGATTTGCGTCACTTGGTTGCCTTTGCTGAAATTATGTCATAGTAAGAGGTCCTTCCGGTGGCGCACTAATGATCTGTATGTAAAGACAAGGTTAGTAAACACTAGATGGTCTTGTTGTATCACTTTGATTGCCTCCGTCGAGTTAGTCTCTACTTCAAGTGGAAAAGATTGTATTTGCTTGCAATTTGTAGGCCCTCATGTATTGTCTGTAGCTCCATGTGTAGAGGAGAAATCGTTGAGTATTGCTTTTGGAATCCAAGTATCCACTTGTCCATATGGTTTCTGATCACACCTCCTATTCCTGATATGTGTGCGCCATTTTTGTATGCCCCGTCCGTATTTAATTTATACCAATATTATTGTGGTTTATGCCAACTTATATTTAAAGTCATTTTTGCTTGAGTTGGTCCTACCTTTTTGTTTAGCAGGTTGTATTTAGTAGCTTTGTTTCATTAAGGTGTTTAGCTTTGGGGTTAAGTTTGTATTGTTAACATTATTCTTGTTCCTGTTCATCCAAATTCCTCATATAATAAAGGGAAGAAGGTTCCCCCACTCCATAAAAGGCGTGGTATTTACTGTGTTTAGGTATTTAGGTTGATTAGCCAATGGTTATGACCAATAATTCCTTGGACGTTGATGTTTAAAGATTTCCAGATGTGTTCAACCTTGGGGCATAGCATGAATATGTGGATTGTGTCTTCTTCGTTTTATTCTGCAAACCGTACATTGGGGGTCAATATTGATATCAATGCGTTGGAGATATTGGCAAGTGGAAATTCTATTATAAAGGCATTGCCAAAAGAAGAATTTTATTTTATTTGGGAAATGCAATTGCCATATCCAGTTGAAATCAAAAGCAGACGTTTTATTATTGTTGATTAGTTGATAGATGCTCTTAGTGTTGAAATGCACATTGTTACTAAGGTTCCACATGGGCTTATCATAGTTTCCATCGTTTAAGAGTTGTGGATGCTTTTAATATGTTTTACCACTTAAAAAGGGATTTCGAGGGAAATTTTTGAAAGTGCCCAATTGTCATTGTGGTAGATATGTCTTATTTGAATTTTATTCTCATGTTCTTAGAGGGAGCCCTCGATACAGTTTCTAAGTAGAGGGAAATTTAGGATCCAACATGTATCCCATATATTGAGAGTGGTGTCACGCCCCAAACCATAGTCTGTGAATAATATGACACTCAGTGTCTGACTGCATGTGACCGAGCAAACCAACTGTATGGCCGAATCAACATGGTATTAGTATGAGCTAGAGGTAAATATAAAACGTGATAATCTACTAAGGAGTCTGACTGAAATATCATAGATGCAGAAAATATTGAAAGGTCTGCAAGTATAAATAAGTAGCCGACAAGGCTAACACATAAAAGCCTGCTAATATCTGACTGACTGGCTTATAGCCTACGAAGCCTCTAAAGAATACTGAAAATGCTAACTATTTCAGGGACAAGAATGACTAAAACAAAAGATAGATAAGGCCCCGAAAGACTGGAGCTCACCAATAGCTGATACGAGATGTCCTAGCAAGCAGAATCGTCAACCTGAAAATCGTTACCTGCATCGCGATATGCAGGCCACGGGCAAAAGGGATGTCAGTACATTTGAATTGTACTGGTATGTAAAACAACTGAAGAAAAGAAATATAAATACTGAAACTAAAATTGAACTGGTAGCTGATAAATTGTCACGACCCTAGTTCACCAATTGTGAACATGTTATGACGGCACCCAGTCTTCATGACTAGGTGTCGACGCCCCCTTTTTCCCTCCTAAAAGAAGCGAAATCGGGTTTACTACATTATGGACAAACAACTCTTATTCCCTTTTGAGAATTGGGTTATGGAGTTTGAAAAGTCGCCACCTAATGATTATAGTGCATTATGATACTTTTAAGAAGATTTAAATGGAAACCAGAGTTCGGGCAATGGATTGAAATTATCTCGAGAGGAAGGTGTTAGGCATCCCTCAAGATCCACTAGTGTGGTTCCCGGCCTTGCTTAGATGTGACTTTAAGAAACATAGAAATAGACAAGAAAATGTGCATATAAAGAATATAAAACTAATGGGCAATTTTTGAAAGAAGAATAGTATAAGTAAAAGGGAGATTTTTTAAAGAAAATATTTAAACAAAGCAAGGGGGGGGGGGGGGGTCCTATGTTTAACTATAATATGGATAATTCGATACAATATCCGCACATATTCCCAAAGAGGGGCCGCTTTATGATATTATCGCATCGTCATCATCTCCATATTCTACCCTTCCCATCCCGTAAAGGTTATTTAAGCGTGTGGATTGGTCACAAATACGTATTGCGTGCTTTACCCGTCCCGTTCTATAGATCCTAGAGGGCACTTAGGATCACTATTCCTACAAGGTCGAAACTATGCTGACCCCCTAGGTTCAAAGGTTAAAATGCTAGGGGACATACAAAAGCAAATAGGACTTGCACATAAAGGAATCATGTAAAACATATAAAGGCTCAGATATCCCTCTACAAACGAACACGTAATTAGGACGTCTCAAACACATTTAAGGTCTAAGGAAAGAAGAATTTTCAAAAAGCTGGAGTATAAGATAAAGAGAAGAAACTAGAGAATTTGCATAAAAGACTTGCAAGAAAAATCATTCAAGACTTAAAAAAGGAATAGTAGCAGTTTTTAGTAATATACATAAATCACTTAGAAACAATTGTGGAACATATGGTAAAACAGTTTTCGGACAAGCAGAGTAAAAGAACAAATATGAAGGTATTTTGAGATTGCAGAAGTTAAAGAAAAACAATGAACATTATCAGCTTTCGAAATTTATAGAGTATACAGTATTCAGATAGTTTAACAGATAGTAGTCCAGTTCTGGACAAAATGTAGTAGAAACTTTTGCATGGATAGTTTAAAAATAGGGCAGAAGAATAAAAATTAAAAGAGCAACGAATTCAGACAGAGATGGATTGGTTTGAACACGACTTAAAGGTGATTAGTCAGTTTTTATCCGGCGTAAGGCTTGCCTAGGTGTTATTAAAGATGGTGAACATGCACATTCATTTCCAGTTTTTAACAAAGAGTCGTTAATTAACTTTTACCCAGATTAGTGAAGTGTTAAACAGTTGCAAGTAAAAATCCTAAAGGCATGATATCTAATGCACAAAAATACTAAAAACATGGTGTCTAAATGTGATGGTAATGAGTTGTTGATTATTGATTAATTTGTAATTGAAGACGCGCGGAATAACAACTGAGAGTGATAAGCCTAAAAACATGATTTCTATCTGCAAAGATGCATGTCCTAAAAGCATGGTATCTATTGCAAAAGTAAGTAAATAAAGCCTTATGAATATGTTTTCTACCCATTCCCTTAACTAAGCATGCATAACCCTCACAATTCACTATAACCTCCATTATTCTTTACAAATTATTACAGCCCAAATAATTAAACTACAACAGTGGTAAAAAAAGAAAACAAGAAGTTATTCTATAGGGAGCCTTCATCCAGGCCAAGTATCTCCAACCTCACTTCTTCCGAGTTTCACAGTCATTACCAAGGCTTGGGTATGGCAAAGTTCCCTAAGGGTTCGTTTGAACCCCTGGCCAATACCAAGCACCCAAAATATCATTATTTGACAAGTGCAAGTGTGGAAGTGCCAGCCTTGTGCATCAAAGTTCAATGGGTTCTCAAGGGCTCCCAAGGCAATGCTTACACTAAGGGTGTCAGAACCTAATGTTCTAAGAGTAGTAAGATAGTGAAAGAGTTGAAAACAATTGAGACAGTTTGAGAAAACAGTTGAAAGAGTTCTTTGAAATCATTTGGATTGACTAGTTTTTAGAAAAAAATAGAGCATCACACAAACATATGCAAAAGGAAAGGGAACAAATAAGCAAAATAAACTACTCACGCAGGCAACACATTGGAGGAAAATAATCAGACATGGTTGCAAAACAAGAGTTCAATTCTTACTGCACCAAACTCTAATACAGTCAACCTCAGGAAGAGGTTTTAGGCTAATCAAGTAGCCAAGCAGACCTGGATACATGGTAGTAATACACAAGGAAAAAGTAAACTTTCATTGAGACGAGGGATGGGGTAAGGGGAGCATGCTGAGTTAAACTAAGCAGACTAATAAACACATGCTAGTGACAATAAGAGTAGCAGAACTATAGGTAAAAACACACAAGGAACAAGATGAAGTGCAGAACTAACAAAAAATGTTGTTTTAGAAACTGTATACTAAATAGATGACATACCAGTTGCAGGTAAATAGAACACAAGAGCAATGCTCAATAATGCACAAGAGGAGAGCAAGTGTGCAGAGAATGAGAGCAGCAGTGTGAGAACAACAATGCAGAGAAGCAAGCAGCAAGCAACCAATGCAGTAGAACCCCAGCAGTGTAGAAATAAACAGGCAAGATTACTCAATCTTGGCTTTCAGCCGATTGAGTGAGAGTTTGTATAGAAATAATAGAGAAAAAGAGAGCACTGAGTGTTGTTGAAAGAGAGTTCAGAGAAATTGCAACGCGTGTAGGCGTGTTAAGTGAGAAAGGAAGAGCAGTACTTATAGTTTTCGAAAAAATAGCAGAGAATAGGGTAAGGAGTATATAATTATAGATACAGATCCTAATTCAACTAAATCAGGGACTCATGATTCGAATAGGAGTATAGACTTGGTAATTAAGTCTGGGTCATTGATCGCATTTGATCAACGACTCAGATCGAATCACTGTTGGGTCGGGTTGATTAAAGGGGTATGGGTCGGGTTATTTTATGAATTGGGTGGCCTAAATGGGTTCAAAATTGGGCTGACACGTGGTTCAATTTAGGCTATAATTTAAACAAAATCTGGCTAACTTTTAAATAGCCAATTTCTCCCAATTCATTTTATAAAATAGTTTAAAAATAAAATTAAAAGAACAGAACTAATTAATAGCATTTAAATATTAATCTAAAAATATTAGAAATAATTTTATAACTATGAAACATAGTTAATTGCAAAAGTAGGCCATAATTGCAATTTCATGCAACTAGCTTTAAAATTTCCAAATAAATTCGTAAAAATGTGTAAATAATTACATAAATTATATATCGTTGTAAATATGAGAATGAAGCACATTATTCACTAAAAATAATAATTTAAAAATAATTTTGGCCTTTATACTGTCAAAAATAGGTACAACAACAATAACCCAGTATAATCCCACAACTGGGGTCTGGGGAAGGTAATATGTATGCAGACCTTACCCCTACCCCAGGGGGCAGAGAAATAATTTTGGCCTTTATACAGTCAAAAATAGGAAGTAAATTAATTTTAAATATCTTAAAAATTAAGGAAAAATACCAAAATTTTCAGGCATGCTTATATATGTATACATATACTATTTTGAAAGTACTTTGGGTACAAAATGTATATTGGGAAAAATTGGGTATCAACACTAGGTAAGCCTAACACGTTACATAATTAACAATCTTTACGAACACAATAACAAAATACCGAATAACATGAAAAAATAAATAGTTTTGCCGCCTGGCACATACACTTCAATAAAAAATATTGAAACAACCTCCAAGACCCGGAAACCCACGGGCTACACAGGCTATAGAAAACGTACGATGCTCTAGACACCAGAATAGTCTAATATAAGAAGAATGAAATGACGACTAGCTAACTATAGGTAGAATGAGAGGGAGACTCTTCGGATATGCGGACGCGGCAGATGGATACCTCAAGTCTGCGAGTATAGCTCCTGGATCACTGATAGTGTGCTCAACCAGAAGTACTTGGATCTGCAAATGAAAAACATGCGCAGAAGAGGCATGAGTGCACCACAACGGTACTCAGTAAGTGCCAAGCCTAACCTCGGTTGAGTAGTGACGAGGAATGTTAGGGCCCTACTGAGAATAAACATAAAAAAAATAAGGAGCAGTGTAAGGTAGAAAATAATCAGGAAAAGCAACGATAAAATAGGATAGAAGTTGCAAGTCAATGATAATTAAGATAAGTAAGAAAAAAAAACACAACCAAGTATCACTCAATATCAGGGTGCCATATGGATCTCCCAGGAATTGAACCCGTAGACCATTTTACCAACGTCTGGAGGATCTCCCAGGAATCGAACCCGTAGTCCATTATATCAATTTCTAGAGGATCTCCCAGGAATTGAACCCGTAGTCCATCATACCAATATCTGGAGGATCTCCCAGGAACCGAACCCGTAGTCCATCATACCAATATCCGAGGATCTCCCAGAAATCGAACCCGTAGACCCAATCGTAAACACATCACAACACTTCAATAATGTATAAATGCTAAGTAAAGACAACATGTAGAATCTAAAGTCTAGCATGCTTCACGAAGAGCAGATGTTGCAATTTAGCCAAATAGAACAAGTAAGCTAACTAACATACTTTCCCTAAGCTAAACAAGTAAAATTGCATTAATAACAGTTAAATACGTGAAAACACAGTCTAAATAAGTCAAGTAAGGTAAATTTTCAACAATTAGCTCAAGTACACGCTCGTCACCTCACACACAAGGAATTTAAAACAACAGTCAAGATATCCTGAAGGGAGAGGTCCCTCACACAAAGTTAGACAAGCCACTTACCTCGAACTGGTAAAAAATCACAAAAAATGATGCCCTTGCCACGAGTGTCCGACTCCGAGTGGACCAAATCTATTCAAACCAATTACATATTGTAAATAACATGGCAAGTAACTAATTCCAGCCCAAATCTATTCAAACCAATTACATATTGTAAATAACATCGCAGGTAACTAATTCCTCTATTAAAATTAAAGCTAAGGAGCGAAAATAGGTAAATGACCAAAATGCCCCTTATACCAATGTCCCGAAATCAAATAATTTTTATATTTTTAGAAACATCGTACTCTTATGAGTATAACCATATAAAAATCTCCCAAATTAGAGGTCAAATGCCCCTTCAAATCCTCACAATTAGGTCTAAGAACTTTACCCCAATTTTTATTCAAAATCCGAAATTAAAGTTGAATTTGACGTTAGATTTGTGGGTATTAATCATAAAGGATTAAGGAATCGTTACCCAATCGTTGCCTCTAAAAATCCCTCGAAAAAGCTCCCAAAACTGAGCTCTCTAGCTTGAGTTTTGACAAAAATGGAAGAACCCTCGTTTTGAAATGTTTATATCTGTCCAGGCCCTTTGTTCAATGCGATCACATGAAAGTGATTGCGATCGCGTAGAGTAAATGACGAGGGCCCGGAATTAGGCCAATGCGAACACAGGCAGTAGGTTGCGATCACAAAAAAGGAACAGGTAGACCTATGCGATCGCGCAAAGGGTCCTGCGATCGCATAGAGGAAATGGACCCCTGAGCCACCCGCTCAACTTGCTCTCTTCCTCATGAAAGGCGTCACGAGGTTTGTATGAAAAGGAAGTTGAGCCCGAGATTCATTGGGCCGTTTGAGATTTTGAAGCGAGTTGGGGAGGTTGCTTATGAGCTTGCTTTACCTCCCAGTTTGGCCAGGGTTCATCCGATATTTCATGCCTCGATGCTTCAGATGTATCACAGTGACCCGTCTCACATGTTGGAGTTCACTTCAGTCCAGTTGGACAATGACTTGTCTTATGTTGAGGAGTTAGTGGAAATATTAGACAGGCCGGCCTAGAAGCTCGGGTCAAAGGATATAGCTTCAGTAAAGGTTCAATGGCGGGGTCAGCCGGCCAAGAAAGCGACCTGGGAGACCGAGCGGGATATGCACAGCCTATACCCTCATCTTTTTGCTGCTTCAGGTATGTTCTCTGTGCTTGTTTGAGGATGAATGAATGTTTAAGTGTAGGAGGATGTGACGACCCAGCCGAGGTCACCTAACGGAGCTAATGGAACCATCATCTTTCCATTCCGAGGTCGTCTTCATATTGTTATGATTACACACCACTTTCCAACACTTACGCTCTCATTTAGGGACTAAGTGTCCCAAAACACTCGACATTCTAACACAGAATGTCCCGACAAACCAAAATAGTAGAAATGAACTTAGGGAAAGCAGTTAATGGGGAAACAAGGCTTAAATTCTAATGACGACCAGCCGGGTCATCACATCCTCTTACACTTAAACATTCGTTCGTCCTCGAACGAGCATAGAGAACATACCTGAAGCAGCAAAAAGATGAGGGTATCGACTGCGCATATCCCGCTCGGTCTCCCAAGTCGCCTCCTTGGCCGGCTAACCCCGCCACTGAACCTTTACTGAAGTTATATCATTTGACCTGAGCTTTCGGACCTGCTTGTCTAATATTGCCACTGACTCCTCAATATGGGACAAGTCATTGTCCAACTGGACTGAAGTGAACTTCAACACGTGAGACGGGTCACCGTGATACCTGCGAAGCATCGAGACATAAAATATCAGATGAACCCCGGCAAAATTGGGAGGTAAAGCAAGCTCATAAGCAACCTCCCCAACTCGCTTCAAAATCTCAAATGGGTCGGTGAACCTCGGGCTTAACTTCCCTTTCTTTCCAAACCTCATGACGCCTTTCATAGCCGAGACCCGAAGCAAAACCCGCTCACCAACCATAAAGGAAACATCACGGACCTTCCGGTCCGCATAACTCTTCTATCTGGACTTGTCCATACAGAGTCTATCCTGAATCACTTTAACCTTCTCGAACTCATCCTAGACCGAATCAGTGCCTAATAGCTTGGCCTGACCCGGCTCAAACGAACCTACCAGGGCTCTTCATCTCCTACCATATAAGGCCTCATACGGCGCCATCTGAATACTGGACTGATAACTGTTGTTGTACGCAAACTCAGCCAATGGCAAGAACTATTCCCAAGACCCTCTAAACTCAATCACGCATGCACGGAGCATATCCTCAAGAATCTGAATAGTGCGCTCGGACTGTCTGTCTGTCTGAGGGTGAAAAGCTGTGCTCAAAGTCACCTGGGTACCCAACTCCTGCTGGACGGCTCTCCAGAACCGTGATATAAACACTGAACCCCTGTCTATGATGATATAAACTGGAATTCCATGCAGACGGACAATCTCCCTGATATAAATCCCCACTAATCGCTCTGCTGAGTAAGAACTACACACTGGAATGAAATGAGCGGACTTGGTCAGCCGATCCAAAACAATTCAAATAGAATCAAATTTCTTCGCCGTCAGAGGGAGACCAGTCACAAAATCCATAGTAATCTTCTTCCATTTCCACTCAGTAATCTCCATCTGCCGGAGTAACCCTCCCGGTCTCTGGTGCTCAGCCGTTACCTGCTGACAATTGAGGCATTTAGCTACACACTCTGTTATGTCTTTTTTTTATTCGCCTCCACTAGTAATGCTGCCTCAGATCCTGATACATCTTTGCAGCATCCAGATGGTTGGAGTACCGCGAGCTATGGGCCTCTGTCAATATCAACTCCCGAATATCATCAACATCGGGTACACTGTTCTGACCCGGCATCCTCAATTCCTTGTCATCTCCAATAGTCACATCCTTAGCATCGCCATGCTGAACTGTGTACTTGAGGACAAGAAACTGAGGGTCATCATACTGCCGCTCCCTTATACGGTCAACAATGAAGACCAAGAAACCACACAGGCTAGAACCCGACTGGGATTCGAAAGGTCCAATCTCACGAAGTGACTGGCTAAAGCCTGAACATCCATCGTCATAGGTCTCTCCGAAGCTGCTAAATATGCCAAACTCCCTAAACTCTCCGCCCGAAGACTCAAGGCATCGACTACCACATTGGCCTTGCCCGAGTGATATAGAATAGTAATATCATAATCCTTCAATAATTCCAACCATCTCCTCTGGCGCAAGTTCAGATCCTTCTGCTTGAACAAGTGCTGTAAACTCCAATGATCCGTGTAAATCTCACAAGGCATGCCGTACAAATAATGACGTCAGATCTTCAAGGCATGAACAATAGCTGCTAACTCAAGGTCATGGATAGGATAGTTCTTTTCATGTACCTTCAACTAACTAGACGCGTAGGCAATCACCCTACTGTTCTGCATCAACACCGCTCCATGTCTGACCCATGAGGCATCACAATAAACTGTATAGGACCCTGAACCCGTAGGAAAAATTATAATAGGGGTTGAAGTCAAAGCCGTCTTGAGCTTCTGGAAGCTCGCCTCACACTCGTCTGTCCACTGAAATGGAGCACTTTTCTGGGTCAATCTAGTCATAAGGGCTGCAATAGTTGAGAACCCCTCCATAAAATAACAGTAGTACCCTACCAGGCCAAGGAAACTGCGGATCTCTGTAGCTGAGGAGGGCCTGGGACAAATCTGCACGGCTTCCACCTTTTTCGGATCCACCCGAATGCCCTCACTCGATACCACGTGCTCCTAGGAATGCCATAGAACTCAACCAAAACTCACATTTTGAGAACTTTGCATATAATTTCTTTTCTCTCAATGTCTGAAGCACTGTCCTCAGGTGCTGCTCATGATCTTCCCGACTCCGGGAATATACAAGAATATCATCTATGAAAATAATGACAAACGAGTCAAGATAGGGCCTGAATACACTGTGCACCAAATGCATAAAAGCTGATGGGGAGTTGGTCAGCCCAAATGACATGACAAGCAACTCGTAATGACCATACCGAGTCCTGAAAGCAGTCTTCGGGATATCTGGCTCCCGAATCTTTAGTTGGTTATAACCCGAGCGCAAGTCAATCTTAGAAAACACCTGTGCACCCTGAAGCTGGTCAAATAGATCACCGATACGAGGCAAAGGATATCGGTTCTTCACAGTAACTGTGTTCAACTTACGATAATCGATACACATGCGCATAGAACCATCCTTTTTCTTTAAGAACAAGACAGGAGCACCCCAAGGTGAAACACTGGGTCGAATAAAACCCTTATCAAGCAATTCTTGTAACTGATCCTTCAACTCAGAAGGAGCCATACGGTAAGGAGGAATGGATATGGGCTGAGTGCCCGACAACAAATCAATACCAAAATCAATGTCCCGATTGGGCGGCATGCTCGGAAGATCAGCTGGAAACACATCGGGAAAATTCGGTACTACTGGGACAGAGTCAACAGAAGGGGTATCAACACTGACATCTCTCACATAAGCTAAATACACGGCGCACCCCTTCTCAACCATACATTGAGCTTTAAGAAAAGATATAACTCTACTGGGAGTGTGATCAAGAGTACCTCTCCACTTAGTACATGTAATACCTTGCTAGCCAATGTCACAGTCTTAGTGTGACTGTCAAGAATAGCATTATGGAGAGACAACCAGTCCATGCCCAAGATAATATCGAAGTCAACCATATCAAGTAATAAAATATCTGTCGTGGTCTCAAAACCACGAACAATAACCAAATATGACCGATATATGTGGTCCACAACAAAGGAATCTTCCACGGGAGTAGAAACATAAACAGGAGAGCTCAAGGTCTCTCGGGATGTACCCAAATGCGGAGCAAAATAAGATGACACGTAAGAATAAGTGAAGCCTGGATCGAATAGAACCGATGCCTCTCTCTGACTAACCAATATAATACTTGTGATAACAGAATCAGAGGTGACAGCCACGGTACGATCAGGAATAACATAAAATCTGGCCCGGCCCCTCCTCGAGGGTGACCTCTATCTCCCCGATCTTTGCCCCTGACTGGCTGGGCAGGTGGGGTGGCAGTTGGGCCCTGGCGCAAATGCTCAAACTCCACACGCCATGCATCCCGGAGGCTCTGGGGAACAAACTCCCTCTGAAACATATCTGAAAATTGAGTCCAAGTCAGGAGGCAGCTTCGTTCGGATTGTCTAACTCAAATGTGCGCCACTAGTCATAGGCGGCTCCCCAAACCTGGAAAGCTACAAAAGAAACCCCGCTTGAGGCAGTAATACCCATGGTGCGAAGCAGTGACAATCCTCCAAAATCCCTGAAGCATCATCTGTAGCTAGTTTGATGAAAACAAGAGGGTTATACTTCTTGAACCTCTCAAGTCTATACAGCTCATCGTCCGAAGCAGGTGCCCCATCCCCGAGCTGAACCGGTACTACAGGATAGACAGGGATAATATCTAGAATCTGTCCCATATGCACCCTCTGCTCCGGAGTGTAGGCTGCAGAAGTCTGGGCTCCTCCCCCGGCCTGGGACGTGGCTGCAGAAAGGGGAAGCAATCCTGCCTGTGACAGCGTAGTATACATGTTCATAAACTGTGCCAATGCCTCCTGAACAACAGGAGTAGTGGTAGCTATGGGCGTGTCAGGTGCCTGAGTCCTGGGTGGATAAGTTGGTGGTACCTCGACGGCCGCTCATGCAGGTGCTCTAGATACACTCCGCGCGCGTCCACGAACCCTGCCCCGGCACATGCCTTCAGCGGCTGCAGGAGGGGGTGCAGGTTCTTGATCGTCCTGGGTCGTGCGTGTCCTCACCATCTGTGAGAGAATAGAAGACAGAAGTTTAGAGTCGATGTCAAAAATATAGCACGACAAAGAATTCAATGAAATGAAGATTTTTTTCCTAAACAGTTACATAGCCTCCCGTAGATAAGTACATACGTCTCCGTACCGATCACCGAGACTCTATAAACCGGACTGTGTCCCGTGACTCCAATGAATCTAGAGCTCTGCTACCAACTTGTCACGACCCTAGTTCACCAATTGTGAACATTTCATAACGGCACCCAGTCTTCACGACTAGGTAAGCCGAACACGTTGCGGAATTAATAATCTTTACGAACACAATAACAAAATACCGAATAACATGAAAAGATGTATAGATTTGCCGCCTGGCACATACACTTCAATACAAAATATTGGAATGACTGCCAAGACCTGAAAACCCACGGGCTACATAGGCTATAGAAAACGTACGATGCTCTAAACACCAGAATAGTCTAATACAAGAATAATGAAATGATGACTAGCTAACTATAGGTAGAATGAGAGAGAGACTCTTCGGATCTACGGACGCGGTAGATGCATACCTCAAGTGTCCGAGTATAGCTCCTGGATCACTGATAGTGTGCTCGACCAGAAGTACCTGGATCTGCACATGAAAAACATGCGCAGAAGATATGGGTGACCAACGGGTGGGCCGGGCCGGGTCCGGGTCCAATTTTTCTGACCCGTCCGGGTCCGGGCCGGTCCGGTCCGGGTTCAATTAGAGGTGGGTTGTTAACGGGCTGGGTTGATCCGGGTCGGGCCGGGCCGGGCCGGTTTTTTTTTTTTTTTTTTTGGAATTACGAATAGTATAAATATTAAGTTATATTAATACTTTGTAATAATTGAATGAACACAACAAAAGATGGGGAAAAAATTGCACTTATTGCAAGTGCTACTTTATTTCTTAAATTCAAAATTTCAAAACTAAAATGTATCATAATTAGTTTACAATTTACATCAAATGGTTTGCGTTGCAATAGAAAGTTCTTCAAAATTAATATGAACCGAATGACCTTCTTCTGGAGAGTTAAATTCGGTGTTGGACCGTTGCCAACGGTCTGGTGGGCCCCATGTTTTCAGAAAATTTTTTTTTTTTAAAAAAAAAAATTTTTACCGTTGGGACCGGTCCGGGCCGGTCCGGGTTGACCGGTTCGCCCGGAATTTTCCTTTCCGGGCCGGTCCGTGCCGGTCCCGGGTCAACCCGGCCCGGTTGACACCTCTGGCAGAAGATGCATGAATACACTACAGCGGTACTCAGTAAGTGCCAAGCCTAACCTCGGTTGAGTAGTGAAGAGGAAGGTTAGGGCCTACTGATAATAAACATAAAAATAATAACGAACAGTGTAAGGTAGAAAATAATCAGGAAAAGCAACGATAAAATAGGATAGAAGATGCAAGTCAATTACAATTAAGCTAAGTAAGAAAAAAATAACACAACCAAGTATCACTCAATATCAGGGTGCTATATGGATCTCCCGAGAATTGAACCCGTAGTCCATTTAACCAATATCTGGAGGATCTCCTAGAAATTGTACCCGTAGTCCATTATATCAATTTCTAAAGGATCTCCCAGGAATTGAACCCGTAGTCCATCATACCAATATTTGGAGGATCTCCTGGGAATCGAACCCATATTCCATCATACCAATATCTGAGGATCTCCAGGGAATCGAACCCGTAGTCCATCATACTAATATCTGAGGTTCTTCCGGGAATCGAACCCGAAGACCCAATAGTAAACACATCACAATACTTAAATAATGTACAAATGCTAAGTAAAGACAAGAGGTAGAATCTAAAGTCTAGCATGCTTCACGAAGAGCAGATATTTCAATTTAGCCAAATAGAACAAGTAAGCTAACTAACATGCTTTCCCTATGCTAAAACAAGTGAAATTGCATTTATAGCAGTTAAATACATTAAGAACGCAGTCTAAATAAGTCAAGTAAGGTAAAATTTCAACAATTAGCACAAGTACACGCTCATCACCTCGTGCACAAGGCATTTAAAACAACAGTCAAGATATCCTAAGGAGAGAGGTCCCCCCCCCCCCCACAAAGTTAGTCAAGCCACTTACCTCGAACCGGTACAAAAATACTAAGAAATTATGCCCTTGCCACGAGTATCCAAATCCGAGTGGCACAAATCTATTCAAACCAATTAAATATTGTAAATAACATCGCAAGTAACTAATTATACTATTAAAATTAACGTTAAGGCGCAAAAATAGGTAAAATGACCAAAACACCCCTTAGGCCAATGTCTTGTGTTGGAAACACGTTCTCAAGGCTTTATACTAAAACGTGTGTTCTTATGTGTAGGTTTTGATGAATGACAAACGAAGCGCAAATTGATATATGACGAAGTTCAAGTACAAGCGCACAATTGGTGGATAACAAGATTCAAGCACAAGACAAAGTTTTATAGTTTAAATGAGTCGTTCTTAATTGTGATCTTGATCCGACAACTTGACTCATGACATGGCTTCTCTCGTAAAATTATTTTTACAAAATCATGCATATTTAATTTAATGCTAAATGATTTTAAATCATGCATATTTACTTCAGTCAAAATGATTTTTAAACATGCCTCAAAAATCTGGACTAAGATAATCGATTATGTACTTATGATAATCGATTATGTTAAGCCAAGACTGCATGACAATCGATTGTGAAGTTAATGACAATCGATTGTGTTAAGGCAGTGAGCATCAGGTTTTTCAAACCTGCATGACAATCGATTGTGAACCTTATGACAATCGATTGTGATGAGGCAGTGTCCATCAAAGTTTTTCAAAACTCAGAATAATCAATTGTGAAGCTAATGACAATCGATTGTGAAGAGACAGTGTCCTTCAGATTTTTCAAAGTCACAAAATAATCGATTGTGAACTTATGACAATCGATTGTGTTGAGGCAGTGTCTTCCAGACTTTTTCAAAATTATTAAATAATCGATTGTGAGTATAAAACAATCGATTGGCAAGAGGCAGTGTCTAAAATGATTTTCAAAGTCTGATAAATAATCGATTGTTAACATTGCACAATCGATTGTGAAGCTGACCGTTGTTGTAAAGTTTTCAAATACCGTCAGGTAATCGATTGATGATTTTGTACAATCGATTTTTGATATTAAAATCTGGAAAAAATTTTTTGAACGTTGCTGAATAATCGATTGTTGATTTTGTACAATCGATTGTTGAAATTAAAATCTGGAAAGGATTTTTTGCACGTTGCTGAATAATCGATTATTGATTTGGTATAATCGATTGTTTTACGTAAAATCTGGAAATGATTTTTTGAACGTTACCAATAATCGATTGTTGATCTTGTACAATCGATTGTTAAGCGTAAAATCTGGGATTGATTTCTGGAACGATTGGCAAACAATCGATTGTGGCTTCTTGACAATCGATTGTCACTCAGTAAAATCAGCAACTCTTAATTGACAATTAGACAACGGTAATGCCAAGTTTTTCAACTATAAATACAGCTTCATTTCAGTGTTATAAATACAACAACACACAACAGCTGATCATTCTATTGCTATAAGCTTGCATACTATTGTTTATCATTTTATATTCATTTCATAAAGCTTTTGAGAGCCAAAAGTCTTGTCCATAGTTGTTGTGATCTTGAGCTTACTTCTTTTACTCATATCTACTCATTAAGGAGTGTTTTGTTTGAGTGTTTAGTGTTTTGCACACTTGTAAGAGAATTGTGATTCTCTTGTTGTAAGGAACTTGTGTTTCCTTGGTTGAAGTCTTGGAGTGTTGTATCTCCGAGCAAAAGTGTTGAGGCTTGTGTCCTCAAGTTGTAAAGGTTTGTTGAGCACCCGTAAGCTTGACAAGTTAGTGAAAAATCTCGAGAGAGTCTCTCGGGGACTGGACTAGCCACGTGTTGTGGTGAACCAGAATACATCGGTGCGTACTTTATTATTTATCGCACTTATTTACTTCCTGCAATTTTTAAATTCCGCAAGTTAACGCTAATTTTTATTATAACGCTATTCACCCCCCTCTAGCGTTAAGCGTATTATCTAACAATTGGTATCAGAGCCCAACTCTCTGAAGACTTAACAGTTTGAGAGAACCATCCATGGCTTCTACTCGTGACTCTTTTGCAGGAATTGATGAAGGACAATGCTCCACACGACCACCTCTATTCAACGGTACAAACTACACGTACTGGAAGGAGAGGATGAAAATCTTCGTTCAAGCAAACAACTTTCATCTCTGGAAGGTGATAACGAAGGGAAATCAAATTCCAACCAAAAAGGTTGAAAACGAATGGGTTCCCAAGTCCGAAGAAGAATATGACGCGGATGATATCCGAAAGGTTCAAAATAATGCTAAAGCAATTAATTTATTATATTGTGCTGTAAATGCTGACGATTACAGGAAAATATCGTGTTGCACAACGGCAAAGGAAATGTGGGACAAGCTGGAAATTACGTACGAAGGTACGGACCAGGTAAGGGAAGCTAAAATTGATTTCCTAACCCATGCTTATGAATTATTTCACATGAAGGAAGGTGAAAAGGTGGATGAAATGTTCGAACGATTTTCAATAATCGTAAATGACCTACATGCCCTCAAGAAGACATTCACGGATAGAGAACTGGTTCGAAAAATTCTTAGAAGTCTCACTCCGGCATGGCGATCAAAGGCCGACGCAATTCAAGAATCCATTGGCGTCTCAAATGTCACAATCGACGCATTAAGAGGTAACCTTAAGACTTATGAATCTACAATACTTAACCCTCTTGTTGATGATCAAAGGAGGCAAAGAATAGCGCTTAAGGCAAGCACAAGCCAACCTCAAAACGATGAGGACGGAGACAACGAGTTTGGACTCGTTATCAAAAGATTTCAAAAGTTCATGAGGAAGGAATATGAACGTAAGGGCAAAAAGCAAGGAGAACAAATAAAGTGCTACGAATGCGGAGAAACCGGGCACATCAAGTCAAACTGCCCAAACCTCAAAAAGGAAAAGAAACCTTTCAAAAAGCAACGTGCATATATATCTTGGGGAGGCGACTCCGGAGACGAGTCAAGCGAAGGAGAAGAAGACGAAGCCGCAAACCTTTGTCTTATGGCGCAAGAAGACAAGCAAGATGAGGTATGTCAAATCTCTTCTAAAAACTTCTTTTCCCTTGAAGAAATGTAAAATGCTTTTGATGAGTTATATAGTGAATTTATTAAGGCTTCAAAAACTGTTAAAAGCATAAAAGAAAATGCTTCTTCAAAAGAAAAAGATTTTCAAAAACAACTCTCATTGAAAGAAAAGGATTTGGAAAAACTGGTTTTAGAAAATGAGAAGTTGAAAGAGGAAAACAAGTTTTTCGGAAAAAGAAGCGCCGACAAGCCCGAAAGCTCTATTAGAAATTGTACTTCTTGCATGCATCTCAAAAATGAAGTAGAAAGGCTTAAGGGAACCTTAGATAAGTTTAATTCTTCTCACAAAAACTTGAATGAGGTCCTTGTTAACTTGAAATCAACCAAGCATGGCATAAGTTTTAAGAATGAGCCTAAAGAAAAGGTTGACGCCAAACCCCAACCACCTAAGGCTCAACTTAGGATTAATAAAACAAATGCTTATCATAGAAATAGCAATCCTAGAACAAATATGCATGCTAGACCAAATGTTGAACATTTTAGAAGACCTAGAAATGACTTACCACCTAGAAATGACTACCCTAGAAATGATGCATATTCTAGGCCAAACACTAGAAGGAGTTTTGAACCTTTTAGAACATCTAGACATGACCATTACTCTAGAAATGCTGCTCATTTTAGAACTAATAGTAGGAGAAATGGTTCTCATGAAATGCGCAATAGTCATAATGAAAATAGAGTAATTCATTTTCGTCCATCAAGTTACTATGAACCTAGAAGGATGCATAACCCCAACGTGACTTGTCATTATTGTAGACGCATTGGTCATATTGCCCCTGCATGCTTTACACGACATAGACATATCACTCAATCGCATCATTATAATATGCCTAACCCTCAAGGACCCAAAATGGCATGGGTACCTAAAACGCATTAACTTGTTTTGTAGGTATGTTTGAAGGGATCAAGTGTACTATGGTACCTTGATAGTGGATGCTCCAAACATATGACGGGAGACGAATCCAAATTCCTTCAACTAGAACACAAAGAAGGAGGAAGTGTTATTTTTGGTGACAACAATAAAGGAAAGATTATCGGCATCAGATCGGTCGGTAAGGATGAAAATTCTTCTATTAAGCATATATTACTTGTTAAAGGTTTAAAGCATAATCTCTTGAGCATAAGTCAATTATATGACAAGGGAAATCTTGCCTTATTTGATTCGGATGAATGCTTAGTATTTAGATGTAGTGATTTCAAAATTATCCTTTGTGATTTTAGAATGGATAATTTTTACATGGTTGATCTTGCTAATTCCTCACCCGAATATATGGATTGCCTTATGAGCAAATAGGATGATACATGGCTATGGCATCGTAGAGTAGCACATATAAACATGCATCTTTTGAACAAATTGATTTCACAAAATTTAGTTGTTGGTCTTCCAAATTTGAAATTTGAAAACGACTCTATTTGTGATTCTTGTCAAAAAGGGAAGCAAACAAAAGCATCTTTCAAATCGAAAAACGTTGTTTCAACTTCTAGACCATTGCAATTGTTTCACATGGATTTATTTGGACCATCTCGCATTGAAAGTCTAGGAAGAAATCGTTATGCTTTTGTGATTGTTGATGATTATTCTAGATTTACTTGGACTTTACTTGCCAATAAAAGTGATGCTTTTCAGAATTTTAAATATTTTCTTAAGCGTGTTCAAAACGAGAAACAACCGTCACTTCAATTAGAAGTGATCATGGGGGAGAGTTTGATCACAATCTCTTTGCGGACTTTTGTGACGAACTCGGTATCGAGCATACCTTTTCCGCTCCACGTACACCACAACAAAATGGGGTGGTGGAAAGGAAAAATAGGTGTCTCGAAGAGATGGCTAGAACCATGCTCGAAGAGGCTAAGATTCCAAAACATTTTTGGGCGGATGCCGTGAGTACCGTATGCTACATCTTAAATAGAGTAGTCATATGGCCTATACTCATGAAAACTCCCTATGAACTCTACAAGGGAAGGAAACCAAATATCTCCCATTTTAGAGTATTCGGTTGTAAATGTTTTATTCATAACAATGGCAAAGATCAATTGGGAAAATTTGATGCTAAGTCCGATGCGGGAATTTTCATTGGTTATTCCTCACGTAGCAAAGCATATAGGGTTTTTAATAAAAGAACCGAAACTGTGGAGGAATCCCCTCATGTTGTATTTGCCGAAAATAATGCTCGATTGGCGAGAAAGGATTCCGGTTTTGATCTTGCAGGTATTTTAGATAGCTTGAAAGACAAAATACAAGTGGAAACGCCTAAGGAAAATAAAGATGAAATCTTGGAACAACCAACGGAGGAAGCGCCACAATTGGAGAATGAAACGAAAACGCCTAACGAGTGGAGGACAATTAAAGATCACCCTCTCAAACAGGTAATTGGCGACGTCGGAGAAAAGGTAAGTACCCGAAACTCCCTTAAGAACACCTTAGGACATACTGCTTTTGTGTCTCAAATTGAACCAACAACCATCTCCGAAGCAATTGGGGATGAATTTTGGACCTTGGCAATGCAAGAGGAGCTTAACCAATTCAAACGGAATGACGTTTGGGATTTGGTGCCAAGACCCGAAAATCATACCATAATTGGTACGAAATGGGTTTTTCGAAACAAACTAGATGAAAATGGTGTAATCACTAGAAACAAAGCTAGGCTTGTAACAAAAGGCTATAATCAAGAAGAGGGTGTTGACTATGAAGAAACATATGCTCCCGTAGCTAGATTAGAAGCTATTCGTCTATTGCTCGCTTTTGCCTCTTCTATGAATTTCAATTTATATCAAATGGATGTGAAAAGTGCTTTTCTAAATGGTGTTATACAAGAAGAAGTTTATGTTGAACAACCCCCCGGTTTTGAAGATTTTAAATCTCCCGATCATGTTTTCAAACTCAAAAAGGCTCTCTATGGTTTAAAACAAGCTCCCCGAGCTTGGTATGAAAGATTGAGTAAATTTCTATTAGAAAATGATTTCATTAGGGGGAAAGTTGACACCACCCTTTTTGTTAAGCATAAAAACAATGATATTTTATTAGTTAAAATATATGTGGATGATATCATATTTGGTGCTACTAACAATGTCTTATGCAAGGAATTTTCTGATTTAATGACAAGCGAATTTGAGATGTCTATGATGGGTGAGTTAACATTCTTTTTGGGATTACAAGTAAAGCAAATGAAAGAAGGTACGTTCATTTGCCAAGCCAAATATTGCAAAGAATTGCTGAAACAATTTGAAATGAACAATGCAAAAGCAATGGCGACTCCCATGAGCACATCCGATCATCTAGACAAAGATGAGAAAGGTAAGGAAGTCGACACTAAGAAGTATCGAGGTATGATTGGCTCTCTTCTTTATCTTACTGCTAGTCGTCCGGACATCATGTTTAGCGTGTGCTTATGCGCCCGTTATCAATCGTGTCCGAAGGAGTCTCACCTTACTGCGGTAAAACGGATTTTGAAGTACCTTGTTGGTACTACAAATGTGGGTCTATGGTACCCCAAAGGTTCTTCATGCCAACTCGTTGGCTATTCCAACTCCGATTTTGCTGGATGCAAATTGGATCGCAAGAGCACTAGTGGCACTTGCCATTTGCTCGGTAGCTCTCTCGTTTCTTGGTTTAGCAAGAAACAAGTAAGTGTTGCGTTGTCCACGACCGAGGCTGAATATGTAGCCGCGGGGAGTTGTTGCGCTCAAATCCTATGGATGAAACAACAACTCTTGGACTATGGCCTAAGTCTTGATCATATCCCTCTTAAATGTGATAATACTAGTGCCATATGCTTGACGAAGAACCCCGTTCTTCATTCGCGAACAAAACACATTGAAATTAGACATCACTTTATAAGAGATAACGTTCTCAAGGGCGATGTCGAAATCGAATTTGTTGAAACCAAAGACCAATTGGCCGACATCTTTACTAAGCCCTTAGAGAAAGAGTCCTTCTTCCGAATTCGTAGTGAACTCGGGATTCTTGACTCCACGTTGATCTAAGTCATGCATTGCATCTTTTTTACATGATTTCTAACTTGAGCGTCGGAGACGTCTAACGAATTTTTGCAGGTATCGCCCTAAAGGTAGGGGGGATTATAAAGCATGACGCGCAATAATCAAGTCTTCTTCAGAAAAATCGGTTTCTGTCGTCTAATAATCGATTATCTCGTATCAATAATCGATTGTACTGCTATTACTTGAGTTATTGTTCTCTCTTTAAGTAATCACATTTTCTCTTTCCGATAAATAAACAAGTTTTATTTACATCTTTGGCATCTTCTTATGTTATTTTTGCTAATGGCAAAAGGGGGAAGATAAGGGGTATGCACTCTCAATATTTATAAGCTTAAATTGAGGGGGAATTCATATATTGAGGGGGAACAAATTGCATACTTGTTGATGCATATATATACTTGTCTTGAATCATCATTATAAATTGTCTAATTTGCATAACCCTCTTAAAGTTTGCCATTATCAAAAAGGGAAAAATTGTTGGAAACACGTTCTCAAGGCTTTATACTAAAACGTGTGTTCTTATGTGTAGGTTTTGATGAATGACAAACGAAGCGCAAATTGATATATGACGAAGTTCAAGTACAAGAGCACAATTGGTGGATAACGAGATTCAAGCACAAGACAAAGTTTTATAGTTTAAATGAGTCGTTCTTAAGTGTGATCTTGATCCGACAACTTGACTCATGACATGGCTTCTCTCGTAAAATTATTTTTACTAAATCATGCATATTTAATTTAATTGCTAAATGATTTTAAATCATGCATATTTACTTCAGTCAAAATGATTTTTAAACATGCCTCAAAAATCTGGACTAAGATAATCGATTATGTACTTATGATAATCGATTATGTTAAGCCAAGACTGCATGACAATCGATTGTGAAGTTAATGACAATCGATTGTGTTAAGGCAGTGAGCATCAGGTTTTTCAAACCTGCATGACAATCGATTGTGTACCTTATGACAATCGAATGTGATGAGGCAGTGTCCAAAGTTTTTCAAAACTCAGAATAATCGATTGTGAAGCTAATGACAATCGATTGTGAAGAGACAGTGTCCTTCAGATTTTTCAAAGTCACAAAATAATCGATTGTGAACTTATGACAATCGATTGTGTTGAGGCAGTGTCTTCCAGACTTTTTCAAAATTATTAAATAATCGATTGTGAGTATAAAACAATCGATTGGCAAGAGGCAGTGTCTAAAATGATTTTCAAAGTCTGATAAATAATCGATTGTTAACATTGCACAATCGATTGTGAAGCTGACCGTTGTTGTAAAGTTTTCAAATACCGTCAGGTAATCGATTGATGATTTTGTACAATCGATTGTTGATATTATAATCTGGAAAAGATTTTTTGAACGTTGCTGAATAATCGATTGTTGATTTTGTACAATCGATTGTTGAAATTAAAATCTGGAAAGGATTTTTTGCACGTTGCTGAATAATCGATTATTGATTTTGTATAATCGATTGTTTTACGTAAAATCTGGAAATGATTTTTTGAACGTTACCAATAATCGATTGTTGATCTTGTACAATCGATTGTTAAGCGTAAAATCTGGGATTGATTTCTGGAACGATTGGCAAACAATCGATTGTGGCTTCTTGACAATCGATTGTCACTCAGTAAAATCAGCAACTCTTAATTGACAATTAGACAACGGTAATGCCAAGTTTTTCAACTATAAATACAGCTTCATTTCAGTGTTATAAATACAACAACACACAACAGCTGATCATTCTATTGCTATAAGCTTGCATACTATTGTTTATCATTTTATATTCATTTCATAAAGCTTTTGAGAGCCAAAAGTCTTGTCCATAGTTGTTGTGATCTTGAGCTTACTTCTTTTACTCATATCTACTCATTAAGGAGTGTTTTGTTTGAGTGTTTAGTGTTTTGCACACTTGTAAGAGAATTGTGATTCTCTTGTTGTAAGGAACTTGTGTTTCCTTGGTTGAAGTCTTGGAGTGTTGTATCTCCGAGCAAAAGTGTTGAGGCTTGTGTCCTCAAGTTGTAAAGGTTTGTTGAGCACCCGTAAGCTTGACAAGTTAGTGAAAAATCTCGAGAGAGTCTCTCGGGGACTGGACTAGCCACGTGTTGTGGTGAACCAGAATACATCGGTGCGTACTTTATTATTTATCGCACTTATTTACTTCCTGCAATTTTTAAATTCCGCAAGTTAACGCTAATTTTTATTATAACGCTATTCACCCCCCCTCTAGCGTTAAGCGTATTATCTAACAATTGGTATCAGAGCCCAACTCTCTGAAGACTTAACAGTTTGAGAGAACCATCCATGGCTTCTACTCGTGACTCTTTTGCAGGAATTGATGAAGGACAATGCTCCACACGACCACCTCTATTCAACAGTACAAACTACACGTACTGGAAGGAGAGGATGAAAATCTTCGTTCAAGCAAACAACTTTCATCTCTGGAAGGTGATAACGAAGGGAAATCAAATTCCAACCAAAAAGGTTGAAAACGAATGGGTTCCCAAGTCCGAAGAAGAATATGACGCGGATGATATCCGAAAGGTTCAAAATAATGCTAAAGCAATTAATTTATTATATTGTGCTGTAAATGCTGACGATTACAGGAAAATATCGTGTTGCACAACGGCAAAGGAAATGTGGGACAAGCTGGAAATTACGTACGAAGGTACGGACCAGGTAAGGGAAGCTAAAATTGATTTCCTAACCCATGCTTATGAATTATTTCACATGAAGGAAGGTGAAAAGTTGGATGAAATGTTCGAACGATTTTCAATAATCGTAAATGACCTACATGCCCTCAAGAAGACATTCACGGATAGAGAACTGGTTCGAAAAATTCTTAGAAGTCTCACTCCGGCATGGCGATCAAAGGCCGACGCAATTCAAGAATCCATTGGCGTCTCAAATGTCACAATCGACGCATTAAGAGGTAACCTTAAAACTTATGACTCTACAATACTTAACCCTCTTGTTGATGATCAAAGGAGGCAAAGAATAGCGCTTAAGGCAAGCACAAGCCAACCTCAAAATGATGAGGACGGAGACAACGAGTTTGGACTCGTTATCAAAAGATTTCAAAAGTTCATGAGGAAGGAATATGAACGTAAGGGCAAAAAGCAAGGAGAACAAATAAAGTGCTACGAATGCGGAGAAACCGGGCACATCAAGTCAAACTGCCCAAACCTCAAAAAGGAAAAGAAACCTTTCAAAAAGCAACGTGCATATATATCTTGGGGAGGCGACTCCGGAGACGAGTCAAGCGAAGGAGAAGAAGACGAAGCCGCAAACCTTTGTCTTATGGCGCAAGAAGACAAGCAAGATGAGGTATGTCAAATCTCTTCTAAAAACTTCTTTTCCCTTGAAGAAATGTAAAATGCTTTTGATGAGTTATATAGTGAATTTATTAAGGCTTCAAAAACTGTTAAAAGCATAAAAGAAAATGCTTCTTCAAAAGAAAAAGATTTTCAAAAACAACTCTCATTGAAAGAAAAGGATTTGGAAAAACTGGTTTTAGAAAATGAGAAGTTGAAAGAGGAAAACAAGTTTTTCGGAAAAAGAAGCGCCGACAAGCCCGAAAGCTCTATTAGAAATTGTACTTCTTGCATGCATCTCAAAAATGAAGTAGAAAGGCTTAAGGGAACCTTAGATAAGTTTAATTCTTCTCACAAAAACTTGAATGAGGTCCTTGTTAACTTGAAATCAACCAAGCATGGCATAGGTTTTAAGAATGAGCCTAAAGAAAAGGTTGACGCCAAACCCCAACCACCTAAGGCTCAACTTAGGATTAATAAAACAAATGCTTATCGTAGAAATAGCAATCCTAGAACAAATATGCATGCTAGACCAAATGTTGAACATTTTAGAAGACCTAGAAATGACTTACCACCTAGAAATGACTACCCTAGAAATGATGCATATTCTAGGCCAAACACTAGAAGGAGTTTTGAACCTTTTAGAACATCTAGACATGACCATTACTCTAGAAATGCTGCTCATTTTAGAACTAATAGTAGGAGAAATGGTTCTCATGAAATGCGCAATAGTCATAATGAAAATAGAGTAATTCATTTTCGTCCATCAAGTTACTATGAACCTAGAAGGATGCATAACCCCAACGTGACTTGTCATTATTGTAGACGCATTGGTCATATTGCCCCTGCATGCTTTACACGACATAGACATATCACTCAATCGCATCATTATAATATGCCTAACCCTCAAGGACCCAAAATGGCATGGGTACCTAAAACGCATTAACTTGTTTTGTAGGTATGTTTGAAGGGATCAAGTGTACTATGGTACCTTGATAGTGGATGCTCCAAACATATGACGGGAGACGAATCCAAATTCCTTCAACTAGAACACAAAGAAGGAGGAAGTGTTATTTTTGGTGACAACAATAAAGGAAAGATTATCGGCATCAGATCGGTCGGTAAGGATGAAAATTCTTCTATTAAGCATATATTACTTGTTAAAGGTTTAAAGCATAATCTCTTAAGCATAAGTCAATTATGTGACAAGGGAAATCTTGCCTTATTTGATTCGGATGAATGCTTAGTATTTAGATGTAGTGATTTCAAAATTATCCTTCGTGATTTTAGAATGGATAATATTTACATGGTTGATCTTGCTAATTCCTCACCCGAATATGTGGATTGCCTTATGAGCAAAGAGGATGATACCTGGCTATGGCATCGTAGAGTAGCACATATAAACATGCATCTTTTGAACAAATTGATTTCACAAAATTTAGTTGTTGGTCTTCCAAATTTGAAATTTGAAAACGACTCTATTTGTGATTCTTGTCAAAAAGGGAAGCAAACAAAAGCATCTTTCAAATCGAAAAACGTTGTTTCAACTTCTAGACCATTGCAATTGCTTCACATGGATTTATTTGGACCATCTCGCATTGAAAGTCTAGGAAGAAATCGTTATGCTTTTGTGATTGTTGATGATTATTCTAGATTTACTTGGACTTTATTTCTTGCCAATAAAAGTGATGCTTTTCAGAATTTTAAATATTTTCTTAAGCGTGTTCAAAACGAGAAGGAAACAACCGTCACTTCAATTAGAAGTGATCATGGGGGAGAGTTTGATCACAATCTCTTTGCGGACTTTTGTGACGAACTCGGTATCGAGCATACCTTTTCCGCTCCACGTACACCTCAACAAAATGGGGTGGTGGAAAGGAAAAATAGGTGTCTCGAAGAGATGGCTAGAACCATGCTCGAAGAGGCTAAGATTCCAAACCATTTTTGGGCGGATGCCGTGAGTACCGCATGCTACATCTTAAATAGAGTAGTCATATGGCCTATACTCATGAAAACTCCCTATGAACTCTACAAGGGAAGGAAACCAAATATCTCCCATTTTAGAGTATTCGGTTGTAAATGTTTTATTCATAACAATGGCAAAGATCAATTGGGAAAATTTGATGCTAAGTCCGATGCGGGAATTTTCATTGGTTATTCCTCACGTAGCAAAGCATATAGGGTTTTTAATAAAAGAACCGAAACTGTGGAGGAATCCCCTCATGTTGTATTTGCCGAAAATAATGCTCGATTGGCGAGAAAGGATTCCGGTTTTGATCTTGCAGGTATTTTAGATAGCTTGAAAGACAAAATACAAGTGGAAACGCCTAAGGAAAATAAAGATGAAATCTTGGAACAACCAACGGAGGAAGCGCCACAATTGGAGAATGAAACAAAAACGCCTAACGAGTGGAGGACAATTAAAGATCACCCTCTCAAACAGGTAATTGGCGACGTCGGAGAAAAGGTAAGTACCCGAAACTCCCTTAAGAACACCTTAGGACATACTGCTTTTGTGTCTCAAATTGAACCAACAACCATCTCCGAAGCAATTGGGGATGAATTTTGGACCTTGGCAATGCAAGAGGAGCTTAACCAATTCAAACGGAATGACGTTTGGGATTTGGTGCCAAGACCCGAAAATCATACCATAATTGGTACGAAATGGGTTTTTCGAAACAAACTAGATGAAAATGGTGTAATCACTAGAAACAAAGCTAGGCTTGTAACAAAAGGCTATAATCAAGAAGAGGGTGTTGACTATGAAGAAACATATGCTCCCGTAGCTAGATTAGAAGCTATTCGTCTATTGCTCGCTTTTGCCTCTTCTATGAATTTCAATTTATATCAAATGGATGTGAAAAGTGCTTTTCTAAATGGTGTTATACAAGAAGAAGTTTATGTTGAACAACCCCCCGGTTTTGAAGATTTTAAATCTCCCAATCATGTTTTCAAACTCAAAAAGGCTCTCTATGGTTTAAAACAAGCTCCCCGAGCTTGGTATGAAAGATTGAGTAAATTTCTATTAGAAAATGATTTCATTAGGGGGAAAGTTGACACCACCCTTTTTGTTAAGCATAAAAACAATGATATTTTATTAGTTAAAATATATGTGGATGATATCATATTTGGTGCTACTAACAATGTCTTATGCAAGGAATTTTCTGATTTAATGACAAGCGAATTTGAGATGTCTATGATGGGTGAGTTAACATTCTTTTTGGGATTACAAGTAAAGCAAATGAAAGAAGGTACGTTCATTTGCCAAGCCAAATATTGCAAAGAATTGCTGAAACGATTTGAAATGAACAATGCAAAAGCAATGGCGGCTCCCATGAGCACATCCGATCATCTAGACAAAGATGAGAAAGGTAAGGAAGTCGACACTAAGAAGTATCGAGGTATGATTGGCTCTCTTCTTTATCTTACTGCTAGTCGTCCGGACATCATGTTTAGCGTGTGCTTATGCGCCCGTTATCAATCGTGTCCGAAGGAGTCTCACCTTACTGCGGTAAAACGGATTTTGAAGTACCTTGTTGGTACTACAAATGTGGGTCTATGGTACCCCAAAGGTTCTTCATGCCAACTCGTTGGCTATTCCGACTCCGATTTTGCTGGATGCAAATTGGACCGCAAGAGCACTAGTGGCACTTGCCATTTGCTCGGTAGCTCTCTCGTTTCTTGGTTTAGCAAGAAACAAGTAAGTGTTGCGTTGTCCACAACCGAGGCTGAATATGTAGCCGCGGGGAGTTGTTGCGCTCAAATCCTATGGATGAAACAACAACTCTTGGACTATGGCCTAAGTCTTGATCATATCCCTCTTAAATGTGATAATACTAGTGCCATATGCTTGACGAAGAACCCCGTTAAAACACATTGAAATTAGACATCACTTTATAAGAGATAACGTTCTCAAGGGCGATGTCGAAATCGAATTTGTTGAAACCAAAGACCAATTGGCCGACATCTTTACTAAGCCCTTAGAGAAAGAGTCCTTCTTCCGAATTCGTAGTGAACTCGGGATTCTTGACTCCACGTTGATCTAAGTCATGCATTGCATCTTTTTTACATGATTTCTAACTTGAGCGTCGGAGACGTCTAACGAATTTTTGCAGGTATCGCCCTAAAGGTAGGGGGGATTATAAAGCATGACGCGCAATAATCAAGTCTTCTTCAGAAAAATCGGTTTCTGTCGTCTAATAATCGATTATCTCGTATCAATAATCGATTGTACTGCTATTACTTGAGTTATTGTTCTCTCTTTAAGTAATCACATTTTCTCTTTCCGATAAATAAACAAGTTTTATTTATATCTTTGGCATCTTCTTATGTTATTTTTGCTAATGGCAAAAGGGGGAAGATAAGGGGTATGCACTCTCAATATTTATAAGCTTAAATTGAGGGGGAATTCATATATTGAGGGGGAACAAATTGCATACTTGTTGATGCATATATATACTTGTCTTGAATCATCATTATAAATTGTCTAATTTGCATAACCCTCTTAAAGTTTGCCATTATCAAAAAGGAGAAAATTGTTGGAAACACGTTCTCAAGGCTTTATACTAAAACGTGTGTTCTTATGTGTAGGTTTTGATGAATGACAAACGAAGCGCAAATTGATATATGACGAAGTTCAAGTACAAGCGCACAATTGGTGGATAACGAGATTCAAGCACAAGACAAAGTTTTATAGTTTAAATGAGTCGTTCTTAAGTGTGATCTTGATCCGACAACTTGACTCATGACATGGCTTCTCTCGTAAAATTATTTTTACTAAATCATGCATATTTAATTTAATGCTAAATGATTTTAAATCATGCATATTTACTTCAGTCAAAATGATTTTTAAACATGCCTCAAAAATCTGGACTAAGATAATCGATTATGTACTTATGATAATCGATTATGTTAAGCCAAGACTGCATGACAATCGATTGTGAAGTTAATGACAATCGATTGTGTTAAGGCAGTGAGCATCAGGTTTTTCAAACCTGCATGACAATCGATTGTGTACCTTATGACAATCGATTGTGATGAGGCAGTGTCCAAAGTTTTTCAAAACTCAGAATAATCGATTGTGAAGCTAATGACAATCGATTGTGAAGAGACAGTGTCCAGATTTTTCAGTCACAAAATAATCGATTGTGAACTTATGACAATCGATTGTGTTGAGGCAGTGTCTTCCAGACTTTTTCAAAATTATTAAATAATCGATTGTGAGTATAAAACAATCGATTGGCAAGAGGCAGTGTCTAAAATGATTTTCAAAGTCTGATAAATAATCGATTGTTAACATTGCACAATCGATTGTGAAGCTGACCGTTGTAAAGTTTTCAAATACCGTCAGGTAATCGGTTGTTGATTTTGTACAATCGATCTGGAAAAGATTTTTTGAACGTTGCTGAATAATCGATTGTTGATTTTGTACAATCGATTGTTGAAATTAAAATCTGGAAAGGATTTTTTGCACGTTGCTGAATAATCGATTATTGATTTGGTATAATCGATTGTTTTACATAAAATCTGGAAATGATTTTTTGAACGTTACCAATAATCGATTGTTGATCTTGGACAATCGATTGTTAAGCGTAAAATCTGGGATTGATTTCTGGAACGATTGGCAAACAATCGATTGTGGCTTCTTGACAATCGATTGTCACTCAGTAAAATCAGCAACTCTTAATTGACAATTAGACAACGGTAATGCCAAGTTTTTCACTATAAATACAGCTTCATTTCAGTGTTATAAATACAACAACACACAACAGTTGATCATTCTATTGCTATAAGCTTGCATACTATTGTTTATCATTTTATATTCATTTCATAAAGCTTTTGAGAGCCAAAGTCTTGTCCATAGTTGTTGTGATCTTGAGCTTACTTCTTTTACTCATATCTACTCATTAAGGAGTGTTTTGTTTGAGTGTTTAGTGTTTTGCACACTTGTAAGAGAATTGTGATTCTCTTGTTGTAAGGAACTTGTGTTTCCTTGGTTGAAGTCTTGGAGTGTTGTATCTCCGAGCAAAAGTGTTGAGGCTTGTGTCCTCAAGTTGTAAAGGTTTGTTGAGCACCCGTAAGCTTGACAAGTTAGTGAAAAATCTCGAGAGAGTCTCTCGGGGACTGGACTAGCCACGTGTTGTGGTGAACCAGAATACATCGGTGCGTACTTTATTATTTATCGCACTTATTTACTTCCTGCAATTTTTAAATTCCGCAAGTTAACGCTAATTTTTATTATAACGCTATTCACCCCCCCTCTAGCGTTAAGCGTATTATGTAACATCTTGGAATCGAATAATTTTCATATATTTAGTAGGTATTAATCATAAAAGAGAAATTAATCGTTACCCAATCATTGCCTCTGAAAAGCCCTCGAAAAATCTCCCAAAACCGAGTTCTCTAGCTTGAGTTTTGACAAAAATGGAAGAACCCTCGTTTTGAAATGTTTATATCTGCCCAGGCCCTTTGTTCAATGCGATCGCATGAAAGTGATTGAGATCGCATAGTGTAAATGATGAGTGCCCGGAATTAGGCCTATGCTAACGCAGGGAGCATGTTGTGATCACAGAAAAGGAACAGGTAGACCTATGCGATCGCGCAAAGGGTCCTGCGATCGCATAGAGAAAATGGACCCCTGAGCCACCGGCTCAACTTGCTCAGTGCGAACGCGTAAAGGTGAATGCGATCGTGAAGTAGGAGAATGCAGAGCTATGCAATCTCATAGAGGGTCATGCGATCGCATTGAAGGAAATTGGCCTCCCTTCAGAGAATGTACTACGCGATCCAGTGAAGAAAAGTCTGCAACAGCTGTGTGGAAATTTCTGCAATCCTCTAAGTCCCGAAATTGCTCTGTTGAGCATCTGATATACACCCGAGGCCCCCGGGACCTCAACCAAATCTACGGATATATCCCATAACATCATTCAAAC
Source organism: Nicotiana benthamiana (assembly GCA_034376525.1). Classification (NCBI taxonomy): domain Eukaryota; kingdom Viridiplantae; phylum Streptophyta; class Magnoliopsida; order Solanales; family Solanaceae; genus Nicotiana; species Nicotiana benthamiana. The sequence goes on along the minus strand of CM067335.1, from coordinate 61,282,156 downwards.
TTGTACCAATACTTAAACCACCTAAAATAACGCTGTAAACTCGAATTAATTAACGATTTGAACTTAAGAATTCCAAAACTCAACCAAACTCGCTTTCGATCAAAAACCTAACCAAACTAAGTCTGATTGACCTGAAATTTTGTACACATGTCCCAAATGACATGAAAGTGCTACAGTAATTTCTGGAATCCCGTTCCGACCCTCAGATCACAAATTCACTATCGGACCGGAAACTTCAAAATTCTAGCCCTCGGCATTTCGAGCCTAAATGAGCTACGAACATCCAAGATACATTCCGAACAAGCTTCTAACCCCGAAATCACCTTCCATTCTGAGGCCGTCTTCACTTTGTTCCGATTATGGACCACTTTCCAATACTTAAGCTCTCATTTAGGGACTAAGTTTCTCAAAACACTCCGAATTCTAACACTGAATGTCCCGGCAAACCAAAATAGCATAAATGAACTTAGGGAAAGCAGTTAATGGGGAAACAGAGCTTAAATTCCAAAGACGACCGGCCGGGTCGTCACATAAACTGATAACTGAACAAGGAAGTAAGGATATGAATACTCCCACTTCTGAATGATGAACAACATATTTCTCTAAATATGAAACTGCGGCCTCAAAAAGACATAATATTAAACATAATATCTTATAATAAAAGGACATAACTGAAATTCTAGATATTAACCTTATAATCCTTTTAGTTGTAGGACATAATACTACACGTTAGAAATATCCTATATAATTACTTCTAGAAATCCTATTAGTATCAAAGCACGAACACAATATTGATGGATAAAAATATCCCTTTTAACATTATTCTTGACAATAGATTTATAGTTTACTTTTGTCAAAAGAATAAAAATCAAATTAATTCTAACAAAATATGTAGTTCCAGATGAAATACACTTCTTATCAAAATTGGGTTAGCCGTGAATTAGGTCTTTCTGGTGCTTTGTTTAGTATCCCCTCCCCCCCTCCCCCCCCATAAATTATTTTTTTATAAAGCAAAAAAGTAATCTGATAATTAAAATAATAAAATGATCAAAGAAAATATAGCAAAGTAAAATAATTTGTTATTCCTGTCAAGTCAAAATTGTACCAACTAATTTTATAATCTTCGAAAGCTAAAGTATTCGTTATATAATTTACTTCGTGTAGGGTAAAATTATAATATTTAAAGTTTTTGTTATAAATAGACTTCTATTTAAGGTGAATGTCTATAATTAGAGAGATTCTAGAGTTTTATTCTTGGTAGCTAAGTCACTACCTCCCTATAAATAAAGGGGTCTTCTACCATTGTAAACCACCCCTAACATTCTCTAAGTATCAATAAGAAGAACACTCTCTACTCTTCTCTCTATTGCTCTTGTTCTTGCATTATTGTTCTTGTCTTTTATATTATTTCATAACACGTTATCAGCACGAGTCTCTAACCATCACGAAATATATTCTCTTCATGGTTCGGTTAAGTTGACCAAAAGAGAAGGAAATTATCAGTTGCCATTGATGTGATGCTGATTGCAATGGTATTCTCGCCGTTCATTTATGTGTCCTGAAACTGTCCACAAATTACTATGCCAAAGTTTTCATCTTTCCGAAGAGGCAGATATCTATACGGAAAAAAAAAGGAGGAAAAAGAAAAACGTGAGAGAAAGAAAGGAATTTACACAAGAGGTATATTTGATATCACAACATTTTTTGGTATACCTTAAAGGTAAGTAATTTACTTTTCCCTTTCAAATTCTTGAAATTCTACAATTTGATTTTATATACAAACATAGACAACAAAGTTTGATTATAACTCTAATGGAGTTTGTAAGAAATTGTAACCACATGAAGTGGTAAAATCTCTATGTCCTGCCATGATTAAATTCATGTATGATTGTGCGCAAAGAATTGAAAATCCGTCCCATTGAATTTGCTCCATTCCCTTTAGAGAATGTGGAAACAGTATATGATAAGTCTGAAAGAAGACTAATTACCGTAAAGGTATCAATGGATGTGGACATGGCAATAGACGAAGTTATAATCGTCATTATTGTGGTAATGAGAACAATAAGGATTCTCAAAATAATCTTTCACTTTATGAAAGTAATATTTGACATGAGATTGTGTAAAGCACATGATTATGATCCATTCCCTGAAGTGAATGTGATAATTGTAATAGAGCCCGTAAGTATGAACACGCTCTTGATGTAATTTTGTTTTATGTCTGACATTATGAAAAGAAAGTTCATTGCCCTTGAAATTTCGGGCAAGAACTATATGACATGGGTGTTGGATGCTGAAATCCATTTGAATGCAATGGGTCTTGGAGACGCCATTAAAGACAGAAATAATGCATCCACCCAAAACTATGCTAAGGCCTTGATTTTCTTGCGCCATCACCTTGATGAAGGTTTGAAACTATGCTAAGGCCTTGATTTTCTTGCGCCATCACCTTGATGAAGGTTTGAAAATTGAATATATCACAGTCAAAGATCCACCCATCTTGTGGAATGGCTTAAAGAAGAGATATGACAACCTGAAGTTGGTCACTCTGCCACAAGCACGATACGATAAGAAACCAAAAGCAAATAGTTTATAAACTATATATTATCGTTGCGGTGGAAACGGGCACTGGTCAAAGGCTTGCCGTATACCATGACATTTGGTTGACCTTTATCAAGCATCTCGAAAGAGTAAACGCCCTGAAACGAATTTTGTCTCTGACGACAACTTTGACATCACCCACTTGGATGTGGCAGACTTCTTTGAGCAACCCGAGGGGTAGATAGACCACCTAATCGGTGATGGATCCGTGATGAAAGAAGATGGAGCTATTTGATTTTATTTTACTTGTTTGTATTAGTGAATGAATAAACTAATAGCCATCAGTATTAGCTCGTATTAGTTAGTTCATGACATAATGTTAGTATTAGTTCTTTAGAATGTATAAATATGCTCAAATATCAATAATATTTTTACTTTCCAGTAGGGGTAATCGACTAACCTAAAAAACTAGTCGGTTATCTAATATTTCGCATAAAAACTGCAAAACAATCGATTGTCAATGATCAACAATCGATTGTCTTTAAAACAGTGTGATCTGGAATTTTTCAAAAACAGTAAACAATCGATTGTCTATGTTTGACAATCGATTGTCTTTAAAACAGTATAATCTGGAAATTTTCAAAAATCATCCACAATCGATTGTCTATGTCTAACAATCGATTGTCGTTAGACAGTGTAATCTGGAATTTTTCAAAAATCATCCACAATCGATTATCTATGTCTAACAATCGATTGTCATTAGACAATGTGATCCTGAATTTTTCAAAATTAATCAACAATTGATTGTCAATGCTAAACAATCGATTGTGTTAAAAACAGTGTGCTCTGGAATTTTTCAAAACAGCCAACAATCGATTGTCTATGTTTAACAATCGATTGTCTTAAAACAGTGTGATCTGGAAATTTTTCAAAAATTATCAACAATCGATTGTCTATGTTTAACAATCGATTGTCAATACTCAACAATCGATTGTGTGTGTGTTTAACAATCGATTGTTTTATGAAAATGCTTAAACTGAAAATTTTCAAGCTGCATAGTAATCGATTATGGATAACATATCTGATTTTGTTAGTCAACTGTTAGCAGCAGATTTTGAAAATATTATGTGACACAAACGGATTGAAGTTGTTTATTCTCATGTTCATATATTTTCTTTTATATGTCAAACCATGGGAAGTAAATTGATTGAAGGCTCCGGAAGAGCAATTGTAACTCTGCCCAAAGGCACGACGTTTATCTTAGAGAATGCAATATTCTCCTCCAAGTCTAAGAAGAACTTGTTGAGTTTTAAAGATATCATTCAAAATGGATATCATATTGAGACAATAGATGAGAATAATCTTGAATTCTTCATGAAAACGAGGCTGCCCATTTCGGTTTGGGTTCACGCCATTTTGCATGCAGCAATGCTAGTTCGTCGGCTGCCCACTTTGGTTTGGGTTCACGCCATTTTGCATGCAGCAATACTAGTTCGTCGGCTGCCCACTTCGGTTTGGGGTCACGCCATTTTGCATACAGCAATGCTAGTTCGTCTCTGACTGACGAATTGACACAAATATTCCCCGTTGCAATTGGTTTTGGGTCATGAACCCAATATATCCCATTTAAGAATCTTTGGATGCGCAGTATATGTGCCTATAGCACCGCCATCCCGCACCAAAATGGGTCTGCAAAGAAGGTTAGGAATATATGTTGAGGTTGAATCGCCCTCCATTATTCGCTACCTCGAAACATTGACAGGAGATTTGTTCACTGCACGATTTGCAGACTGTCAATTTGATGAGACACTTTTCCCAAAATTCGGGGGAGAAGTTGGTGAAACCAAACGGGAAATTTTGTGGAAAAATGCATCATTATCTCATCTTGATCCACACACCTCTATTTGTGAGAAAGAGGCACAAAAGATTATCCATTTGCAAAGAATAGCAAATCAAATGCCTGACGCATTTATAGATTTGAAAAGGATAACAAAATCACATATCCTCGAAGTGAATGTGACAACATTTGATTCACGAATACATATTCATTATTGGAAGAATATGAACATGAAATTGGTATTAAATATACCACACTCACCCCTAGAAGGAGGTTTGAGATGATACCACACTCACCCCTAGAAGGAGGTTTGAGATGATATATGGCATGAATGATCGTTGGTCACGTACCTATTGTACGCCAAAGTATTTTGGAAATATGACTATTAAAGGACAACGATAATGCAAGAAACATATCTTGCATATAAGTTTGACATGACCATAATGGTATAACTTTCTCTTTAAGAAAGATATTCACCACATGGATGTTGATGAATCTGTGGTAGTACAAAATTAATTGAGAGCTCTAGAAGAGCCAATTATTACTATGTTGGAGAAACACAATTGAGTATTGTGCTGTAGTAAGTCTCAAAGAAACTTATTCAGTTTCCAAAGTACACGCGAAAGCAATTGATTATATTGAGACTATAAATAAAGGAAGGCTTTGATATCTCCTATTACTACAACTTGTAGCGAGGTAATTTGCATATGAAAAGCTACCCGCTTTGTTCTCCAGTTTGTACTACACAAAAGAAAGAATGCCACAATAAAGTGGATATCTATTGGTATAAAAACCCATGTCATAATAAACCTGAAGTTTATTGATAAGTGCACATGTCATGGTGTAAATTTGAAGTTTACAAATATTGATAATTTGTTCAGTTAGCATTCGTGTTAGCCATATCATTTTATGTATGATGTGCAAATTCACATAGGTGAATAATAAAGAACTAGAAAGTTCTTTACGAATTCTCTTGTATCACTTGTTCTCATTAATGAACTGACCAACTAAAGAGTTCGGGTTGAAGCCCATAAATTCTGGAAATATCAAAGGTGAATACGGGCCCATTCACCTGCCATGTATACCACATATGATGCATCTATGAAATGGTTACATGCGCAATTGTTATTAACCCGCAGCCTGGCTGGTGCTTGCGAGGTAAATTGCTCAGTAATCTAACTTCGAGCATAATTTCTAGATTTTCTACTCAAGATAGTTCATCTTGATAAGTTGGTTTATATCAAAGTTGGTTTAGCAAGATAATTATTGAGTGCTTCCACTTAATAGCTAAACTGTTTCTTATGAGAACAAAGTTATATATATATATCAGTTTGATATAAGTTGTATACGAGAGTATATTCTCCCCTCACAAGTGGTTCAGGGTCAGGAACCAAATAATTTCATCTTATTATTAATGTGCCATGTATATTGACATGATAATGCACAAAGATGATTTCCCAAAGTTGAGGAAACAAGTTAGCTTTTCTAACATGAGGGGGAGACATGATAAACACTTGAGAAAAGGTTACATGGGATGAATTATCATTTGTATATTTATATCCCCGAATATCATGATATGAACCTGAAGTTCATAAAAGGGATAATTCAATTGCAACATATTGCAAAGCATGCTATACGCATTTGCTGACCCAAAGAAAGTAACTAAATGGAAGAGATACAATTCAAGAAGAATTGATTCCATATGAAAGACATGTAGTTTTGAACCTATAGTTCAAATGCTTGAAAGTATAAAGTCAAAGGTATGTATAATCAGTTTTCGATATCTTATTTGTCTAGCATGACATGGAAAACTTGATATGCATCTAAAGTCTATTATATGGCTTATATGACTTAACTTGAAAGATTTAAGTTGCTTGAAGCATATGCAATTCTTGGTCCTGAAGTACCACATCCTTAGTACAATTTGTGTACATATGTATCTTGCTATAACTATAAGCATGATGGCATTGAGAATACATCTATGAAGATATTGAAGAGTTATTCCACGACATTATATGAAGATGTTCATATCTATCAAGAATGATGATTTCAAGGTGCGGAATATTTATTCAAGTCAATATGGTTGATTTGTCAAACGTCTACCAAAGATCGTTTTGAAGATGATGCACAAGATTGGAATGCAAATGCTCAAGGATATAAATTGATGTACTCATTAGGGGGAGTTAATGTGCGTTGCACTCTTTTTCCCTTACAAGGTTTTGTCCCAAATGGGTTTTCCTTGCGAGGTTTTTAACGAGGCAACCAATAGGCGCATATTCAAACATGTATACTCTTTTTCCTTTCTTTAATTTTTCCCATTGGGTTTTGGTTTTAAGGTTTTAACGAGGCACATTGTTGAATAGACATTCAAGGGGGAGTGTTATAAATAGACTTCTATTTAAGGTGAATGTCTATAATTAGAGAGATTCTAGAGATTTATTCTTGGTAGCTAAGTCACTACCTCCCTATAAATAAAGGGGTCTTCTACCATTGTAAACCACCCCTAACATTCTCTAAGTATCAATAAGAAGAACTCTCTCCACTCTTCTCTCTATTGCTCTTGTTCTTGCATTATTGTTCTTGTCTTTTATATTATTTCATAACAGTTTTAAATTTATCTAAAAATAGTGTTTTTACGAATTTATACTGAAATTTGTAATAAATTTTGTTTAATTAAATATTAATTCCATGTTGAATAAAATTATAATAATTTAGATTTTACTCAATACGTAGGACCTTTAATTCAACTAATAATCAATTAAAAATTGTTATTTGACTACGAATGTGACATTTAGTATAACATACAATTTTTCCTAGACTTACGTGGAAACACAAAACATGGCATTGTTATTTTAGATTTAAAAGGCCATTATTTTACTTATACTCTTTTAATTGAGGGAAAAAATTAGAGGTAAGTCTCCCCTGAATATATCCTTTTTTATGATGTGGTGTCTAGAGATGTTTAGAAAACAACAACAGATTTGCTATGAGATTGTTACTAAGCACTTCACGAACGGAAATGAGAAAAATAAACGAACAAAAAAATAGAAATAACTATCAATTACTCAAAGCTTTGTTTAGTCATTTAAAACCACCAATAGATTATTGTTTTTAATTTTTAAGGAAATAAAAGGAGAAAATTGAAATTGCAAAATGAAGAATCCTCTTCTTATATTAACCAAGACCGTTCAAATAGAGTGCAATATTCCAATATTAGTATTTCATTATAAAATCTTAAAATATTATTTTTATGTAGTTATGAAATCTTAAAAATATTGAGATTGAATCGACAATTGGATAAAATATCTATACTTAATAGTCAATTTTATTATATTACTTATTAAGTAACAAATATATAACTCTAACAAAATATCTACAGTTACGACTGAACTACTAGATTTTTTTTTGATAAATTATTTGACATCACATAATATAAATCTAACCATGTTCAACGATTATATTGGTCCTTGATAAAATATATAGACAAAAAGAAAAACAAATCTGTGTTTGGTTGAACTACCGCCAACAAGACACTTAGTATTTATACTAAAATATTTATTTTTTTAAATTTAATTTATTACTCCCTCTACATTTAAAGACTTACTTATTATAATGAAAGCGTTTTTCAAAACTTTCAAAAAAACTACAAAAAAAAAATGATGATTATTAGAATCAGATAATAACATTTATTGATATTTAAGAGAGGCAGAATCTCGATCTTTCAAAATATTATAAACTCTCCAAAATTTCTCTGTGACTGTGTTGGTGCAGTAATTCAATGGATATTAGAAAGTTGTAGCAACATAATAGGCAAACGTGCTAAACCGCATTAATAGTTAGAAAAATACAATTCATATAATAACTGTTGAGATATAGGCTATGATGATATTCTAATTCTGAGCCTAATAATTGGTCATTTCCTTAATTGTGGCTAATTCTGTAATTTCTTTATTCTTCTGTATTCTTTTGTAAAATAGGCTATATGTGCAAAATAGGTTGTATTTGTAAATAGGCTAGTTTTGTAACAAGTATATCTGATATATACTCTCATTTTGATCCTTGACCCTTCAGGGGGGTCATTTGGCTTATGACAGAGTCTTCTTCGAGACTCTTCTATTCTCTCTTCCTTCTCTCTACTTTCTCTCTCTAAATTTCTTCGATTATCTGCATGTTTTCATGGTATCAAAGCCGGTACAATGATCCGGTGATGTTATCGTGTGAATCAATAGTTCATCTGAACTATTTTTGACAAAATTTGGGATTTTTTCTGAGATCAAAAAGATCGATGATGGTTTCAACCATGTTAGGGTTCTTCGGTCCATTTATCTTCACGATCTACGTTTGTTCCTTCTGTATTGAACGGTTCAATCGTTTATTGTGAGTTTTTCGGAGATTTTGCGGTGAGTTTCAACCTCTAGGGTTTTCTGGTGGTCAAATCGAGTGTTTGATTACCATCCGGTGGTTTGATACTTACTTTGCTGAAGTTTTGGTCATCATCGGTGGTGCTGCGACATCTTTATCAACATTTGTGGTAAAGTTTTGACGGTTACACTACCTAGGGTTTTGCCTGTTGTTAAAGGCCGATCTTCCGGTTGCGAAGAAGGACGGTAACCTCGTTCCTATTATCTGGTTGTGATTCCTTGTTTGTATATGTGACTGCCTATTTGTGAATAAATCATTTAACTTGAGAATATTGACTGTGTAGACTGTGAATATTGTTTGGTGATATTGTTTTTCAAAAGATTTGATTCATTTGTTGAGCATGGCTGCTAACATGAATGCTGGTAGTTCTGGTGCCAACTCCGGTCCTATTGACCCTTCCAATCCATTATTTGTGCATTCTTCTGATGTTCCTGGTGCATGTTTAGTCCCCACTCCTTTCTCAGGAAGTGGTTATGGAGGATGGAAGCGTAAAATGACTATGGCTTTATCTGCTAAAAATAAAATCTGTTTCATTGATGGTTCCTTTTCCAGACCTAGTAATAATGTGAGTTTGCAAAGGTTGTGGGATAGATGTAACATGCTTGTTATGTCATGGTTAACCTCTTCTGTGTCATCTCAAATAGCTGACAGTGTTCAATACTCTGACACTGCACGAAGCATGTGGTCTCAACTTGAGAAGAGGTATGGTACTCCTAACAAAACCAAAATTTTTGAACTAAAGCGAGAACTCTCCCAAACTTCCCAGGGTTCCCTTGATGTAGCCTCATACTTTAATAAACTCAAGAGTTTGTGGGATGAGTTGGGGACAATGGTCCCAAACCATGGGCAGAAGTGCACTTGTGCTGCTAAGAATGGTATCATTGAGGAAGATGATGAGAACAAGATTTATCAGTTCCTTATGGGACTAAATGAGACATATTTGGGTGTAAGAAGCAATTTGTTAATGATGCAACAATTTCCTTCCCTTGACAGTGTTTATAATATTGTGTTGAATGATGAAAAGCAAAGACAGGTCAAGTCCATTTCCCATATGAGCCCAGACTCAATGTCTTTTAATGCTCACACTGATAGGCCCCCTGCTGGGTCCAACCAAGGGAAATTGTCTGGTTTCAATTTCAGACCTAAAGTCAATTTTGAACAAAACAGAGGAAACTTATTTTGCAGATATTGCAAGAAGTCTGGACACTTAATTGATAAGTGTTTCAAACTCCATGGTTTTCCTCAAAGCAATTCTTACATCAAGGGAAGGAAATCTGCTGCTCATCTTTCCACTAGTACTGACTGTGTATCTGTTGATTCAAGAATTTCAGGTGTGTCTGCTCCTCTAGGGGATCCTATTGCCAGTCAACCTGTGATACCAGGGTTGAGCAGACAACAATGTGATCAGATTGTGAGCTTGATTCAACAAACACTTTCAACCAGTGATCAAACTTCTTCTTCCATGAGTTCTGCTAATTTTGCTGGTACTTTAATGTCTGAGAGTCTTGTTTCTGATTCCAAGTTATGCATGCTTACACACATAAATTCTGCTACCTGGATCATTGATTCAGGAGCTTCCAATCACATGACTTATGATAAGAATCTACTGTTTGACATTATACCCCTAACTGTACCTTACCTTGTTTCACTTCCTAATGGATATAAAGTCAAAGTTACTTGTACAGGATCATTTGCATTGACTCCTTCCCTCACTCTTCATAATGTACTTCTAGTTCCTTCTTTCAAACATAATTTGATCTCTGTTCATAAGTTGATGAAACAATTGAATTGTTTAGTCTTGTTTACACCAACCTCATGCCTTCTTTACCTGTTACAGGACCTTTCTCTGAAGAGGCTTCTGGATCTTGGTAAAGAGGAGGCTGGCTTGTACAAGTACTCTTGGTCACCCTCTTCCTCTTCTGCCTCTTCCAAGCCTTCTTCTCTTGAGCATAGTGATTCAGATGTTTGTAATGATGATATTGTTTCTGATAACAAACATTCTAGCTCAATTATTCAATCTTCTAGTTGTAATAATGCTGTTCCTGATGATATGAACTATATTTGGCATTTGAGATTAGCACATACATCTTTTGCTAATATGAAACATGTTTCTAATTTGCCTTTTTCTATTGCTGCTAAGCAACCTTTTCCTTGCTCAATTTGCCCTATGGCTAAACAAACCAGATTGCCCTTTCCTGACAGTAGCATTAGCACCACCAAACCATTCCAACTCATTCATGTGGATACTTGGGGTCCTTACCATACCCCTACATCCCTTGGTAGCAAGTATTTCCTCACCATAGTTGATGATTTTTCTAGAGCTACCTGGACACATCTAATGGGCTCTAAAAGTAATGCATTCCCTCTCCTACAATCCTTCATTTCTTATGTTCAAACTCAATTTAATTCCCTGGTCAAGGTTGTCAGAAGTGATAATGCCCTGGAACTGGGTTCCAGTGCTGAAGGGATTTCCTATTTTAGTAAACTTGGGATTGTGCATCAAACAACTTGCCCCCATTCCCCCCAACAGAATGGGGTTGTTGAGAGAAAGCACAGGTCTTTACTTGAAACTTGTAGAGCACTTCTCTTTCAATCTGGTTTACCTATTTCTTTTTGGGGTGATTGTCTGTTAACTGCAACATACATCATTAATAGACTGCCATCCAGGGTGCTTCATTACAAATCTCCTCATGAATTATTACATGGCTCTCCCCCTTCCTATTCACATCTGAGAGTTTTTGGCTGTTTGGCTTATGCTGCTGTGCCTATCCCTCATAGGGATAAGCTGAAATCCAGAGCTCATTCCTGTGTTTTCCTTGGTTATCCCTTTGGTAAGAAAGGTTATAAACTTTATGACCTGCATTCCAAGAAATGCTTTATATCTAGAGATGTTGTTTTTCATGAAACTCACTTTCCATTCAAGTCTCCTCCTCCCTCTTCTCCTTCTCCTCCACTTGTTCCATTTTGTGATGACATTCTTCCTCAACCTTTCACCCTACCATCTTCCCATGAATCTTCTCCTTCTTCTTCTCCTCATCATTCTCCTGATTCTCCTGACATCTCCCCTCCTTCATTGCCTGTCTCCCAGCCTGTTTCTTTGCCCAGAAAGTCCACCAGATCACATCTCCCTCCTTCTTACCTCAAAGACTATGTTTGTCAACTTCCAGCCTTTTCTGGCTCCTCTTCCTCTCACTTGGAATCTGAACCTATGTTTTACTCTCAAGCTGCCTCTGTACCAGCTTGGCAGGATGCTATGAGGAAGGAATTTGATGCATTGGATGCTAACCACACTTGGGACATTGTGCATCTTCCTCCAGGTAAGAAACCTATTGGCTGTAAGTGGGTTTACAAGATCAAATATAAATCTGATGGCTCTATTGAAAGATACAAAGCAAGGTTGGTTATTAGGGGTGACACACAGGTTGAAGGTGTGGACTTTACAGACACTTTTTCTCCTGTTGTAAAGATGACTTCAGTCAAGTGTCTCATTGCAGTGGCTGTTAAAAATCACTGGCCATTGTTCCAACTGGATGTTAACAATGCCTTTCTTCATGGTGATTTGGATGAGGAAGTGTATATGAAACTTCCTCCAGGTTTGGTGGTGTCTGATCTTTCTTCTCCTTCTCCTTCTACTTCTTCTTCTTCTTCTTCTCTCCCTCTGGTCTGTAAACTAAAGAAGTCTTTGTATGGGCTCAGGCAGGCCTCCAGGCAGTGGTATGCTAAGCTGTCCTCTGCCCTCCATTCTCGAGGTTACAGGCATTCTTTGAATGATTATTCACTGTTCTTGAAAGGTAATCCTGATTCCCTTGTTGTGGTGGCTGTGTATGTGGATGATATAATTGTTACTGGGGTTGACTGTGATGAGATTGCAGCCTTAAAGGCCTTCTTGGATGATACTTTCAAGATAAAGGATTTAGGGTCATTGCATTATTTCTTGGGTCTTGAGGTTAAACAAATCCCTGGTGGGATTCATCTGAATCAGCATAAATATGTTCATGATTTGTTGCATCATTTCGACTGTGTATCTGTTTCCCCTGTTGTATCCCCTCTGGACATTTCTTTAAAATTACATGCTGATTCTGGTGATCTTTTACCCGCTCCTGATCAGTTCAGGAGTCTTGTTGGCAAATTATTGTTTTTAACCCATACTAGACCTGATATATGCTTTGCCGTGCAACATCTGAGTCAGTATCTCAAATCCCCAAGGGTTCCCCATATGTCTGCTGCTTTACATGTTTTGAGGTATCTTAAGGGCACTTCCTCTTTGGGCCTCTTTTACTCTGATGCTGCTGACTTCTCTTTGTCTGGGTACTCTGATAGTGATTGGGCAGCTTGTCCCGACACTCGTCGCTCTGTTACTGGTTTTTGTGTCTTGTTGGGTGGCAGCCTGGTCAGTTGGAAGTCGAAGAAACAACCTGTTGTCTCTCTTTCTTCAGCTGAAGCTGAGTATAGGGCTTTAAGCAAGGTTACTGCTGAACTCACTTGGTTATCTCGTTTGCTTGCTGATCTTGGGGTACCTGTTTCATCTCCTATTTCTGTGTTTTGTGATAGTCAAGCTGCTGTTCACATTGCTAATAATCCAGTTTTCCATGAGCGTACTAAGCATATTGAGGTGGATTGTCATTACGTTCGTAATTTGATACGCAATGGTTTTCTAACACTTTCCCATGTTCCCACTTCTCACCAGTTGGCTGATCCGTTGACGAAAGCATTATCCGGGACTGCTCTTTCTCCTATTTTGTCCAAGTTGAAGGTGGTTTCCCCCCTTCAACTTGAGGGGGGGTGTTGAGATATAGGCTATGATGATATTCTAATTCTGAGCCTAATAATTGGTCATTTCCTTAATTGTGGCTAATTCTGTAATTTCTTTATTCTTCTGTATTCTTTTGTAAAATAGGCTATATGTGCAAAATAGGTTGTATTTGTAAATAGGCTAGTTTTGTAACAAGTATATCTGATATATACTCTCATTTTGATCCTTGACCCTTCAGGGGGGTCATTTGGCTTATGACAGAGTCTTCTTCGAGACTCTTCTATTCTCTCTTCCTTCTCTCTACTTTCTCTCTCTAAATTTCTTCGATTATCTGCATGTTTTCAATAACTGACTATAACTTAATGTGTGGTGAAAAACATTAATTATTTCTTCGAGAGTACGATAAGAGTGTAGAAAAATATAATACACCTAAACTTGATCAGGGACTAGATGATAATATTCCATTAGAATATAGAGAAATTTACACGTGAAAATTTTAAACGCACTATCAAATTGAACTCTTATTATGAGTAAGTTGTCAAGATTTTATTGCAAAAAAATGACTATAGCAGAGTATGATTATTCTTTGCCAACGAACTTGAAGGAACCAAAAAATATTCCTACATCTTGCTTCAGTTGCAAAAACATGAGGCATGATAGCCTTAGCAATATGAACAAGTAATGTAGCAATAGCGATTTACCAAGGGTTATAAGACTCACTTAAAATTTGACACATCTTTTTAAATAGCTGAGACATCATTATAAATATGTAAAAGCGGAGTGATAACACTAAATTGACAAGAAACACAAAATTAATAATCTGGGTTGGAGTACCAATAGTGAAGTGACAGATGGTCAAAATAGTTGTCACGAGCTTTATGAATATAACGTACGTTGATGAACCCTTTAATTAATAAATGATTTTTGAAGGTTATTTTCTTAAAATATTATCAGTATTTACAAAATTGATAAAAATATGGACTCTAAATGTTATCTTGATTAAATCAAATCAGTGTACTAAATAAACGGTTAATCAAAAAAAAATTATGCGAGCGAGAACAAAATAAACATCCAATGAGTTTAGTGCTTCTATAGAGATGAACATCCAATTAAAGATGACTTGGTCTCTCTTCAAATTAATTTGTATTGAAGTTCAACAATAATAATAGTGATGAAGATTTTTCTTAATAACAGATATATTTTCATTACCAAAGGAAAATGTAGGTTGTGAAAAATACCTGACTAAAAAAGTTATCTAAGCTAATAGAAATGAATATATCGATCAACTAAATAAGATTGTTGATTGCTAACCTTTCTATTTTTATATAATTATTTAAATATTTAATTTGTTGTATTCTATAAATATTCGACTATAAATCTATATGCAACGCACGTACATTGAAACTAATGTGTGTGTATGTATGTATGTATGTATGTATAAATGTGTGTGTGTATATATATATATATATATAATTGCAGCCTCGGGCCCAAGTATACGTATACATAACTGCGGTCTCACGCCCAAATACAGGTGTTCAATATTTAAAAATATAAAATCATGAACTGAGAATCATATTACAATACATGATACTGAAATGCTGAATCACACCATAATACTGGAATACTGAATATGACTAGACTGAGACGTGCGTTCTAGAACTGATTATGAACACTGAAACTTTAACTGTTTATGACATGTTGAGTAAGCTATACTGAGACTTAGGGACATCAAGCCCAAGTCTATATTGAATGTGAACTGAGCTCACAACGTTCAGAATGAAAGTCATGAACGAGTTATGAAGCTAGAGAATATAAGTTCTACAAATATTCAAGGAACTTGGCTTAACTATATTTCTGATGCAATTCGTTACGTCGTAAAAGAAATATAGTGTAGGAAGAATCATTAACATTCCTAAACATAAAGAGTTTGCCGCACATACCTCAATTTCTCCCCTTAGTGATACTACAATGATCCACAATACTAACAACCTTCAATCTACAATAGCAACACCCAATGGAACCCAATATTAGTAACAAATTCCATAACTTAAGCCATTTAGGTATATTATCAAACACCTTGTAGGCATAAATTTCTACATCTCATCACCATATATTTAGTTCGTCTAACTAAGACCATTCATCAACAATTTATCCCGCCATCATGATTAAACAATTTATAACTTCTAAAATCACACATATGATCATTCATCTACACGAAACCGATAAATTTCTATTAAATAAACATCTTTCAATCTCTATAATAGTTGTGTAATCAAATTGGGAACTCATGGTTTTCAATCACCACACCAAGAGTTCCAACACTTATTCATACTCATATTCCCTTATAAATCCATACATGTAAGTCTAAGGGTGTAGGATTACCTTTTTGGAAGAAATCTTGCAAAATCCTCCTTTGAGTTCTTGGAGAAATCCCTTGAAGATCTAAGTATTTTATGTGTAGATTTCATCAATATTAGTGTATAAACGATGGAATTCAGACCAATATAATGTGGATTACTGAAGGGGTCTGATTTCTTGAGAGGGTGGAGGAAACCCCTAAAATTCGTCCAAACGAAGTGGGGGAAAATAACCCCCGAAGGTTTTATATTAAAATAGGGTCGGGTTGACAAAAAAATGAAGATTTGTACAATCGCGGCGTGGTAATGAAAAATATATTTAGAAACAAACTTCGAAGGTGCTCTTTTAATCTACACAGCCGCGTCGCATGGGGCGACGCGGTAGTGTAAAATTTTGCGAGCTTTTGGTAATTTGGTCATAACTTCTAGTAGGAGTGTAATGACAAACAGTTTGAAGCGTTAGAAACTAGAATCAAATATATTTCATTTTATATGTTGTGAATCACATACTACTTTATATAAATGTATATATGCTCGTGCAAAGTTTGGTCTTATGTGTGCTCATTTTGAATTTTAGTCTATCATGACGTTTTCAAACTTGACTTAGACTTAGGCCTATCCTTGGACCCCAAATCACTTATTATATTCCTCGTACACTTATTATCATAACCAATTGATAACTATCACATGAATACTCATTTAATGCATCCATAAATTACTCAAATTTACGGGGTGTTACATTATATCCCCCTTGGGATCATTCGTCCTCGAATGATGGTCCTGGCTGCAGCTACGTCTATCTATGGACATTAAATGGGTGTGATAAAGATATGAGAATACTAAAATATCATAAATACATGTATATTAAAATGAACGAGCATGTGATATCTAAATAATAAGTTGAGTAAATACTGAAGGACATGGAGATTATGATATAAGACCGGAATGGAAAGGTTAATTACCTTCCACATTTTCTTTTGCTCTTCAAAGAGATGGGGATATCTGGACTTCATGTCCTCCTCGGCTTCCCATGTAGCCTCTTCAACCTTTTGATTCATCCAAAACACTTTTACTGAAGCAATTTCCTTAGTTCTGAGCTTGCGGATTTGACGATCAAGAATAGCCACTGGAATTTCTTCGTAAGACAGGCTGTCTTTAACCGCTATAATCTCCGTAAGAACCACAAGAGACGGTTCTACCGTGAATATTTTCAACATGGACACATGAAACACTAGGTTCATAGCATCTAGTTCTTGTATTAATTCTAACTCATAAGCCACATGTCCGATCCTTCGTAGGATTCTATATGGACCAATATAGCAGGGACTAAGCTTATCCTTCTTCCCAAATCTCATAACGCCTTTCATGGCCTTTCATTAACTTGGAACTCTAAGTCTCTATGCCGCACGTCCAAATAGTACTATTGGCAAGTTTGAGCCGTCTTCAAATATATTTGTATTATGTTGACTTTCTCCATAGCCTGATAGACTAAATCAGTTCCTAACAACTCCGCTTCTCTGACTTCAAACTAACCAATTGTTGATCTACACCTTCGCCATACATAGCTTCGTACGGTGCCATCTTGATACTAGAGTGATAGATGTTATCACAAGCAAACCCAATGAGAGGCATATGATCATCCCAATTAACTTTAATAATCAATAACACACGCCCTCAACATATCCTCAAGAGTCTGAATGGTGCGTTCCGCCTGGCGATCTGTTTGAGGATGAAAAGCGGTGATGAGGTTCACCCTTGTGCCCAATCCCTTCTGAAAGGATTTCCAAAAGTTTGTTGTGAACTGAGCATCACGATCTGAGATAATGGAAAAAGGAGTCCCATGCAATTGGACAATTTATTTGATATATAACTTGGCATAATCCTCGACCGAATCTATAATCTTCACTAGTAAGAAGTGAGCGGACTTGGTAAGTCAGTCTAGAATCACCCAAATCGAACCATGCTTCCGGAACGAGTGAGGTATACCTGTTATGAAGTCTATGTTTATCATCTCCCATTTCCAAATGGCAATTTCTATATTGTGAGTTTATTTGCCAGGCCTCCGATGTTCAACTTTCACCTTCTGGAAATTTGGACATTTAGCCACGAAATCTGCTATATTTTTTTTCATATCGTTCCACCAAAAAACCTCCTTAAGATCATGATACATCTTTGTGGAACCTGGGGGAATAGAATACTTGGAATTGCGGGCTTCTGACATAATCTGCTCTTTTGAGCCCATCTACGTCTGGAACACATAATTTGCCTCTGCATCTCAAATTACCATCATCTCCCCTTGTTCCAAAGCCATAGTCTCGTGTTTGTGAATTCCTTCCTTCAACGACAATAAGTAGGATCACTGAACTATTTTATTTTTACTTTGGCTACTAAGGAGGATTCAGCCCTGTTCTGGAGAACAACGCCACCATCTTCGGAGTCCAAAATTCAAACTCCTAGATTTTCTAAGCGGTGCACTCCCTTCATCATAGTTCTCTTGTCTGGCTCAACATGAGCTAAGTTTCCCACAGAACGCCGACTGAGAGCATCAGCTACACCATTTGCTTTCCCCGGATGATAGAGGATATCAACATCATAATCCTTAATTAATTCAAGCACCTACTCTGACGTAGATTTGATTCTCTTTGTTTGAAGATGTATTGGAGGCTCTTGTGGTCTGTAAATATATCAACATGTACCACATGCAAATAATGGTTCCAGTTCTTAAGTGCAAACACCATAGCTGCTAATTTAATATCATGGGTCGGATAATTCTTCAAGTGAGACTTGAGCTGTCTCGACGCGTAGGCTATGAATTTACCATGCTACATTAATACACACCCAAGACCAATCCCTGAAGCATCACAATAAACAACAAACCCTTCGGTTCCTTCCAGTATTGTTAGGACTGGAGCTGAAGTCAATCTATTCTTTAACTCCTCAAAACTTTTCTCGCACGCGTCTGACCATTGAAACTTGACTTTTTTCTAAGTTAATCTAGTCAAAGGGGACGAGATAGAAGAAAATCCCTCTATGAAAAGCCTATAATAGCCTGCTACACCCACGAAACTTCTTATATCGGATACTGAGGTGGGTTTAGGCCAATTATTCACTGTTTTTATTTTCTGAAAGTCCACCTTCTCGCCTTTCCCTGAGATGACATGGCCCAAGAACCCTATTGATTTCAACCAGAATTCACACTTAGAAAATTTTATATATAGCTTGTGATCATGTAGTGTCTGCAATACAATTCTGAGATGTTCTACATGGTCAGTCTCGCTACATGAATAAATCAAGATGTCATCAATAAACACGATAACAAACAAATCAAGATAAGGCTTGAAGACCCTATTCATAAGGTCCATGAAAGTTGCTGGTGCATTTGTTAAACCGAATGACATTACCAAAATTTCGAAATACCCATATCGAGTCCTAAAAGTTGTTTTCTGAATATCAACTTCCTTAACCTTCAACTGATGGTATCCCGATCTGAGGTCAGTCTTGGAATAACAGCAGGCACTCTGTAGCTGATCAAATAAATCATCTTTTCTGGGAAAAGGGAACTTGTTCTTGATGGTGACTTTATTCAACTGACGATTGTCAATGCATATACGCAAAGACCCATCCTTCTTTAGGACAACCAAGACCGGTGCGTCCCAAGGTGAGATACTTGGTCTTATGAATCCCTTATCTAGAAGATCTTTCAATTGGACTTTAACTCTTTCAACTCTACTAGAGACATTCTATAAGGCGGAATAGATATCGGCTTAGTGCCTGGAAGTAGATCAATTCCAAAGTCAATCTCTCTATGGAGGGGGGGGGGGGGGGGGTTCCACGCAGATCTTCGGGAAACACTTCTGGAAACTCCATTACAATTGGTACTGACTAGAGAGTGGGGATCTGAGCATCTGCATCCTTAAGTCGAACCAGTCTATAGATATATCCCTTGGAGATCATCTTTCTGGCTTTAATATAGGAAATAAACCTATCCCTAGGTGTTATTACATCATCCTTCCATTCTAAGACCGGTTCACTGGAAATTCAAATCTTACTATTTTGGTTCTACAATCCAATGTGATATAACATGACTCTAACCCATCCATGCATATGATCACATCGAAGTCTACCATCTCTAATTCTATTAAGTCTGATGCAGTAAGACGGTGATGCACTTTGACTGGACATCCCATATAGATATACCTTGCTTAACTGATTCTCCAACTATGTGGACACTTTAAAAGGTTCACACAAATTTTCTGGTTCTATCCATAATTTCTTAGCAATATATGAGGTTACGTAAGATAGGGTGGAACCCGAATCTATAAGGGAATAGACATTAAAAGTGAATATTATTAGCATACCTGTGACAACATCTCCACGAGACTATGTATCATGACGGTTTGCCAGTGCATACAAGCGGTTTCGACCACCGCCTACATTATTAGACTTTGCTGCACCGCGCCCTTGCAGGGCCTGAGAGTTATGATGAGCTGCTGAATTAGTGGACTGAGCTACATTGCCTCCATTATTCTGCTTTGCCGGTGGACAAACCCTCAAGAAGTGGCCCTGATGATCGCATCCAAAGCAACCATTTTGCCCAAATGACACAAACCTGGGTGCCTCTTACCACACGTGTTGCTATGAAATAGGGTAACCAGGGACTATGTAGCCCACACTAGCCTGTGACTGTGAGTCTGCTGTTTTGAAATTTTGGTTCTTATTAAACTTTGACCTCTGAACCGGTGCACTAGCTGAAGATGGAGCAGGTCCTGATTTTGGTTTCTTAAAAAACTGGCGATTGTCTCCTGCTTGAGACCCCCCATGGTTGAAATTTCCGTCATAAGCTCTTTTACCGAATTCCCTCTCCTTCTCTCTCCGTAGTCGCTCTTCTTCCTTCAACATGTATTTGTTCCCTTAAACAAAGGCAACCATCTTAGTGATGGTCATGTCATTATTCTGAGCGGCTATATTAGCATCAACAAAAAAATCATCTGAAAGCCCCAACACAAACTACCTAACTCTGGCCCTCATATCACGTACCATTTCCGGAGCATACTTGGACAGAGAGATGAACTTGAGGTAGTACTCATTCACGCTCATATAATTCTGTCTGAGTCTCTCAAACTCCAAAGCCTTAGATTCCAAGCAGGGGCGGAGCTAGCATAGCATTTGCGGGTTTGACCGAACCCAGTAACTTCGGTCCAAAACATATATTTGTGTTAAAAAATTTAGTGAATATGTATAAACTGTTAATTTAGAACTCAGTAACATAAACAAACTTGAATCCCGAACCTATAAGTTTCAAATTTTGACTTCGCCTTTGCTTCCAAGACCTCAATGGGTAGAAAGTGCTCAAGGAACGTATCTGCAAACTCCTTCCAAGTTGCAGGATCCACATCCTCCCCTCGGGACTCTTCCCATGTTTCATACCAAGTGTTGGCAACATCCTTCAGCTGGTACACACCAAGCTATGCTGCCTTAGTGTCTGTAGCATGCATCACTTGAAATATCTTCTAAACCTCAATAATGAAGTTTTGTGGATCCTCATTTTTTTGGACCTTGTGAAGATGGGAGGTTTCATGTTGACGAATTCCCTAGACCTGGAACTATCCGTCTCATGAACATCACTTGTTCTAATCCTTTGAGCCTGAGTAGCAACAATCTGGGTGAGCAATTTGATAGCTCCCCTGACATCCATGTCTGAAGCACTGGGCACTGAGCCCAGTGCAACCCCCTGGGCCGGAGTTGTCCTCTTCCTAAGCTGTATTAGTTGTGTCCCCCTGGCTAGTAGCTGAGGCCATTCTAGTGTACTTTCTTTTTGCAGGCATTTTTCTGAAATATGCAATTCGCACGGGTTTGAAAGATTCCTGAAAGCATAGCTTTAACTGCATGATCTAGAGTATGAAAGAAATTGAATAATTCTAGATGTCTTGGTGGTCAACTATTTACATGTGTTGTGCACATACACACACACATAAAAGAGACCCCATTGGACACGGCTTCATAGAGTCCCTAGGTCTCTTGAAACTAGGGCTCTAATAGCAAGCGTTGTCACGCCTCGAACCATGGTCTGGGCGTAACATGACACTTGGTGCCTGACTGCATGTGACTAAGTGAACCAACTGTATGGCTAAATTAACATGTGGTATAACTATGAGCTAGAGGTAAATATAAAACATGATAATATACTAAGGAGTCTGACTGAAATATTATAGATGCGAAAAATACTGAAAGGTCTGCAAATATAAACAAGTAGCCGACAAGGCTAACACATGAAAGCCTGCTAATATCTCACCGACTAGGTTATAGTGTATGAAGCCTCTAACGAATACTGAAAATGCTAATTGTTCACCGAGACAAGGTCCCCGGTATACCTCATTAACTTAAATACTATAATAACTAAAACAAAAGAGAGATAAGGCCCTGAAAGACTGGGGCTCACCAATAGCTGATACAAGATATCCTAGCAAGCAGAATAATCAACCTGAAAATTGTTACCTGCATCGCGATATGTAGGACCCGGGAAGGGACGTCAGTACATTTGAATTGTAGTGGTATATAAAATAACTGAAGAAAAGAACTGTAAATATTGAAACTGAAACTGAACTGATAGTTGATAAACTGATAACTGAACAAGGAAGTAAGGATATGAATACTCCATCTTCTGAATGATGAACAACCTATTTTCTGAATATGAGTATTCATCATTCAGAAGATGGAGTATTCATATCCTTACTTCCTTGTTCAGTTATCAGTTTATCAACTATCAGTTCAGTTTCAGTTTCAATATTTACAGTTCTTTTCTAGGTTGTTCATCATTCAGAAGATGGAGTATTCATATCCTTACTTCCTTGTTCAGTTATCAGTTTATCAACTATCAGTTTAGTTTCAGTTTCAATATTTACAGTTCTTTTCTTCAGTTATTTTATATACCAGTGCAATTCAAATGTACTGACGTCCCTTCCCGGGTCCTACATATCGCGATGAAGGTAACAATTTTCAGGTTGATTATTCTGCTTGCTAGGATATCTTGTATCAGCTATTGGTGAGCCCCAGTCTTTCAGGGCCTTATCTCTCTTTTGTTTTAGTTATAATAGTATTTAAGTTAATGAGGTATACCGGGGACCTTGTCTCGGTAAACAATTAGCATTTTCAGTATTCTTTAGAGGCTTCATAGACTATAACCTAGTCGGTGAGATATTAGCAGGCTTTCAAGTGTTATATATATATATATATATATATATATATATATATATATATATATATATATATATATATATATATATATATATATATATATATATATATATATATATATATATATATATATTTTGTGTGTGTGTGTGTGTAACTGTAGCCTCGGGCCCAAGTATACATATACATAACTGCAGCCTCAAGCCCAAATACAAGTGTTCAACATTTAAAATATAAAATTAGTAACTGAGAATCATATTACAATACATAATACTAAAATGAAGTATCACACTAAGTTACATAATACTGGAATACTAAATATGACTATACTGTGACATGTATTCTTGAACTGATTATGAACACTGAAACTTTAACTGTTTATGACATGCTGAGTAAGATATACTGAGACTCATGGACATCAATCCCAAGTCTATATTGAATGTGAACTGAGCTCACAACATTCAGAATGAAAGTCATGAACAAGTTATGAAGCTAGAGAAAATAAGTTCTACAACTATTCAAGGAACTGGACTTAACTATATTTCTGGGGTAATTAGTTACATTGTAAAAGAAACGTAGTGTAGGGAGAATCATTAACATTCCTAATTATTGAGAGTTAGCCTCACATACCTCAATTTCTCCCCTTAATGATACTACAATGATCCACAATACTAAGAACCTTCGATCTACAATAGCAACACCCAATGGAATCCAATATTAGTAACAAATTCCATAACTTAAGCCATTTAGGTATATTATCAAACACCTTGTAGGCATAAATTTCTACATCTCATCACCATATAATTAGTTCGTCTAACTACGACCATTCATCAACAATTTATCCCACCATTATGATTAACGAATTTATAACTTCCAAAATCACACATATGATCATTCATATACACCCAACCAACAAATTTATATTAAATAAACATCTTTCAATCTCTATAATAGTTGTGTAATCAAATTGGGAACTCATGGTTTTCAATCACCACACCAAGAGTTCCAACACTTATTCATACTCATATTCCCTTAATAAATCCACACATGTAAGTCTAAGGGTGTAGGATTACCTTTTTGGAAGAAATCTTGCAAAACTCTTCATAAATCCATACATGTAAGTCTAAGGGAATATGATTACTTTTTTGGAAGAAATCTTGCAAAACCCTCCTTTGAGTTCTTGAAGAAATCTCTTGAAGATATAAGTATATTATGTGTAGATTTCATCAATACTAGTGTATAAAAGATAGAATTCATATCAAGGATTACTTACCGTGAAGATGGTAGGGTTTGGAGGTCTGGAGAGGATGGAGGGAAATCCTAAAATTCGTCTAGATGAAGTGGGGAAAAGAACCCACGAAAGTTTTATATCAAAATATGATCGAGTTGACAAAAAAATAAAGATTTGCAAAGCCGCGGCGAATGGAGTGACTCATGGGCAGCATGGTAATAAAAAATATATTTAGACATTAATTTGGAGGTGCTCTATTAATCTACACAGTCGCGCCTCATGGGGTGGCGCATTAGTGCAAAATACTGTGAGCTTTTGGTAATTTGGTCATAACTTCTGGTAGAAGTGTCCAAATGACGAACGGTTTGAAGAATTAGAAACTAGACTCAAATATATATATATATATATATATATATATATATATATATATATATATATATATATATATATATATATATATATATATATATATGCTCATGTAAAGTTTTGTCGCGTGCGTGCTCATTTGGAATTTTAGTCTATCATGAAGTTTTCAAACTTGACTTAGACTTAGGCCTCTCCTTGCACCCCAAATCACTTATGATATGCCTCGTACACTTATTATCATACCCAATTGATAACCATCACATCACTCATTTAATTTATCCACAACTGATTCAAATTTACTGGGTGTTACAATTGGATTTTTTGCTAGGTTGTCATCGGATAGCTTTGGAACAAATGTTCTAGCCTTTTAGTATGCCCTTCCAAATGAAGGAATAGTTGTTTGATTTTCTGAAAGTGTATTTACTGATAAGAAGGCTTGCCCATGGAGTGGCAGGATTAGAAAGAATTGGTCAAGTTAGTCTACTTAGCAAAGCAGTATTTTTTGTATTAGCATCATAAAGACAAAGGTCTCCAAAGTCCTTTTTTGTATTATCGTCATAAAGACAAAGGTCCCCAAAGTCCTTAGGGCTAGTAATGGTTTTCCAATTCATTCAGTGAATTTTTTTCATTACAACTACCCCAAATGAATTTTTTTTTGTATTTGATCTAATTGTTTTTGTATTTTTATAGGCAACATAACGTATTGCATAGCATGGTTTGGAAAACTGATTAAGGTTGATTGGGTTAGGTGGTGCGACTTACAATATTAAGGAATTTTATTTTCCAATTAGTTAGTTTGTTATGCATTTTGTCTATAATAAATTGAAAATCGTTTGCCATGAAATTTTTGTCCAAGATTGAGAATTCAAGATATTTGCCAAATGATTGGCTAATCTTGATGTTGAAGCCGTTTGAAATGTATTTTGACAATGTAATAGGACAGTTTTTGGAGAATATAATTTTTGATTTTTGGAGATTGATTTATTGTCCGGATAGTTCACAAAAGGATTTTAAGCAATTATCAATTGTTTTATAATTTTTTACATTTTCCCTCGCCATTAGACTTAGGTCATCAGCAAAATAATAAATGGGATATGCCCATGTCCTTATTTGATAAGTGAATGAGATTCCACATACAAGTGTCCGCTCGATTGAGGATTGTTATGGATAACATTTTTATACATAAGATAAAAATGTAAGGTGATAGAGGGCATACTTGTCTAATGCCCCTACTGGATCTAAAGAAATTGGTTGTTGTTCCATTTACCAGGATTGCAATCTGGCTAGAACAAATACAATTCATTATTAGTCTTTTGATCCTTGAAGGGAATTAAAGTAGGAAAGGGTTCGATAGATAAAAGACCATTCAATTCTATCAAAGACTTTTTTAAGATATAATTTGAGGACCATGTTGGCTTTCTTCCCTTTTATTTTTTTAAATAATTATAAATTTCTTGGATGATAATTGCATTGTCACAAGCCCTTCTACTTTTGCTAAAGCGAGCTTGGAATGGACTAATTAATTTCTGAAGGTGTGGTTGGATCCTGCTTGCTATTATCTTGGTAATTTTGTAAATTTTGTTATAGAGGCATATTGGCCTAAAAAAATTTAAATTGTTGCCATTGGGTATTTTTTGGGATAAGGCATATGTAAGTGTTATTGTTCCCTGGTGGAAGTGTTTATGTGTTCAAATATTTTGGCACAGATCAATCATGGAGTGTCTACTATGTCCCAATATTTGTGGTAAAAAAAAGGTGAAAACCATCGGGGCCTGGTGCTTTGAATGATTTCAGAGAAAAAATGACATTGGTCACCTCTGATGGATGTAATTGTTTATCAAGTTTTGAAAGATTTATCTCATTGAAATTTTAATTGCTGTTTTTTATGCTAAACCAGTTTGACATACTATGATTGGTAGTGAAGATGCTTTTCAAGTAATGGGTTGTATGAAGTAGAATTGCGTTTGGGTCATTACCCAATTACCTGTGTTATCCTTAAAATATGGTGTTAGCATTACCATCCTGGATCCAAGAAATTCTAGCTCTTTTTTCCAAAAGTTATCTTCTATTTTAAGATATTATTGTAATCAATTTGGAGTGTATTTTCTAATTGCTTAAGAAGGGGCTAGTAGTCTAATTAGCATAATTTTATATTCCTTTAAGCCTGGCTAGAATGTTATTTTTCTTCCTGTGGATATCACCAAAGTTTTCTGTTTTTCATTTTTTATATTGCTAAGAAATTTGGAAGATGCTTGTGTATAGCTAGTGTTTTCCCAGCTATCATTCACAAGAGTAATAAATTATGGGTGTCTACACCAAAAAGTTTCCATCCTAAAGGGTTTGTTGCCAATACAATTTATTTTCGGAATAATTTCTATTAGGAGGGAAATTTGATCGGGTGTGTTTTAGGTAGGTGTGTGACAGCTGCCTTAGGAAAATAGACTAATTCATTCCTCATTGGCAAAGACTTTGTCAAGCCTTTCCATAATTAGGCCTTTGCTTCTTTTTTTTCCTTCTATAATTTGACCAAATAAACTTACAACCTTTAAATCCTAAGTCTATAAGGTTGCAACTGTTGATACAGATCCACAAAATCTTAGAACGTTTAGTATTAACTAGTCTACCACCTATTTTCTCATTTTGGCTAAGGATATCGTTAAAATCTCCTCCCACAAGCCATGGCCCTGTGTAGGATGCATGTTGTTTGATGGGATTTTCTCACATTTTATTTCTACAGCCAATATCAGTTCTAGCATAAATAGAAGTAAATAACCAAATTTGTTGTGTGGAGATTACCTCAAAAGTGGCACTAATCTCCTGGCTCCTACGCACGAAACTGTGCACATTAACGATAGTATGATTCTACAGAATTACCATACTACCTGACTTCCTATCCACCAGAATTTATGTCATGTTCGAGAATCCAAATGGAATGAGAAGAGAGAGGTGGATGTCCAGTTTGGTCTCCAAAAGGGTGTCCATACTGGGGTGAAGAATATCGACCAACTCCCTGAAGTTTGGTCTAAAAGCTTCATTGTTTCCTCCACGAATATTCCATATTATAAAGGTAGTGGTTCCATTCATGTTGAGATTTTGGTTGTGTATGTCTTCATTCTCCCTCACTCTTGGTGCAAGAATCGTATGCCTCCTTTGATATGGAACCAAAATCATCGCGTGCTAACTCACAGTTGGGTCTACATGAGGCCTTATGTCCATTGTGCACTTGTAAAGTGCCATTGGACAGTAATCTGCCTCTTCTCTTGCATCTCCGTTAATAGAAATTTTTTTATTTGGTCTAGGTTTGAAATAAGTTGAATGGATCCCCCTCTTCCTCCACATGTTAATCTATTTGAAGTGGGTTTGGATTTGCAGGTTGATAAGGAGGACCATGGTTGTGCATGTGTTGTGTGTTCTGTGCATTGGGGTTCGGTAATGGAACTGGCTGTGTGTTCCAAGGGGTGAATATAGGATTGATGATTGTCATCACCTCTGGTGTGAAGAAGGGTAACTCCATTGATGGAGTTGTACTCTGCATCTGGACAAAGTGAGTAGGAAGGTTCCATTCCCCCCTCATGACACGAGTTAGGTTGGCAGGAAAGTTTGGAGCTACTGACTGAAGTATGTTGTTTATCCAGATTTGATTTATATAGTTGTTCATTTCCAGTCGAACACCCTCTGAAATTTGCTGGGTTAGATAGTGTGTGTTCTGGAGCACAATCATTGTTTCCCTTACCTCTAACATGACGTTGAAAGATATTGCATATCCTATCAGCCCCATCTCTATCCATGACAGTGGTTGGTGGTTCTGTGGTAGTGGTGGCTGGATTAGAATCCTGCGTGGTAGATTTTAATTTTGGGGTGGTGGAGTATTTTCCATGTTGTGTAGGTGAACTGTTCTCTGTAATTGTATTAGGCAGTATCGCTTTCTCACTGATATGGGGATTCTTGGCATTGTTGTTAGCATGAAGTTGTTTTATAGAAGAAGTAGTATTGCTCTTAGGATTTTGTAGAGCAGCTTCTAGGGTTTCAATGATTAGGGCAAATTGCATATTGTTAGAATGGGTTAGCGTAGGTGTTTTAATAGAGGTTAAACACGTTGTGCGGGAATATAATTCATTTCCTAATTTGGGTGCCTCATTGTGCCCGAGGTAGGCCTAGCAAAAAATGAAATTTGGAGAACTTATAATTCTAAATGCCTCATTTTCTTGATAAAACATAAGACAAGTCTAAAAATGCAATTTGAAATAACGGAAATAAAGACGTCAATAATGGCCAATGGCCTTAATACATTATGAAAGCAGGAAATAAAAGATCTTAACTGCTTGGTTCTAGAAGGACCTTCCCCAGATTCAGTTATCTTTCCTCCCTCGTACAGCTGCATCAACTCACACAGATTGGCTCATACCAGATGTCCACCTGCACTTCCCTCGACATTATGGCAGTCTTAAATCCTTTTTAGGAACTTTCCTTCCAACTCTAACAAACCTCATTCCAGATACCCTAATCGCTTGTTGGCATTGACAACCATATCCTTCCACTCGTCGATCAATTTTTGGTAAGCTTCTTCTATTTCCCTGTGTTCATTTTCACACTCTGAAATCCTTTTGCGCAGTTGATTGTACTTAACATGCACTTCAGCCTTTTCGTCAATAAGCTTGTGACCTAAGACGAATCCAGAATGACTAGAACCAGCGATATTATCTACCAACCAACCTGAGTAGTGTGGCACACACCCAGCGTGATACTTATCTGCCTCAATAATTGCTCTCCCTAAGACGAATTTGCAATGCCACATGTGCTGAGCTTGACACATGTGAGGGCTATCATCGTCCTGAAAGTCGGCCCTGAAGTGACTCAATTTATCCACCCTTGGTATGATTTGCTTCCTCCCAATTTTCCTCGTGGCTCAGAGAGGGACATAAGGATAAGTACCCCTCAGACTGATGAGTATGAGGAATGGTGCATCCCGAGATCGAATAATGAACTCCCCTATTGGGAACCACTCACACATCCTCTGTACTTACTCTTCCTTTATATTCTCAAATAGCTCTACCCATCCTCCAGGTCCTATGAATGATCGAACATGTTAGGCATGAATTTCATTCGCTTTGGGTGGTGGAAAGCGATATCATCATCTTAATCCCTACGTATGATTTCCTGCCAGTAATCACCTTTCTGAATATATTCTATAAGCCATAGTTGAAGTAACAGATTACAACCTTCAAAGTGTTTGGCCCTTTGCTGACACTTTCCCAGGGCTCGATATATCGTGGCGACGATCATGGGCACTATGCTAAAATATTGCTCGTCAATCCCTTCCATTAAGGTCTTGGTTACCATTGCTAGTTTTGTGTGGATCCTAGCCTTCTTCATAGGAAAGAATATAATCTTCATGAAAAAAAACATGAAGATAAAGACCATACTGTGGATGTACCCTAAAGAGGTAAGGGCAAACTCATCAATGTAGGTGCGGTAGGACTTGCTATGGCCATATCTCTCATACAAGTAGTCAAATGGTATGTAGGAGTTTTTCAGACAAGTCAGCTCCGGGTTTTTCTCGAGTCCCATCATCTTAAGAAAGCCTCTACATTTACAATTTTCTGGAATAAGCAGACTAGAGTCTCCCAAGTAATACCAGCTAGACCCCCTATTTCTTCAAGTAAAGGAGTCGTTTCCAAATCCCCGAAGAGAAACACTGACGGATCACCATCCCATAATAAAGTTGCAGCCTCTATGATTTTGTTGTCAGGCTGGACTTCCAGAAGTGAAGGCAAATTCCCTAAGTATTTGCGGACAAGCGTCCGGTCGCTGGGTGAATGTTGGTTACCATACCGAATCTAGGGACTTCGTGCCTCATTTTCTGTAAAATAAAAGGGTTAGACCCAGACTTGACTATTTAGATCAACAATTAGCATAATAGGCATTTAGTTCTCCAAATAATTTCACAGAACATGGAGGTGTCCGTTTGGGTTTCAGGGAAACCAGATGAACTTTGGATTAGGCTATCTTAATGAATCATTATGCGGACAACATAACTGACTCGGCTAGGTTTGACCATGATGCATGAACAGTTTAATGGAGTAAGGTTTCTACTTTTGAAGTGCTAGACTGGTACCCTTGAGAGGACAACTCAAGAGGGAAGGCGCGGAACTATCGACTACACCGTTGATCGACTGGTTTTACCACAAATATGCCTTTGCCAAATTTTGGGGTGATAATATTGGAAGAGCTAAACCACTCATTATGGATAATTGGAGCGGGATCGCTCCTGCTGGGACAACCATTTGCTAGCTGATGTACCTGCAAATGATTAATGTGGTGCATATTGTGCATAATTTAAACGTGATGCAAGTTTCCGTTGGACCATGAATGGTGTCTGCGGACGGTTAGGATGACGTCCTCAGAATATGATGTCCTGGGCCATAAAGAGCATAAAAATAAAAATTCACAGGCCATGAAATGGTGTCCTTGGGCTATGCAAATGGTGCCTCCAAACGATGATGCCTTTGAATAAGTTGGCGATCTTTTAGCCCATGAGAAGGTGGCAATATTTCAGCCGATGAATGCAAAGGGTGGAGATCTTTCAGACAAAGTGAAAATTTAAATGCAGATGGCGATATTATAGCCATTCAGAATAAAGTGGCAATATTTCAATCATGTAGGATGGGGACAGAGCTTAGTCTCTAAAGGCAGATAAGTAGCCTTATGCATGATGGAGGTAGAGCTTAACCTCGAAAGGCAGATAGGTAGCCTTATGCAAAATGTAGATAGAGATAGTGATTAGTCTCGAAAGGCTGATAGTAGCCTTATGCAGGGTGGAGGTAGAGCTTAACCTCGGAAGGCAGATAAGTAGCCTTATGCAAAAAATGGAGATGGAGATAGGACTTAGTCTTGGAAGGCAGATAGTAGCCTTATGCAGGATGGAGGTAGAGCTTAACCTCGGAAGGCAGATAAGTAGCCTTATGCAAAAATGCAAATGGATACAGGGCTTATTTTCGGAAGGCAGATAGTAGCCTTATGTAGGATGGAGGTAGAGTTTAACCTCGGAAGGCAGATAAGTAGCCTTATGCAAAAATGTAGATGGAGAAAGGTCTTAGTCTCGGAAGGCAAATGAGTAGCCTTATGCATGATAGAGGTAGAGTTTAACCTAGGAAGGTTGATACGTAGCCTTATGCAAAAATGCAGATGAAGACAGGGTTTAGTCTCGAAAGGCAGATAGTAGCCTTATGCAGGATGGAGGTAGAGCTTAACCTTGAAAGGCAGATAAGTAGCCTTATGCAAAAATGCAGATGGAGACAGGTCTTAGTCTCGCAAGGCAGATGAGTAGCCTTATGCAGGATGGAGGTAGAGCTTAACCTTGGAAGGGAGATAAGTAGCCTCATGCAAAAATGCAGATGGAGACAGGGCTTAGTCTCGAAAGGCAGATAAGTATCCTTATGCATGATAAAGGTATAGCTTAACCTCGAAAGGCGGATATGTAGCCTTTATGCAATGGAAGAATGTAAAGGGATGATAGTGGTAAGATTTTCTTAGCTAACAGCTGATTATGACTGCTGGGGATGTTGCGTGCGGACATTAATTTTCTGAATAAGTGATTGCTCTTGGTAGTTTCACTCCTAAAAAAATGTGAGTATGTGAATGTATTCAATGATTTATGACATGCATCCAAAGAAAAATCGTGAGTTCTGTAGAGGGGGAAAGGTTAGTTCATCTTCCCGCGGCTCCTGACGTCATGTATCATTGGGGTAGCATTGCTAAGCGATAGCAATTCGAATTATAGTTATGCATGATTTAATAATATATATTTGAGAAAAGAAATGATTTTGGATGAACCGGTTACTGCGACGTGGTCCCAGACATTGCAACCTTGCTTGCTCTGGAATTTTGATGGTTCTCCTCAAAATTCTGCCCCAATTTATTGGGCTGGCGCTTCTGACGGTTGTGCTGAATGACTTAAAACGATCAATTTTTACTAGGTAGGTGCTTCTAGTGATGAAAAGGCTGAAAACTGACTTCGAAATTTTGAGGGTTCTCCTCAATATTCTGCCTTAGTTCCAATTGCGGGGAAAAATAGAATTTTTATAAAATTGTGACGGAACCCATATGGCTGCCTACATATCCCCTCTTAAACGGAAATCAGGTCAGGCGTAGTTCAAATTACATCATGAAGAAAAACATATGATTATATGTAGTATTGTTTCATTGCGTTAGAATTGATTGGCTTCGTATAGACTTCTCCGTCCATTTCTGCAAGAACAAGGGCTCCTCTAGTTAGAACCCGGTGAACCATGTATGGGCCTTGCAAATTGGGAGAGAATTTCACGTAGCTTCATCTTGATGTGGAAATATTTTCTTCAATACCAGCTGCCCTGGTGCAAACTTTCTTGGTTTGACTCTCTTATTGATGGCTCTGGACATTCCGTTCTTATATAAATGACCATGGCAAACAGCATTCACTCTCTTCCCGTCTATAAGGGCTAACTGATCGTAGTGGCCTTTTACCCATTCTACATCATCTAACTCTACTTCTTGTATGATTCTCAAAGATGGAAGTTCTATCTCGACGGGAATGACTTCCTCTGTACCAAAAACCAACATGTAGGGAGTTGCCCCAATTGACGCGCAGACAGTGGTATGGTATCCCAATAAGGAAAATGATAACTTCTCATGCCATTGTTTGTGCCTTTCGATAATATTCCTTAATATCATCTTGATATTCTTGGTATCTCCCAAATTAACAACCTCAGTTTTGTCCAAGTTGGATTTAGGCCTATTATCAAAGTTTTCGACCTCTCTGACAACTTCTTTTGGTATATCATCCTCTTCTGAATCTATATCTATTTGTTGCATTGTCTCATTGCAAGTCACACTCATTGGTTTATCATCAAGATAGGTAATAGTAATGCAGCATAAACAAAGTAAATGATAGAAAATAATAAGAGCGAGATATATAGTAAACTTGGAAATGCTTTTGATTAAGTTCATAGTTATTCGAAACATCATATCTCTTTTCAAAAGTAAAGACAATGCGGAGAACAAATCAATTAGTAAAAAGTAAAGATGTGATGCATATTGCGTTGTTTAGCCTTGCTACCCTGAAGCGTTCCGAGCCCTAGTGGTTTTGATTGACCAATTAGTGAGACGTTCCCCTCGATTCACAGCTTGTATGGAAGGGAATTCCTCCCCTTCCTCCTCAAAGATAACACAACAATCCATATCACCTTCCAAAAACAAGTTTTTCGTTGCTGCTTCATCCTCATTTGATCCGTATATAACATCAGCTGGCTGAAAGGTCTACTCCATTTGAGATATAGGGTGTTCCAGTGGATAATATGGTCCAAGCCATGGTGGTGACCAATGGTTGAACTCCTCCCATGTGTATTCATATGCCAGGCCAAAAGTAGTATCGTGTTTCATCAGCTTGATGGGTTTGGTGATCCCTTGGAGGTTTTTGCCCAGTCCTTTTCCGGGTTCATACCCGCACCGGTTCATGATACTTTCAATCTTGTTGTCACACCATTTGTCTTTACCCACAGCGTTAACCCGCTCGATGTGGTGGTATGTTTCTCCGCCTATTATCCTTCTACCTCCAATCATTGGGATGGTCTGGCGACTGTATATGGGATTGCTACCATCGCCATGAATGATTACCTCTTGGTGATTCCATTCGAACTTTACTGCCTGATGCAGGGTTGATGCCACAGCTCCAGCGGTGTGGATCCAGGGTAGCCCTAACAATAGATTATATGATGCCAGGACTTCTATTACTTGAAAGTCAACATCGAACTAGGTAGGTCCCATCTACAAGAACAAGCTAATTTCCCCAATGGTGGATCTTTGGGACCCATCGAAAGCCTGAATGTTGATAGCTCCATCTTTGATCTCATGCAAACCTTTCTCTAATGTATTGAGAGTTATTAGTGGACAAATATTAAGACCGGATACCCCGTCGACCAAGATTCTGGTGATGAAGTAATCTTCGTATTGTACGGTGATGTACAATGCCTTGTTGTGACTGAGTCCTTCTGATGGTAGCTCATCCTCGTGGAAGGTGATCTTGCAAATTTACCACACTTGTCCTACCATATTTTCTATTTTCCCCCCAGTTATACTGCTTGGACATAAGCCTCGCTCAACATCTTCATCAGAGCATTTTTGTGTGCCTTAGAGCTTTACAGAAAAGACAGGATGGAAATTTCTGCTGGTATTTTGTTTAATTGCTCTATGACCGAGTATTCTTTAGCTTGTATTTTCCTCCAAAGGTTGTCAGGCCCAGTCTCAATAGGTCGTCCTGAGACTTATTTGTTGGACTCAGCTAAATATTCCGGAGTGTATACCTTGCCTGTTCTAGTCATGCCTTGTGCGACGATCGCTTCTCTAGTTCTTATCTTACCTTTTCTCCTGGATTCAGCTGTGTAATCCCAGGATATGGCGTTTGAGTTAAATGGGGTCACATATACCATCGTGACTGGAATAGGCACCCTTAGAGGTAACACAACAACTTCAAATGGTGTAGGTGCTTTTGGAATTCCGAACTCGACCTCAATTGGTTCTGGCACCTTTACAGGAGGAGTTCCATGGACATATTCACCTCATTGCCCTCAGAAGGATGGATCTAGACAACAATAGGGCTGAGGGTGACTGTTGTCTTCTTTGGTTCATCTCCTTCGTCAATCAATCCAATCGTCCCTTTAGGGTCCCAATCATCCTCGATATCGATCATATGAATACGTCCACCCTTATGGTTAGGAAGAGAGTTGTGCGGACATTGGGAGTGGTCTCCTTTGAAATAATGACCTTATTATCAATCAAGTTCTGAATCTTATAATTCAACGAGCGACACTCGTCGATGGTATGCCCTTTCATTCCGGAATGGTATATGCAGGTTTAGTTTGGATTGATCCATTGTGAGGGATTTTCTAGAGTTATGGCTGGGATAAGGGTAACATAATCAGCTACTTTGAGTCTTTCATATAGTTGGTCAATCGGTTCGGCAATAGCAATATATTGTCTAGGAGGTCTTTGGTCGAAATTTGGTCCGAGTCGAGAAAAGTTTTTGCGAGTGGGTGGTGATTGATGAATATTTTTGTAATTTTCGTTCTTGCAAAACTAAATATTATTTAATTAGTTCCTAATTGCAAAAATAAAATCCTAAATGCACATGCAACATATTTTTTGTATTTTTTATAAATTAACAAAAATAGAAAAATAAAATGCGTAGACAAAATGCAAATAATACAAGAAAAATAAAACAAAATTTACAACAATTGCACACAAACAAAAAAATTATTTTATTTTAAATATTTTGGGAGTAATTTTCATATAGGGCAAAATTGCGTTATCACAATTAGTAGGGTGCATGTAAGGTGATTGGTTGGGTGGGCGTGCTCGTGTGGAGGAGTGGGGGAGTATGGGTTGTTTATGTTGGTAGGTAGGTCCCTTTTCTTATTATCTCAATAATATTATTTATGTTATTAAATATAGATAAAATATTTTTTTATTTTGCAAATGATTGGCATTGTGAGTGGTATTATCCAAAATCGTGGCTGTTTCTTGTAAGAGGAAAATTTAGTTTTTTGTCTTCAAGTTTTGATTTGGGTGATCTGCTGATTTTAACAAATTTAGGGAGCTGTTTGAAGTTATGATTGATGAGTTTTTATTTTTATAAGTGAATTTTTAGGAAGTCACTTCCCAGTGATTGCATCGAATATGTTCACGTTTATACCTATCCCAGGGTCGTGAATAGTTTTATTGGTTGATAATTTTTCTGTTTCTTTTTTCCTTCCTCTGCCAAAGGAGAAAGTTTTCCATTCATTGTCTTCTGCGTCATGCATTTAGTTTGGTTGTGATTTGTTGGTTATGGTAGGATTTTCTTGAGTGAAGTTGTTTTTCACAAGTTTGCACTATCTTGTAGGATGGCGTAGGTGTCCACAGTTTTTGCATAATACGTCATCACTTTTATATAGAATTTGTTGCTTGTGTGAACCTATGAAAACAAAAGGTTTCACTGAGTTTGCCAAGTGGCAGTTCAACACATAATCTGGCATATCGGTCTTTTAGAGCTGCAAAGGTGCAAACATCCACCTTAATGAGTTTGCCTATTGTTCTACCCACCTTTTTAGTATTTCACCATCGTAAATCGGTAGGTAGTTGTGGGAGTCTGATCCAAATAGCTATGAAAGATTGTCTTTCCTTTGTGGCCAAGAAATTTGGTTCCTCGTGTTGCATTGAGAGAAAGTGACCAAATATGAACCAAAGTACATTCTGCAGAGTTTAGATTCCGACCATGTGCAAAAGTTATAATACCCGAAATTAAGCTGTTCACGGCATTCGACTGCTGAACGGAGCGCTGGGACTCAAAACGATCGGTCGGGGTTACAAAAACACAAAAAAAATTGTTCAGGTGTAGATTTAGCCATTTAGGTAGGGGTGAGCATAATACCGACCGAATCGGAAAAACCGGCCGAACCAAAAGTTTTGGTTGATTAGATTTCAGTTTTTCGGTTTATTCGGTCGGTTTGCAGTTTATAATTTTAAAATTTTCATTGTTCGGTTCAGTGGTCGATTTTAATGGTTCGATTTTGTCACGACCCAAACCCGGCCGTGATGGCACCCAGCCCTAAAGCTAGGTAAGCCTGACCAACAATCGCTTCCAACGTAACATTTAAGTCTCAAACCGAGAATTTAACAAAATAATAATCCAAGAATATTAATAATGTGATATAGGTAAAATACGAAAAATCAAAAACACACCCATAAGAGCTGGGGGTCACGAGTCTAGGGCCTCTAAATGAAACTGAGTAATAATAATAGTATCTGAATACCAAAATCAAAATCTGGGAAAAGTATATAATAATGATAAAATGAAGAAATAATGAAGAGCATCCAGGTTCTGCGAACGTCATGCAGCTACCTCAACGACTCTGAAAATATCTTTGGAGACTACGAAAATCAGCTAAGCCTCTGGTGTACCTGAATCTGCACACAAGGTGCAGGGAGTAGGGGTGCGTACCACCGACTCAGTGAATAATATGTATAGAAAATAACTGAAAGTAAGAAATCCACGAAATACCACAACGCAAAGTTATAACTAACAATCCTATAACTTAGCTACAGGCTAGCAACATAACAGTATCACAACAACAACCAAGTATCAGATACAGATGCAATACACATGAATTCGCTGTGTGTGCATCCCGATCCATTTAACATTGACGACGCTCACTGGGGATGTGTACAGACTCCGGAGGGGCTCCTTCAGCCCAAGCGCAATGTTATCATATCACCGCTGCGGCGTGCAGCCCGACCCATGCTCAGTCCACAATATTCATATGAGTCATTTAACAGATTCAATCTAATTTCCATTTTTCCGATTGTTAATATAAATATAATTTAATTATTTAATTTCAGGAACAATGACTTAGCATTTCATTTCGGTGGTTAAACATGGGACTGAGATCAATGATTATTCAAATCATGTTATCACACAGATATTCACACTAGACGGGTACTACAGATCGGCACAAGACCCCAAACATGGCATTAAGCTCAATAATCAACAATATAATGTGTGTATCAGACACCAATAAATTATTCATCTCTTGGGATTGACCAAGTCACAATCCCCAATCATTTACAACCCCGCACTTGCCATGGGGTGCGAGTCACGCCCTAACATAGCATCACGATGTGATAAATCGGAGTTTCAAACCCTCAGGCCATCATCTATTCAAACTACTCACCTCTAACCGGTCGTAGCCTGGTCTGCAATGCCTTTTTCCTTCGAATCTTCTCCTACGAGCGTCGAATCTATTCAAAACCACAACAAATAGGTTACTATAGGCTAAATAAACATAACCCAATTGAAATTATTCGAAAAATATTAAAAATCACAAAGTTGGTACAACCCGAGCCCCGGGCCCACTTTTCGAAAAATTCTAAAAGTTACATCTTTGGATTCCTCGTCTCTCCACGAGTCTGTACATATAAAGTTCACCAGAAACAGAGTCCGTTTGACCTTTCAAATCCCCAAAATTCGTTTAAAAAAACTAAGCCCTAGTTCTTCACAATTTCAACTCACTTTCATGAATTTGGGTGTTGATTCTTCAACAAAATGGTGTTTTTATGTTAAGAGACTCATCTCCAATCAATACATGCTGAAAATACGCTTCAAATCGCTCAAAAAGCTCCTTAGGTTGCTTGACAATGGAGGAAAGTATGAATAGGTTGCGGGTGAAATAACCCTTAAAGCATTCTGTCCGCCCAGTTATCCTTCTATGCAATCGCGACCCAAGGCACGCGATCGCGAAGAACAAATTCCGGACCCTTAAGTTTCCTCTTACGCGATCGCAGGAAAGCCCACACGATTGCGGAACATTGACCTCTGCTCCTACGCGATCGCATACAACATTACGCGACCGCAGAGAACTACCACTCACCTCTACGCGATCGCGATCTTCCTCACGCGATCGCACTGGCCAATAATCTAGACCTATGAGATCGCTTCCCACTTTAAGCGATCGTAGAGAGCAATTTCTGTTGCAATATTCATGTTCAACATTCCCCGTTAGCCATCCGAAATCACCCTGAGGCCCTCGGGACCTCAACCAAAAGCACTGGTATGTCCTAATACTTCATTCAAACTTGTTCGTAACATAAAAACACTATCATAAATGTCATAATCATCAAATTACCACGGATTCAAGCCTAAGCTAAACTAAAACTTTCGAAATTTGCATTTGCTCCAAAACCCGACCTAAATACCTCTAAATGATCTGAAAATTTGCACACACATCTAAAATCACCTGACGGAGCTACTGCAATTGTCAGAATTCCATTCTGATCCCCGGATCAAAATCTCACCTGCCAAACGGACTTCGCCAAATTTCTAACTTAGCCAATTCAAGCCTAATTCTACACCAGACCTCCAAATCTAGTTCTGATTTCGCTCCTAAGTCACAAATCACCATCCGAAACTAGTCGAATCATCGAAAATCCATTCCGAGCCCTCTAACTCATGAGTCAACTTTCGGTTGATTTTTCCAAATTAACTTTCTCTTAAAGAGACTAATTGTCTCATTTCTATCCAAACTCCATCCGAATTACTCCAAATTCTCCAAATATATATATATTAAAACATATAACAGCATAAAAAGAAAAAAACGGAGCGGAAAATACACGGAACGACAGATCAAATCGTTACAGATTTCCGGTTAAACCGAAAAACCAATTTTTCTCTGCAATAAGTAGTTACAGCCGCCTTCAAAGATTCAAATGCTTGGTCGGCTCCTGACTCCGCTGAGAGCAATCCTTGTTCAATAGATTGGTTTGGTATCTAACAAGATCATGCCCATTTATGAAAGACACATAATAGTCAATTAACTGGGATTGGTTAAACTTGCAACCCAAAAACCAATTAATCCATGGATATTTCTACTTTGGGTACTTTTTGTTTTTTACTTCGTAATTATAATTCTTCATTTATAAGATTAGTTGTTGCTGTATTGATTGTGTTTTTCAATTTGAAGTTATGATAAGATAATTAATTCGAGTTCAAAATGATTCATCGACTTGCTTGAATTGGATTTCTGTGCCTTCTCTTTCCATAACTGCTAATTGCAAAGCGTATTCATTTATGCCGAAGAGGAGCGTAAAGAAATTTGAACTAACCAAAATTGAACTATTGTTACAAATAGAATTTTATTTATGGTGAATGTTTATATTTAGAGAGATTCTAGGGCTTATTATTTGGTGGCTAAGTCACCTTCGGTTCTATTACATTGTAAATCATCTCATATCAATAAGAATTCTCTCTCCCTACTTTTCTCTGCAATATTCTTCTCATTTTTCTTCTATTGTTTCATAACACGTTATCAGCACGAGACTTTAACCAATTGAGTAAAAACTTGGGGATTGAGCATAATGATTGTCAATTGTTCTATGAACTTCCTTCATGATTAAATTCGTGATTTAAGGTAAGTATTTTACTTTATTTTTCTCTTTATGTTCTTGAAATTCTATAATTTGATTTTATATACAGCAAAGACAACAAAGTTTGATTATAACTCTAATGGAGTTTGTAAGAAATTACCGCCACCTAAAATGGTAAAATTTCTATGCCTTGCCATGATCAAAATCATGTATGATTGTGGGTAAAGAATTGAAAACCCATCCCACTAAATTTGCTCCGTTATAATTCCCTTTAGAGAATGTGATAGTAGTATGTGATAAGTCTAAAAGAAGATAAAATTATTACCGTGAAGGTATCAATGGATGTGGATGTGGCAATAGACGAAATTGTAATCGTCATTACTGTGGTAATGAGAACAATAAGGATTCTCAAAATAATCATTCTCTTGTGAAAGTAATATCTGTCATAGATTTAACATAAGATTTTACATAGTATATATAGATGATTATGGTCCATTCATGATGGGAATGTGACAACATCTGATTTATAAATACATATTCATTTTTGGAAGAATATGAGCGTGCTATTCGTATTGAATGTACCACACTCACCTCTAAAAGGGGTTTGAGATGAAAAAAATAAATAATGTCATTATTATGGCATGAATGGTCATTGGTCACGTACCTATTGTACACCAAAATATTTTGGCAATGTGATTATTAAAGGACAACAATAATGCAAGAAATATATCTTGCATATAATTTTGACCATGACCATAATGGTATAACTTTCTCTTTAAAAGAGATATTCACCATATAGATGTCGATGAATATGTGATAATACGAAACTAATTGAGTGCTCTAGAAGCCCCAATTATCACTATTTTGGAGAAACGGAATTGATTACCAATAAAATATTGTGTTGAAGTAAGTCTCAAAGAAACTTATTTCGTTTTCAAAGTACACGCTTAAGCGGTTGATTATAGTGAGACTATAAATAAGAGAAAGATTTAATATTCTCTATTACTACAACTTCTAGCGAGTTAATATATATATATATATATATATATATATATATATAAAGTTACCCGTTTTATTCTCCAGTTTATACTACACAATAAAATAACACCACAATAAAGTGGATGTTTATTGATATAAAAACCCATATCAAAATAAACTTGGAGTTCTTTGATAATTGCACATGTCATGATGTAAATCTGAACTTTATCAATATTAATAATTTATTCAGTTGGCATTTGGGTTAGCCATACCAATTTAAGTATGATATGCAAAATAATAGAGAATTCACATAGGGTAAATATTGAAGAACTAGAAAGTACTTTATGAATTTTCTAACATTGATTGTTCTTATTAATTAATAAATCAACTAAAAATGGGATTGAATCCCGTGAATGCTGGAAATATCAAAGGTGAATATATGCACATTCACCTACCATATATACCACATAAGATGTATCTATGAGATGGTTACATAACCGATTATTATTAACTCGCAACATGTTGTTTGCGAGGTATGTTGCTCAAGAATTTAATTTAGAGCACAATTTACAGATTTTCTATTCAAGAAGTTCATCTTGATAAGTTGGTTTACATCACAGTTGATTTAGCAAAATAACTTGTTGAGTGTCTCCACTTAATAGCTAAACAATTGCTTATGAGAACAATTTTTGTATATCAGTTTGATATATGTTATATACGAAAGTATATTACTATCTCCCCTCACAAGTAGTTCGGGGTCAGGAACCAAATAATTCCAACTTATTATTATTGATGTGCAGTGTATATTTTTATTTACACCATAATACACAAAGATGGATTCTCAAAGTTGAGGAAACAAGTTATTTTTTCTAACATGAGGGGGAGATATGATAAACAATTGAGAAAACGTTACGTCGAACGGATTATCATTTGTATATCAAGATCCTCGAATAGGATAATATGAACTTGAAGTTCATAAAAAGATAATTCATTTGCAACATATTGCAAATCATGCCAGACGCATTTGCTGACCCAAAGAAAGTAATTATATTCTTATTGCAAATGCTCATATTAAGTCCTAGAAGGACAAAGTCTATGGTACGCTTAAAGCATATAGACAAATCGGTTTCAAATAAAACTTCTTGATAAAGAAGAAGGGCAAATGATCAAAGTGATCATAATAAGGAGGCAAATGATCTAGAAGATCACATGACATAACACTTCATAAAATCTCATGAGAGATTCAGGTACCTGAATATATGAATGAAGATCTATATGTTATGTCTTTATGAATATTTATTGGAACCGATATAAAATGTCCGTCGACGACATCTATCATAGCTATAAGTATAGATGGATATCTTAAGTCTATCGAATAGACACAAAAGTATTGGCCAAATTAAAGAGATACAATTCAAGTAGAATTGATTGCATATGAAAGGCATGTAGTTTTGGACATGTAGTTCACATACTTGAAAGTATAAAGTCAATGATATATGCAATCAGTTTTTGACATCTATTATATGACTTATATGACAATTCTTGAAGGATTAAGCTGCTTAAAGCATATACAATTCTTGATCTTGAAGTACCACTTCTTCAGTGCAATTTGTGTACAAATGTATCATGCTATAACTATAAGCATGATAATATGATAGCGAGAATACCTATATGAAGATATTGAAAAAGGCCATTCTACGGCAGTTTATGAAGACATTACATCTCTATCAAGAATGATGATTTCAAGATAAATATATTCATTCAAGTTAATATGGTTGATTTATTTATCAAGTCTCTACCAAAGATCGTTTTGAATATGGTGCACAAGATTAGAATGCAAATGCTTAAAGATGCGAATTGATGCTCTCATCAGGGGGAGTTAATGCGCGTTGCACTCTTTTCCCCTTACAAGGTTTTGTCCCACTTAGTTTTTCTTGCAAGGTTTTTAACGAGGCAACCAAAAGGCGTATTATTAGATATGTGTACTCTTTTTCCTTTTCTAGAATTTTTTTCCCATTGGGTTTTATTTTAGTTAGGTTTTAACGAGGCACATTATCTGTTGAATAGACATTCAAGGGAGGGTGTTATAAATAGAATTCTATCTATGGTGAATGTCTATATTTAGAGAGATTCTAGGGTTTATTACTTGGTGGATAAGTCACCTTCTCCCTATAAATAAAAGGTTCTATTCCATTGTAAATCATCTCATATCAATAAGAATTCTCTCTTCCTACTTTTCTCTGCAATATTCTTCTTTCTTTTATTGTTTCATAACAACTATAAAAATTTAGGCTGAAGTTATCCGCTCTGTTTTGCCCTTGAGCGAATAAGAATTTCACACGTAACTAAACCGAAAATCGAACCGATTAAATCGAATTGAACATGAGTAAACCATACCGAACC
This sequence comes from Nicotiana benthamiana, assembly GCA_034376525.1. Classification (NCBI taxonomy): domain Eukaryota; kingdom Viridiplantae; phylum Streptophyta; class Magnoliopsida; order Solanales; family Solanaceae; genus Nicotiana; species Nicotiana benthamiana. The sequence continues at coordinate 61,238,150 of CM067335.1, read as the reverse complement.
GAAGTTATTATGGTTTGGTTTTGGTATCCATGCCCACCCCTAGTTTAGGGGACTATATTAAACCATCCCAAACATAAAGGACTAGTTCTATCATTTTCTGAAAAAATAGCATAGAGTCGATTTTGAGAAAAGGAAGAGAAGACCGAGCACGAAGACAAACTGCACAATGGAAAGCGGCGAAGTGGTTTGGAAGAGGCCAAGAGGAGATGTAAAGCCCTCAAATATCGAATTTCAACCTTGTCAACTACTCATTCCTCATGGAAAACTACCCTTTTGAGGCTAATCAATTCCGAGCTCTCTTTCCTCAACCGCGTTAACAACTCACCTCTCAAACTCAGCACCAATATTGGATACCTCGAATCAATCATTCACATTCTCCAACACCCACGAATAACATCCGTTTCACGAGTCTGTAAACCCATTTGGACTTCGTCCAAAGTTCCACAGCAAAGCATTTACGTCGACATAAGTTGCTCTTTTAATGGAAACCCAGTTTGGTTCGTAGTATCCGATAGAAATCCCAGGTATATTTCTTGGCAAGATTCGGAGAAAACGAAGAACAATAAAGGGTTAAGAAACAGAATTCTTTCAGCTTCTAGTTGCTGCCAAAAAGTCGTGTGTTACTGTGAGGCCTTTTTCTATTATACTTTTCTTCTCAAATGGGCTTCAAAGTTGCATTATTGAGAAGCTGAAAGATGAATTTGGAGCTACTACTGATATAGGGTTTGGATTTTGTGATTTTGATTGTGAGTTTGTTAATGAATTAGAAGAGGGTGGGGATTGGGTAAGTGTATTAGGGAGGTCTTTTGAAAAGGCATGTCTTTTAGAAATAAAGATTGGTTCTTTTTCGTCTAGTAATAAAGATGGACAGATATTAGCAGACCAATCTGGGAATTTAGAGAAGGTGCACATTAAGGATGTTAGGTATGATGTAAATTTGGGCGGTTCTTTTATTGCTCTTGTGTCAGCATTGAGGAGTTGGTCCCCTTCTGATGTTAAAGAAGCTGAATTGGTTAATTTTGATATGACGGCACTGGTTGCTATAGCGTCCGGGATTAGTAATGGAGGTATTCATCGGATTCTTGCTACACCAGAGAGTGAGCTGAGGAATCCGTTTAAGGCCAATTATGAGTTCATGATTGGACAGGTGAAATCTCTTTGTTAAAAGTTTTGGAACCCTTCTATTGTTCAAGTCTGGAGAGGTTATTTAGTATTTATCTGTTCATTTTGATTTTGTTAATATCCAATTGAGTCTTTTATAGAACTAACATACCCTAGAGACTCCTACGAAAGAGCTAGTGGCTTTACAGCCAGAGATGACTTAAATGACATTGGTTGATTCAAAATATTTTATCATGAGAATGTGCACATTAGTTGCCTCTATAGTGATCGATTGCAAATCCATGTCTCATGCCATTTCTCATTGTTTGCGTTTTCACAAAATTGTGCTATTGGATTAGTAGAGCAGCTAGATTTGATCACGAAGCAAAATTCTTTTTAAAGTTACATTTTGCAGAAACTGGCAGAAACGTGATGATTGGATCTCAGGTCATCGCCAAGAGGGACAGTGTCAGATATCTTGGGTCGGTGATTCAGGGGGACGGAGAGATTGACGGGAACGTCACTCATCGTATAAGAGCGGGTTGGTCAAAGTGGAGGCTTGCATCAGGAGTCTTATGTGACAAGAAAGTCCCACAGAAACTCAAGGGGAAATTTTATAGAGCTGTGGTTAGACCTGCAATGTTGTATGGGGCGGAGTGCTAGCCAGTGAAGAACTCTCATGTTCGAAGAGTGAAGGTTGCGAAGATGAGGATGCTCAGGTGGATGTGCGGGCTCACCAGGTTAGATAAGATTAAGAATGAAGTTATTCGAGAGAAGGTGGGGGTGGCCCCGGTGGATGAGAAGATGCAAGAAGCGAGGCTGAGGTGGTTCGGGCATGTGCGGAGGAGAAGTCCTGATGCCCCGGTGAGGAGTTGTGAACGGCTGGCGATGGTGGGCGTTCGGCGAGGCAGAGGGAAGCCTAAGAGGTATTGGGGAAAGGTGATTAGGCATGACATGGCTAGGATGTGGGTTTCCGAGGACATGACCCTTGATAGGATAGTCTGGAGGTCTAGTATCAGGGTTGTAGGATAGGGGCCCCCAGAGTTTTTCGTACTGCTCACCGGGGGTTGGTGAGGCTTGGCAGGGCTATCCATAGATGATTTGTGCTTTGGATTGTGTCTCCCTTATGGTAGTTATGTATGGTAGTTACTGTATGTTATTATTGCATGCTATTTTATATATGGTTCTTATGTTTAGATAATTATTACGCTATTTCTGTTGGACTTACTAATGCTCTTTTGTTTTTGTTTTTGTTTTTCCTTTCCTTCATTGAGCCGAGGGTCGATTGGAAACAATCTCTCTGCCCTTTCTGGTAGGGGTAAGGTTCGTCTACATATTACCCTCCCCAGACTCCACGTTGTGGGATTATACTGGGTAGTTGTTGTTGTTGTACTTGGCTTCCACCAGGTGAATTCTGAAATGGAAAAGCCAATCCACAAGGAGCTGATGCCTGTAATATTGCAAAAGAGAGGCATAGTTTGTGAAAGTGTTTGTTCAGAATTTCATAAGCTTGTTTCAATGTGTGGTGGGCCTAATGAGAAGTCTAGAGCCAAGCACTTTCTGAAACATCTTTGGTGAATTTTTGATAAGTTTCAGTATGTTTTCAGCAAGTTTTCTTTTCCTACAACTTTATTGCAAAAATCCTAACATTCAACAGTACGTTCTCTGTGGATCCCCACCCCTTTTACCTCCAGAAATAAAAAAAGAGGAAGAAAGATATGAATTACTTGACATCCGCTACTCTGCCATTTTTGGTGGCATAGTCCTCTGATCAGTCTGTTACAATTGCGAACCTGAATCTCGTGATGGTACATTAGTAAGTTAGTAACACTAGTTTCTCAATTTAGTAAAAAATCTATGTGGATAAGCAGGTCAAATTTCATGTTTATCCAGACAGCAAGGATATTAATTTGAGAGCATCAATTATGTCACATATTTGTGCGGGGCATAGATTTATGTGGAGATTTAATGAACTTGTCAAGGCTTGCACTTGAATTTTTTTCTTCCTCTTCGCTTCTCTTTTTTCTTAATTTTCATTCTACTTTTTTACTTATAACTTGAATTCCATACATTAATCATTTGATTAACTCAAACAGGGTTGTGCCAGATTGCCCGTCAGAACGGCTGATGAGCCTTCCAACAACCAGAAAGCTGGCTTTAAAAAACAAGGTTGTTTTTGGGACCGGTGATTACTGGCATGCTCCTAGTATAACTGCAAACATGGCATTTGTTAGAGCTGTTTCACAGACTGGAATGTCCCTGTTTACTATGGAGCATAGCCCGCGAGCCTTAGTTGGTGATTAGTCACCTTGGCAATGACATTTTGATCCCAAGCCTGAGGCTCTATATTGGCTTAGTGAAACTTAGCCTAGAAATTTGTCATCTGATAATTTTCTGTTAAAAGAGAGGTTGAGATACCCAAGGTTGGCGCTTTGTGTGGACTAAGAAATTGTGAATCTTGCTTAGCTACTATACTTGTATATATCAGAACTAGCAGATGTTTTATAGCTTTTGTGCAATTCATGCCTTGTATATTAGAGCTGCTATTGTTAGCTATGATGCTTCTTAAGATAATATGACCCCTCAATTATCTTAATCATTTGCCATCCACATTTAGTTCTTTGCTTCGAAAGTGTCTAAGTAAGAGCAGAGGCAAACCCAAGATTTGAAGGTTGCGTGCACTTTTGGATTCAACCAAAATCTGCTTTGTACATAGGGCCCCCACTACTAATATATCACTATTTTTTAAAAACATACATGTATACATGAAACTTTACCGAACTTTACGAGTGCCGGTGACACCTCTCTATATGGCATAGGTCCACCTCTGACCGTGGGGGCAGAACAACAATCCTTAATCTACTTGGGAAGAACAAAACCTAAGCACTAATGAGAAATTTTTTTGACATAAATTGTGACAAACCAAGAAGCAACACCCAGTGTTTGGTTATGAATATGAATAATAGAACAACAAACATAACAGATTGAATGTGATAGAATTCTCCAAATGTCCATGGACAAAATCTTCTCACAGACATGTACAGAGATCCCAAAAAAATAATAAAATACAAACAAAAAAAAAAACGAGCTAAAAATCGAAGTAAATAACATGTAGAATACAATGCAGAAGTTTTTAGAGCTTCAACCCAAACTTACAAGTACTGGCCTTAATTCTGACCAAACTATTTGCAGAGAGGCTATCAACAATCAGCAAGCAATCTCCCAATATCTTCACCTTTCTCAACTTGAGCTTCCCAAGTTTAACACTAACTGGAACTTTAATCTTAAGATCTAATGGTATTCTTCCAGTTTGTGCTGCCTCTTGAATTGCAGACATCAATGTATTACCATATTGTGATTGCCCAGTTAAGGCGACGTCGAGTACTGTTTTATTCTGATGACCTTGATAGAACTTTGGAATAGACCCTTGACATAGCTGTGTATTCTTGTACCACACGCTCAAACGACTTCCTTTCTCATAGTAAATTCCAATTTTCTTGTTGGGGTTGACAGCAGTGATTCTAACATTAAATCTAGCATATAAGCTCATGTCAAAATTGAGCCTTAAGTCTGATATTCTGAGGTTATCTACAGAGTACTGAGGGATCTTTGGTTTGAAAACAAGATAAAGAATGCCACCAATTGCTGCAATAATGATAAGTAGGAGTATGATAAGGCTAATTGTCCAGCAAATGCATTTGCAAAAGCAACTTCTCTTCTTATTGGGTGGTCTTGAATACATTACAGGAACGACAGGTCTAAATGGCTGGTTAGTTATTGGCTGCTGAAGCTGCAATGGATCGCCTTTTTCTGATTTAAACGAGACTCGTGGCACTAATGGACGAGTTGGTGGTGGTGGTGCCGGTGGTACTTCCATGTCCACAACTGGATGTATCCTCTGATTTTCTGCCATTGTTGTTACTAACTCAGTAAGCTATTGTTTCTGATCAACAACTTATTACAAACTTCTCTGCCTATACAAGTAAGAATCTCTTTCACGTATTGTGTTATGTATGTTTTATATATGTAAGTTAAATTGCCAATTGTTTCTCTTTTTTTTATTGTTATTTTAAAGTTCAGTTAATATATTCTCGGCCTCTTTCACCTAATAGCAAGAAAATGTAAAGGTAGGTAAGCTATATAACGAGTTTTGACTACAGTGCATTAATGACTCATCTGAATTTTAAGTGGAGAATCAACCCTAACGAATATAACTTCTCAGTTTTAGTTTACCTACAAGTAAGCTAGTCAGCCACGTTCAGATGAGACTATATCAAAGTCGAAACGTTTTCATCTATTTACAGAAAAAGGGTTCAGGCGAAATGATTAAGTTTGATATCCTTATTTGTAAGTAGTTAATTTCTAGTTGAAATTATTTGCATGATGATTGTTATTTGTTAATATCGACTGGCAAAGTTGACACTGTTTTAGTTGACCTAACTTTTTTATAAGGGATCTTTGGTTGTCTTTTCTCCTGCTGTCTAAGAAGTTCCTCATCAAGTTTCAACTAGTTAAACTCCTCTTCTTGCTTAAATTATGCTCATTAGCAACTTGTACATCCTATATCATTCAAGATCATCCTAAGGCAGACTGGTTTGCAAGAAAGGTTTATATAAGAAAAAGGACAGTTAAACAATGCAGATAAACTGGAGCTAGCACTAAAAACACTAAGTATTTAAGAACTTGACCGTCTAAAATCTAAAGATCTTGTCTGCTCTTACAAAATTATATACAAGCATCACTTTTCCAGCTGCATAGCTTCACGAAAGTAGTCAGACGAACCCTGCCAACCTCTAGTCGAGCAACGGAAAGAGGAAAAGAGAATACAGAAAAAGGGACAGAACAAGTTAAAAGGAGGCTGGCAAAGGAGTTTATGAACTTTTTCAATAAGATTAAGAGCACGAATCAGTCTTGATGATGAGTTCCAAACATTAAGATCAGATAAACTGTATCTTCTACCGGTATACTAGAAGATTATGTTGAGTCATTTCCTCCATCTTCCGACTCTGCAGCACAAAGTAACACTTTATTGGAAAGTGGAAACAAGGAAAAACCACGAGTACATACAATGAAATGGTCCAGATTTGTCACAGCAGGAAAATTGATACTCAGAATAATTAAAAGGAAAAGCAGATTTGGTAAGTGAAACAGAATACTTCTTCATGAACTTCCTAATGACCAAAGTCATCTCTAATATAGGCCCATACCATGTATTGCTTCCATGTTGTCTTCTTTGTAAACACCAAGAGGAGAGCCGTGGACAGATAGAAGCATTTCCCCAGGCTTAGGCAGCCTTAAAGTTTTGGGAGTCATCCCAACAGACAATCTGTTACTATATGCCTGTAGTCAAAAAAAAAATTACTATATCAATGTAGCCTCTAGCACACAACACTGCGAAGACATCGGTAGAAAATTGTGTGCAACTTTGGAACAAAATTAGCTTCATTAAAGTCGCTTCATTGAACCATCACACACTTAGATAAGTAATGCCACTAGTTCATAACATTGTTCCTAAAGCATAATAAACTAAGTAATGATGAAGCTTACTTGTATATCGCTAGAGAGTACCTAGAGGTTCAGTCATCCAGATATAGAAATAAGAAAGGAAGGAAATACAATGCTTCATACATTCCATTATTTAGATGTTTTTTTAGAATGAAACGACCAAAATCAATCGGTTAGTAGAGAAAAAGATATCACAAACAAGTAATAACAAGGAAGTGCACAGAAATTATATTATAGCTACATACACCAGGTGTCTGAATAGTATCCGCCAGCTCGAGCATTTGGGAATCAGATGGCTCTTCCAAGACCTTCACAGGAAAAAAAAAAAGATAGCAAATAAGGAACAAAGACGAATAAACAAGTGTTGGAATCTTCTCGAGGGCACATCAACTTCCAAATCTTAAATGCAAGAGTTTAGCCAGCAGCCAAAATAGTAACATCAGTGCAACCTAAGTTACTCGAAATGTGGTATTGCAAAATGAATTGCACAATGACATAAACCGCGGGAAGTAATAGAATGAACTGCAATAGAACATACAAATCCCCTGATCTGCAGGTTTTCGGCACCACAAAAGGCTGTTTTAACTGCCAAAATGTAGTTGAATTAAGTCAGAAGAAGAAAACTAGAGTGTCTAGATATTTCATATAAGGATGGCCAAAAAGAGATTTAAAGATACCAGATTTATTTGAGAATTCAAATCCACCAAATAATGGCATGGCACTGGAGCAATCAGGATACACTGTGGACAGCTTATGAAGAAGAGAAGTATGTAGATTCCTTCCATCAAACTGGTCCATGCTTAAATTACAATCATCGTCTTTCCATTGCACTTCATACTGGCCATGTTTCTCCATCCTTACAATAGCCAGGTTTGGAAACTTTTCCTCAAAAAATTGCATTACTGGAACTTGAAGTTGTTCATCACTAAAATTTGATCGTAGCAATCGCATCATAGTTCGTAACTGTTCAATTTCCACATCACGAATAGCCCTGATAGCAGCACTTTGACGTTCAGCTGAAAAATAGATAGTGATTCAGTAACAATAAGGTGAATGACATATCTGCTGAGATACAATCATGATGGTAATGTGAAAATTAAAATTCATCAGGGACAAAACAGAACCATGTTTAAGCACTTCGTAGTTACATTCTTTCAAATATCATCTGATATCCACTTTCCTTTCACTTCAAAAATTCCAACTCAAACACAGACTAGAAATATTTTCCTTCTACATTTAGCTTTTCTTATGAAATTCATCTTCAGTTATCATAACCTTCTCTTACGTTCGAAAAGTACATAAATGGAAGGTATTAGACCAAGCAAATTGATATATATTACCTCTTTCTTCAACTTGCAGGAAAAGAAATAACAGAACCAATTAGTCACGCAGAGCACTTATTTGATGAAATCAACCAAAATAATACAAAAATGGATAAACATTTGAACAATAAAAATGATACCTTCCTGCTTGAATATATCATCTTCCTTTTCCACTTGATGTTCCTCTTGAGTAGCATCCTTTTCAACCTCCCTTTTTGCGCGAGGTCTTCCTCTCCGCCTTGGCATGGAGATATACAAATTCTCTGAAAAATAATAATTTACTAGATAATCATGCATACACTTGTATGAGTAGTTTTCATAATTAGCAAAAACATGTTAAAACTAAGGCAGTCTGGCAAAGAGAAGGATCAAATTAACCCTATGCTTGGGTTATTAGCCAATAAGTTTATCATTTCTTTGTCCTTGCTAGTAGATTAAATATAAAGTACTTCTTACCAGTTTTCTAAGCACAATGTCACTCCTAAGGATCAATTTGTTCTTACTTACTAAGAAGAAGGAAATACATGTACCCCATTTGTCGCAATAAAATAAATAGAAAACATAAAAATATATCTAATCAATAACTCATTCAAAGCTTTGCCTTTTTCATTGGTATGAGTATGAGTAAACGTCTGACATTTGTACTTGGTGAAAACATCGAGGTTAAGCCGAGAAATCATGGATATTGTAGAGAGAGAAAGTAGAGAGAAGGAGGAGGATTTGAGAAGACTCTGGAACTCAGAACGTTTATTAAACCGAGAAGAGAAAACAAAAAAATGAAGTCCGGGGGTCCCAAAATATCTGGGGACCCCTATATATACAAATACATAACGGATCGGGTCAATGGACCCAAATAAGAAAATGAAATGGGGCTCAGACATGAAGTGGGCTCGGTAAATACAAATGGCCCAAATAACACATAATCATCACAACACATGCTATTGTATACCAGAAATACAATAAATATACACTGCGTATACACTCCATACAATCATGTCTAAATCATGTAACAGCTTGTATCTCAACACCCCCCTCAAGTTGGAGGGGGCAACCACCTGCAACTTGGAGAGCAGCGGAAGCAGTAAAGAGCCAGGCAGAGGCTTGGTGAGCAAGTCGGCCAACTGACGGGAAGTGGGCACATGAAGTAACGTGATAAAATCAGAAAGCAACAAGTCCCGAACAAAATGGCAATCCACCTCGATATGTTTCGTACGTTCATGAAAAACAGGATTGTTAGCAATATGAACAGCAGCCATACTATCACAAAAAACAGAAATAGGAGAGGAAATAGAGACCCCAAGATCAGCCAACAAGCAAGAGAGCCAAGTCAACTCAGCAACAACCTTGCTAAGGGCTCGGTATTCTGCCTCAGCAGAGGAAAGAGAAACAACAGGCTGTTTCTTCGATTTCCAACTGATCAAACAGCCACCCAACAGCACACAAAAGCCAGTAACAGAGCGCCTACTATCAGGGCAAGCAGCCCAGTCACTATCAGAAAACCCAGCAACAGAAAAATCAGCATGATCATAATAGAATAAACCAAAGGAGGGAGTGCCTTTAAGATATCTCAGAACATGCAAGGCAGCAGTCATATGGGGAAGTCTGGGTGATTTGAGAAATTGACTCAGATGCTGGACTGCAAAACAAATATCAGGTCTGGTATGAGTCAGGAAGAGCATCTTGCCAACTAGACTCCTGTACTGCTCAGGAGAGGGCAAGAGATCACCAGAATCAGAATGAAGTTTGACATTGATGTCCAAAGGGGACACAACAGAAGAAACATTGACACAGTCAAACTGATGCAGCAAATCAGAGATATACTTGTGCTGATTAAGGTGCATCTCACCAGGGACAGCAGACACTTCAAGGCCCAGAAAATAATGCAAGGACCCTAAGTCCTTGATTTTAAACTGTGCATCCAGAAACAGTTTCAGAGCAGTCAGTTCATCACTGTCATCCCCAGTGAGTATTATGTCATCCACATAGACAGCTACCACCACAAAGGAGCCAGGTTTACCTTTGATGAACAAGGAGTAGTCATTCAAAGAATGAGTATACCCTCTGGAATAAAGAGCAGAAGACAATTTGGCATACCATTGTCTGGAAGCTTGTCTCAGCCCATATAAGGATTTCTTGAGTTTGCAGACCAGAGGGGGAGAAGAAGAAGAAGAAGATGAAGAAACAGAACCAGAAGGAGAAGGAGAGACTGTCAAACCCGGAGGGAGTTTCATGTAAACATCCCCATCCAAATCACCATGAAGAAAGGCATTATTTACATCAAGTTGAAAAGAGGCCAATGATTCTTGACAGCCACAGCAATAAGGCACTTCACAGAAGTCATTTTAATCACAGGAGAGAAAGTTTCAATAAAATCAATCCCCTCAACCTGGGTGTCACCCCTAATAACCAACCTGGCTTTATACCTTTCAACACTGTCATCTGCCTTGTATTTAATTTTGTAAACCCATTTGCAACCAATGGGTTTCTTACCAGGAGGAAGAGGAACAACATCCCAAGTATGGTTAGTGTCCAAAGCTTCAAACTCCTGTCTCATGGCAGCTTGCCAAGCTGGAACAGATGCTGCCTGAGAATAGTTAGAGGCTCAGATTCCAAAGAGGAGGAAGATGAGTCAGAGAAGGCAGGGAGTTGACAGACATAATCCTTTAAGATAGGAAGGAGGATTATGTTGTCTGTGAGACTTTCTGGGAGCAGGAACAGATGGAGAAGGAGCTAAGACAGGAGGTGAACCAGCAGGACTGGAAGGGGTAGGAAAAGGCAGCTGCACAGAAGTGGGAGAAGAGGGAGGAGAGAGAGAAATGGGAAAATCAGAGGCATCATCATTTTCTCCCGATGGAATAAAGGGAAAAGAAGAAGCAGGAGGAGTAGTAGAGGGAGACACAGATTTAAAAGGAAAAACTGATTCATGAAAGAGAACATCCCTGGAGACCAAATACTTTCTAGATGCAAGATCATATAGCCTATAACCCTTTTTGCCAAGAGGATAACCCAGGAAAATACAGGGAATGGCTCTTGGCTTTAGCTTATCCCTATGAGGGATGGGGACAGTGGCAAAGGCAAGGCAACCAAAGTCCTCAAGTGAGAATAGGATGGAATTTTCCCATACAAAATTTCATGATGAGACTTATTATGAAGCAATCTGGTGGGTATTCTATTAAGAAGATAGGTGGCAGTCAACAAGCAATTCCCCCAAAAAGATACTGGCAAACCAGATTGAAAAAGCAAAGCCCTACAGGTTTCAAGATGAGTTCTATGCTTTCTCTCAACAACACCATTTTGTTGAGGGGTGTGGGGGCAGGAGGTTTGATGTATGATCCACTGGCTGCTAAAGAAAGAAATACCCTCATTGCTAGAGCCTAATTCTAAAGCATTGTCACTTCTAACAGTCTAAACCACAACATTAAATTGGGTTCTGACCAGAGAAAGAAATGACTTAAGCATAGAAAAGGCATTGCTTTTGGATCCCAACAGGTGTGTCCAAGTTGCCCTTGAAAGTCATCAACAATTGTAAGGAAATATTTGAAACCAGAGGAAGTTGGAGTATGGTAAGGACCCCAGGTGTCCACATGAATCAGTTGAAAAGGCCTAGAAGTTCTAATAGAGCTATCAGGGAAAGGAAGCCTGGTCTGTCTGGCCATGGGACAGACTGTACAGGGAAACGGTTGTTTGGAAGCAAAAGGAAAAGACAGACCAGAAATGCATTTCATATTTGCGAATGGAGTATGTGCAAGCCTTAAGTGCCAAATGTAATTCATATCAGATGCAAATTCATTATTACAGATGGAACTATTCACATGTGAAGGCAAAGAAACAACCTTGTTATCAGACAAGATGTCATCATTACAAGAAACAGACACAGAAGGCAATGCAACAACTTTGTTATCATTACAAGAAGCAGATACAGGAGAAACAGAAGTAGAAGAACAATTAACAGAGGGAGAAGGGGAAGAAGGAACCCAAGCTAGTTTATACAGGCCAGCAGCTTCTCTACCAAGATCCAGTGGCCTCCTCAGAGAAGGGTCCTGTATCATGTGTAGTAAGCAGGAATGTTCAGTGAACATAACTATACAATGCAACTGCTTTACCAACTTGTGAACAGAAATCAAGTTGTGTTTAAAAGAAGGAACTAGCAGTACATTGTGAAGAGTGATGGAAGAAGTCAAGGCAAAGGAGCCAGTGCAAGTCATTTTCACTTTATAGCCATTTGGAAGAGTGACAAGATATGGCAGAGTTAAAGGTATAATGTTAAAAAGTAGTTGTTTATCATGTGTCATGTGATTAGAGGCACCTGAAACTATAATCTAGGTGACAGAATTAATGTGAGTAAGCAAGCAAAGTTTGGAATCAGATACAGGGTTCTCAGTTAACATAGTACCAGCAAAGTTTGCAGCAAATATGGGAGGAGGAGTTTGAGCAGTGGATTCCCCCAACTTGGTCTGGTGTAACGAGTTCATCAATTGGTCATAATCAGGTCTGCTCAACCCTGGTATCACAGAGCTTTGGCCATCCAGTCTTGCAACAGAGTGATGGCCAGCAGGAGGATTCCCTTGAGGAACAGATAACAGACCATCAGAAATAGAAGAATCCAGACCAGTACTCAGATGAGCAGCAGCAGGCCTTCTTCCCTTGTTAAAGGTGGCACTTTGTGGATACCCATGGATCTTGAAGCACTTATCAATTAAGTGTCCAGATTTTTTACAGTATCTACAAAATAGAGGTCCCCTGACTTGGTCAAAATTGACTCTTTGTTGGTCAAAATTGACTTTCCGTCTAAAAGGAGGAGGAGGAACAGAGACTGTGGCCTTGTTAAATCCAACGGGCTGCCTGTTTGTATGTACATTGAAAGAGACAGAGGCTGGATCAAAGTGAGAGGAAGACTGAATTTGTATTTGCTTCTCATCATTGAGGACCATATTATAAACATTGTCAAGAGAATGAGGAGGCTGCATCATCAAAAGATTACTCCTGACCCCCATATAAGCTTCATTCAGACCCATCAAAAACTGAAAGACCTTATTATCATCACATTCCTGAACTATACCATCTTTTGCAGCACATACACACCTTAAACCATGATTGACACACATAGAATCAAGTTCATCCCACAGACCTTTTAGCTTGTTGAAATAAGAAGCTATATTTAAGGACCCTTGAGAGGTGTGGGACAACTCTCTTTTCAATTCAAATATTTTGGTCCTATTTGCAGTGCCATATCTGGCCTGGAGTTGGGACCATATGCTCTGTGCAGTGTCAGAGTACTGCACAGATTCAGCAATTGCAGGGGAAAGGGAAGCAGTCAACCAAGAAATCACCATGTTGTTGCACTTATCCCACAACCTCTGTTGAGCCACATTGGTGGTAGGTCGGGAGTATGTGCCATCAACAAAACTGATTTTGTTTTTGGCTGATAAGGCAACAATCATTTTACGTCTCCAGCCCCCATAACCACTACCCGAGAAGGGAGTGGGAACCAGAGATAACCCAGGGACGTCAGAAGAATATACAAAAAGGGGACTGGAAGAGTCTAGGGAAGGGGAGGCACCAGTACTTGTGTTAGAAGCCATAGTCAATGAACCGGCTTAAATGAACAACTTTTTCAACAAACAGAATACAACCAAAACAGGTATCCACATACAACAACCAACAAACAGAATACAGTCAAGTCAGGTATTCACAGACAACACTAGATGCTCACAAGTACACAGTCAAACAATCACATATAATACCGAAGATAAGGACAGAGTTACCCTCCTTCGCGACCGAAGAAGATCGGCCTTCAAACAACAGAAAAACCCTAGGTATCAAACCCTAGGTGTAACCTTAAAAGCAACTTTACTGGAAATGTGGTCAGGAACGTCGGAGAAGCACCCAAAACGTCCACCGAGTGAGAATCGAGCCACCGGAAGGCAGTAAAACCTCAAGTTAAACCACCAGAAACCCTAGAAGCCGATAGGTCACCCAAAATCAACCAACCAAAATGATCATAAAATCTTCCAGAATGTTCAGGAGGAGAAAATACACTCCGATATCACGATGAGAGACTTAGAAAAGTCTCCGATAGGTCGAAATCTTCATCGACCGTGAGGTCTCAGAAATCACCCCCAAAAACCTCGAAACAGACTTCATCCAAGACCATGAAGCACATAAAACCATGATCGGACCGTCGTCGAGGCTCTGATACCATGAAAACATCGAGGTTAAGCCGAGAAATCATGGAGATTGTAGAGAGAGAAAGTAGAGAGAAGGAGGAGGATTTGAGAAGACTCTGGAACTCAGAGCGTTTATTAAACCGAGAAGAGAAAACAGAAAAATGAAGTCCGGGGTCCCAAAATATATGGGGACCCCTATATATACAAATACATAACGGATCGGGTCAATGGACCCAAATAAGAAAATGAAATGGGGCTCATACATGAAGTGGGCTCGGTAAATACAAATGGTCCAAATAACACATAATCATCACAGTCCATGCTATTGTATACCAGAAATACAATAAATATACACTGCGTATACACTCCATACAATCATGTCTAAATCATGTAACAGCTTGTATCTCAACACTTGGTTCACTCCATTCACTGAAGTTCATACTCTTCGTTGAAATAATATTAATTTATTTAGAGATACAAACTGTCGAGTGGTGGTCTAATATTACTCTTACTCAACAGCCCATGTGAAAAGAATGATTTAAATATTTGACATTTTAAACTAATATTTTCCAGAGGTTCACGCTTTTACATGCCTTAGTAACTGAAAACAGTTGCTGAAGAACCTAGAAGGATTTAGTAAAATGAGTCGAAGATAATTGACCTACAAGTCCCAGTAACCATAGATTTTCATCTTTTATGGTTTTTTACTCAAAATCTTTTCCTAAAAAAAGAAAATTTTCAGAACAACTCCACAAAATAGAGTAAAAAATAAAGCAAGCAAGAGAAGATGTTAACAAGTAAAGGTTACCAAAGAGGAAGGAGAACTTACATCTCAAATTTTCTCAAAGCCGAGGGAGAGAGGGAAAGTGGTGGTCAACTGTCAAAAAACTTGGCGGAAGAAGATTCATTTCAAAATTTGGTTCGCCGGCCAATGTTTAAGTTTTTCAAATTAGATTGGGAAATCTTGAAATTTTACATTTTGGTCCCTACACTATGTGCATCTCCGGATTTGGTCCAATAGTACAAACAAACCTGATCCAGTAATACTCCAACTTTTTCGATTTTGCTAATTTAGCCGGTTTATTCTCGGAAAGAAAAAAAAAAGACCAAAAAGAGTTTGCTTTCCCTCTCAAATTGTGGATAAGACCATATTATTAATGTATTTTTCCCTCTCTTTTAAGCCGATAAAAGACAATAAAAAAATAATTACATATAGATGCTCTCATAGATAATAGGTTAATCTATTTGTTCTTCTTGCTAAACATATACCAACACATGAAAAGTTGTATCTTAAACTCTTAAAGCCACCTAAGAATTAAACTCGGGAGTAATTAAAATAATTACACAGCTTAATATGTTTGTTTGGTTAAGAAATTACTTGGTAAGCATAAAATTAAGTGTAACTGGAGGGGTGTAACTAGGAGTGAACATCGATCGGTTCGGTTCAGTTGTGAATATTATTGGTTCTTCATATCAGTTTATTGGTTTATAAATTTACTAAACTGATAACCGAACCGATAAAATCACAGTTATCGGTTAGTCGATTATCAATCCTTATCAGTTTGGTTATTGATTTACCCGATAAGAACAAAAACTATCTAAAAATTTATGTTCTTATTATAGAAATCGTGACCATACTATTAAGAGAAAGGAATCGAATTTTTGCTCTTAAGAGAAGAGAGATTAAATTTCAACTTAGAAAATAAAACTTTCTTTGCATTTGAAAATCCCAATGAATGATCTCAATTTTTTAAAGTTATAAGTTAATAGGAGTAAGGGATAAGACATTCAACAATCTAATCTTACGAACTATCTCACTGCAGGCGGGCATAATTCATAGGAAAATAATAAAATTCTAATCTTGTAAATATTAAAGAATTAGTGCAACAACATAAACAAATCGAAAAACTAAAAATCTGAACAATTAATTCTCTAAAGTTTAAAACTAAAAATTTTAATTGATAAATTAAAATGAGAAATTCAGAAAAGTTAAAAACTTACTCTAAGGAAGGTCAGAAGACGAAGAGTAACTATCGAGATAATTGAGAGAATAAAGCTATAAGGTAGTTTTATATGCTTAGTGGGTAAAACTATTGTTTTGATAAAACTTATTGGGCTATCGGCTAAACCGTTAATAGAATTGGGTAACTGAGACCTGACCCGATAATCCATTAACTGTTGTCGAACAATTTACCCAATAACCCGATATCGATAGCCCAATAGTATTTTATCAGTTTGATTTATCGGTTATATTCGATATATGCCCAACCTTAGGTGTAATTATATTCTCCAATTCTCAAGGGGGATGTGAGAATTGATAGTAATTATATGTTGTTTTTAGTTTCTCTCCTTTTTGTTTTTATTTTAAATTATTTTTTTATAACTTTTTATTTCTATTCTTTTAATTTTTAGATTTTTTTTTTACTTTTTGGAAATTTTAAAATATATTTTTCTTTATGTATAATTTTTCTTTTATTTCTCTACCTTTACTTGTGATTCCATATAATTGCTTATATTTTATATATTTTTTATTTGAAACTACACCTCTTAATATTAAAATAATGAGTCGTTAAAACTTGACATATAATAAGTGATGCAATTAATGTCGAATTTCATTGTTGAATGTGGTTATAAACTTATTATGTTTCATAATCTTAAGTTGTAGTGTAACTTTTTTTTATTATTGGAATTTAACATATGTTAAACAATATATATATATATATATATATATATATATATATATATATATATATATATATATATATATATATATATATATATATATATATATATATATATATATATATATATATATTTGGACTTTAGAGTTGTGTTATATTCATGATTTCAATTTATTTATTTTAGTAGTATTACCTCACTTTGCATGTTGTTCATTTTTTTAGTTAAAAGGGATAGATTAGTTTTATCAAATATTTGAATAATGTTACGACATTATATTTATAAACATTAATTTATTATCAAACATGAATTCCATGATGTTCTTACAAAACATATGTTTCTAGTTTTTGTAAGTATCTAAACTAAATATTATTAATTTGAAAATAAATATAAATTATTTTACAATATATATATATGATTACTAATTAATGTATATACACGAAAAATATACATCTTAAATACCAAATATAATATCATTTATACCTACAAAAATTTATAGGCATATATTTATTATATAAACTTTTAATTTTCGATAATAATTGTATTTAAATTTTAATTTAACTGTATAATTGTACTTGTACAATCAAACAATAAACTTGTAATTACACTATGACAAACAAAGAGGTCGTCGTAATTACACAACTGTGTAATTATTATCCTAGTAATTACACCAATGTAATTACTATCCTAGTAATTACACCAATTTCAATTACCTGGTGATTTTTCAAACAGACCCTAATAGATTGAATGAATTAAATTTGTATTTTACATGGGGAAAAAAAGCCGACCAAAAAACTGAATTTACTGCCTTGGTTGGATTTATTTATTCAACAAACCGAGAAGCGACTTTAGTATTGCTCTATATAAAAAATCAAACCAAACCAACCATTTTGCGTAAAAATGACGTGTCGTAGCCACTAATTAATAGGGTCTTTAATTTTTATCCACTAATTATAATGCTCCGCAAAAACATCTATAGAGAGGCTAATGGAGTAGCAGACCTATTAGCTAAAAATTGGATGTAGCTTGGGCACTTTTTGTAACTTGCAAGTTTTTGGTGTATCGCCTATCTTTACTTTCCATGCACTGAAAAGGGACAACCTTGACACTATGTGGCCTAGACTGAGCTCTTGTTATAATAATCCTTAGGGCTTTTATTGAATAATCTGTTATTACAAAAAAAAAAAGGAACAAACAATTTATTTGATTACTATATGATGTGTATCTTTTAATTTTTATAGATTATATTATATTTCTGTACACTATATTAAATACTAAAATATAACTTTATTAAATTAATATGATATATTATATCATAATTTTATAAAATTAATATTATATCAAATTTTTGCGCATTGCGGGTTCTTATACTAATTTTATATAATTGCCATGCATACATATTGACCAAGAGCTGCCTGATTATTCTCACTTATAGTAAAGGCATAGATATATAAAGGTATAGATATAAGGCATGATAAATTAGATAAAAACAACTTAAAATTACCATAGATATCCAAAATTGACAGTAACGACTTTCAAGCATATCTCATGTATTTGTATAAACATTTAAATTTTCTTACTATTAAAACTATAAGTCACACCTTTCTCTAACAATATTCTTATATAATAACACCTAACTATTAAATCAAAATTTTTCCAAACCAAATTTTATGCTATGTTATAATATATGTTATCTATAACAACATCTCGTTTGTTATGAAATCTCCTATTTAAGGTGAATGTCTATAATTAGAGAGATTCTAGAGTTCTATTCTTGGTAGATAAATCATCCCCCTCCCTATAAATAAAGGGGTCTTCTACCATTGTAAACAACTCCTAACATTCTCTAAGTATCAATAAGAAGAACTCTCTCTACTCTTCTCTCTATTTGCTCTTGTTCTTGAGTTATTGTTCTTGTTCTTATATTATTTCATAACACGTTATCAGCACGAGACTCTACCGTCTCAAGAAGCTCTTTAAGAAGATTAAGCCGCCGTCAATTTCTCCGCATCGGAGCCGCCGTTGTCTGCATCAGTGGAGAAAAGGAAGAAAACATTGAAAATATAATTGGTATACCTTAAAGGTAAGTAATTTACTTTAAATTCTACGATTTGATTTAATATACAAACAAAGTTTGATTATAACTCTAATGGAGTTTGTAAGAAATTATAACCACATGAAGTGGTAAAATCTCTATGTCCTGCCATGATTAAATTCATGTATGATTGTGGGCAAATAATTGAAAATCCGTCCCATTGAATTTGCTCCATTCCCTTTAGAGAATGTGGAAGCAGTATATGATAAGTCTGAAAGAAGACTAAAATATTACCATGAAGGTATCAATGAATGTGGACGTGGCAAAGAATTCCGTCCAATTGAATTTGCTCCATTCCCTTTAGAGAATGTGGTAGCAGTATGTGATAAGTCTGAAAGAAGACTAATTACCGTAAAGGTATCAATGGATGTGGACATGGCAATAGACGAAGTTATAATCGTCATTATTGTGGTAATGAGAACAATAAGGATTCTCAAAATAATCTTTCACTTTATGAAAGAAATATTTGACATAAGATTGTGTAAAGCACATGATTTTGATCCATTCCCTGAAGTGAATGTGATAATTGTAATAGAGCCCGTAAGTATGAACACGCTCTTGATGTAATTTTGGTTTATGTCTGACATTATGAAAAGAAAGTTCGTTGCCCTTGAAATTTCGGGCAAGAACTATATGATATGGGTGTTGGATACTTAAATCCATTTTGGATGCTATGGGTCTTGGAGACGCCATTAAAGACAGAAATAATGCATCCACCCAAAACTATGCTAAGGCCTTGATTTTCTTGCGCCATCACCTTGATGAAGGTTTGAAACTATGCTAAGGCCTTGATTTTCTTGCGCCATCACCTTGATGAAGGTTTGAAACTATGCTAAGGCCTTGATTTTCTTGCGCCATCACCTTGATGAAGGTTTGAAGATTGAATATCTCGCCGTCAAGGATCCACTCATCTTGTGGAATGGCTTAAAGAAGAGATATGACAACCTGAAGTTGGTCACTCTGCCACAAGCACGATACGATAAGAATCCAAAAGCAAATAGTTTATAAACTATATATTATCGTTGCGGTGGAAACGGGCACTGGTCAAAGGCTTGCCGTATACCATGACATTTGGTTGACCTTTATCAAGCATCTCGAAAGAGTAAACGCCCTGAAACAAATTTTGTCTCTGACGACAACTTTGACATCACCCACTTGGATGTGGCAAACTTCTTTGAGCAACCCGATGGGAAAATAGACCACCTAATCGGCGATGGATCCGCGATGAAAGAAGATGGAGTTATTTGATTTTGTTCTACTTGTTTGTATT
Organism: Nicotiana benthamiana; assembly: GCA_034376525.1. NCBI lineage: Eukaryota > Viridiplantae > Streptophyta > Magnoliopsida > Solanales > Solanaceae > Nicotiana > Nicotiana benthamiana. Next base: position 61,218,011 of record CM067335.1, on the reverse strand, counting down.
AGTGAATGAATAAACTAATAGCCATTAGTATTAGCTCGTATTAGTTAGTTCATGATATAATGTTAGTATTAGTTCTTTAGAATGTATCAATATGCTCAAATATCAATAATATTTTTACTTTCCAGTAGAGGTAATCGACTAACCTGAAAAACTAGTCGGTTATCTCATATTTCGCATAAAAACTGCAAAACAATCGATTGTTGATCATCAACAATCGATTGTCTTTAAAACAGTGTAATCTGGAATTTTTCAAAAATCATCCACAATCGATTGTCTTTGTCTAACAATCGATTGTCGTTAAGACAGTGTAATCTGGAATTTTTCAAAAATCATCCACAATCGATTGTCTTTGTCTAACAATCGATTGTCGTTAAGACTGTGTTCTGGAATTTTTCAAAATTGTCAACAATCGATTGTCTATGCGTAACAATCGATTGTCTTGAAACAGTGCTCTGGAATTTTTCAAAAATTGTCAACAATCGATTGTCTATGTTTAACAATCGATTGTCAATGCTCAACAATCGATTGTGTGTGTTTAACAATCGATTGTTTTATGAAAACGTTTAAACTGAAATTTTCAAACTGCATAGTAATCGATTATGGAAAACATATAATCGACTATCTGATTTTGTTAGTCAACTGTTAGCAGCAGATTTTGAAAATATTATGTGACACAAACGAATTGAAGTTGTTTATTCTCATGTTCGTATATTTTCTTTTGTATATCAAACCATGGGAATTAAATTGATTGAAGGCTCCGGAAGAGCAACTGTAACTCTGCCCAAAAGCATGACGTTTATCTTAGAGAATGCAATATTCTCCTCCAAGTCTAAGAAGAACTTGTTGAGTTTTAAAGATATCATTCAAAATGGATATCATATTGAGACAATAGATGAGAATAATCTTGAATTCTTCATGAAAACGAGGCTGCCCATTTCAGTTTGGGTTCACGCCATTTTGCATGCAGCAATGCTAGTTTGTCGGCTGCCCACTTTGGTTTGGGTTCACGCCATTTTGCATGCAGCAATACTAGTTCGTCGGCTGCCCACTTCGGTTTGGGGTCACGCCATTTTGCATACAGCAATGCTAGTTCGTCTCTGACTGACGAACTGACACAAATATTCCCCGTTGCAATTGGTTTTGGGTCATGGACCCAATATATCCCATTTAAGAATCTTTGGATGCGCAGTATATGTGCCTTTAGCACCGCCATCCCGCACCAAAATGGGTCTGCAAAGAAGGTTAGGAATATATGTTGGGTTTGAATCGCCCTCCATCATTCGCTACCTCGAAACATTGACAGGCGACTTGTTTACTGCACGATTTGCAGACTGTCGATTTGATGAGACACTTTTCCCAAAATTAGGGGGAGAAGTTGGTGAAACCAAACGGGAAATTTTGTGGAAAAATGCATCATTATCTCATCTTGATCCACATACCTCTATTTGTGAAAGAGAGGTACAAAAGATTATCCATTTGCAAAGAATAACAAATCAAATGCCTGACGCATTTATAGATTTGAAAAGGATAACAAAATCACATATCCTCGAAGTGAGTGTGACAACATTTGATTCACGAATACATATTCATTATTGGAAGAATATGAACATGAAATTGGTATTAAATATACCACACTCACCCCTAGAAGGAGGTTTGAGATGATACCACACTCACCCCTAGAAGGAGGTTTGAGATGATATATGGCATGAATGATCGTTGGTCATTGTACGCCAAAGTATTTTGGAAATATGACTATTAAAGGACAACGATAACGCAAGAAACATATCTTGCATATAAGTTTGACATGACCATAATGGTATAACTTTCTCTTTAAGAAAGATATTCACCACATGGATGTTGATGAATCTGTGGTACAAAATTAATTGAGAGCTCTAGAAGAGCCAATTATTACTATGTTGGAGAAACACAATTGAGTATTGTGCTGTAGTAAGTCTCAAAGAAACTTATTCAGTTTCCAAAGTACACGCGAGAGCGATTGATTATATTGAGACTATAAATAAAGGAAGGCTTTGATATCTCCTATTACTACAACTTGTAGCGGGGTAATTTGCATATGAAAAGCTACCCGTTTTGTTCTCCAGTTTGTACTACACAAACGAAAGAATGCCACAATAAAGTGGATATCTATTGGTATAAACCCATGTCATAATAAACCTGAAGTTTATTGATAAGTGCACATGTCATGGTGTAAATTTGAAGTTTACCAATATTGATAATTTATTCAGTTGGCATTCGTGTTAGCCATCTCATTTTAAGTATGATGTGCAAATTCACATAGGTGAATATCAAAGAACTAGAAAGTTCTTTACGAATTCTCTTGTATCACTTGTTCTCATTAATGAACTGACCAACTAAAGAGTTCGGGTTGAAGCCCATAAATTCTGGAAATATCAAAGGTGAATATGGGCCCATTCACCTGCCATGTATACCACATATGATGCATCTATGATATGGTTACATGCGCAATTGTTATTAACCCGCAGCCTGGCCGGTGCTTGCGAGGTAAATTGCTCAATAATCTAACTTTGAGCATAATTTCCAGATTCTCTACTCAAGATAGTTCATCTTGATAAGTTGGTTTATATCAAAGTTGGTTTAGCAAGATAATTATTGAGTGCTTCCACTTAATAGCTAAACTGTTTCTTATGAGAACAAAGTTATATATATCAGTTTGATATAAGTTGTATACGAGAGTATATTCTCCCCTCACAAGTGGTTCAAGGTCAGGAACCAAATAATTTCATCTTATTATTGATGTGCCGTGTATATTGACATGATAATGCACAAAGATGATTTCCCAAAGTTGAGGAAACAAGTTAGCTTTACTAACATGAGGGGGAGACATGATAAACACTTGAGAAAAGGTTACATGGGATGAATTATCATTTGTATATGTATATCCCCGAATATCATGATATGAACCTGAAGTTCATAAAAGGGATAATTCAATTGCAACATATTGCAAAGCATGCTATACGCATTTGCTGACCCAAAGAAAGTAACTAAATGGAAGAGATACAATTCAAGAAGAATTGATTCCATATGAAAGACATGTAGTTTTGAACCTATAGTTCAAATGCTTGAAAGTATAAAGTCAAAGGTATGTATAATCAGTTTTCGATATCTTATTTGTCTAGCATGACATGGAAAACTTGATATGCATCTAAAGTCTATTATATGGCTTATATGACTTAACTTGAAAGATTTAAGTTGCTTGAAGCATATGCAATTCTTGGTCCTGAAGTACCACATCCTTAGTACAATTTGTGTACATATGTATCTTGCTATAACTATAAGCATGATGGCATTGAAAATACATCTATGAAGATATTGAAGAGTTATTCCACGACATTATATGAAGATGTTCATATCTATCAAGAATGATGATTTCAAGGTGCGGAATATTTATTCAAGTCAATATGGTTGATTTGTCAAACGTCTACCAAAGATCGTTTTGAAGATGATGCACAAGATTGGAATGCAAATGCTCAAGGATATAAATTGATGTACTCATTAGGGGGAGTTAATGCGCGTTGCACTCTTTTTCCCTTACAAGGTTTTGTCCCAAATGGGTTTTCCTTGCGAGGTTTTTAACGAGGCAACCAATAGGCGCATATTCAAACATGTGTACTCTTTTTCCTTTCTTTAATTTTTCCCATTGGGTTTTGGTTTTAAGGTTTTAACGAGGCACATTGTTGAATAGACATTCAAGGGGGAGTGTTATGAAATCTCCTATTTAAGGTGAATGTCTATAATTAGAGAGATTCTAGAGTTCTATTCTTGGTAGATAAATCATCCCCCTCCCTATAAATAAAGGGGTCTTCTACCATTGTAAACAACTCCTAACATTCTCTAAGTATCAATAAGAAGAACTCTCTCTACTCTTCTCTCTATTTGCTCTTGTTCTTGAGTTATTGTTCTTGTTCTTATATTATTTCATAACATCGTTATAATATTTAAAAATATTCGGAACAATTGAAACGAGGTTTGGCTCTACTTGTATAATTTCAACACTTAAATATTTCATGAGGTACGTCCTAAAATTGTGCAATATCAATGATCCAAAATTGCTAATTCAATTAGTAAAATTTTCTATTTAACGTAATAGAATTTTCTTTATACTAGTATTGTCGTACGCGTAGTGCTCTTTTATTTTTTTAGTTTGAAAAAATTATAATATATAGTAATAATTTTGAATATCTAATACTAGAAAAAGTATTGTACTAAAGTCGTGCAGCTACTATCAATGATTATAAGTAACTCAAAAAAATCAGTCATGTGAAAGAAATCTCAAACTTGTATATATGAAATTAATATTTTTTTTACTCGAACATAAAGCAAATCCTTAAAAAAAATTATCGTGCAAGCTTCAAAAATGGGTTATGACTGAAAGGGCAAAACAGTCCCAGCAGTACTTCGTAAAATCTCGAGTTTTCCCAGGGTTTCAAAATCCATTGAATCTGAAGGGAGATACCCCCATTTCTCTCTACTTTCTGTATTCTCCTTTCGGGTTTTGGGGCAGATTCTGAGAGATTCACTTCGTTGTAAAGAACTGCTCTATCAGTCGACTCTGCATTTGGGCAAATAATTGCATTCAGAAACAAATAATTAGTTAATTGGCAGAGCTGTAGATTTAGAAAAGGGGCAGATGGATTTGGATCAGTGGATAACGAAGGTGAAAGACGGGCAGCACTTGGCCGAGGACGAGCTTCAGCTCCTTTGTGAATATGTATGCCTTTTGCACTTCGAAACACTTTTTCCGTTAATGAAAGTTGTTTGATTGGCTAGGGTTTGTTTACCTGATAACAATTTTGGGTTCTTCGAATTAATTCTTGCCATGTATTTTACTAGTCAGTAGAAAAACCCTAAACTTAGGGGGATCATAGGGGCATGTGTGTACGAATTGATGTGTCTAAGCCTTGGTAGACCGAGTTAGTACCTGGCTGGTGGGAGGTAGCATGTACCCGTGGAATTAGTTGAGGTGCGCGCAAGATATCGAATTGATATTACTACAGTGTAGCCTTGGTTATTACCTTCTTTTTGCTCGTCCCTAATTTCAAAATTTAAGAAATTTATGTATGTGGTTGTTGAGGATGTACATCAGGTGGGTTTCAGGGATAGTTGCTTCCCATTTAAAGAATCCTGGATTTGTAGCTTGTGCTATTTTGGGGAAATGTTATTATAATTCTTTCCATGTCAGCATTATATTGGAGTTATTGCATAATGTTTTAATTGTTTGGTCGTACTTTAACTCAACGGGCTCCATTATTTTCTAAAGAACAATGCTCTTTTTTAAGCGCACATAGTCAGTTCAGGTTATTGGTAAAATCTTTGGGGTGATCGAGTATTTCTCCTTTTCTTTTATTTGTGCATTTGATTGAAATTCAAGCTGTGATTAACGTGGGTGGGCAATGATAGTGGCTAAAGTCTGGCCGCTGGCGCTGTGATGATCATAGAGTCCAGCAGTCGGCCCTAAGCCAGTAGGTGGAAGTAAGAGTGGATCTAGTTTTGCATAGCCTGGGTTATCATCTTCATTATTTCTCTCTGCCCAATTCCACACCATTTTTCCCTTGTTCCTCAACTAAGTTATGTCTAGCTTATTGACTCGGTGGTTTCTTGCAGGGTCCTGGTTTTGTCTCCCTCTTTTAAGTAACTTTTATTGACAGGGAGCTTTTCTTTAGTACAATTCCATGTAATCCTGTGACCTAAAGAAGTAAATTCGGCAATCAAATCTGAATGATGGTTTTGTAGTTTGCCACATTTAGTTTCACGAGTTGATTTATCTCTGCCATGGAAAAGAAAAAATTAGCTTTACCAAGGGCTTTTTTTTTTAAAAAAAAACTATCTTTACTAAGGTATAAATCATATGTACCGAACTTATTATAAATGTAACTAATGCGAGAACCGGTAAGAGTCTTAATGAAAATATCTGCAAACTGATCCTTTGACTTCACAAAGTTTGTAACAATATCTCTTGAGAGTATCTTTTCTCTGACAAAGTGACAGTCGATCTCAATGTGTTTACAACTTGTTTGGACGGTTGTTTCTCATTGAATCATATCGTATTATTATCCCAAAACTATGTTTGTTTTGATTGTTTCATTAAAATTGATTGTTAAATCCATTGTTCCGGCACAATGAAAGATCCTATTTTTTGCAACAACTTGTTTGGTGTGGTGAGATTGTTTCCAATTTTCTTTTCCAATTATCCCCTAACTTATTACTCCACAATTCTATTTCTCTTTATCTTTTCTTTTCTACTTTAACTCTAAATCACTGAGCCGAGGGTCGATTGGAAACAGCCTCTCTGCCCTTTCGGGTAGGGGTAAGGCTCGTCTACATATTGCCTTCCCCAGACCCCACTTTGTGGGACTATACTGGGTAGTTGTTGTTGTTGTTGTTGTTGTTGTTGTTGTTATCTTTACTAAGGTATTAAGGATTAAGAAAAAGTTGTTGTATTGGATTAAATGGAAGTTATTTGCCTATATTTGTGGTCGGAGTGCAGGTGATTGGTCATATAAAATAGGTCACACTGCTAAGTTTTTTTAAGTTCTATTTACTCGTCTAGTTCTTTATTTGCAAAGAAAGTTGGATTATTTTTTAACATCATATGATGTTTGATTTATACATTATTTGGTTTCTTCTCTTGCATATTTGTGATAAGGTTCAGAATTGTTATTTCTGGTTTTTTTGGGGATATGTGGCTATTCTGTGCTGCTAGAGTGTTAAAAAATTGCAAGGGTATATTCTGATGTATGTTTCATTACTGAAAAGGATATCTAAATTTTCTGCTTTTATGGGCACTTTTTACTGGAAAATATTCTGATAGCATTTGTGATTAATAATTTGAGGTATATTAGTTTGGTGTCTTTGACTTGCTTAATAGCTGTATTAATGATATCTTGTAGCAGTGATAGGCTGTACCTAGACAGATGTTTTCTTAATAAGCGTACCTCAGCAGATATTGTAGTCCATCTTTTTAGCACTTTTGACAATAATGTTCTAGTCGGGTATCAGATGCTGTTTTCCTTGAGAACCCACTGTTACCCCTTTATTTGCTTCTAAAACATATTACTCTTATCCAGGTTAAGGAAATCCTGATAGAGGAGTCAAATGTGCAACCCGTTAATAGTCCAGTTACTGTTTGTGGAGACATCCATGGCCAGTTTCATGATCTAATGAAACTTTTTCAGACTGGAGGTCATGTACCCGAGACGAATTACATTTTCATGGTAAACTTACACTAGATATGGATTGTTGCGGGTTGATTTTCATGAACTTCCAGCCACTACTCTGGTTAAGTCATTCTGTTGTAAGATTTTTTTTTTTGGTTTTGGCCAGGGAGATTTTGTTGATCGTGGATACAATAGTCTAGAAGTATTTACAATTCTGTTACTCCTTAAAGCAAGGTATGGAGCGGAACATTTATATGCAATTTGATATTACTTGTCCATAGTTGGTTCATGTTTGTTTTCTGCACCAATCAATGGGCTTATTTGTTGACTGGTATTTCTTTGAAAAGCTAAATTAGAAAAGGCATGATTCTCTTGCTGTCAGTTTGAAGGTTTTGGCTTGAAAATAATGCTATGACCTGAGAACCTTGTAAAGTTCATGTTTCTTTCACTTGTCCAAAAAAAAAAAAGACTGAACACCATTTGTTAAGCCCAACAGGATTCTGAAAAAAAGACTGAACACCATTTGGCTGGGTATCGTGTTTTGCCCCAAATGTTCTTATAGTTCCCCTTTACCTTTCCACTTTATGTAAAGTTGTTACCTCATGTTCAAGATGGATTCACATTCACATTATCCATGCTGCTTCAGTTAACCAAATGCTCATGTTGCTTACTGTCTGGATTTTCTTTGTTAAAAGGTGAAATGACATTCATTCTTAATTATCTATATTTCCTGGCTTTTTACTTTTATCAGGTACCCAGCCAACATTACTCTGTTACGTGGAAATCACGAGAGCAGGCAACTAACACAGGTAACGGATACTATCCCTTAAAACTGCATGTGTAGTGTAGGCGATAGATGCTTGGTCTCATATATGTGGTCAAGATCTCTACCTCATACTTGCCCCCTTTGCCTCTCTCTCTACAACAACAACCCAGTATATTCCCACATAGTGGGGGTTTGGGGAGGGTAGTATGTACACACACCTTACCTCTACCCTGGGGTAGAGAGGCTGTTTCCAAATAGACCCCCGGCATCCTTCCCTCCAAGAACTTCCCACCTTTGCCTCTCTCTCCCCCTCAAAATCTTTTTTTCTTGAAAAGGCAATTGTTTTTGCCATCATTGTGGTGCTTGATTAATCATTTGAGAGATCCTGGGCTATAAATTATGCTTCATGAGGGTTTTTCTCGTCATATAAATGGTGTCTGGACGGGTTTCTGAATTTTTCTTATTTGTGTTCCTCTAGTGAATACTTATGGCCACATTATTAGTTAGTTGTTGCGCTATTTTGAATCCTACCTTTGAAGTTATAGTAAGGTCCTTGAGGATGGTTAATTGCAACGGGCAACTGGTGTTTCTTTTTATGCTTCAAAAAAGATTTCTCAGTTCAGATTTCTGGCTATCTTTGTTATTAAAGGGACATTCAAGTTTGCACAGACAGCACTTTGAATGTAAATGTTTATATTTTGAATTTTAGTTCAAGGTTTCTTTACTATTGCTGTTAGTGGTGTTACCGCCGATAATGCTGCTGCCAATGGCTTTGTTCCCTTCCCCAATAGGGAATTTTTTACCCTCGTAGTGAAGATACATGCATGTGTGAAGGAAGCATCCTAGAAATGCTATTTTCTTATCAGCTTTGCTTTTTACGTGTTATAATAGGTCTATGGATTCTATGATGAATGCCAAAGGAAGTATGGAAATGCAAATGCTTGGCGGTACTGCACCGATGTTTTTGACTATCTTACTCTCTCGGCAATCATAGACGGAACAGTATGTTCTAGCGCTCTAGTTAAACATTGACCACTTGCCATATTTTCTAATCCTATTATTGTTTGCCTTTCTTTCCATACAGGTATTATGTGTCCATGGTGGTCTTTCTCCTGATGTTAGAACTATTGATCAGGTCTGTTGACTTGGACTGTTTTTATGGTTTTGCTTCTTTTTTAAGCAAGTTTCAAATTATTCAAGTGCATGGATTTGATATATCTTCACTGTACTAGAAAGAAATCAACCCTTTTTTTACTCCAATGGGCTCCAATGCAGTCATGTGTATAAATGAAGGAAAGAAGGTGAAAATGTTGCAAGTTGCTTATGTTGTGTAATTGAATGTCTCACAACTTGTTGCGTGTCTGGAGATGCTTTTAGTAAAGTTTTTCTAATTTTATGTTCCTCTAATTAGCAGCATCTTTCTTCTGTATTCAATATGTGGGTGCATCTAGAGTTAATGATTCTTCTTTCTTTGTTAATGATCTGGCAGATCAGAGTCATTGGACGTAATTGCGAAATTCCCCATGAAGGGCCTTTCTGCGACCTTATGTGGAGTGACCCCGAAGATATTGAAACATGGGCAGTAAGTCCTCGAGGAGCAGGTTGGCTTTTTGGATCCAGGGTTACCACTGAGGTATGTAAGTTTAAAGTATTAATTATAGTATTGATTATTGTTTCAAATAATAATATCAGTCATGCTTTGCAGTTTAATCATATTAATAAACTGGATCTAGTTTGCCGAGCTCACCAACTTGTCCAGGAAGGTTTGAAGTACATGTTTCAGGATAAAGGACTGGTGACAGTGAGTAACCTATTCTTTATTGTGTGGTCATCTGTTGTATATCATATAATGAAATTGTGTCACCATTACCTTTTGTACATGCAGGTCTGGTCTGCTCCCAACTATTGTTACCGATGTGGAAATGTAGCTTCAATATTGAGCTTCAATGAGAATATGGTAGTATTGCTATCATTTTCACGCATTATTTACCTTCTACTAGTTAGCCGACTTGAATTTCAGGATTATTTAGCAGTGACCTTTCTGTTGCTTGATTCTCTGCTATCATTGAGTTTGACCTATTCAACTGATATATGTGTACAATTAGTCTGCCAAGTGCCAATTATATTGTGAGCACACTAGCACAGGAGAATTTTGTGTCTAGGACATAATGTCACCCTGATATAGGAGAAACTTATTACTCCCTCTGTTTCATTTTGTGGCTTAGTTTGATTAGGCACGATGTTCTTGAAGTGTAGATGAGATGAATCATAGGACGTACACACATAAGAGTTTATGGCCCACTTTTGATGCCTGAAGCATTTTGGTTGCGCTAGGGATGGAAATGAAACTTTTAAGATGAAGGAACTGGAGGTGCATGTGGTGTTGGAATAGTAAGCTAGGTGATAGAAAAAATGGATAAGAAATGAAGCATACTAGGCAATTGTTATGTTGACTTGTCCTGTGGTCCATGTCACCAACAATCTGGAATATATTGTTACTGTTGTTTCTCTTTATCCAATCCCCGTTTACTTGGCATTTATAATTCTGGTGCTTTTGCTCTCTTTATTTCCTTGCAGGCTGCCGCTTTCTTTTCTAATTTTTTTATGATTTTATCAGGAGAGAGAGGTAAAGTTCTTCTCTGAGACAGAAGAAAACAACCAGATGAGAGGTCCCAGGACAGGAGTACCCTATTTCTTATGAGTGGAACTTTCGATATTTCTTCTGGTGTTATTTCTGCACTTCATCAGCCCTCATTAATGGAAACTGTAAGGGAAACTGTCTACCTGGAGGGGACTGAATACGTCGTTTCACAAGATGGTGGTACATGCCCTAGCTTGTCTGGGTGACCCTGCTGGCTCTGAATAGTTTGTGCTATGATTTACAATGGCCTTGAATGCTGCTCCCCATCTGTTCCATTATTATTTTTAACCTGTGTCATATTGGTGATTTGTACCTTGACCAGATTACATTCTTTAGGTTTCTTGCTTGCATTTGGCTAGATTTACATTTTATTTTCTCGTCATCTTTTAACTTGGAGATTATTGTTCATTTACAACTCAAAATGGGATAAAAGCTGGATATATTATGGGGCTAATCAGTGTGACCTCCTTTCATTTTCAACCTAGTAACGCTATTTGGAGAGACCTCCTTACATTATCTCAAGTTCTTTGATGTCGTTATTACCTGTATTTTTGAGATACGGTTAATTGGTATGTTAGGGACACTGCCTATCATTTTTCTTTTTTGGATAATCCATTAAGCAGTGTACAAGTTGCCCTAATCTAGATTGAGCGGAATCAATCTATGCAAAGCTGCCTATCATTGCCTAGTTATTTTAGCCATTCGCGAAACTCTTTTTTTGGGGCTTAGAATTTAATGCTTGGCAATGAGGTTCTGTTTCCTCGTAAACGTGATCGTTGTTCTCTTTTCTGAACCGAAGCCGTAAGAGTTTATATCGCCCGCTATTCAATTATTAGAAAGCATAACATAGAAACTAATTATCAAATTGCAAACTGATTCACGCTTTCATCAATTCTTTGCAAAATGGAGCGCTGTTTAAGTTGCGTACTTGTAGATATTAATTCTTTGCAAAATGGGGGCGATGTCCACAAATAGCCACTATCAGCACTTGTCTTTATTTTAAAGTCAGTGTTTTAATATCTTTAGTTTTTAGCCACCGGTTTAATAAACTTATACCTGACTGGAAGAAAACACTCTTTTGCTATAACTTATACCTTCTTTATAAAGAGCATTAATATGGCGTTGGTAGAAATCAACCCTCTAAGCATCGTTGACACCTTTTGCAACTTCATTAATATCAGACTCACTCATTCCTGATGATAATGTCAAACGAGTTTCAAATTAGGATGAAAATCGGAGATGATATTCAGTAAACACTAAAGTCATGATTTAATATATATATATATATATATATATATATATATATATATATATATATATATATATATATATATATATATATATATATATATATATATATATATAAGTTCAATAAATTAAATTTTTTACTTACCACACTCTGTGTAAACAGTTGGGTTCTTGTAATAATTTTTGTGTAAACGAGAAGCTTTTCAAGTCCCATTGGAGCAACAAAGAAAATGAGATAACTTTAAATATAAAGTTAAGGACTCTCGGTCCTGAACTTTTGAACGTGTAATTCGAACTTAAGGACTGTCTCTCTTTAACTTTTGAACCTGCATTTCAAACTTAAGGACTCCTATTCTTAACGTTTGAATTTTGAACTCAAAGTTAAGGATTACATGTCCTTAACTTTTGAACGTATTATTCAAACTTAAGGACTGTCTTTCCATACCTTTTTAACCTGCAAATCAAACTTAAGGACTTCTGTCCTTAACTTTTGAACTTGAAATTCAAAGTTAAGGACAGACAGTCCTTAAGTTTTGAACTTGAAACAATAACTTAAGGACTACCTGTCCTTAAGTTTTGAACTTAAAACTATAAGTTAAGGACCGCATGTCCTTAACTTTTGAACCTGAAACTCAAAGTTAAGGACAGAAAGTCCTTAAGTTTTTAACTTGAAACAATAACTTAAGGACCGAATGTCCTTAACTTTTGAACCTGAAACTCAAAGTTATGGACAGAAAGTCCTTAAGTTTTGAACTTGAAACAATAACTTAAGGACTGCATGTCCTTAAATTTTGAACTTGAACTATAAGTTAAGGACTGTCTGTCCTTATCTTTTGAACCTGCATGTCGAACTTAAGGACTCATGTCCTTAACTTTTGTAAAGTTGAGGAAAAAGAGTCCTTAAGTTTTGAACTTTGAAATCAAAGTTAAGGACTGTCGGTCCTTAACTTTTGAACGTGTAATTCAAAGTTAAGAATTTTGAACTTGAAACTATAAGTTAATGACTCCATGTCCTTAAATTTTGAATCTACATGTCAAACTTAAGGTCTCATGTCCTTAACTTTTAATCTTTTTACTCAAAAGAAACAAAAACAAGGTAAGAAGAAAGAAATTTTGAAAATTCAAACATCTGCTCAAAATTTTGAACATAGAGAATTTAGCAAATAAGTATTGAGGATGATGTCATTCATAAATACTTTTGTTAGTGTTAGTATAATGTAAGGCTTACTTACCCAGACCCCACCTGGTGGGAGTATACTGGGTTGTTGTTGTTGTTACTTACCCAGTGACATCCTATACTATATATACCGAGTGACTAAAGCAACAAATCCAAAGAAAAGCTCAACTACTACGCTATATATTAATAGGGAAACCGAAATCCAGAAAATTCTTTTGAACTTTGACCACGAGCTAATTTGGCTGCAACTTCATCATTATGATAATTCTCCGTCTTTGCATATTATTGATGGAATTTGGACGATTTTGGAGGGCTTTTCACATTTACCATACTGCGCTTGATACACTTCACCTTCATTGCATCTTTCTTTTTGCGAAAGGTTTTGGGAATATAACCATTGAAGAAAGGGTAAAACTATCTTTTTCCTATTAGCAGTGATTATGCTTCAGCTGTGGATCATGCGCCCTCCGTAATAGGTACCTGCAGTCATCAATTAAATTTTTATAGAGACAGTTGTTAGATTTTAAGAGGTTTAGTAGCTCCATGCAATCTGTTTCTATTACTAATGGGAGGAGATTCTTTTCTAGAGCAGTTTTGAGTCCATGGATGAGGGCTAGTATTTCCATGTAAATATTGGTGGCATAGTTTAAACCCATATTGAAGCCTAGTATCAAATTCCCTTTTTCGTCTCTAAATACACCTCCTAGTTCTCCTGTTCCTAGGTTTTCGGTGCAGGCTCCATCTATATTAAGCTTATAAACATTAGGACTGGGGGGTTCCCATTTTATATAAATGATTTCTTTCCTAGAGCTTTGCAAATTATTTCTTGCCAAGTAAAGGAATTCAATAGCTCTGTTGATGGAATGACTTTTATTAATGTGAGTCGTCTTTTTACCGAAGAGAATACCATTTCTAAAGTTCCAGATATACCAAATGAGGAATGGGAGAAAGTCTGACTAATTGAGGAGACTATCAAAAGGTTCCTTTGACTGGAGCTTCTTTTTAAGCCAGATTAGAAGGAAGTCTATTCCTTTTGAATTTTGGTCGAAGTGGTGTTTTAAGTTAATTTGAGACCAGATTTATCTAGAGTAGTTGCATTGGAAGAGGATGTGTTCTATGTTCTCTGACTCCTTATTGCAAATGTTACAAATATCATGTTGATATATCCCTCTTTTTCTTAACATTGCCTTAGTAGGCAGTCTATCCCAGAAGATTGTCCATAGGAAGAATTTTAGTTTATTTAAGGCATTTAGTTTTCATAACCAGTTTCAATCCTTTGTATTATCTGTTGATTCTGAGACAACTTCGTAAGCTGCTTTTATAGAAAAACAGTTGTGATGTTTGGAATTCCATGTGTAGGTATCCATGAAAGGTCCACTTTGTTTTATGTAGGTCCAGTTTATTTTTGAGACTATGTCCCAGGGAAGTTCGCAGGGAAAATGGGTGACTTCAAAACTATCATCCTTAATGATGCAGTATAATTTTTTGTTGAGTTCCCCCGCTTGAACAGGTCCATGGATGGATTCCCTAAGTGTTCCTGCTTGGTTAATCCAATTATCTTGCCAAATGTTAATATTTTCTCCATCCCCTATTTCATTACCTTTCTTAATGACTTTCCAAGTGTGGGAGTCCGTATTCGTATTCTTCTGGTGATTGTATTTATTGTGGATAATTTTGGCCCATATTATCATTTTCTTCTTTGAATCTACATGCTAGGGCTGCATTAAAGGAAGAGTTTTTTTATGTGGGAGTTAGGTATATTCCTAGGTCTCCTTGCTTCTTAGGCATTGTGACTATACTCCATTTAGCTAGATGGCATTTTTTTTTGCTTTCCGTGCTTCCCAGAGGAAGTTATGCTGGATTGTATCAATCTTATTTAAGATAGTTTTGGGGAGGTCATAGATCTGCATTACGTGGTTTGGAATTGCCGCTAGGGTGGCTTTTATGAGCGTTGTTCTACCCGTTATATTAAGGAATTTAGTTTTTCAGCCATTTAGCCTACTATTCAGTTTATCGAGGGGTTTGAGTTAGGTATAGGGAAGCCTAGATACTTTCCAAAATTATCAGTATAGTTCACAGAGAAGCAACTACTTATGTGGATTTTTTGGCTTAAGGGAGTATTTTTTGAGAATACAATTTTTGATTTCTCAAAATTTATGAATTGGCCTGAACTTAGTACTATTGATACTTTTCTTGAGTATTATTTATTTATCTTTTATTTTTAATTAATTCAAATGTAACTATCATTACATTATCTCCATCCCCTCTTTTCGTACGTCTTCTTTACTATAATACTTATACGATTAGTTTTCAATTTTTGTATTTTATTAAAAATTTAAATATTGTAATATTAGATTCATTTCATTTTTTTATTTTAAAATAATTTTAAAACTTCAATTTGAAACTATTCCCAATTTGAATGGATATTTTTTATTATATACTTTAATTTTTTATTATATTCAATTTTTGTTTTATTTTATTTTAAAATATTTGTAAAATTCTAACTTGAAACTATTCCCCAATTTGAATGGATATTATTTATTTATTTATTATTATAGCTAATTATAAGATATCTTTATTGATAAATTCAAATAGGGTAATCAATTAATTTAAAATTTAAAATTTAATTTTTTTAGTTAGAAAGGGAGTCACCAAAACTACACCCCAAATTGAACAGGTAGTTTGTTTTGTTTTTGTTTTTTAATATTTTCATCTTTTACTTTAGCTAATTTAATTTTTCTTATTTTTTTATTTTTAATTTAAAAATAATTTTAAAACTCCAACTTGAAACTATTTCTCATTTTTAATGTCACTTGAAAAATATTTTGTCTTAACAGTTCCACTTGACTTTTTATATTTTTAATTTTTTTCATTTTAAATTAATTTTAAAACTCCAACTTGAAACTAATCCCCAATTTGAATAGGTATTTCTTTGTATAAATATTTCCGTGTTTTATTATAGCTAATTTTTTTTTTATTTTAAAATATTTCTAAAGCTCCATTTTGAAACTACTCTCCAATATGAATGGGTAAATTTTTTTCGTTTCATTATAGCTAATTATAAGATATTTGTATTTATTAATACAAATAGAGTAACCAATTAGTTCAAAATTAAAAATTCAAAAGATTTATTTACTTATAAAGGCAGTTTATTTGTCTTAAAATTCCAACTTGAAACTACTCCCAAATTTGAATTGGCAATTTTTTTTAATTTCATTTTTATTTAATAATAATTTTAAAACGCAAACTTTGTTGGAGATTTGTCCTAAAAATCTTTACTTGGCATCTTATGATTATACCACTTTGCATCACATAATTATTTATAAGGGTGTAAATTTCGCGGTTCCGAACCGGAACCGCGGCCCTAGCGGTTCTGCCGGTTCCGGTGATTCCGGTTCTGGCGGTTCCCGGGAACTGTGGCCGGGCGGTTCTACCCGTTGGAACCGCCAGAACCGGAACCGCCAGAACCGGAACCGGAACTGGAACCGGACCGGCTCTGGCGGTTCCAAACGGTTCCGGCGATTCTGTAACGGTAATTTTAAAAAAAAATAATTTCCAAACGGCTCTTTTTCAAAAGTAGCCGTTTGGAAGTTTAAAAAATAGCCATTTAGCCCCCAAACTTTAATTTAACCCCAAACTTTACATAATTACACTATTTCCCATTTCTCAACTACAAATACCCCCTCATTCTTTCATTTTTATTCACCAATTCATCAATATCTCAAGCTCTCTTTCAATCTTTCTAGTGCAAGTGCTTAATTTACTGTTGCAAATTCGTGAAACATTGTGAAGTTGTTGAATTGAAGTTTTCAAGTGTTCAATTTCAACGATTTTCAATTTTCAAGAAGTTGTTCGTCAATCCGGTAAACTCGTTTCAACTCTTACGTGCTAAGAATATTTTTGTGTGTTGTTATTTTGCTTAATTATAATTATTATGGCATTTTCGTTGAAAAATATGTTGGGTAAAGGAAAATCTAAAACCGGTGAAAGTAGTCGCCAAAATACTACCCCTCCCCCGGCTCCCCGACCTAGAAAAGATAAGCAAGTTCAAAGTAGTAGCCAACCTAGAAATCCTAATGAACCCTACGGAATCCTTGATAGTGATCACCCGTGTTTTCAATTTAGCAATATTGATTTTCTACATGATGTAGCAGTTAGTGATAGAATAGACGATGATATTATGAATGCTCTTTATCTTAATGCACCTATCTTAGAGGGAAATAATGATGATGATGATGACGAAACCCAAGCTCCAGTAGATTTAGATGATACACCTACTAGTCATGCTCATAACTTAGGTGATGAACCGGAACACCCACCCGTACAAACTCCCACTTTTAGTAGACAACCTCCTAAACGTTCAGAAACATCATTAGTTTGGCAATTTTTTATTCAACTAAAAGAACAAAATAAGGCTAAGTGTAAATCTTGTGGGAAATTACTTGTTCATAGGTATACTGGAGATCGTAGCGGCACGAGTAGTTTAGTTAAGCATATAAGATTACACCCTAGCGATAAGGCTAGATATTTACAATTGAAAGCGCAACAAGAGGGGCGGACAAGTGCTGATTCTACAGTTAACCCAAGTACTGGTTCAAATCTAGTTCAACCAGGAATAAACACAGTCACCGGAGGTATATTATATTATGATCTAAATAAGGATCGTGAAGAATTAGCTAAAATGATTACTGTTATGTGTTTGCCTTATTCTTTTGCTTCTAATCCTGCATGGATTCATTATATTAGAAGAGTATTTAATCCTACATATAAAGGTTGGCCTCGCGCCACAGTTAAGGCCGATAGTTATAAATACAAGGATGAATATGAACAATACTTGCGCTATTTATTTACCCATATAACTAATCGTATGTCTATTACAACTGATATTGGTAGAAGTAATAATGATTGTGATTATCTAACCGTAACCAGTCATTGGATAGACGAAGACTAGACAATGCAAAAACGCATTATTGCATATAGAATAATTAATTCACGGCACACGGGTAGGTTTATTGCTAATACTTTTTCAGATGTATGCAGATATTTTTGTTTTAGTGATAAAATAATGTCAATTTCCATGGTTAACGCTTCTAGCAACAATAGTGCAATAGGTATGCTAACTAGAACACTTAATCCTGCTTTTACTAATATTTTTTATGTTAGATGTATTTATCATATTTATCATTTAATTGTTGGTGATGGTATGAGAATATTAAACATAGAAATTGAAAAGGTTAAAATGGCTCTTAATTGGCTATTTTATTCAAACCGTAGAAGTATACTTAGAGAATATTTTAAAAAGTGTGACGAATATGGCCTTAGAGAAAGAAAGGTTCCTAAACCTTGCCCGACTAGGTGGAACTACATGTATGAAAGTTTAGTAGTAGCGTACGAATATAGAAACCCAATTAACGTTACGTATTATTCTCGGGATTGTGGGGAGGAAGATAATGACATGCTAACTACACAAGATTGGACTAACGTTAAAATTCTTTTAGATTTTTTAGAACATTTTCATGTGGCTACAAATGCTTTATCTGGCCAATATTATCCAACTATTTCTAGCTGCTTAGTTTATATTGCTGCACTTGCTAATTTGTTTGTTGATTTTAACGAGGGAGGGGAAATTTATGAAATTGCAATAACTGAAATGAAAAAGAAGTTAAAAAAATATTTTTTTCCAATCCCTCCTATATTTGGTGTGTCTGCTATGTTAAATCCTACTATGAAATTAGGAGGTCCTCACTTTTGGTATTTTACTATTTATCAAGCTTTAGATTTTTCAGAAGTAGAAATGGCTACACTATTGCGAAAGCATCAATTAAAGTGAATGCTCAAACTGTTTATAATGCTTATAAACAGGCGTTAGAGCATGCTAGGCCTAATATTCCAACCCCTACTTCGTCTACATCACAGGCGTCTAAAAGAGCTACTGGCTTAACAGCTCTTAAATCGTGGACGGAGTTGGGGGGTACTCAAGGGGAAAATTTAGATGAAATTTCCCATCTAAATGAGCTTCAAGTTTATTTGTCGCAGGGACTAGAGAATGAGAATCCAGACGGCTCTTTCGACCTTTTGGATTGGTGGAAGACAATGGAAAAATATTTTCCCGTTCTTGCAAGGATGGCTCGGGATGTTCTGTCGATTCACGCGTCAACTGTTGCATCGGAGAGCGCTTTTAGTCAAGCAAGACTACAAATAGGTGATCACAGAGCGTCGATGCGGGACAACTTGGAAAAATCAGTGCTTTTTCGAGATTGGATCCGCGCAGAAAGAAGGAACTTTGGGCTAGCTGAATCACAACCAGAAATAGATGAGTGCTATGAAGAAATGCTAGCAGAACTTGCTCAGGAAACATCTTCACCCGGAAGTGGTGATGAACAAGCTTCATTTCCACCACCGCCAACACAACCACCTCCAAACCTTGAAGGTTTTATGAGATTTGTTAGAAATAATACATAAATTATGATGTAACTTGTACATTGGCATGTCTTCTTTTAGTTTTTTTTTCCTTTTAATGGTGGTATTAGTACCATGTTGTGCTCATTCCATTGGGGGAAGGAAGACTAAGAAAGATATGCCATTTGGGTCAATAAATATGCTCTTTATCATATCCTTGAATATCTTTTGTCTCAATATTTCTTTATCAATATATACTACTTATATACAATTTATACTAATTACTAACTACAACACAATATACACTACTTATATACAATATATACTACTTATATACAAAATATACACTACTTATACACAATATATACTAATTACCAAACACAATATATACTATACTAATAACATAGTACACCATATAAAATATATTCTACAATATACTAATGACTACTATACAAGATATTGATTTAAAAAAAAAATTCAGAACCGCCAGGAACCGCCGGAACCGCCAGAACCGCCGGAACGGGAACTGCCAGAACCGGAACTGGATGGTACCCGGAACCGTATGGTAGCGGGAACCGCCAGAACCGCCAGAATCGGAACCGCAGGCCCAAATAGACCCAGAACCGGAACCGGATACAACCTTAATTATTTACTTCTCTTTTTCTCCTCAATTTAATTTGGCAATTTTTATTTATTTATTTCTATTTTTATTTTAAAATAATTTTTAAAATTCAAATTGAAATCACACCCAATTTTGACTTGCCATTTTCTTATTTCTTTACTTTTGTTTTTTATTTTAAAATAATCTTAAAACTCCAAATTGAAGCTATTCTCCAACTTGAATGTAGTTTTTCTAATTAATATTTTTGTTTTTTAATTATAGCTAATTTAGTTTTTTCTTATTTTCCATTCTTTTAATTTTAAAATAACTTTAAAACACTAACTTGAAATTATTCCCCAATTTGAATGGCTAATTATTTTTTTTATTTTCATTTTTTAATTCTAATATAGCTAATTATAATGCATCTAGATTTATTAATTCAAATAGAGTAACTAATTAATTCAAATTTAAAAACATTTTTTTAGTTAAAAAGGTAGGTTATTTTGTTTTAGCAATGCCACTTGGCTTTTTGTGGTTATGCCATTTATCTTAATAATGTGCTTTTGCCACTCCTTTTATTATATATATAGATAGATTATTTTAAAACTCCAAATTGAAACTATTCCCCAATTTGAATAGGTAGTTTTTTAATTAATATTTTAAGGTTTTTATTGTAGCTAATTTAATTTTTATTATATTATTTTTTTTATTTTAAAATAACTTTAAAACACCATCTATAAATTGAGGAGAAATTGCTTTCTAATAGAGATAGATTTGCATGGATTAGCATAACTAGAATCTGTTTTATTTATTATAACTATAATATTGTCCAATGAGATAACCACTTTTTAGCGTCAGAGGGGTCATTTTTATTTTGTCAGGTATAAACTTTTTTATAATACAAAATAAGTCTCTTTGTTAATAATTCTTTTGCATTTTGTCTATAGGCACAGAAAGCTTTAGAATGTGAATTCTTCAATATTTATCAAACAAATATATTTTAATTATGAACTTGATGATAATATTTTTTTTTTTAGAGATTCACACAAATAGGTTATTTTTGTCACTATAATGTCTAAATAAGTTGTTCGGAGGAGGGGCTCCGATGCCCCGGTGAGGAGCTGCGAGCGGTTGGAGATTGTTGGTGGTCGGCGAGGGAGAGGGAGGCCTAAGAAGCATTGGGGAGAGGTGATTAGGCAGGACATGGCCAGAATGCAGGTTACCGAGGACATGACTCTTGATATGGGAGTCTGGAGGTCTAGAATCAAGATTGTAGGTTAGGGGCTCATAGGTGATTAGTGTTTTAGTATGGTAGTTCCTGCTTGATATTACTGCATGCGACTGTATTTATGTTGCTTATGTTTTCATAACTATTTACGTTACTTTTGTGGGAAAAAAAAATAAAAATATCCCCAACCAAAAATATTTGATTGTTCCCAATGCAATTATGCATTTCAAGCCAAAATAAAAGAGGTGCTCCGGCGCACATTAGCACTTCAATAGAACAGTGCTATTGCCGGCGTACATTAGCAAGGAGTAATTGACGCCGGAAATGGCTCGGAAGAGACGGAATGCTGCTCCGGTCGTCCATGCAGTCCCCCCTAAGCTTGTTACACCTGAACATGGCATCACTACTACACTTGAACCTCTTACATTTGGTAATTTTTTACCTTTGAAGTATCAATCGAAGGATCAATTGCATGCAGATGGAAATGAGAATCGAGTGCAAGGTATTGAAGAAGTGAATGATACAACAGTAAGGACATTGCAATTTTCAGAAGTTATGGATCCAAAAAATGCAGTACCAGAGGTTTTTGAAGCTGTTGACACAGAAAACCCAAAACCTACAATGGCGGAAGTAGTCAGAGGCAACAGAGATGTGCAAATGGGTAAGCCTTTATCATTTGTTCCTCCTACTTTGAGAGATGGTAAAAAGGTAGTGCAGATTTGTGAAGAAGATCTACAATGCACTGATTGGATTTGTAATTGGAGATAGACCTAGTGAACAAAATATGGAAAACTTTGTTAGCCATATTTGGAATTTTGTTACTAAGCCTCAAATCCTTATGCATGCTGAAGGTTATTGTATTTTTCGATTCAATAATGCTGAAGACAGGGATACAGTCATGCAAACTGGTCCATATACATTTAGAAGTAAGCCAATGGTTCTAAGACCTTGGGAAATTGATTTCAATTTTCAGGCTAGTGTGCTGAGCACTATACCTATTTGGATTCGATTTCCAGGTCTGCCTGTGGGGTATTGGTCCACAGAGGTGCTGAGTAAGTTGGCAAGTGCTATTGGGAAACCATTGTATACTGATAAGTATACTGCTCATTATGACAAAATTTCATTTGCTAGAATCCTTGTTGAAGTTGATGCTGCATATCAACTTCCTGATGAACTGGAAATTGATACACCTTTTGGTTCTAAAATCCAGTCTGTTGAATATGACTGGAAGCCTACCTTTTGCAACCACTGCCTTAAGTTTGGTCATGACACAATTGAGTGTTGGTATTCTGCTGGGAATTCAGACAATCATGTGAAGGACCAAAAAGACATAAGGAGAGAGAAAGCTAAACAAATGCAGCAGGGGAAGCAAAAGAAGAAGGAATGGCTAGTAAAGAAGAGTGTAGCAACTGATGGAACCCAAAAGCAGGCTGAGGAAGATGTTAATCCACCAGTTGCAATAGTGCAGACTGATCAGATTTCAAGCAAGGTTGATGATCAAGCTAATGTAGAGTTGAAGGAGCAAGTGAATCCTGCAAGTCATTTGAGTGAAACAACTACTAGTAGTGATCAAATGGCTAGCATGGGTACTAGAGGAAAAGGAATCATGGAAGTTATGGGAAGAAGAGGGCAACTATTTGATCCTGGGCCTTCTTATAGTTTGCCAAATATTGATCCATGATAGCAGTCACATGGAACATTAGGGGACTTAACCAGTCCCCAAAGCAGAAGGAATTGAAGCAATTCCTTAATGATATAAAGTTGATATAATTGGTATACTGGAAACAAGAATAAAGGAGCATAAAGCTAAGAAGATATTTGACAAAATTGCAAAGGGCTGGATGTGGCAATGCAACTATACAAAAGCTGTTAATGGGAGGATATGGCTATTATGGAAACCTTATGTTCAGATTCAAGGGGTGTTTCTTTCTGATCAGTTCATTCATTGTCTAGTGGGAGACACTAGAAGTCTAGTCAGATTTCACTTCACTATTATCTATGCTTACAATACTTCAATGCTTAGAACACAACTATGGAGGGATCTCAGAACAATTTCTATTCCTCAGCAAGATGCATGGCTTATAAGTGGTGATTTTAATTGTGTATTAAGCTCTGATGATAGAATTGGTTCTCCAGTAACTGAAGCTGAAGTAAGGGATTTCAAAAATACAATAGATGAGTTACAACTTACAGCTTTAAGAGCAACTGGATGGCACTTCACTTGGACTAACAAGCAAGATGCTGACTCTAGAGTTTATAGCAAGATAGACTGGGCATTTGGAAATCTCCAATGGTTACAGCAGTTTGGGCACTTGGAGGCTGACTACATGAATCCATTGATATCAGATCACTCCCCTATTCTAGTTAAATTTGGTGTATATAGGCCACTCCACCCTAAACCTTTCAGACTTTATAGCAATGTAATGGAACATGAGCAGTTTCATGAAATTGTGAAAAAAGTCTGGGAGAAGGTCTATTCTGGCACTCATATGCAACAAATTTGGAGCAAATTGAAGGCAGTTAAGCAGCAACTAAAGGGGTTAAATGACTACTTAGCCAAATATAAGCAGCAGATAATCCAGACAAGAGAGAGGCTTGATATTTTACAATTCCAAATGCAGACAAACTGTCTTTCACAGGAGCTGATTACTGAAGAAAGAAGATTACTAGAAGAACTTGACAAGTGGAGCAAAATTGAAGAGCAGGTACTGAGGCAAAAATCCAAAGCTACTTGGATTGAATGTGGAGATGCAAACACCAAGTATTTTCATGCACAATGGAGGATCAGGACAGGGCAAAACAATATTACTTCTATTCATACTGATACAGGTATCAAATTGACTGAGCCTATTGCTGTAGAAATGGAATTCTTCAAGGTATTCCAATCTCTAATGGGAGATTCTGTGATTGAACTACCCTGTGTGGATTCTAGTATTATGAGAAGTGGCAGATGTCTAACACTTGAACAACAAAGAATTCTTATTTGTCCAGTTACAATGGAGGAAATCAGTGCAGCAGTTAATGAGATGCCTAAGAATAAAGCTCCTGGAGTTGATGGATTTCCCATTGAGTTCTTTACAAAGAACTGGAAGATAGTTCAAGAGGATGTCCTTTCTGCTACAAAGGAGTTTTTTGAAACCTGTAAAGTCCCACATATGATCAATACAACTGCAATAGCTCTTGTTCCTAAGGTTAAAGCTCCTACTACAGTGAAGGATTACAGGCCTATTGCTTGTTGTACTACATTAAATAAGATCATATCCAAAGTTATAACTAATAGAATGAAGAGAGTAATTGGAGATTTGGTTGGGCCTGCACAGTCTGCTTTTATAGAAGGCAGGAGCATCATGGATAACATCCTTCTCAGTCATGAAATCTTTAAAGGATACTCTAGGAAAGGGGTTTCACCTAGATGTGTTCTTAAAGTGGATCTAAGGAAGGCTTATGATACTTTGGAGTGGGAATTCTTGAAGCAGATTCTCATTTCTTTGGGATTCCCTGCTAAATTTACTGATTGGATTATGGCTTGTGTTTCTTCTACCTCATTCTCTCTAGTAATGAATGGTGGCCTTACTAAACCATTCAATGCTAAGAGGGGTATTAGGCAAGGAGATCCTATGTCTCCTTATCTATTTGTTCTAGCAATGGAGTACTTGAATAGACTGCTACAACAACTGCATAAGGATGGAAATTTCAACTTCCACCCTAGATGCAGGAAGCTTAATATTTCTCATGTCTGCTTCGCTGATGATTTGTTAATGTTCTGTAGAGCAGATATGATGTCTATTCAAATCTTGCACAGCACTTTCCTCAAGTTCTCAAATGCTTCTGGTCTTCAGGCAAATGTAGGAAAGAGTGCTATTTATTTAGCAGGAATTCCTCAGGATACTAAAGAGATGATTATTGCTGCTCTTGGCTTCACTGAAGGGCAATTGCCTTTTAGATACCTTGGAGTTCCTCTGGATTCCAAGAAGCTATCCATACAGCATTACCTGCCTCTCATTGAAAAGATCACAGCTAGAGTTACTTGTTGGTCTGCAAAGCTTTTATCATATGCTGGTAGAACTCAACTAATTAAGGCTGTGATCTTTGGTATGCAGCCTTATTGGGCTCAGGTGTTTGTTATTCCTAAGAAAGTATTGAAGGCTATAGAGGCAGTTTGCAGATCTTATCTATGGACAGGCAAAGCAACCTTATCCAGAAGAGCTCTTGTAGCTTGGGATAAGGTATGTCAGCCTATCTCAACTGGTGGCCTTAATATTGTGAGAATGGAAGTGTGGAACAAAGCTGCCATAGCTAAATTGCTATGGGATTTGACAAGGAAGAAGGACTGCCTATGGGTTAAGTGGGTGCATACCTATTACATCAAGCATAGGTCCGTTGAGTCTGTAGCTTTGCCTTCAAACTCATCTTGGGTCATCAAGAAGATATTGGCCAGTAGAGCTCTCATGATGGAGAATATTCAGTTGCAAGGCAGTTTATTCAACAGGCTTCAATCTGTTTGTACGTTTGGAAAGTTCCAAATTCATAAACTCTATACTGCTCTTCTTCCTATATTTCCTAAGTTTCTATGGAGGAATGTAATGCTTGTATCATCTGCACTTCCAAGAAATAGATTTACTGTATGGTTGGCTGCTCATCAGAAGTTACCTACCATCGAGAGACTGCAGATCATGGGCATTCAAACACCAACTCTGTGTGCATTTTGCAAAGGATATGATGAAGAGTTCAAACACTTGTTCCTTGGATGTGCCATTACCAGTAGAGTTTGGAGGAGAATTTGTATATGGTTGGGACATCCTAGAACTACAGTATGCTGGGAGAATGAACTGAAGTGGATCTGTAATAATGCAAAGAGCAAAAGCTGGAAGAAAGAGGTCACTGCAGCTGCATTTGTGACCACTGTTGCATTGCTATGGAGGTACAGGAATCTGATCAGATTTGAAAGCAAGACCTTTGATGAAGATCAATGCTGTAAGGAAGTAACAATGCTGTTACATACAAGAAATAGGAATCGAAAGAAGTGGAAGGATAACTTACAAAATCTCAATGCATTTCCTTAGTTGGTTGAGAATTAGATGTTAGTTTGCTTTGTATATAACATGCTTAGTTAAGAACCAATTGTAACTAGAAGGAGAGGAATGAGTAGTAGAAGTCCATACTACTACATTAGGACTCATTGTATATTTTTTGATATCAATACACACTGTCAGTTAAGCTTTAAAAAAATAAAAAAAATAAAAATAAGTCTCACATCCAAAGTTAAAGTTTAATTCGTAGCTGGTCGCAATAAGACTTACCTTGCCACAGCTCAAACACGAATGTCTATTGGATATTCAAATCAATCACAAATAAAAAAGGGAAGAACAAATTGAGACTGCAACAAATCATCAACAACATAAAATAAAGACAAGTAGAGAAAAAAGAAACAATAAGAAAAAAAGCTCACATCGAACAATTCATCTTCTGCGCACTCTAATATCTAACGAGCAACAAATTAAATGACATAAATAATGATCTCTCAATAAATTAACTATTTAATACATAGATAAACAAAACAAAAAATGAACGTAACGAATTCTCACATGTGCAATATCTTGGGCTCATGTTTAGCATGGGCTCTTTTACTAGTTGTATACTATAAGCCTAACATTTTATAATTGAGCATGAGATGCTTTAATAGGTATTTGTTGCTTATTGGGACAGGAAAAAATCAGGTGTCATGCGGTAGTCGGTGAAGCAAATTCTCAACGATAATAAATCAGATAACAAAAGAGAAATCTATCAAAAGAGACACAAGCATTTAACGTGGTTCGGTCAACTGACCTACGTCCATGGTGGAGATGGACAATCCACTATATAAAAAGAGAGTACAAAATATTGAGAGAACAACCTCATGAAGAGGCAAACACAAGTGACATACTAACATTTGTCCCGTAAAGTTATCCCCCTACACACGACTCTCAAACCCCATATGGCTACATTGTGGATGATGCTGAATGAGAAGGATATATCTTCAATTCATAGAACTCCAAACCTTTTCCTACAAGAAAAGAGACTAGTTAAATACGAGAGATTTGAATTTCTTTATAAACGAAGAAAAACTCAATAAAGGTAATTAGATCGGGATTGGGATCAACTCCAGTACAAATTACTCCAGTAATTGTCAATGGAGTGTTTGATTAATACCACGTGTCGTCAACTGTTTAAACGCCATAGATTGCATTTAGCCCATGTATTAGGAAAAAGCTTCAAAATAAAAAACAAAGGAAGTAAACTAGCCAATACAACGTATCAAATGCTATAATATTACTCAAATTTTCATATCAATACAAACGGTCATGATTGAGTGGGAGACAGAGAAAAAATAAAGTAATAGAATTACAAATGAACATAATGTGAGAAGAGTAGTGTCTTTATTTAAGGTATATTTTGATTTGCATTTCTATTCAAAATCAAATGCAATTATCATATCTTTCCAACACAAAATTAAAAAACTTAAACATTGGCGTGGCTCGTCTCTTGCCTTTGACTGACGGAACCCAACGATCATGGCAACATAGAGAAAGTTTAAGTTTGCTTGAACTCTCAACTCTCAATGATTGAGACATTAAGGGGATAATATGGAAATGTTTTGGCACAAATTAAGGCTACATTTAAGTAAAATGGTGATCAACTTTATTCTGGAAAAAAGAAGCTCTCGTTCTTCAAAATGGTATTGACGATGACGTTCTCTCGAAAGTTAATGAAAATGAAAAATTGAGGCAACTGATGGAGTGGAGATGTATTTGGTATTCCATAATAAATTAGCTGGAAGCAATTTATACCATTTAAATGGTTAATAAGACGTGGCCAGAATTTGAGCGCGACAGGGAAACCATTATATGCTAAGTACTCAGAGGCGGATCTAGGATTTAGAGGTTGCGGCTGCCACACTATTTTACTAACATAGATATATTGCTATTTATACGATCAAATTAAGGTTTTCATTTGATCGGTTTGATCCAAGTTGAATTTCGGTTCGGGCTATTCATCTTTGCGAGTTATATAGGAAACCGAACACGCGAAAAGAATTGACATTAATAGTTATGACAATCTAGAGCAAAGTACAAACTTTCAAGATATTATTACATCACAAAAAATTGGAGAAAATAATTTGAATCAAAATTAATAACTATAACATTCTTGAGAAGATAAGAAAAGACTTACTAATTTAATGACCCTAGAAATTGGAACTAGTTTAATCCTGTATATTTAGCAAATTGTAAACAATGCCAATACATTAGGCATATTTACAACAATACATTTGACTGATTCTTTTCCTTTTCTTTTTCTTCAATTGACTGAGCAACCAAAAGAAACAACAACAACAACTACCCAGTATAGTCCCACGAAGTGGGGGTTTGGGGAGGGTAATATGTAGACAGGCCTTACCCCTACCCGAAAGGGCAGAGAGGCTGTTTCCAATCGACCCTCGGCTCATTGAAGGAAAAAAAAAAGGCATTAGTAACTTAAGCAGAAAAAGCGTATATAATTATCTAAACATAAGAACCATAAATAAAATAGCATGCAATAATATCAGAAAGTAACTACCATAAATAACTACCATTAGAGAGACAATCCAATACACAAATCCTCTATGGATAGCCCTGACAAGCCTCACCCAACCGCGGGTGAAGAGTACGAAAAACTCTAGGGGCCCCTATCCTACAACCCTGAGCAACCAAAAGAAAGTTAGGAAAAATTAAAAT
Source organism: Nicotiana benthamiana (assembly GCA_034376525.1). Lineage (NCBI taxonomy): Eukaryota > Viridiplantae > Streptophyta > Magnoliopsida > Solanales > Solanaceae > Nicotiana > Nicotiana benthamiana. Next base: position 61,189,004 of record CM067335.1, on the reverse strand, counting down.
AGAAATAATTAACACAATGCAAATATGTGCATAGTACATAAAGACTCGAAAAAGCAGATGTTGAGAAAAAGTTTTTGTCTATTTAATTTTGAAAGTTTGGTTGTTATGTGATTAAAGGAGTTGCTTTCTTTGGTTCAAAAATGAAAAGGATATTGTTATATTTTAAAAGGTAAAGAAAAACAAGGAAATTCAGAAGATGAAAATATATGAAGCTTAAAGCCTAAAATTGAAGCAAGAAATTTAAGTATTTAAGGTTGTAAAGCCCAAAACTGAAGCAATTAAAATGTTGAATGAGATTCGAACACGAGCACCAAATGTATGGTCGCTAATCCGGGTGCCATTGATTGGTATATATTAGATTTCTTCTATATATACCCAGAATTATATAAGTTTTGGCCGGGGATTGCGGGTGGCGTGGCACCCCGTACTCCCTTAATAGATCCGCCCCTGTAATTACTAGTAATAAATTTTGACGTGCACCAGATGTTAATTTCTAGCAATAAAATTAGGCGTGCAATTCTTTAATAACTTAATAATTATGATCGATAACTTATTATCTAAGTATTAAAAAAGATTTTAAAGAAAGAAAAAGCATTGAGCAGAGAGAGTTTTCGCAAAATAGGTGCTACGTGAAGGCAATGTGTTTGATTTAAGTCTATTTCATACTTTAAACTTTCTAGTTTTTTCTCAATTAAGTAGGAGCCAATGATCAAAAGGGTATTCAGACTTTAAAATTATAAAAACTTACATACAAAAATCAATATTAAGGGTGTCTTAGTAGTCAAAGAATTAAAGAAGAGTCTCAAACTCTCGGTTGCTATCGTGGAGTCATAGTTGACGACGCCCACTAATTTATCGAAATGATTATTGAAGAAGGTTGCGACTGAAAATATTTATATTTTTTCATTTGTAGAGCAATTTCGAACTCACATCACCCCCTAAAGGGAAGAACTAAAGTACTCTACTCAACCATTCCTCCGGTCAAGCTTTTGTGTTCAAGGGCACATGTAAATTATTTAAGGGGTCCCAACTGTATTTATAAATATATTTAAAATACATATACATAGTTTCTGCCGAAACTACGGGGTTTCGTGACCCCTCAAGAGGCAAGGTAGGCCCCCGTAGGCATGTGGCATTAATCAAACACTCCATTAACAATTACTGGAGCAATTTGTACTGGAGCTGATAAAAAAAGTCAATACAATAGTCAATGTAGAGAGCCAAAGAAGAAGAAGGAAGAAAATTTAGCAAATGTAATTGTTGAACAAGTCGATGATGCACTAATTTATTGTGCAGACAGTCCACTCGAATCTTACATTCTGGACTCAGGTGCATCCTTTCACTCTACATCATGCAAAGAATTATTGCATAATTATATTGCTGGGAAATCGGGGAAGGTTTATCTAGCAGACAGAGAACCTCTGGTCGTTGTTGGGAAAGTTGAAGTTCAATAAAGACTTCACAAGGCACGCTATAAAAATTACAAAATGTCCGACATTTTCGTGGCCTCAAGAAAAATCTGATATCTATGGGTCAGATTGACAGTGAAGGATATACAATAATATTTTGTAACGGATAGTAGAAGATAAAAAAAGGAAATTTAGTTGTGGCACGAGGCTTCAATAAGGGAACAATGTATGAAATTGCAATACAGAGAGTTACTATAACAACAGCTGATCATGGTCGTGATACAAACATTGTGGCACAAGGAGGCTCGGGCATATGAGTGAGAAGAGAATGAAGTTACTGCATCCGAAGAAAAATTGTCAAACCTAAAACATGTTGAATTAAGTTTCTTTGAAGATTGCATTTATAGGAACAAAAGAGAGTTAGTTTCTCAAAAGTGGGAAGAACGCCAAAGAAAGAGAAGTTGGAACTAGTGCATATAGATATGCGGAGACCAGCTCTTGTAACTTTTTTGAGAGGCTCATGCTATTACACCTTCATTGACAACTCCACAAGAAAGGTATGAGTTTATTTTTAAAAAATAAATCTGATGTGTTTGTTACCTTTAAAGGATGGAAAGCCGAAGATAATGAGACAAACCCAAAGTAAAAATGTCTAAAGTTTAACAACAGAGGAGAATATAATAGTCAAGAGTTCGCTCGTAGAATGGGATCATAATGATCAAGACAGTTCCTGGAACACAAGAACAAAATAGCATTGTTGAGAGTATGAACAAAACCCTGAATAATAAGCCAAGTATGAGAATAAATTCTGGATTGCCTAAGTATTTTTGGACTGATACTGTTAACACGACATCTTACCTCATAAACAGGGGACCCTTTATATCGCCGAATTTTAAAATTACTGAGGAGGTATGGACAGGAAAGGAGGTAACTCTCTCACATCTGAATTTTTTTTAGTTGTGTTGCTTATGTGCATGTAAAGTCTAAGAATTGAGATAAGCTTGATCCTAAAGCCAAGAAATATTTCTTTATGGGCTATGGTGATGATAATTTTAGTTATTGATTTTGGGATGATTAGAATAAGAAGTTACTAAGACACAGAAATATCACATTTAATAAAAATATGATGTACAAACAAGCTTGAAGTAGAACCATCCAGCGCCAACAAACAGACATCTGAAATAGTTGAGTTAGAAGAAATCTCAAAAAATGAAGTGGTAGAGGGATTACAATTGATTTTGAAATTGAAGATGAAGAGCTAGACGACAAAAATGGATTAGAACCAGAATCGGAACCGGAGCTAGAATCAAATACATAACCAAATTGGGAGTTAGGACTTGAATCAAATTCAAAGTCAGTTACTCCTGAACCTACATTGAGGAGATTTAAAAGAGTCACAAATGCTTCAGATAGGTTAGCTTTCTCTCTCCACTATTTACTCCTAACTGATGTTGGAGGACTAGAGCATTTTATTGAAACAATGCAAGTGATAAACTCTGATAAGTGGAAGCTAGCCATAAAATAAGAGATGAATTCTCTTTAAAAGGATAAAGCATGGATACTTGCAGAGTTACCAAAAGGAAAAAAGGCATTGCAGAACAAGTGGGTATACATATCAGTGTAAAGGAGAGCATGATGGTAAGAAGAGATACAGAGCACGATTAGTAGTAAAAGGCTTTCAGTAGAAGGAAGGAATTGATTACATCGAGATCTTCTCTCTTGTAGTCAAATTAACTACTATCAGGTTAGTGCTAAGTATTATAGCTGCAGAAAATTTACATTTGGAGCAGCTAGGTGTTAAAACTGCTTTCTTGCATGATGACCTTGACGAAGATATCTACATGAAGCAACTTGAAGGTTTTTAAGTTTCTGGTAAAGAAAACCTTGTGTGTAAGTTGAAGAAGGGTTTGTATGGTTTGAAACAAACTCCTCGACAATGGTACAAGAAATTTAATGGATTTATGCATAACAATGGTTTCACACAATGTGAGATGGATCATTGCTGTTATATCAAAAATCTTGATGAATCCTATATCATTTTACTGTTGTACATTGATGATATGCTAATTGCAAGATCTAGCATAAACGAGATCAACTTGGTTAAGCAATAACTGGCGAAGGAGTTTGAAATGAAAGAATTAGGACCAACTAAGCAAATACTTGGGATAGGGATTAACATAAACAGGTCTGAATGAACCTTAACATTGTCTCAAGAAAAGTACATACAGAAGGTACTAAGCAAGTTCAATCTTCATGATGCAAAGACCAGAAGCACTCAACTCAGAAGCCATCTTAATCTGTTGAAGAACCAGTCACCTAAGACATATGAAGAAAGAAAATACATATCTAAAGTTTCATATGCTTCAACCTAGGAAGTTTGATGTATGCTATAGTTTGCACTAGACCTGACATACTCTGTAGTTGTAATTGTCACTATATACATGTCAGATCCAGAAAAGGATTGGGAAGTGTAAAATAGACATTGCAATATCTCAAAGGCACATCAGGTATGATACATTGATTTAAAAAGAACAATAACAAGGTTTTGTTGATGCAAGTTTACGCGGCGATCTGGATAGTCGAAAAAGTACCACCGACTACGTGTTCAGCTTGGGTGGTACTGCTGCTAGCTGGATGTCCACACCTCAGAAAAGTGTTGCTCTATCTACCACTGAAGCAGGGTGTATGACAATCTCAGAAGTAGGAAAATAGATGATTTGGCTGAAGATTTTTCTTAAAAAGCTAGGTAAAAAGCAAGATAATTGTGAGCATTTCAGCGATAGCAGAGTGCAATTCATCTTGCCAAGAATTTAGTGTTTCATGCAAGATCGAAGCATATCCAGTTGAGGTATCATCATATCTGAGAGTTGATAAGTGAAGAAACTCTTTCCCTGCAGAGAATATCAGGATCAAAGAACCTATAAGATATGTTGACCAACGTTTTCGTTGTTGATAAACTGAGGCTGTGCACTACCTCAGTTAGCCTTCAAGACTAATAGCATGAAGGCGCCACCAAAGAATAGCAATACTTTTTTTCTTTTTTTTTTAAATTTCTTTCTTGATGTAACATAAGTTTGATGGAGATTGATAGGAGCAAACCTTTTGTATGTAAAAAAGAAAAGTAGACAAGAAAAAGAAAAGGAAAGTCAAAGAGAGGAAAAAAATAAGCGGAAGAATTCATCTTTGAATTCTTTTCTTATGATGTAACTGCTTGCGTCGGCAGGACATTCAAATGCCTATAAATGGGGTCTGCGTTTTCATTAGCAGATCATCCCTCAACTTATTCTTTCTCTTCAATTAATAAAGAGCTATTCTTTGTGTGGCCGTAGAATAGGCAAAAATTACCGAACCACGTAAATTTTATCTTGTATCGCCTTGTACAATTTATTACTTTTCTCTTTTAAATATTTTTTCCCTTCTATTAGCATTACACGCTTCCCAATACCATGATAAGAAAAATAAACACTAGTCTAACTCAACGCCGCAAGTAAGATTGTGTAAAATAATACTCCCTCCGGTCCAAAATAAGTGTGTTTTACTTTTAACACACCCATTAAGAAAATACTAAATTCTATACAAAATTACCTAGTATGACTAAACTACCCTTATTTAGTAAGTTAATGTGATGAGAGAGATTTTTTTTAAGGGATATGCACATAAGGGTAAAAGTAGAACCGAATTGAATTTTTTCTTGATTACTTAATTAGACACTTATTTTGGACCAAAATCAAAAAGTAAAACAGACACTTATTATGAACTGGAGGGAGGGAGTAACACATACCATCAACCTAAATGGGATCCTAACAACTTTAGCTACAGACTTTATCTAAGTAATTCAGGCGTCATAAGATGATTTAAATACTGCCTTGAGGTATGTAAACGTAATGATAAGTAGCGCAATGAGCATTTTCAGTGTTTAAAACAGAGAATATTTTATCTTTCTGGTCTTTGCATGTTAAAACAGAGAATATTTTATCCTTCAGTTAGAAGGAAAATGAACTAATACTGGGATCAACAATTCCCGAAAGAAAATACATAATTTCTTCTCGCAACTGGTTTTTGCATTAATCTCACAAATAAATCTTGCATGTTGAGTGAATAAAGATGATTTTTTTTTTCAAATATGAATATCCAAGCCTATCTTCATCTTTTGAGAAAACAGAGGTATGGTGGTGGCTAAATGAGATGTCAGTAACCATATCTTCAACTCTATATCATAGACAAAAACAAGGAATATCAGATTTTTCTGCTATGTAAGAAAGGTTTAAAGATGAGCATTGTCGTGGCAAAAAATGGATTATAATATGCCTTTCATGTTGGGCAATGGTGCTCAGCTGCAATTTACTTCAACGGCAAGTTTCTTTACTGTACTTGGACACAATTGCATGTTAAAATTCCCACTGGACATTTCTAGTGCACACTCATTTTGGTTTAGGCAAACCTGCAAAACGTAAAGAAAAACTGTGAGGTTATTACAGAAGAGAAAAATGATTTGTTACATGCTAGTTCATGATAAGAGCTTAGAAATCGCTCGTCAACTTAACCTATCACTTATGTTACTTTCTGGTATAGTTTATTGCTCAAGGCTTTTTTCCTTTTGTTCAGCCAAAAAAAGTCATGATTCGCGCAAATGGTTTTATCAGATACTTACCTTTTCGACTAGTGCTGCAGAATTTGGATCATGGCAGTCTCCTTGCGCGTAGGAGCCACATGTGCCAGTAGGATTTCCAAAGCTGGCAAATTTGACAGCAGAAATGTGAGTATTTGCGGGGCACTTCAACCTTAGATTTGCCCTGTTTTTATCATTCTTAATTTCACTTCCTTGCAGATATTCAACATCAAAGGAGGGGTGGTCCTCTGAAAGATGACCACAAGCTCCAGAGACCTTTCGCCTTGAGAATCTAATTTGAGAAGGATCTCCACCTGTCTCCTCAAAAATCACCAAGATATTTCCTGATGGCTTGAACCAAGATCGTGGCACATGATACCTAATTAACAAGCGAAATCTGAGAATTTCTACTTAAAAAACACGCATGTACTAAGAAAGAGCAAAGACCGAGCATTAAGGCACGCAAATTGATGATTTACTACTTCGAACACTACTGGTTCTATTGACAGATGGAAACAAAGAAGTGCTATTTTAGCAACTAAATAGGAATTTTAAATTTTTTAGGAATTCATGCAAAAAGCATTATGGACAGAGTTAGAGATAAGTAAAGTAAGCACTCATACTACTCATACTGTTCAGGCATGCATCTGGTCTTTACCATCTCTGTGTAGGTTCTCCACAGCCAGTGTCACATTTATCAGGGTTAAATTTGCCTCTGTAGTCGCACTGAGCAACACACTTCTCAAGTTTAGAACTTTTCCTCGGCAATATCTGCCAATTTCATGTCCATTCAACCAAGCCAGTCCTTTTCCCATATGAATCATATCAAGTGCAACAGGTTCGTCACCAGGAGGCGCATCTACTACTGCCTGGAATATAGCATAGAAGTACCAGCTGTGGTGAGAAAGTTGGAAGGGGTAAACAACGTCAGAAGAAACTAGATATAGGTTCAATGTAACACATTATTTCCTTCTTACCTTATACGCTGCTTCTGTTTTGTAGGAACTCCTCCTCATTAACAAATATACTGCCAATAATAAAGAAAAAAAAATATGAGTATATGTTTATAGATAGGTTAAGAAAAACGATTTCAAAATGTAGTGTTACAATTTCTCAACTGTAGTCAGATAGAAAGCAGACAAGAGGGGTTGCTCTGACACTTCCAACCGAGAGGTTGTGAGTTCGAGTCTCCCCAAGAGCAAGGTGGGAAGTTCTTGGAGGGAAGATACCGGGGGTCTATTTGGAAACAGCCTCTCTACCCAAGGATAGGGGTAAGGTCTGCGTACACACTACCCTCCCCAGACCCCACTAAGTGGGATTATACTAGGTTGTTGTTGTTGTTGTAGTCAGATAGAAAGCAAACTAGCTTTTTTCTCCCCCCATGAAAGTTCCTTACCACCTCCCATCCCATTAGTTATAAGAAAACTGATTGCACCCAATGCTTACCCAAAATTGGCAGACCAATAAGTGACTTCTTAAACTAGTTCGAGGATAAATATTCTAAAATACATAAATAATTGGTTAATCACCAGCAAAAGGTTAACAAAAATGATATGTTTATTAAGTTAAATTTCTTTCCTTCAAGAATTTATGACATGATAGATTGAGCAATTATTATTGATTTCATGTTTCGGAAACCAAAGAGAGGGAGGAAAATGGCATCCATCCACTCATATAGCTGTAGTACATCCATGTAGACGAAGTATTTTCATATTGGTTCAATGAATGTGTTTAGGTAAAATGTTATCAACCTCAGAGTGAGACCAACCTTGTTGTGTACCAGAGGTAGTCCGTAGTGTCTTTTGTGGTGTTAATGTGATCTACAAAGCCGTTTTTAGTGAAATCAGCAACTCCCCATACTCCAGCTGTTTCCTTGAAGACTTCCCACTTAAGAGCTTTGATGTCTCTCTTTGGTGATCTTACTGTGGGATGCAAATCTAGGGGTTCCATATTGACTATAGAGGTTTGACATCCGACCTGCAAACAGGAGGAATTGCACAAGTTATGATTGTATTATGAAGAAGTAAATACATTCTGAAATGTGATTTATCTAAAAACAATAGTATATAATAACTTTGAATTTTCATCTGGATTATAACATCTTATTAGATAAGCCTCTATATTCATTTGTTTTATTTTGACCCATCACAATTATTTAAAAGTGGAATGTGTTCCCTTTCATGAACAATATAACCTTGATAGCAAAGGTCTCTTCTTCCAGAAGTAATTCAAAGCAAGTTTTTCTTTTGCAGCGACTGTAGAAGAGGCCTTAGAACCACTATGAAATGAGAATTATCTGTGTCAGTAACCTCTCCCCCAAGGTCATTTACCTATTCTTTAGTTCCATGCCAATAACTTGTTAAAGGCGTGTTGACAATTGAAGCTTTGTTACATTAACTACGAAACAAAAAAATAACGACTTTTTCAATATTTCAGAGACAAATAATTACAATCATTTCCTTTTTTAGCTGATATGTGTTAAAACAGACACTATACCTTTGCTGTGTTGAATACTACATTTTTGCAGTCCGGCAAAATGCTAACAGACCACGCTGGCAGTTGGTATGATATATTCCGGAACTGAACCACCTTGTCATCTTTATCATCCATATTGGAGAGAAAGGCAGCACAAGCTCCTGAAGCATCTTCATAAACATCAGCCTGAAGAACCAACGAACAAAAGAACAGATTCAGATAGAGTGCAAAATAGTTAGTCGTACCATAAAACAAAAAATTTAGAACCCGTTGCCACTAGTATCATGGTCCTTAGTTCAAAACACTAGCTTCTGGAAGAGGATAAAGAAGAAGAGGACATAGTCTAGTCAGCTAAGTCGGACGAAAAGGCATTCCAAATCAATATGGGAATGAAAATGCTAGTTTAGGTTCAGATGGTTTGGCCGCCTATTCAAATCCAGACAATAGGTGTATCATATTTTGTTTTAGAATACTTCATTAAAAAAAGAGCATCTATCATGTCCCTGAAGCATTTTGGAGCCAGAATTTTTAAGTGGTTTTCTATCACTTCGAATCTGATAAACATAGTTCAGTAGTATTATTAGAAGCTATCAGCCCAGAATTTAGGGCGTGAAGCATGTATAAAGACTTTATGAAGTAACAATTCCACTAATTCTTGTAGCTTGTAGAAGGCAGTTTGCATTGACTTCAGGTTCTACTTAGAGAAAAACATATGCAGAACAGAAACAGAATTAAATGAAGGAGCAAATGAAAATAAAACTCGGAACTACTCAATACTCTGAAGCTTATGAAGTACCATCAGAAATGGAAGAGAAGTTACCTCTTATAGAGGACCTAGTGAAAGAAGAGTCGGATCATTGTTCAGCAGAGCATGCTCACACAACTTTATGACTTTATGAAGTTCTTTAAGGTGACCCCATTTTGGAAATCTTGCTAGACCTGGAAGCCATATTACACAAGATTGGTACTATGTTTCAATTAAAACACGTTAGAACTTGTGTTTACAAAGCTATTTATTTAATATGGACAAATTTATTCCTTTAGCAACAGAGAGAGATAGGCTGACCATATTCGTCAATTGGTGCATCATAGTCGTAGCTTGTGGTAATGAAAGGGCCACCTGCCGTCCGGCCAAAGTTTGTCCCACCATGGTACTATGAACAAAATAACTTAATGTGAAAATGCATGATATGGAAAATCCCTCAACAAAATGTTGTAACCAATTGTATAATCTATATCAAACTAAAGAAGAACTGATTTACATAAAAGCTAATATTGGGTTACAAAATAATAAGAATACCATGTAATAATTCATCACACTTCCCCCTTTTTGGAAAAACCGAGCAACAGAAAAAGCAACATCTTCTGGAGGCCTGTGAGGATCTCTGGCCCCAAATGTTTTGAACCTGAAAATGTTATGTTCAGTTTGATATTACACCTTCAGAATTGACTACACTTCATCACCGCCTCTCTAATAGGCCAGAATTCATCACAACATGCCTTTTTCTACTCATAAATTGAAAATTTGAAATGCACATCTTATGAATGGAACGAAAGAGATGGTAATCTCAACAAAGAAAGGGTGAGGAAAGATTTCATGCCACAATACTGTCAAATGTAAATATACATTCTACTACAACAACAACAACAACAACCCAGTATAATCCCACTTAGTGGGGTCTGGGTAGGGTAGTATGTACGCAGACCTTACCCCTACCCTGGGGTAGAGAGGCTGTTTCCAAATAGACCCCCGGCATCCTTCCCTCCAAGAACTTTCTACCTTGCTCTTGGGGAGACTCGAACTCACAACCTCTCGGTTGGAAGTGGGGGTTGCTTACCATCAGAGCAACCCCTCTTGTCTAAATACATTCTACTAAAGAAACAAAATAAATGCATGAGTATTAGCTTTTATACACAAAACAGAGAAATAGAGAACATAAACTCATACCATCCTGGCCAGTTTTCTGTCCAAATTTTGGGCTTGTTTGGAGAGATTGGTTTAAATTGATCACAGTAAAATGAATTGCATGTGTTAATCTGCAAAGGATAAATAAGTATTGGCAAGCTGATCTGAACCGAAATTCCCAAGCAACATGCTAGGAAATCAAATTTACTTATGGCTAAGCTGCTTAAACAATAACGATTCAGGCCTACCCAAAGGTAGGAGAGCAAATGTTTAATTGATAGAAAAACCTAAAGCCATAAAGTTATCTTATTTGATACATTTACTTTTCCTGCCTCCAAGCCCTCCCACAACAGCTTTGTTTTCTTGGAGTGTGTGGATGGATAAGACCAGAATCAAAGAAACCGTAACTTCACAGAAGATTACAAGAGTGCACCAACCAAAGTGAATTTGACAAGAAAACCTATTCACCCTGTCAATTATAAAGCATTCATCTAGACACTTTAAATCTACAATTAGCTTAAATAAAAGCTTCTCTGGACTTTGTTACACAGATGCATGGGCGAGCATCAAACTTATTTGGTAAACCTGACATCTTAGCTGAGAAGAGTAAAAAGGACCATTCCAGAGCATGGAAACAAGTGCTCACCACAGGATCAGGAGCATCATACTGTTGGCACATTATCCAAGGTACACCAGTATCTTGAGAAAGAGCCATTCTAGCAGCCCATAAGGCATACCTTTTCCCCCCTTCTCCATATGCTGTTTCGTAGTTGCCATACTCATTTTCTACCTGCAACAAAAGATTCTGAGCTGGTCAACGAGATGCAGTGAAAAAAGGAAGGTCAACAAGCATAATCTCATCAAAAAGCCCAAAGCTAGTTGCAGAAGATTAGTCCTGCAATTGCATATCTTTTCAGAAGTTTCTACTAGCAAGTTAGTACAGGATAAGTATAAGGCTTAATGGGTAAGTGGATCTGCAGTTCGCATATCTTTATTATGTTTCCAAATAATTCTCTGAAGGAATATCAGAGAAATAAATTGATATAGAAGTTGGGTAAATAATGCAGCAACACAGGAAGTCCACTGCATGATTTAAAAAGCAAATCAGATTAGAAGATGAACCAACACATTATTTTGATGATTCTAGAAGAAACAAAGCTACATATTCAAATACAAGGATCAAAACTTAAACTAGGATGTAGCTAGAAGCAAAACTGAAGATAAGAAGGGTTTTTGCCCAAGATGACTTTCAGACTTCTAACTTGCCTGTGACAAGATGAAGGACCTCCTTGAGATGCAAAAAGCCTCTCTTGCTTCATTAAGTTCACAATATATGTCATGAATTTCTGCATGTAATGCTGAAATACCAAGCAGCAGATTGGTCAAAAGGAATCCTTTTACCAAAATAATTCAAAATTGGTTTAACAGCTAGAGTCGACATTCATGAGATGGTTTTGTTATAGGCTAACCTTGAAAGGTTCACTATCAGTTCGAAAGGTGGTACCAGGAACATAATGCAGCCACACAGGAAGTCCACTGCATGATTGAATTCTGTTAGGATTCTTCCGAGCACTTTAATACTTCACGGAGATGTAATTAAAACTATATAAATAAAGCTTCCAAAATTTCACAAAAATATGATATACATTGTCAAGAAAGTTCACTGTTTACTTTCTCCCATGAAGCTCTGCAGAGGAGGTGCTTGGTACAAAATAAATTTAAATTTAGTGGTACATATAAATGTGTCAAAACATGAACGAGAACATACCCATAGTTCCATTCTGCAGCAACAAATGGTCCAATCCGAAGAATCATATGCATTCCAGCCTGCTGAACGATCTTGCAAAATTTGACTAGATCATACCTTCCTCCAAAGTAATACTAAAATTCCCAAGAAAGAACAAATATCAGTTCTACGCTCTCTCAAAATAACTTCAGATTTTGATAATTCACTAAGAAACCATTAATTTTTAACTGAATCTGTCTTACATTGTCCGGAGAAAGTTCATGACCATTCCAAAAAACATATGTTTCTATAACATCCACCTCTCCTTCCTTTGCCACTTTAACCAGACCAGGCCACATCTGTTAAATTTGCAATAGAACACAGAAAATCAGAACCATGGGAATAGCTACTTTGCATTAACCAGACGAATAATTATCAGAAGAATTTAAGTTATATACACTGACAGTGTAATAACTTTTTTAGACCATCAGTGAATTTAACAGGTTAATTACGAATCAACGGTATTAAATAAAGCTACGTGCAATTACTCTATGACTTGATTTTTTACGGTGTAACTTAAACTCTTAGTAGAAATAGTGCAACAGAAAAAGAGCATAAAGTTCTGCACTAATACTATGGTAGTAGAATATTATGATTATTGTGGGACTCACAGCAGGTACACTGCGAGGGTAGTGAATGGAAGCAGAGATGAGCAACTTCCTCTGGCCATTAATGATCAATGAGCGCCGATCGTAAGTTAATAGTAATATTAACAGCATCTACAGCTGCTAACAACGATGACATTGCTGTTATACATATTGCCGTCGACACAGGGAACACGAACAGGAAGTTAGATGAGAAATGACTCATCGTCTTCATTACTCCGGCGTCTAGGCCACTGCCGGAAATCTAGCTGAGCTATTAGCTAGTGCTATCATTATTCAGCAACCAGAGAGGCTTGGCATTCACGAGTAGTTTACCGGTGTCCGTACACCGGAGCAATTGCCGGAATAAAGAAAATGGAAGATGCGGCTGAAAGAAGCAAAAATCACGTTTAAATAGGCGTGCGCACCTACGTTTGAATAGATTTTGTGGAACTGTGCACTTTAACTTTCCCAACTGCAACATTTAGGATATTTTTTAAAAAAAAGTGCGCACAACCTCATGTGCGTAGGGTACAAACATCATCTACAATTGTTTAATAGCGTCATAAACAACATTAACCGCCATTTCGGCCAAATCTCGTAAAGGAAGCTCTTACAATTCTTGCTGTGCTAAAAAGTACGGAAAAGGGTAAATATCTCCTCTACTATTAAAAAAGATTTAATATTCAAAGATTTATTCTTCATTATACTATCTATCCAAATATACCTCTAACATCATAAAAGTGATATAAATCTACGCTTTCTTAGTTAACTGTCTCTTATGGCAACATTTTATTGTCATCTCATTATTATACTCTCATCTCTTCACCACAACCTTTATTTGATAAAATAGGGATTATTTAGTTGGAGTGGGCCACCAATTTGTTATTACACTTAGTCAGATATTGTATTTATACACGTGTAGTTAGAAAGTTAGATATACATAAAAAGGGTTAGTTAGGCAATGTAACAGTGAGATTTTAATTGCTTCAGAAAATGAAGTGAAGCTCTTCTCTTCTCCAATTCTCTCTCTCTCTCTCTCTGCATCTACTTGTTTCAATTTTCACAAATCTTCATGGTATCAGAGCTGAAGATCGCGATTGCGATACAAATTCGAGGACCTTGATAATTCCACAACATTCACGACATCAATTTGCAGCTTGAGAAGAGCAGATGAAAATGGCAGACAAAACAGATCTGAACCACAATCATCCTCTTTTTCTTCACCCATCGGATACTACCGAAGCTCCGATTATCTCAATTCAGTTGACAGGTTCTGAAAATTACTCCACCTGGAGTCGTGCGATGGAGATCCAGCTGTTAGAAAAGAACAAGCTGGGTTTAATCGACGATACTCTGAAGAAGGGAGATTTTGATACTGAACTAGGTCATCAATGGGATAGGTGCAATGCAATTGTCCTAAGGTGGATTATGAGCTCAGTGTCAAAGGAGTTGATTACTGGGATACTGTATGCAAGGGATACAAGAAAAATATGGGAAGATCTGAAAGAGAGATTCGATAAAGTGAACACATCACGAGTTTATCAATTACAAAAGGCTATAGCAACAATAATCAAGGAACATATAGCGTTTTGATATATTTTTCTAAACTCAAAAACTTGTGGGATGAGTTTGACAGTATGGTTCTACCTCCATGTGGATGTGCTAGGTCAAAGAATTTAGTCGAGTTTATGGAGAAACAGAAGATTCTGAAATTCTTAATGGGTCTAAATGACAGTTATGAGCATGCTCGTAGCCAAATTCTTATGACTAGCCCTACACCAAGTATCAACAAAGCATATGCAATGCTTGTTGAGAGGGAAAGTCAGAGATCTGTAGCCAACGCCTCTGCTGTGGGTGAAGGTGTTGACTTAGTTGCCTGCTAGCTGGCAAAGGAGGAGGATACCAAAATAACCAAAGGCAGAAAAAGAACTGGAATGTACAATGTGATTTTTGTCACATGAAAGGGCAGACAAATGAGGGATGCTATAAAATAATTGGTTACCCTCAAGACTTCAAGAATAGGAAGAAGGGGAACAAAAATATTGCATATACTGTTCAGATAGAAAATATTAATCCTAATTTTGCAGGTATTGATGAAATGAGAGAAGAAATACCAAAAGCAATCAAAGAAGGAAATTGGCAAAGAGCATCAGAACTCACTTTAGATCAGTATGATCAGATTGTAAAGCTACTTAGCAAGGTTACTCAAAAGGATATGATGGCTAACATGGCAGGTACAACCCATTCTTTTATGGCTAAAATGATAAAAGGAAGCTGGATAGTTGATACAGGTGCCACAAATCATATGGTAGCAGACTTAGGGATGCTAACTAATATCAAGAATATTAGCCCTGATAGAGATAAGAGAGTTCATTTGCCTAATGGAGAATGTACAATTTTGTCACGTGTTGGGAATTGTAAAATAACAGAATCGGGGGAATACAAGATGTATTGTATGTTCCAGAATTTGCATACAATCTTCTTTCAGTGTCCAAGATAACAAGGGACTTATATTGTTTTGTTTCCTTCAATCCTGATTTTTACTTATTCCAGGACCTCTCAAATGGGAATGTTAGGGGGATTGGTAAGGTGAAAGATGGACTTTATCTGCTTGTACTAAAAGCTTCTCTGATTACTGATAATAATGTACCAGTAGTCACAGGGATAAATGTCCAGACATCTAAAGAGGACATATCTCTACGGCATAAGAGATTAGGACATGCATCTGGAGTATCATTTAAGGGACTATTGGGATACAAACTAGAGGATTGGAATAATGTAATAGATAGTTGTAATGTTTGCCCAATGGCCAGACATATAAGACAATCTTTTCCATTTAGTAGCACAAGGGTTGCTAAAACATTTTAGTTGTTGCACTTAGATGTATGGGGGCCTTGTAATGTTCCAACTTTTGATGGTAATAAGTTTTCCTTACAATTGTGGATGATTACTCTCGTATAACTTGGATCTTCCTTTTGCAATTCAAGAGTGATGTTGTGATTGTTTTTAAGTCATTTGTTAGGATGATACAAACACAGTTCAATGAAGTAGTACAGGTAATTAGAAGTGATAATGGTAGAGAGTTCATAAACTCAGCCATGCAGGAATTATGTGCATCTCTGGGGATAGTTCATCAGCGGACATGTGTCTATACACCTCAGTAGAATGGTGTCGCTGAAAGAAAGCATAGACACTTGCTTAAGGTTGAAAGAGCTTTCAAATTCCAAGGTCATATACCCATGAAATTTTGGGGCCACTGTGTTTTGGCTGCAACTTATGTTATTAACAGACTTCCATCACAAACACTCAATGGTAAGTCACCCTATGAGTTGTTTTTTGGAAGGAAACCTTCTGTATCTCACTTGAAGACATTAGGATGTCTTTGCTAGGCAAGTGCACTGCCCAGAATAAACAAATTTGATAGTAGAGCTGTCAGAGCTATGTTTATAGGATATTCTGGTGTAACTAAGGGGTATTCTATGCCTTGGATGAGAACAAGTTCTTTATCAACAGGGATGTGATATTCAAGGAGAACATATTTCCCTTTCAAGATTCAGCTGATGATGATAGACACATATTCATGCCTTGTATTCCTGATTGTGTTGGTGATATATGTAGTCCTAGAGGTTAAAGCATATAAGGCATTGCAATAGACCAGATGGACATTCCTGATAATAATGCGGAGGATATTGCACAGCAAACAGGGAATCCCCAAAGTCCAGATAACCTTACACAAGAGCTGCATGATGAGGAGAATATGTTGCATGACACAGATCAACAAAGTGTTACTGATATCCAACATTCAGAGGGTCACACCTTGAAAATCCCTAATCATCATATAGGATAAGTGTTAGATAATACGCTTAACGCTAGAGGGGGGTGAATAGCGTTATAATAAAATTTAGCGTAAACTTGCGGAAATTAAAATTTGCAGGAAATAATTAAGTGTGTTGAATAAACAAAAAGGAAAGAACGCACCGATGTATTCTGGTTCACCACAACACGTGGCTAGTCCAGTCCCCGAGAGACTCTCTCGAGATTTTCCACTAACTTGTCAAGTTTACGGGTGCTCAACAAACCTTTACAACTTAAGGACACAAGCCTTAACACCTTTGCTCGGAGATACAACACTCCAAGACTTCAACCAAGGAAACACAAGTTCCTTACAACAAGAGAATCACAATTCTCTTACAAGTGTACAAAACACTAAACACTCAAACAAAACACTCCTTAATGAGTAGATATGAGTAAAAGAAGTAAGCTCAAGATCACAACAACTATGGACAAGACTTTGGCTCTCAAAAGCTTTATGAAATGAATATAAAATAATAAACAATAGTATGCAAGCTTATAGCAATAGAATGATCAGTTGTTGTGTGTTGTTGTGTTTAAAACACTGAAATGAAGCTGTATTTATAGTTGAAAAACTTGGCACTACCGTTGCCTAATTGCCAATTAAGAGTTGCTGATTTTACTCTGTGACAATCGATTGTCAGGAAGCCACAATCGATTGTTTGCCAATCGTTCCAAAAATCAATCCCAGATTTTACGCTTAACAATCGATTGTCCAAGATCAACAATCGATTATTGGCAACGTTCAAAAAATCATTTCCAGATTTTACGTAAAACAATCGATTATACCAAATCAATAATCGATTATTCAGCAACGTTCAAAAAATCTTTTTCAGATTTTAATATCAACAATCGATTGTACAAAATCAACAATCGATTACCTGACGGTATTTGAAAACTTTACGACAACGGTCAGCTTCACAATCGATTGTGCAATGTTAACAATCGATTATTTATCAGACTTTGAAAATCATTTTAGACACTGCCTCGTGACAATCGATTGTTATATACTCACAATCGATTATTTAATAACTTTGAAAAAGTCTGGAAGACACTGCTTCAACACAATCGATTGTCATATGTTCACAATCGATTATTTTGTGACTTTTAAAAATCTGATGGACACTGTCTCTTTACAATCGATTGTCATTAGCTTCACAATCGATTATTCTGAGTTTTGAAAAACTTTGATGTACACTGCCTCATCACAATCGATTGTCATAAGGTTCACAATCGATTGTCATGCAGGTTTGAAAAACCTGATGCTCACTGCCTTAACGCAATCGATTGTTATTTGTTCACAATCGATTGTCATGCAGTCTTGGCTTAACATAATCGATTATCATAAGTACATAATCGATTATCTTAGTCCAGTTTTTAGAGGCATGTTTAAAAATCATTTTCACTAATGAAAATATGCATGATTTAAAGTCATTTAGCATTAAATTAAATATGCATGATTTTGTAAAAATAATTTTACGAGAGAAGCCATGTCATGAGTCAAGTTGTCGGATCAAGAACACAATTAAGAACGACTCATTTAAACTATAAAACTTTGTCTTGTGCTTGAATCTCGTTATCCACCAATTGTGCGCTTGTACTTGAACTTCGTCATATATCAATTTGCGCTTCATTTGTCATTCATCAAAACCTACGCATAAGAACACACGTTTTAGTATAAAGCCTTGAGAACGTGTTTCCAACAATTTCCCCCTTTTTGATAATGGCAAACTTTAAGCGGGTTATGCAAATTAAACAGTTTATAAAGTTGATTCAAGACAAGTATATGTATGCCTCAACAAGTATGCAATTTGTTCCCCCTCAATTTAAGCTTATAAATATTGAGAGTGCATACCCGTTATCTTCCCCCTTTTGCCATTAGCAAAAATAATATAAGAAAATGCCAAAGATGTAAATAAAACTTGTTTATTTATTTGAAAGAGAAAAACGTGATTACTTAAAGATAGCACAATAACTCAAGTAATAGCATTACAATCGATTATTGATACGAGATAATCGATTATTAGACGACAGAAACCGATTTTTCTGAAGAAGACTTGATTATTGCGCGTCATGCTTTATAATTCCCCCTACCTTTAGGGCGATACCTGCAAAAATTCGTTAGACGTCTCCGACACTCAGGTTAGAAATCATGTAAGATAAAAAGATGCAATTCATGACTTAGATCAACGTGGAGTCAAGAATCCCGAGTTCACTACGAATTCGGAAGAAGGACTCTTTCTCTAGGGGCTTTGTAAAGATGTCGGCCAATTGGTCTTTGGTTTCAACAAATTCGATTTTGACATCGCCCTTGAGAATGTGATCTCTTATAAAATGATGTCTAATTTCAATGTGTTTTGTTCGCGAATGAAGAACGGGGTTCTTCGTCAAGCATATGGCACTAGTATTATCACATCTAAGAGGGATATGATCAAGACTTAGGCCATGTCCAAGAGTTGTTGTTTCATCCATAGGATTTGAGCGCAACAACTCCCCGCGGCTACATATTCAGCCTCTGTTGTGGACAACGCAACACTTACTTGTTTCTTGCTAAACCAAGAAACGAGAGAGCTACCGAGCAAATGGCAAGTGCCACTAGTGCTCTTGCGGTCCAATTTGCATCCAGCAAAATCAGAGTCGGAATAGCCAACGAGTTGGCATGAAGAACCTTTGGGGTACCATAGACCCACATTTGTAGTACCAACAAGGTACTTCAAAATCCGTTTTACCGCAGTAAGGTGAGACTCCTTCGGACACGATTGATAACGGGCGCATAAGCACACGCTAAACATGATGTCCGGACGACTAGCAGTAAGATAAAGAAGAGAGCCGATCATACCTCGATACTTCTTAGTGTCGACTTCCTTACCTTTCTCATCTTTGTCTAGATGATCGGATGTGCTCATGGGAGTCGCCATTGCTTTTGCATTGTTCATTTCAAATCGTTTCAGCAATTCTTTGCAATATTTGGCTTGGCAAATGAACGTACCTTCTTTCATTTGCTTTACTTGTAATCCCAAAAAGAATGTTAACTCACCCATCATAGACATCTCAAATTCGCTTGTCATTAAATCGGAAAATTCCTTGCATAAGACATTGTTAGTAGCACCAAATATGATATCATCCACATATATTTGAACTAATAAAATTTCATTGTTTTTATGTTTAACGAAAAGGGTGGTGTCAACTTTCCCTCTAATGAAATCATTTTCCAATAGAAATTTACTCAATCTTTCATACCAAGCTCGGGGAGCTTGTTTTAAACCATAAAGAGCCTTTTTGAGTTTGAAAACATGATCGGGAGATTTAAAAACTTCAAAACCGGGGGGTTGTTCAACATAAACTTCTTCTTGAATAACACCATTTAGAAAAGCACTTTTTACATCCATTTGATATAAATTGAAATTCGTAGAAGAGGCAAACGCGAGCAATAGACGAATAGCTTCTAATCTAGTTACGGGAGCATATGTTTCTTCATAGTCAATACCCTCTTCTTGATTATAGCCTTTTGCTACAAGCCTAGCTTTGTTTCTAGTGATTACACCATTTTCATCTAGTTTGTTTCGAAAAACCCATTTCGTACCAATTATGGTATGATTTTCGGGTCTTGGCACCAAATCCCAAACGTCATTCCGTTTGAATTGGTTAAGCTCCTCTTGCATTGCCAAGGTCCAAAATTCATCCCCAATTGCTTCGGAGATGGTTGTTGGTTCAATTTGAGACACAAAAGCAGTATGTACTAAGGTGTTCTTAAGGGAGTTTCGGGTACTTACCTTTTCTCCGACGTCCCCAATTACCTGTTCGAGAGGGTGATCTTTGATTGTCCTCCACTCGTTAGGCGTTTTCGTTTCATTCTCCAATTGTGGCGCTTCCTCCGTTGGTTGTTTCAAAGATTCGTCTTGATTTTCTTTAGGCGTTTCCTCTTGTATTTTGTCTTTCAAGCTATCTAAGATACCTGCAAGATCAAAACCAGTGTCCTTTCTCGCCAAGCGAGCATTATTTTCGGCAAATACAACATGAGGGGATTCCTCCACAGTTTCGATTCTTTTATTAAAGACCCTATATGCTTTGCTACGTGAAGAATAACCAATGAAAATTCCCTCATCGGACTTAGCATCAAATTTTCCCAATTGATCTTTGCCATTGTTATGAATAAAACATTTACAACCGAATACTCTAAGATGGGAGATATTTGGTTTCCTTCCCTTATAGAGTTCATAGGGAGTTTTCATGAGTATAGGCCTTATGACTACTCTATTTAAGATGTAGCATGCAGTACTCACGGCATCCGCCCAAAAATGTTTGGGAATCTTAGCCTCTTCGAGCATGGTTCTAGCCATCTCTTCGAGACACCTATTTTTCCTTTCCACCACCCTATTTTGTTGTGGTGTTCGTGGAGCGGAAAAGGTATGCTCGATACCGAGTTCGTCACAAAAGTCCGCAAAGAGATTGTGATCAAACTCTCCCCCATGATCACTTCTAATTGAAGTGACGGTTGTTTCCTTCTCGTTTTGAACACGCTCAAGAAAATATTTAAAATTCTGAAAAGCATCACTTTTATTGGCAAGAAATAAAGTCCAAGTAAATCTAGAATAATCATCAACAATCACAAAAGCATAACGATTTTTTCCTAGACTTTTAATGCGAGATGGTCCAAATAAATCCATGTGAAGCAATTGCAATGGTCTAGAAGTTGAAACAAAATTTTTGGATTTGAAAGATGCTTTTGTTTGCTTCCCTTTTTGACAAGAATCACAAATAGAGTCATTTTCAAATTTCAAATTGGGAAGACCAATAACTAAGTTTTGTGAAATCAATTTGTTCAAAAGATGCATGTTTATATGAGCAACTCTACGATGCCATAGCCAAGTATCATCCTCTTTGCTTATAAGACAATCAACATATTCGGGTGAGGAATTAGCAAGATCAACCATATAAATATTATCCACTCTAAAACCACGAAGGATAATTTTAAAATCACTACGTCTAAACACTAAGCATTCATCCGAATCAAATAGGGCAAGATTTCCCTTGTCACATAATTGACTTATGCTCAAGAGATTATGCTTTAAACCTTTAACAAGTAATATATGCTTAATAGAGGAATTTTCATCCTTACCGACCGATCCGATGCCAATAATCTTTCCTTTATTGTTATCCCCAAAAATCACACTTCCTCCTTCTTTGTGTTCTAGTTGAAGGAATTTGGATTCGTCTCCCGTCATATGTTTGGAGCATCCACTATCAAGGTACCATAGTACACTTGATCCCTTCAAACACACCTACAAAACAAATTAATGCATTTTAGGTACCCATGCCATTTTGGGTCCTTGAGGGTTAGGCATATCATAATGATGCGATTGAGTGATATGTCTATGTCGTGTAAAACATGTAGGGGCAATATGACCAATGCGTCTACAATAATGACAAGTCACGTTGGGGTTATGCATCCTTCTAGGTTCATAGTAACTTGATGGACGAAAATAAATTACTCTATTTTCATTCTGACTATTGCACATTTCATGAGAACCATTTCTCCTACTATTAGTTCTAAAATGAGCAGCATTTCTAGAGTAATGGTCATGTCTAGATGTTCTAAAAGGTTCAAAACTCCTTCTAGTGTTTGGCCTAGAATATGCATCATTTCTAGGGTAGTCATTTCTAGGTGGTAAGTCATTTCTAGGTCTTCTAAAATGTTCAACATTTGTTCTAGCATGCATATTTGTTCTAGGATTGCTATTTCTACGATAAGCATTTGTTTTATTAATCCTAGGTTGAGCCTTAGGTGGTTGGGGTTTGGCTTCAACCTTTTCTTTAGGCTCATTCTTAAAACCTATGCCATGCTTGGTTGACTTCAAATTAACAAGGACCTCATTCAAGTTTTTGTGGGAAGAATTAAACTTATCTAAGGTACCTTTAAGTTTATCTACCTCATTTTCGAGATGCATGCAAGAAGAGCAATTTTTAATAGAACTTTCGGGCTTGTCGGCGCTTCTTTTTCCGAAAAACTTGTTTTCCTCTTTCAGCTTCTCATTTTCTAAAACCAGTTTTTCTAACTCCTTTTCTTTTAAAGAAAGCTGTTTTTGAAAATCTTTTTCTTTTAGAGAAGCATTTTCTTTTATGCTCTTGACAGTTTTTGAAGCTTTAATAAATTCAGTATATAGCTCATCAAAAGCAGTTCGCATTTCTTCAATAGTAAAGAAGTTTTTAGAGGAGATTTGACATACCTCATCTTGCTTGTCTTCTTGCGCCATAAGGCAAAGGTTTACGGCTTCGTCTTCTTCTTCTTCGCTTGACTCATCTCCGGAGTCTCCTACCTAAGAAATGTATGCACGTTGCTTCTTAAAAGGTTTCTTCTCCTTTTTGATGTTTGGGCAATTTGATTTGATGTGCCCGATTTCACCGCATTCATAGCACTTTATTTGCTCGCCTTGCTTTTTGCCCTTTCGTTCATACTCCTTTCGCATGAACTTTTGAAATCTTTTGATAACGAGTCCAAAATCGTTGTCTCCGTCCTCATCAACTTGAGGTTGGCTTGTGCTTTCCTTAAGCGCTATTCTTTGCCTCCTTTGATCATCAACAAGAGGGTTAGGTATTGTAGATTCATAAGTCTTAAGGTCACCACTTAATGCGTCGATTGTGACATTTGAGACGCCAATGGATTCTTGAATTGCGTCGGCCTTTGATCGCCATGCCGGAGTGAGACTTCTAAGAATTTTTCGAACAAGTTCTCTATCCGTGAATGTCTTCTTGAGGGCATGTAGGTCATCTACGATTATTGAAAATCGTTCGAACACTTCATCCACCTTTTCAGCTTCCTTCATGTGAAATAATTCATAAGCATGGGTTAGGAAATCAATTTTAGCTTCCCTTACCTGGTCCGCACCTTCGTACGTAATTTCCAGCTTGTCCCACATTTCCTTTGCCGTTGTGCAACACGATATTTTCCTGTAATCGTCAGCATTTACAGCACAATATAATAAATTAATTGCTTTAGCATTATTTTGAACCTTTCGGATATCATCCGCGTCATATTCTTCTTCGGACTTGGGAACCCATTCGTTTTCAACCTTTTTGGTTGGAATTTGATTTCCCTTTGTTATCACCTTCCAGAGATGAAAATTGTTTGCTTGAACGAAGATTTTCATCCTCTCCTTCCAGTACGTATAGTTTGTACCGTTGAATAGTGGTGGTCGGGTGGAGCACTGTCCTTCCTCTATTCCTGCAAAAGAATCACGAGTAGAAGCCATGGAAGTTTCTCTCAAACTGTTAAGTCTTCAGAGAGTTGGGCTCTGATACCAATTGTTAGATAATACGCTTAACACTAGAGGGGGGTGAATAGCGTTATAATAAAATTTAGCGTAAACTTGCGGAAATTAAAATTTGCAGGAAATAATTAAGTGCGTTGAATAAACAAAAAGGAAAGAACGCACCGATGTATTCTGGTTCACCACAACACGTGGCTAGTCCAGTCCCCGAGTGACTCTCTCGAGATTTTCCACTAACTTGTCAAGTTTACGGGTGCTCAACAAACCTTTACAACTTAAGGACACAAGCCTTAACACCTTTGCTCGGAGATACAACACTCCAAGACTTCAACCAAGGAAACACAAGTTCCTTACAACAAGAGAATCACAATTCTCTTACAAGTGTACAAAACACTAAACACTCAAACAAAACACTCCTTAATGAGTAGATATGAGTAAAAGAAGTAAGCTCAAGATCACAACAACTATGGACAAGACTTTGGCTCTCAAAAGCTTTAAGAAATGAATATAAAATGATAAACAATAGTATGCAAGCTTATAGCAATAGAATGATCAGTTGTTGTGTGTTGTTGTGTTTAAAACACTGAAATGAAGCTGTATTTATAGTTGAAAAACTTGGCACTACCGTTGCCTAATTGCCAATTAAGAGTTGCTGATTTTACTCTGTGACAATCGATTGTCAGGAAGCCACAATCGATTGTTTGCCAATCGTTCCAAAAATCAATCCCAGATTTTACGCTTAACAATCGATTGTCCAAGATCAACAATCGATTATTGGCAACGTTCAAAAAATCATTTCCAGATTTTACGTAAAACAATCGATTATACCAAATCAATAATCGATTATTCAGCAACGTTCAAAAAATCTTTTTCAGATTTTAATATCAACAATCGATTGTACAAAATCAACAATCGATTACCTGACGGTATTTGAAAACTTTACGACAACGGTCAGCTTCACAATCGATTGTGCAATGTTAACAATCGATTATTTATCAGACTTTGAAAATCATTTTAGACACTGCCTCGTGACAATCGATTGTTATATACTCACAATCGATTATTTAATAACTTTGAAAAAGTCTGGAAGACACTGCTTCAACACAATCGATTGTCATATGTTCACAATCGATTATTTTGTGACTTTTAAAAATCTGATGGACACTGTCTCTTTACAATCGATTGTCATTAGCTTCACAATCGATTATTCTGAGTTTTGAAAAACTTTGATGTACACTGCCTCATCACAATCGATTGTCATAAGGTTCACAATCGATTGTCATGCAGGTTTGAAAAACCTGATGCTCACTGCCTTAACGCAATCGATTGTCATTTGTTCACAATCGATTGTCATGCAGTCTTGGCTTAACATAATCGATTATCATAAGTACATAATCGATTATCTTAGTCCAGTTTTTAGAGGCATGTTTAAAAATCATTTTGACTAATGAAAATATGCATGATTTAAAGTCATTTAGCATTAAATTAAATATGCATGATTTTGTAAATATAATTTTACGAGAGAAGCCATGCCATAAGTCAAGTTGTCAGATCAAGAACACAATTAAGAACGACTCATTTAAACTATAAAACTTTGTCTTGTGCTTGAATCTCGTTATCCACCAATTGTGCGCTTGTACTTGAACTTCGTCATATATCAATTTGCACTTCGTTTGTCATTCATCAAAACCTACACATAAGAACACACGTTTTAGTATAAAGCCTTGAGAACATGTTTCCAACAATAAGTACCTGCTAACAATCTCAGAAGATCACAAAGGGAGCTTAAAGAAGTAGTTTGGTTGACAGACTATGTCACCACAAGGAAGGCAGGTAACACTGCTTTATACCCCATTCATAACTATATCACATATGCCAATCTTTCCACTTCTTATCAGGCATACTTGGGGGTTTTATCCTCAATTGCCGAGTCCAAATCTTTTCAAGAAGCTTCTAAGGATCCTAGGTGGATAGAAGCTATGCAGACACAAATTCAAGCTCTGCAAGCCAACAACACTTGGGAGTTGGTTCTATTGCCTCTTGGGAAGACAGCTATAGGATGTAAATAGGTTTACAAGATCAAGCTCAATGCCAATGGTGACATAGAAAAATTCAAAGCATGATTGGTCGTCAAAGGGTATAATCAGAAAGAGGGACTTGACTATAATGAAACCTTCTCACATGTGGGGAAGATTACCACTATGAGAACAGTTCTCTCTTTGGTAGATATGCATAATTGGCCAGTCCAACAGTTAGATGTCTACAATGCATTCTTGCAGGGAGACTTACATGATGAGGTCTATATGCATCTACCTCAGAGTTTTACAAATCAGGGGGAGTCTGGATTGGTTTGTCGACTTATAAAATCCCTATATGGGTTGAAACAAGCAAGCAAACAATGGAACCTGAAGCTAACAGAGGCATTGTTGCAAGCTGAGTTCAAGCAAAGTTGTGTAGATCATTCGTTATTCATCAAGAAGAAAGGATCAGACATAGTGATAATACTGATATATGTTGATGACATGTTAGTAAGAGGCAACAACTTGAAGATGATTGAAGCTACCAATGTCTTTCTGCAACAAGCTTTTAAAATCAAGGATTTAGGAGAGCGAAAAATTTTCCTTGGAATGAAGTTCAGCAGATCCAACAAGGGTATCTTGATTAACCAAAGAAGGTATGCATTAGAAATAATTTCAGATATGGGACTAGGTGGAACAAAGCCAGCCTGGACACTATTAGAAACAAATTCCAAGATGACAGTTCCAGAATTGGACAAGTTATTAGGGACAACAAATGATTAAATGCTAGATGATGTAGGGCAATATCAGAGGCTCATTGGGAAGCTGCTGTATCTGACCATGTCTAGGCCAGATATTGCGTTTTTAGTCCAAACCCTCAGTCAATTTATGCAGCAACCAAAGAGATCTCATTGGGAGGCAGCTGTAAGAGTAGTGAAATATATTAAGAGAGAACCAGAACTGGGAATACTATTGAGCAGCCAGAGTTCACACATAATCAATATTTTCTGTGATGCTGATTGGGCCCCATTTCCTAACACTAGGAAATCAGTATCAGGCTACTTAATCAAACTTGGAGAATCGGCAGGTCATAGAAATCAAAGAAGCAAAGCACATTTTCAAAAAGGGATGAAGCTGAATACAGAAGCATGGCAAGTGCAGTTTCAGAAGTGGTTTGGCTGACAGCATTACTGAAAGAACTGGGAGCAGAAGCGGAACTACCAGTATGTGTGCACAGTGACAGCAAAGCAGCAATGCAGATAGCAACAAATCCAGTATTTCACGAAAGAACAAAATATATAAAGATCGATTGTCATTTTATCAGGCAAAAGATACAGGAGGGAGTGGTGAGAACTCAATATGTTCCTTCAGGAGAACAGCTAGCTGATATTCTAACAAAGGGGTTAGGAAGATCACAACATGAGTATCTAGTTGGCAAGCTGGGAGTGTTGAATGTCTTTGCACCTACCAGCTTGAGGGGGAGTGATGAAATATGGATTACTTAGTTGGAGTGGGCCCCACTCATTTGTTATTACACTTAGTCAGATATTGTATTAATACACGTGTTAGTTAGAAGGTTAGATATACATAAAAAGAGTTACTTAGGCAATGTAACAGTGAGTTTTTTCATTTTCTTCAGAAAATGAAGTGAAGCTCTTCTCTTCTCCAATTCCGTCTCTCTCTCTGCATCTACTCGTTTCAATTTTCACAAATCATCATTATCTCCCGTTCATTTGAAGAAAAATCACATATCATATATATACAAATAAACTACATCAAAAGAAATGCTAACAACTAACGATAATATAAAACAATGTGAACCGGAAAAGATTCTGATTTTGCTATTCAAAATTTATGCTTATACGAACGAAAATACATTTTATTTTATATAAAAAACTAAGCAAAGATACATGCAAACTTGTCTAATGTTTCAAAATTGATCATGGTGAGAATAATGTTTCAAAATTGATCATGGTGAGAAAGAAAATCAACCTAGACATGAAAGTTAATTTATTTTGTTTCTTTCTCTTCAATCACATTTATGGAAGGCTACTATTTTTCTCTCTTTACGTTTTATGTTAAAATAAAAGTCCTACTAAATTATCCCTAAATAGGTCTTACAAATTTAGTGGCAACACAAGGAAATGAAAAATAAAACACAAAATTATAAGGTCAAGTGAAAGGTACGTACAATTCCAGGATTGGGAGGAGAAACAACGGGTATTTTGAAAAAAAAGAGGAAGTAGATGCAGTGAAGTCTTCAAAATAATGATAGAACTTCAAAGTAATTGAACTTGGTATCTGCAAATAATGTTTTAAGAGGCAGGGCGTTTTACCTCTGACGAGGCGAGGCGTAAGCCCTGAGACATGGAGCGTAAGTCCCACAGATCTTTAAATTTTTATAATTTCAGGAATTTTTAGTTAGTATAAAATAAAAAATAATTATAAAAATTACAATAGAATCACAAAATTATAATAAATAATTAATTTAAATTATTTATAAATATGAATAATATGAAAAGTATGGCATATATAATAATATACAAATTAGCTGCAACGTTGTTATAAGACAAACATCAAAAGTAATGTATTTGATGCAAAATCTTATTTGTATCACTGAAGAAGTAATGAATCTTGAAAGAATTTCGATATTATAATTTGATATTTTTTTTAAAAATATTCCTTTTATTTAATATGCTTTCTATTGAAAGAGAATTTATATAAAAACATAATTGATAATTTAAATACGATTCTCATTTATTTTTAAGTTTCAATAAGCCAATAAAGTGGCACATAATCTACCATGATAACTAATTAATTGTATATAATTACTAGATAATAATGGAGTATTAAATTAATAAGTATTGTATATCGTAAACGTGAAACAATAATATTTAGAAAAATAAATATAAAAAAATTATGGATTATTATATAAGAAAAACATAACAAAAGGTAATAAATAAATTTTTTTAAATAAAAGATATATTTAAAATTTACTATCATAGAAGCCTTAGTGGATAACGTTCAATAATTTTTATTTTAATTATGACATAAAATATTCTCAACTTAATGATTAATGATTAAGATGAAAGTAATTTTAAATAATCAACAGTTTATTAAGAAAATTTGAGGATTTACAAGGTTAGTTACATAAAATTACATAAAGTTCTATTATGTGATCCCGGTACGCTGGGCGCTGGGCGTATCGGGGGCGTAAGTAGGGGTGTTCAAAACCGAACCGAAATCGAAAATCGAATCGAAATCGAAACTTAATGACTTATTGGTATTGGGTTAATAGTTTAACGGATGGGGGAAAAATTAAATTTTTTTTATTAATGGCTTATCGGTATGGAGGCGAATTACTCAATTTTCTTAACGGATAATCCGTTAACTCGTTAAAAATATATATATTAAAATTTATTTTTATCCCCATACATTTATGTAGTCTTTATAGTGTCGGCACAAACTTTAACTGAATTCCCAGCAGTGGATTGTGGAATTATAGGCATTAGTTCCTTTCTCTTGATGTACTTGGAGCATTAATATTCATCCACTGTTTTATATGTATGCAATTTATTGACCAAAATATTCAAACAAGGGAAAAGTAAAGGTTAGAGGACATAAAATAAAAACCAGAAGCAACAAACAGCAAACCAGATAAAAGCCATGAATAAGAAACTGAAATAAAACCAATGACTAAACAGGTGTCAATTTTCCCATGTGATCAAATCGAATCTTGAATAAATGACAGATAAATCGTTCGATAGGAGCTAAATCGATACTAATCTGTCCGGGATCAGATCCCTTACAGTACAATTTTGTCCATTCTTTAATGGGGTGCTTAATATGTGACATGTGGACAGAAAATAACCAATGGTTTGGATTGTTCTATTATTCAAAAATAAGTTTTTAGGCATCACTTTTTACTTTTAATTTCAAGAATATTGAGTGTGTGCTATTGTAGTATAAAGGTGTTTATAATTGTAATAAACTTGTATTTTGTTCCATTTTTCCGTAATTCTTTTTTTTTTGGTTTGGTGATTCCAATAATTCATTTTTTTGTTACCAATATGGAAGAATACATAAAATAGCACCTGAATTTATATCCAAATCCCTGTTGCACACTTGTTGATCACGGGCAATCTTTTATACACACAACCTTTTAAAAGTGTGTCAAATACACACTACTTTTTTCTTGACCAATTTTCCAAAATATGTGTGATTTCACACTCCAATCAGATAGTGACACGCGTCACTATTTTTTTTTACTTTAAAAAATAAAAAACTTAAAATTACACTTATACCCCTTAACCATCTTCTCCATTTCATATCTTTCTCTTCTCCAGGGGAGGTTGACGTTAGACACCACCAAAAATTCACATTTAATCACCTTAATATTATAAAGCAAAATTAGGAACTCAAGTACATTAATCACGAGTTTGTGAGTCTGGATTCAAATCTGACACGGGAAATATAATGCGAAACTCAAAACTCCATTAAAGTTTGTTATGGCCAAATCCATGGTTGCTCGATTCGTGGTATAGGTTCAAACCCAGATTTATAAAATTCTCTTGATATAGATTTCTTTTAACTTTCTTTACCAATTTCTTCCAAAGCTATTTATATTATTGTTATTCTTAAAATGGTGGACATGGAAGATGAGGAAAATGGGTGAGAAAGAAGACGGAAATGGGAAAAGGGGGAAGGGTACCAACAAATAGGTTGTTTGTTTTCTATGGGAGAGGGAGGGAAGTTTTCTATGGTGAGAGTTTGGAGAAAAAGAAAAGGGAATAATTTCTCCATTGTTGCGAGATCTGGTTGTTTGTTTAAGCTCTTGATGAAGAAGAAGATGTTTTTAGTTAAATAATAAAAAATGTACATGTGTCAGTTACACACGAGAGTTCACAGATTTCTTTTCCTATTCACTCGCCTAATTTGAATGTAAAACACGCTTTTGCTATGTAATCAAAATGGTGTGTAGCTGACACACTTTTAAAAGATTGGGTATGTAAAAAGTTCCCCGTAATCAACAAGTATGTAATGGAGATTTGAGTACAAATTCAGGTGCTATTTTATGTATTCTGCCTACCAATATCAAAATCAACTAAAAAAATTTCTTTCAACTGAAGATTTAATCAAATAATGAATTTCATTACTTACATAATAAATTCAAATAGCACTAAAGTTTATAGAATAAAACTATATCAATTAGTACGCTCAAAAATAACATATATATTATATTAAAAGGAGGGTAGTGAAACATGTGGTTAAGCCAAATGACAAGTTAAAAATAAGCCACTTGACAATTTTAAGACAACATTAAAATTTGAATTATAAATGGAAACATAATTAATGCAAGTAATAGTTCAATAAGAATTATTTTTTAATTATGATTCAAATCCATATTAGTATTATAATTTAGTTAACATTTTTTTTCTATAATTATGGTAGGGATGAATTTTAATCAATTGATCAAGCTTTGTAACTGACCTTATTTTGGTTCAATATACATTACTGTAGGTATCTTTAATTAAAATTATGTGTATAATTTAGTTATGGTAGGTATCCTTTTTTGAGAAAGAATTTGTATCTTACACATTAATTTTAAGTTAAAATAATAATTCCTTATTTAGTACAAGCTTTGTATCTAACCTTACTTAAGTGCAATATACATTATTGTATGTATCTTTTATTAAAATTTTGTGTATAATTTAATTATGGTAGGTATCCTTTTTTTTGGAAAGAATTAATTAGATTTTTATTTTTATCCTACACATTAATTTTAAGTTGGAATAATAATTTTTATTTAGTACAAGCTTTGCATCTGACTCTTATTTGTAGATAATATACATTACTGTATGTATCTCTTAATTAAATTTTGTGTATAATTCAGTTATGGTAGGAAAACTAACTAAGTAGTAATATAGGATGATTTTCAAAAATGTGGTCCAATGGAGAAAATAAAAGAATAAGATATAATTGAATTTGAGATGAGAATTTTGTTTAATATGATAAGAAAAATCGTATTTCATAATATGAGCAATAGAGTCAAATTTACTACTGAAATAATTTTTATTTATTATTTATATTATATTAAAATGAATGTGGTAAAAGTGAATATTAAATTCAAGTAAAATAATAAAAGGCACATGACAACGTTAATAATATTAAGTATTGAATATACAATAGCAAAATTAGAAACAAACAGAGAAAAAAATCAAAATTTCTATCATAAAGAACAAAAGAGAAAGATACAACTTATTTAAATTTGATATAAAAAAGTTTTTTTTACGTATGATAAAAAAGGTCATGACGTGGATAAGTCCACATAATTGAAGTTTAAAATATTAAAATATTAATAAATTAGAGATAATGTGAGGTTATTTATACTAAAAATTAGTTTTAAAAAGTAAATATATAATGCTTAAAAATAATGAATATAAACAATTTAATAATTTTTAGTATTAATTTTAAATAATTTAAATAGTTTTCAATATTAATAAATCATACATCAGTTTATATAATAATATTAAAGGATATAAATAAATTTGAAATAATGTGAGGTTATTGATACTAAAATTAGTTATAAAAAAGTAAATATATAATGCTTAAAAATACTATTAATGAATATAAACAATTTAATAGTTTTTAGTATTAATTTTAAATAATTTAAATATTATTTTCAATATTAATAAATAATACATCAATTTATATAATAACATTAAAAGATATAAGTAAATTATGATATTAATTAAAGAGGCATGTTAATGAAAGCCACACAAGAAAATAAAATACTACATATAGGTAGCTTAATAGCAATAATAAAAATTTAAAAAATATTTAATATTAGAATAGAAGGGAATGATGATTTGAACTTGAGATTTTGATTAAAATTATGGTGAAACTCAAACTATGGATAGGACTACAAAATTAAAATTTGACTAGATAAAAAATTAAAAACTGGATTACAAATTAAAACTAAGAAAGTAAAAAATAAACATCTCATATGGGGAATTTTATGAACGAAAACTAAAGTCTAATTTGTATCCTAACATTAAAAGAGAAAGAAAATTTAATTACACATGATACAAAAAACAATTGTTAGAAAATCTAATAGATTTAAAATATAATAAGAAATACTTATTTATTAATATTTAATAATTCTAAATTATAACTTAAAATAAAATGTGATATTATATATTTTATTTATTGGTAAAATATTAATGTAAAAAACTAATTAAAATTCATAGTAGGGAAGAGGAGAATAAAGAGGAAAATGGAGATGGTGTGAAAAATATTTATACGTTGAATTAATTATTTATAAGGATATTAATGAATTAAATAATATTAAAAAATCTTATTAAAAGATTTAAATGAAAAAAGAGTTCCAACTAAGAGGTTAAAAGTACATAAATAAATTAACTTTTAGGAATAAATATATATGCTAATCAAAAGACAATAAGCAAGATATCAAGTCGATTGATAAGCCAATAAAATATTACATAAATAGAACATTATTACGTAATAGATAATGCAATAACTACAAGCAAATATTTTTGTTTTGGGTAAAAATATAAAAGAATAAGACTTATTCGAATTTACGGTAAAACATAAAGAGGTAGTGAAAATTTTGTTAAATAATATGCTCAAACAAGACATATCACAAACGTGTGTTTAGTATTATTTAATTTTGACCACAAATAAAATATAAGTACAAAATCAAGGAGTTGGATTGTTACATATATAAAATAAAAATATAAATAAAAAGAAACATGTTATCTGGAAGTTTTAAATTTTAAGTTATTCCAATAACTCAAATGGTAATTTGATATTTGTGTCCGCGCACCGCACGGATAATAATACTAGTATTATGTTAAAAAGTATTTATATTTTATACTACTAAACTACAATTAAGAAATACTTGGTAATGCATTTATAAAAGCAATAAAAATAAAATTAGCACTCATATCATTTAAAGCTAAATTAAGTTTGTCTTTCGTCTTTTATATAAAGCAGTGATGATATTATACTATTCCTTTAATTTGTTGAATATATATATATATATATATATATATATATATATATATATATATATATATATATATATATATATATATATATATATATATATATATATATATATATATATATATATATTACATTAATAGAGAAAATTAAGGTGCCATAAATGATAGAACAAATCCAAACCGTTCATTTCCACATGGCACATATCAAGCACCCCACTGGAGATTACTGGACAAAATAGTACTGGAGGGGCTCCAATCCCAATCTGCCCGATATCTTATTGGGTGGCTGGCGGATTAATATATTTAAAAATCGATAATCGATAAGCCAAACCGTTATGAGTAAATAACCGCTCAATCCGCCCAATAAGCAGCCCTAGGTGTAAGCTCCATCGGCCGAGGCGTAAGTCTCACGGAACTAAGCCCCATATATAAGCCTATGAGCATTTTACGAGTGCTCCGCATTCTGCCTTTTAAAACAAAGGCTGCAAACAGGGTGAAATGATGAGGTAGCAATAAAATGTGTTCATAGGGGAGGCAGTTAATGGAGAAACGATAGATTTGTATCACTTTTATAAAGTCAGAGTTATATTTGGACCAATAATATAACGTTAGGGATATATTTGGACTTACAGTATAATAGAGGATAATATTAAACATTTTTTAATAGTATAAAAATATATTTGATCATTTCCGTAAAAAGTACTAGTACTAACTACTCTCGTTGAATTTGTAACCTCCGTTAAAAATAAAGCATCCACTATAACCTTTATTGGTAACTATTTCCTCCGTCTCATTTATTCTCATTTATAATTATATTTTTTTTATTTAAAAATAATTTAAATTTTAATGATATACTATATAGCTACAAAATTCAAATATATTTAACATCACAAATTTTAAATAAATTTCTATTTTTCTTATGCCAACTCAGACAAATTGAAATGGAAGAAATAAGTAGTATAATAGCTACAAGTAAAATCGCCACAAATTTGTCTATATATCCTTTTTTCTTTCTTTGTATTCGACTTCGGCGCTTCCCTTCTTGGCATTTCATGAACATCACGCGTATATATATATATAAGGAATTATAATATAGATTATGTTATGAAATAATATAAGAACAAGAACAATATAGAGAGAAGTAGAGAGAGGAGTATTCTTATTGATACTTAGGGATGATTTACAATGGGGTAAGACCCCTCTATTTATAGGCATAGAAAAGACTTAGGCTCAAAGTAAAACTCTTCTATAAGATAGACATTCACTCTAATTAGAGTTCTATTTATAACACTCCCCCTTGAATGTCTATTCAATAATGTGCCTCGTTAAAACCTTAACTAAAACAAAACCCAATGGGGAAAAATTATGGAAAAGGAAAAAGAGTACACATGTTTGAATATGCGCCTATTGGTTGCCTCGTTAAAAACCTTGCAAGGAAAACCCAGTGGGACCTTGTATGGGAAAAAGAGTGCAACGCGCATTAACTCCCCCTGAAAAGAGCATCAATTCACATCCTTGAGCATTTGCTTCCAATCTTGTGCACCATCTTCAAAACGATCTTTTGTAGAGATTTGATAAATAAATCAGCCATATTGATTTGAATAAATATTCCGCACCTTGAAATTATCATTCTTGATAGATATGAACATTTTCATATAATGTCGTGGAATGACTCTTCAATATCTCCATAGAGGTATTCTCGATGCCATCATGCTTATAGTTATAGCAAGATACATATGTACACAAGTTGCACTTAGGATGTGGTACTTCAGGACCAAGAATTGTATGTGCTTCAAGCAACTTCAATCTTTCATGGATTGACATATAAGTTAAGTCATATAAGCCATATAATAGACTTTAGATGCATATTAAGTTTTCATGTCATGCTAAACAAATAAGATATCGAAAACTGATTACACATACCATTGACTTTATTATGATCACTTTGATCATTTGCTCATCTTCTTTATTAAGAAGTTATTTTGAAACCGATTCGTCTATACGCCTTAAGCGTATCAAAGACTTTGTCCTTCTAGGACTTAATATGAGCATTTGCAGTGAGAATATAGTTACTTTCTTTGGGTCAGCAAATGCGTATAGCATGCTTTGCAATATGTTGCAATTGAATTATCCTTTTATGAACTTCAGGTTCATATTATGATATTCGAGGATCTATATATACAAATGATAATTCATCCCATGTAATCTTTCTCAAGTGTTTATCATGTCTCCCCCTCATGTTAGAAAAGCTAACTTGTTTCCTCAACTTTGAGAGTCCATCTTTGTGCATTATGGTGTTAATGAAAATATACACCGCACATCAATAATAATAAGATGGAGTTATTTGATTCCTGACCCTGAACCACTTGAGAGGGGAGAATATAATATACTCTCGTATACAACGTATATCAAACTGATATATATAACTTTGTTCTCATAAGAAACAGTTTAGCTATTAAGTGGAGGCACTCAATAATTATCTTGCTAAACCAACTATGATATAAACCAACTATCAAGATGAACTATCTTGAATAGAAAATCTGGAAATTATGCTCGAAGTTAGATTACTAAGCAATTTACCTCGCAAGCACCGGCCATGCTGCGAGTTAATAACAATCGCACATGTAACCATATCATAGATGCATCATATGTGGTATACATGGCAGGTGAATGGGCCCATATTCACCTTTGATATTTCCAGAATTTATGGGCTTCAACCCGAATTTTTAATTGGTCAGTTCATTAATGAGAACAAGTGATACAAGAGAATTCGTAAAGAACTTTCTAGTTCTTTAATATTCACCCATGTGAATTCTCTATTATTGCACATCATACTTAAAATGAGATGGCTAACCCGAATGCCAACTGAATAAATTATCAATATTGGTAAACTTCAAATTTACACCATGACATGTGCACTTATTAATAAACTTCAGGTTTATTATGACATGGGTTTTTATACCAATAGATATCCACTTTATTGTGGCATTCTTTTGTTTGTGTAGTACAAACTGGAGAATAAAGCGGGTAGCTTTTCATATACAAATTATCCCGCTACAAGTTGTAGTAATAGAAGATATCAAATCTTTCCTTTATTTATAGTCTCAATATAATGCGCTTTCGCGTGTACTTTGGAAACTGAATAAGTTTCTTTGAGACTTACTACAGCACAATACTCAATTGTGTTTCTCCAACATAGTAATAATTGGCTCTTCTAGAGCTCTCAATTAATTTTGTACTACCACAAATTCATCAACATCCATGTGGTGAATATCTTTCTTAAAGAGAAAGTTATACCATTATGGTCATGTCAAACTTATATGCAAGATAGGTTTCTTGCATTATCGTTGTCATTTAATAGTCATATTTCCAAAATACTTTGGCGTACAATAGGTACGTGACCAACGATCATTCATGCCATATATCATCTCAAACCTCCTTCTAGGGGTGAGTGTGGTATCATCTCAAACCTCCTTCTAGGGGTGAGTGTGGTATATTCTATACCAATTTCATGTTCATATTCTTCCAATAATGAATATGTATTCGTGAATCAGATGTTGTCACATTCACTGCGGGGATATGTGATTTTGTTATCCTTTTCAAATCTGTAAATGCGTCTGGCATTTGATTTGTTATTCTTTGCAAATGGATAATCTTTTGCACCTCATTTTTACAAATGGAGGTATGTGGATCAAGATGAGATAATGATGCATTTTTCCACAAAATTTCCCGTTTGGTTTCACCAACTTCTCCCCCTAATTTTGGGAAAAGTGTCTCATCAAATTGACAGTCTGCAAATCGTGCAGTGTACAAATCCCCTGTCAATGTTTCGAGGTAGCGAATAATGGAGGACGATTCAAACTCAACATATATTCCTAACCTTCTTTGCGGACCCATTTTGGTGCAATATGGCGGTGCTACAGGCACATATACTGCACATCCACAAATTCTTAAGTGGGATATATTAGGTTCATGACCCAAAACTAATTGCAACGGGGAATATTTGTAACAATTCGTCAGTCAGAGACGAACTAGCATTGCTACATGCAAAATGGTGTGACCCCAAACCGAAGTGGGCAGCCTCGTTTTCATGATTAAATGAGGTATTCAAGATTATACTCATGTATTGTCTCGATCTGATATCCATTTTAAATGATATCTCTAAAACTCAACAAGTTCCTTTAGGCAGAGTTATAGTTGCTCTTCAGGAGCCTTCAATCAATTTAATTCCCATGGTTTGACATACAAAAGAAAATACACGAACATGAGAATAAACAAATTCAATTCGTTTGTTTCACTG
The DNA here is from genome assembly GCA_034376525.1 of Nicotiana benthamiana. Lineage (NCBI taxonomy): Eukaryota > Viridiplantae > Streptophyta > Magnoliopsida > Solanales > Solanaceae > Nicotiana > Nicotiana benthamiana. Next base: position 61,150,767 of record CM067335.1, on the reverse strand, counting down.
TAATCGATTGTTAAACATACATAATCAATTATGTCTTAATATAATCGATTGTTAAACATACACAATCGATTGTGTCTTAATACAATCGATTGTTAAACATACATAATCGATTATTTGCTATTTTGAAAAACTGCAGATCACACTGTCTTAATATAATCGATTGTTAAACATACACAATCGATTGTGTCTTAATACAATCGATTGTTAAACATACATAATCGATTATTTGCTATTTTGAAAAACTTCAGATCACACTATCTTAATATAATCGATTGTTAAACATACACAATCGATTGTGTCTTAATACAATCGATTGTTAAACATACATAATCGATTATTTGCTATTTTGAAAAACTTCAGATCACACTGCCTTAATATAATCGATTGTTAAACATACACAATCGATTGTGTCTTAATACAATCGATTGTTAAACGTACATAATCGATTATTTGCTATTTTGAAAAAACTTCAGATCACACTGTCTTAATATAATCGATTGTTAAACATACACAATCGATTGTGTCTTAATACAATCGATTGTTAAACATACATAATCGATTATTTGCTATTTTGAAAAACTTCAGATCACACTGTCTTAATATAATCGATTGTTAAACATACACAATCGATTGTGTCTTAATATAATCGATTGTTATGCGGTTTTAATGCGAAATATTAGATAATCGACTAACTGTTAGGTTAGTTGATTACCTCTACTGGAAAATAAAAATATTATTGAAATTTGAGCATATTGAAACATTCTAAAGAACTAATACTAACATTATATCATAAACTAACTAATACGAGCTGATACTAATGACTATTAGTTTATTCACTAACTATTACAAATAAGTGAAATAAAATCAAACAATTCCATCTTCTTTCATCACAGATCCATCACCGATTAGGTGGTCTATTTTCCCCTCAGGGTGCTCAAAGAAGTCTGCCACATCCAAGTGGGTGATGTCAAAATTATCGTCAGAGACAAAATTTGTTTCAGGGCATTTACTCTTTAGAGATGCTTGACAAGGCTCAACCAAATGTCTTGGTACACGGCAAATTTTCGCCTAGTGCCCTTTTCCACCGCAACGATAACATATAGTTTATGAACTATTTGCTTTTGGATTCTCATCATATCGTGCTTATGGCAGAGTGACCAACTTCAGGTTGTCATATCTCTCATTTAAGCCATTCCACAAGATAGGTGGATCTTTGACTGTGATATATTCAATTTTCAAACCTTCATCAAGGTGATGACGCAAGAAAATCAGGGCCTAAGCACAGTCTTGGGTGGATGCATTATTTCTGTCTTTAATGGCGTCTCCAAGACCCATTGCATCCAAATGGATTTCAGCATCCAACACCCATGTTATATAGTTCTTGCCCGAAATTTCAAGGGCAACGAACTTTCTTTTCATAATGCCAGACATAAAACAAAATTACATCAAGAGCGTGTTCATACTTACGGGCTCTATTACAATTATCATATTCACTTCAGGGAATGGATCATAATCATCTGTATGTGCTATATACAATCTCATGTCAAATATTACTTTCATAAAGTGAAAGATTATTTTGAGAATCTTTATTATTCTCATTATCACAATGATGACGATTATAATTCCGTCTATTGCCTCGTCCACATTCATTGATACCTTCATGGTAATAATTTTGTCTTCTTTCAGACTTATCACATACTGCTACCACATTCTCTAAAGGAAATGGAGCAAATTCAATGGGACGGATTTTCAATTCTTTGCCCACAATCATATATGAATTTGATCATGGCAAGGCATAGAAATTTTACCACTTCATGTGAGTGTAATTTCTTACGAACTCCATTAGAGTTATAATCAAACTTTGTTGTCTTTGTTTGTATATAAAATCAAGTCGTAGAATTTCAAGAATTTGAAAGGGAAAAGTAAATTACTTACCTTTAAGGTATACCAATAAATGTTGTGATATCAAATATACCTCTTGAGTTTCCATCCCGTTGCATTACTTTATGATGATACCATCTCTTCTAATTTTCCGTATAGAAATTCAATAGCACTGAAAGGGAAGGAAATTCTAACTCGTAGCCTGCTCGCGTGAGTTCAAGAATTAGTGATTGGTAAGAACCCTAAACTTTCCTTGTGTGCGCAAATAACTCGCTGCCTCTGTTTCTTATGGTTACGTGAATGACAGAAGTTTAACCTTCTGTTGTTTTTGTGCCTGGCTTGTCCAAGGCTTTTGAGGTTTTTGTTTTCCTTTTTGTCCGTATAGAAATTCTGGAAGAAAGAAGAAATCAAATTCAATTGGTTAGAGACTCGTGCTGATAACGTGTTATGAAATAATATAAGAACAAGAACAATATAGAGAGAAGTAGAGAGAGGAGTATTCTTATTGATACTTAGGGATGATTTACAATGGGGTAAGACCCCTCTATTTATAGGCATAGAAAAGACTTAGCCTCAAAGTAAAACTCTTCTATAAGATAGACATTCACTCTAATTAGAGTTATAACAGATTATCAAATTTTATCTATTAGTTCTTTAACAAAACTAGTATAATTCTGCACTCATTATTAACAGAGTAAAATTAATTAAATATCAGATACTCCATAAAATTAACTAATGAGGTAAAAATTATTTAACTATAAAGAGATCATAACTAGTATACTCAAACAATATGAAACACTAAACATATTACGTAAAAAAAATTCTTAAATTACACGTTACTTGACGCTACAATTTAAAGAACTCCGACCATCACAATTTAAAAATAATGAACAAGAAATATAAACTTTCATATCCACGTTCATACTTTCAAGTTCAAAAATGGTTTTATTTTTTAAAAGGAAAATCCAACCACAACAGTTTTAACAAGACATTATATGCACCATTTCTACACCGAATCAACAATATAAAAAAGGTAGCTAATACTCGTACAAGGTTTAAAAATTATCGTACTCCTTGCATTTCTTTTTCAAATGATATTACTTGAGTTTGTTCGAATTTATACAAGATATAAGGAATTTTGACACAAAATATTCAATTTTTCTAAACATATCAAATCATTTTTATTACAAGGATAAAATTGAAATGTTAAAGGTTAAGAAATAAAAGAACAATAATGTTCAAAATATAAAAAAAATTAACATATTGTTGGAATGGACTAAAAGAAAAAAAGTCATGTCATAATGATACTTATTGAATACTCCATAGTCCATCCGATCTAAAATAAATATCGTTTAAGCGTTCAAAATAAGTAACTCTTTAAAAAATCAAGAAAATACAATAATGAGTGTATGTGTCAAAACCTTAAATGAAGAGTATTTTTTATTTTGAACAGAAAAAAGTAATATTTTAAAAGAGTACTCAAACGGAACAACTACGAAGGCCCTCCTCCTCCGGCATAATTTTCGTGAAGAAAACAAATGGCTCGTCTATTAGCTAAGGATGTCACCAATGAACATTACATTATAAGCAGTTAAATCCAGAAGTCTCATTTTGTGATGCGACAACTAACATCGGAACAAAGTGGAGAATGCCTTTTTGTTAAATTCGTTACCGACTACCGTTTGTAATATGCTTAGGACAGTAGGAAATCAAAATTTCGCATGTGATATTCCACCGACGAGTGGCAGTTTCTCTATGATTTGTAAAAACCAAAACTACTACTGGTATTAACATAAATACTATATAGATAAATAAAAACTATTCTTGAAAGATACATACTAGCGGCCAATTTTCAGTTTTGTTTTACAGCCAATTTTCTGTTTTATTTACTCGGAGTAACATGCAACGTAACTTCTTGTTTAAGAATATAATTCTTGTAACATAACATTTATTTGAATAAGAAAATTCTTATTTTTAAAACAGAACTATTTTTAGTAAATATAAAATGAAACATAGAAATATTTGTTTCTGCCAAAGAGACAACAAATCCTAGTATTGAGGATAAATAGGTAGGTATTTTAGACTTGTGATCATTTTTACTAGTTTCAACGTCCAATTTTAGACTGGATACCACATGATACTGAAACTATTTAAGATTTGCGTTGGGAAATGAAAGAAGGCCCACACGACACAGCTAAGCCTGATCTGGTTTTTTACTACCTACAAAACACCATGGGCAATGAATGGTTCTGTGTACTACCATTACATGACACTTCAACTCCCTGTCTTAGCCACCAGTTTCCTATCTCGTTTTCATCGAATTTTACCAAACAAATCAACAAACTATATTTTCCAACTCTATACAATACTTACATTTTGATTCACCATTTTGCAACACAAACGCGTATTTGTTTTAGGCTATAGTTTTTTTAGGAGAAGACACTTGAATTTGGGTGTGTCGGAAATTTTATGTCTTTCAATTAGGATGCTACAATTCACTAGACAAGTAATAGCGCAAGAATCGAGGCTATTTCGATAAGGCCTGAACTTTCATAATTTTTCTCTTTTTTCCCTTGCGATGGCAGAACATTTGTTAGGAAATTATTCTTTAGCAAATTAAGATAATGACTGTTTAGTCAGTCAATTCCGCTTGCTTGTTTCAGAAAGGAAAGGACACTTCTGCTTGCCTCCATAATATTCTGGTTTGAAAATTTTGCTCAAAGTTATCACATACTTTACAAGCATAAAACAATAAAAATAAATTGAGAGTCAATCATAACAAATCGTAATAATCGAGAGATCAAATGAAAGATATAAAAGGTAAGTGTTATGCGCTAGAAAGAAGTGTGTACAGATCTTATGTTGATAATATTGATTTGGTCTGCCTCTCCATGAAGAGGTTCAGAACCTTACAATCATTTTTTCCCCTTTCTCGAGAATAGTGAAGAAGAAGAAAAACAGCCCCCTTCTAGGGTTCTTTCTCTTAGTATTTATAACAGCAAACTGGGTGAGCTGGCGATAAAAATGGTCGTGGCCACGTCGGAGTTCCTTCTTCAAGACCGCAGACAGGCCGTGACCTAGTTGGTCGAACCAAATGAAGATTGAACACTATTAATAATTAATGGTTGTACCATTAGTTAATTGTGAATTAACTTAAAGCAGGGTCTGATTCGCCAATTATCGTAGGGTCGAATTCTGACCAATACAGTTTGTCCCTCCGCTTATTGAGGTCGGACCTTGACTGAGCTCGATGAGCGGACTTCGTCGACTATAGTTCCCGAAACTCGGAAAGGGAAGTCGGATGCCTTTTGGCTAAGATCAATGATGATCATAGCCATCTATGTTTTGAAGATTATGCTGCTGAAATTGATAGCCTTAACCATTCATACACTGGAGGTGGCTGTAGCCGTTCATATAATGAAGGTGGTCGTAGCCGTTCATATGTGGGAGATTATGCCGTTGAGATCGATGGTCTTAGACATTTTGTGTTGATGTCGAGTCACTTGCATACATATTGGGGGTGGCCGTAGCAATTTATTCATTAGAGGTGGTCGTAGCCGTTAATATATGGGAGATTATGCCGTTGAGATCGATGGTCTTAGACATTTTGTGTTGATGTCGAGTCACTTGCATACATATTGGGGGTGGCAGTAGCAATTTATTCATTGGAGATGGTCGTAGCCTTAATATTGTGGATGGTCTTAGTCGTTTATATACTGGAGATGGTCATAGCCTTACAATTGTGAACGGCCTTAGCCGCAATGGAGTCAAGTTGGTGATCTTGGTTGCATGTTGTTAAAGGTCTTAAATGATCATTCTTGAGAGAGGGTCGTAGCCGTGTATGCGTTAGGAATGGTCATAGCTGTTTGTGCATATGGGGGGATGGTCGTAACCGTTTATACCTGGGGGGTGGTCGTAGCCTTTTATACTTTGGAGATGGTCGTGATTATTTTATCGACGACTATTACCCTTGTACGGTGTCGATGTTATTTAAACATCGCGGCCAGGGAGAGTACGGACCTACTTGTCATGCGTTTCGGCGACGTCCAAAATTTTGGAGGTACGCAGGACGTTCTTGAAACGTTCTCGGTTCATTATAACTGTTTCGAAGGCGAAGCGGCGGTTGACGACTGAAAAGCCGCTTCATGGAATCTTGCCATCATAATGCACGTTTCTGTAGAACCGAACCGTTCTGCGATTGGTCAAGTAGTTAATAATGATTATTGGAATACGTGAGAGCCACTTGTGTTGCTTATAAATAAGGGGTTGAGGCATTTGTCTCTCACTTTTTGCAATTAGTTTAAGAGAGACCTCTGAAGATTTTTTCTTGCTTAGTGAGTTCATCTTTGCTCTTGCTCTTGATCTTCGATTGTCATAATCTTCACCTTTCTTCTTCGATTTTTACTTCTTTTCGATTTTTTGGATAAAAAATGGCAAGTAGTTACTTCATAAATGTTGCTCAAGCAAGTCTTCCGGCTAACCTTACGGTGGTGGAAGAGCCTTCTCCGATAGTAAGAGGTGCAGAACCGGTAGAGGCCGATGGGGTTCCATCGGTGACTGATATCCTATCCTTTCCCGGAGGTGCGTCGATTGATTTCACTGCTGGTGAGGGGGAAGATCAGGTGAATGAAGCCCCGCTGATGGGAGAAGTGGAGATTTGTCAGTTACGGAAGCAATGGGGCATTCCCCGCTTTGCTGATATTTCCTTCGCTAGACACGAGGAGAGAGTCCACATCGACCGTAGAGGGTATTGGATTTTCTATGCTTATCCTTTTAGATTGGGATTCAGGATCCTTCTTCCAGTGTTGGTGGTAGACTTTTGCTGTTATTACAGAGTGTGTCATGGCCAGTTCGTTCCCTCCATCTACAAGCTTTTCTCTATGCTCATTAAATATGCAGAGCTGGCTCGAAAAGAGATCACCTTGCGGCACGTGCTGACCCTCTATGCCACTCAGAGGGTCCGTGGTATGATGATTCGGGCCGTTCCTCGTGGGGCGATGGGCTTGACTGCAGAGTTAGATGATGTGGTCGAGCCTCGCACTTATGAGAATTTCTTCTACATCAAAATTGAAGATTTGGTGGCGTGTGCTACTGAGTTCCCAGAGACTTGGAACCATGCACGTAAGTCCTTTTATTCGTCAAATTCTGCATTCCGTCTCTTTTTATATGCCTTGTTCTGATAAGTGTTAACTTTACCTCATGATTGTAGCTGAACGGTCGTCGTTGGCTCCACTGCCTGGCATTCACGAGTTGGTTGAGGCCGTGCTCCCTCAAACAGGGGGGATTCGTACGTGGCCGTCTTTCTGGAAAAGGCATGGTCGTAGACCTGCTTCTGGTGAGAATTTTAGCTTTCATTTGTCCCGTTCTTGTTTTATTTCATTTGGCCTCTTCTCAACTTTGTTCTTTATTTGATCAAGGAGGGCACGCCAGTGAGGGCCCCTCAGCTAGCTTTTCACAGGTCGGGCATGACCGCACGACTCGAGGCAATGCCGGAACCAACCCCGGTCCGAGGACGACTTCGATTGTATCTTCAGTGTCTCATTCCCCGGCACGGTCTGCATCTCGGGCCGAAGAGTCTTCGGGGATCGAACCCCCTAGGGCGGAGTTTCCTCTGAGCGAGGATGAGGAGGAGGGGGAGAGGCCGCTGATCAAGCGAAGAGTTGCATTTATGCCAGATCTGGTGGTGATAAACTTGGATTCCCCGCCATCGGACACGGAGGGGAATATAGTGGCGACGCCTGCCCTTGAGGTCGGGCACTCAGTGGGGGTCGCCCCGGTTGGCTTAGGCCAAGGTGATATTATCGCTTTGATGATTCAATTAATAGTTCCAGTTGCTGAGAGGTGAGGTAGTACCTGAGCAGCTGTTTTGGTTGGAGAATCAAGTGCCAATGTGTTGGCAGGGACGAGAGCCTCAACTTCTCGGTCGGAGGACGGAGGGAGGGGTGCCGTAGGCGAAGGGTATGACTCCGAGTTTGACCTGGACCCTGACGACCTCCGTATGCTTCAAGAAAGCCACACCCGCACAACACTGCATGCGGAAGGGCAATTCCATTATGTTGAGATTCCTACGTAGCAAAACTTACTGCTTCAAGAGGAGAACCTGGTGTTATTTTCGAGGTGTTGTGCTCGGAAGCGGAAAGTGCATCATTGAGGGTATAACGGATGTCGGGATGATGGGTGAAGCGGTTGCGCAAGGCCTGAAGGTACGTGTAGTGAGTTTAGTTTGTCTTTTTCTACATTTTACTTGGTTTTGTTTTCTGTTCTGATTATCGCTTCGTTCTTGTAGCTATTTTTGTTGGAGGTGGAGAGTATCCGCCGAGCTAATGTCTGCTCAGGGATTTGTTCGCGGGCGCTGTAGAAGTACCGTCGCTACCGGGACTGATGCCGCGAGATGCGTGAGCGCCTGAGGAACGACCCCTGGAGTCGGGACCTTGTCGAAGAGCTGGCGAGGCGAGAACTTCAAATGCAGCATACCCTTGGCATGGTTAACACCCTTGAGGAGCAGCTTCGTCGTAAAGACGAGGATATGTAGGCCGAGAGGAGTGCTGCTGCTGAGAGGGAAGGGTTCCGGGTCAGGGCGACAGAGGCCTCTGAGACTTTGACCAGGCAAGTGGTTGCTTTGGAGGCTGAGGCCGTTACCTTGAGGCTGTAAGTGAGGGGCACTGTATCGAGGATCGGGACGTTGGAGATGGAGGATCGCGTTCGCGAACGGGAACGGGTGATGGAGAGGGTTGCTGCGGCCTTTTTAGAGGGGGCTCTAGAGGACCACATTGGCGTCTATGAACGCGACGCCAAGACTGTGATGGATCGGATTACGGCCATAGAGGCCGAGAATTAGCGCTTGAGGGATCAAGCTTCCTCTTTCGGCCCGGCTCGTGATCTTTGGACGTTTGCCGAGGCCCAACTTGATGTTTACAAGAGATTGTGGGAGGCCGGCATTGTACCTGAAGCCTCTTATGAAGAGCCCCGTCAAAAGGCTCGTGAGGCCCGTGTTGACTGCGGCTTTGATCCAGCTACACCAGGGGTTGATGATGGCGCTATGCTGCTGGTGGAGTTGATGGTGGCGTGGGTGGAACCGAGTGAATGGCTTTGATGTATTATTTATTTTGTTCGCCATTGGGCGTTTGGATATTTTTTAGATTTTTTTTATTTTCTTTCTTTCGTACTGTCCGACCTTGGCCGAATTTAAGCGGGTGTTGTCCACAGAAGACTATAAATATATGTATATATAAGCTTACTTTTTCCACTGCTGGTGTTGTGCTTATTCTGAGTTTTCCCTTGTTCTTTAGACTTTTCTATGCATGTATTGAAAGGGTGATTTGCCTTAGAGTGAGACTCTGGTAGGCGTGTTAAGTCCCCTATGTCTTTTAGTCGTAATGATGCCGGCGGCCTTGACCATGATAATGTTGGTGGCTTTAACTAGGTAGGTGACTTAGACTGTTGTCGAGTCGTTTGCTTGCCTTAGTCAGAAACTAGGTTGGCTATTTAGCGGTGACGGCCTTGGCCATGATTAAGCGCTTTTTGTTTATCGCTTTCTTTTACTTGGTGTAAACAAGTTGTGGCCATTATTTGACGATAGTGGCGAGTAGCCTCAGTCCTAGTTCGTGCGTGGTTGAACTACTGGCCGTGATGGTAAGAAATGCTGCGTTGTACTTCGACCGGGGCCGAACTTTATGTAGCCCGAATTTTAGCTCGAGTTGGTCTTACTTACTTGAATGGCGAGAGAGCTTAACTTGTTTCTCCATCCGTTGTTCGTTAGATTTGAGGACGATGGCCTTCGACTTTATTGTTTGAGCGAGATTGTCCTTGTGATGGTGAAGGCATATGTCATGAGTCTCAGTTCGACTTGTAGTTGAACTTTTCGGTGAAGGCACGTAGCCTGAATTTCAACGTAGTTAAATCTTGAAATTTTTTTATGGCGAAGGCACATGGCCTGAGTCCCGGTCCAACTTGTAGTTGAACTTTTTGATAAAGGCACGTAGCCCGAGTCGCTGTTCAACTGTAGTTGAATCTTGTAATTTTTTGATGGCGAAGGCACATGGCCTGAGTCACGGTTCAACTTGTAGTTGAACTTTTCGGTGAAGGCATGTAGCATGAGTCGCTGTTCAACCTTAGTTGAATCTTGTAATTTTTTAATGGCGAAGGCACATGGCCTGAGTCCCGGTTCAACTTGTAGTTGAACTTTTCGGTGAAGGCACGTACCCTGAGTCACTGTTCAACCGTAGTTGAATCTTGTTTTTTTGATGGCGAAAGCACATGGCCTGAGGTCCCGGTTCAACTTGTAGTTGAACTTTTCGGTGAAGGCACGTAGCCTGAGTCGCTGTTCAACCGTAGTTGAATCTTGTAATTTTTTTATGGCGAAGGCACATGGCCTGAGTCCCGGTTCAACTTGTAGTTGAACTTTTCGGTGAAGGCACGTAGCCTGAGTCGCTGTTCAACCATAGTTGAATCTTGTAATTTTTTATGGCGAAGGCACATGGCTTGAGTCTCGGTTCAACTTGTAGTTGAACTTTTCAGTGAAGGCACGTAACTTGAGTCGTTGTTCAACCGTAGTTAAACTTACTAGAGAAGACTCATAGCCTGAATCTTGTTATGTTGGTGTTTGAGAGCTGAACCTTGGTTTTGATTCGAGACCTTGAGCAGCTCACGCGCTATCTTCCTAATCAGGGTTGTAGGCTGGCTTGAGGTGACTCTCGGTTTGAAATATCTTCATGCCGATTTCCGGGTGGATCCCGCATCAGGGATACGGGAGGTACTTTACAGAGATCCTCCCTCGAGGGGGGGGGGGGAGCTGCTTCTTCTTCTTGCTTGCATTATCCGAGAGAGGAGTGACAGAGGCGTTGGATCTTGATTCGAAATTTTCGGGTTCCCTTTGTCTGATATACCGCTTTAGCTTGTTTGAGTTGGATTGTTCTTTTGCGTTTCTTTCATTTTGGTCTAGGGAAGATCCACGCGATTCTGCTATGTAATCCCCCCAGACGGCGCCAAATTGTTTTGCTCAAAGTTATCACATACTTTGCAAGCATAAAACTATAAAAATAAACTGAGGGCCAATCATAGCAGATCGTAATAATCGAGGGACCAAATGAAAGATATAAGAGGCAAGTGTTATGCGTTATAAAGAAGTGTGTAGAGATCATTTATTGATAGTATTGATTTGGTCTGCCTCTCCATAGAGAGGTTCAGAGCCTTACAATCATGTTCTCCCTTTTCTCGAGAATAGTGATGAAGAAGAAAAATAGTCCCCCTTCTAGGGTTCTTTCTCTTAGTATTTATAGCAGCAAACTGGGTGAGCTGGCGATAAAAATAGTCGTGGCCACGTCGGAGTTCCTTCTTCAAGACGGCATACAGGTCGTAGCTGTGTTGGTCAAACCAAATGAAGATTGAACACTATTAATAATTAACGGTCGTACCATTAGTTAATTGTAGATTAACTTAAAGTGAAATCTGATTCGCCAATTATCGTAGGGTCGAATTCTGACCAATACAGAAATGATCAGAACAGTAGGTTTCACTATTTTGATAGACATTCTCTAAACACGTCTATATTACGCGACCAAATACTGATAAATGAATTATATCCTTAATTCGATCCCAAATGAATTATATCCTTAATTCGATCCCAAAGCTAGCTCATGAGGTGGGACTCAACAAATACTCAACAATACAAGAGCATCGCCCTCTATAATAATGAAATTAAGGACAGACAACGGCTCATTGAAACATAAATCTTTTATACTCTTTAGATGTTGCAAAACGATTACCGTCAACACAAGATAAAGATTCAAAACTGACATGGATGTGCCCAAATAAGAATCAGTTGATCCCTTTTGACGTCCTACAGTGCAAGGGTAAACGATGTCTGAGGGAGAAGTATCTAACAGGAAAATGCAAGGGCATTAGCTGTGGTTTTTGACTCATCTCCTACCAGGAAGAGAGCTGAATGGAAGAGAATTTTTTTCCTTTTATCTACAGAATCCAGTGCTTGGTGAAAGTAACAACACCAGTAGAAATGTAGTTCACTGTTCATGTAAGATTTAGGATTTTTTTTTTTGCTTACAGTTTTAGGGTATATGACAAATACTGTGTTTTTACAACATTGTCAACAGGGAAAGACAGAATAGAAGGTCATTCAATTTCTATCTGTTGTGGGGTGTCCTCTGCTTGGTCATCGCTGGCCTCGATTTCTTCTGCTGTAATTCCAGAGGCCTCAACTGTTCTAGCTACCCATTCCTTCAGAGGATCTTCGTTCAAATCAAGTCTTAGAAGGCCAGCAAATATCCCTCCCGCAAAGGCCACAGGTTCCTGCATATTTGGGGTGGAAAAATTTCACATGAGAAAGCTCGACACATAAGTCTTCACATTAAAAAAGGAGAGGAAAGAGAATGACAACAGATATTCCAAGCAATTAGAGACCGGGTCATCATTTAAACAGACGTGAATGTAAAGCATTAAATCTTAATGCATAATCTTCTTTCTCTTGTTTATATATGCTCGCTCTTTTGGTAACATTATATTGCACAGCTTTACCACTACTACATCCTTCAGTGAAGAGGTTATACATCGGATTTGTGCAACTAACTATGATGTTTGAAAACGACTAGATGTGTTGATTTGCTTCTTGAACTGTCCAGGGAGATGTAGTTGTTTGCAACCATGTTTAAATGGAATAAAGAAAAGATTTTCCCTCTAGTTTTGCTCTTACACTTTTATATTGTCAAAGTGTTTCCTTCTCTCTTTGCTTATACTTGGCTAATTCAAAATTAATTCTCTTCTTTCCTCCCCTGGATGATAAACAAACTACCAATCATCAGCAAGATATTGCAACTGTTTTTTTTTTTCAAATTTAATTTGAAACTGCTGCAGATCAATGCAAAATGCCATTCATATTGTTCGTTGTGATGTCATATGGTGCAAAAGCTACCTATATCAATAAGCCCAGATGTCTTTAGCTTAAAATAGCATAATTCTGAGCCTTATAGATATGAGAACAATGCAAATGCTTAATGGTGACGCCACAGGCATGAATTTCACTATAGTGACATCAGACGATTTAGTTAAAAGCAATGTAGAACTGTTAAGTAAAGTTACATGGGCATAACTCTAAACAAAGTAACTGTGGGAGTGGCTTCTAGAATCTTTTAGTAGATCTGTAACGAAAATCAGCACGATGTCATTATCTCAGCTTCTCAGCAGATGCAACTATCAGATTGAAGGAATTGCTAAGAAGAGAACTAGCTGTAATAGGAACAATATCAACTCAATAAGCACTGCATCATCTCACACCACAAAAGGCTTTAATAGAAGAAGAAATACTTCAGCGAAACTACTAATGAAATGTCTCAGATTTTCCGACTAAAGTTGTGCTTTCAGGACAAAATTAAATATAGAAATCAAGATTTAAGAATTAATCTAACTTTTGGGCCTTTGGCTATTATCGCTAGAGTTCCAGTCTAACATTTCCAGCAGGGCTGGGGAATCAGCAAAAAATTTTCATGGTTTTCGGTGTATGAACTCTGCATTTGTGCTCTTAACTCTTTTATATCAGGACAAACAAATTAGCAATAACTACATGTTACACTTCCATGTTCCATCCCTAAAAGCAAATGACTACCTGTTCCACCTTTCCCAAGGGAATATCCAACATAAAGTTAAATAGCTATTTAATAACTAGCAAAACATGGGATCATGGGTTCAAGTGGTTTAAATAATTTCTTGCAGAAATCTACAATAGACCAAATGTGGTCGAGCCCTTCGTGGACCCTGGGCATAGGACCATCTTAATGCACCGGGCTGCCATTTAACTAAATGAATTAGGTTAAATTTCCATCTTAAAGTTAACTATCCCAGCCTCAACTGCATGAGGCCCATGGCCAAAATCTGTAGAGTTTTAAAGGAAAATGGTACAACACCATCTTCTAAAGCTGATGCATAGTAGTAAATTGGAGTTCTTAAGCAGTCCATTGAAACCAAATCTAATCTAAGTCGGTTACATCACTTCTTCAATCTCTGGGTCTGGCAGCTGATTAGCAATTGCAAGCATAGTAGTCACAAGCTGGACTAATTTCTAAGAAGCAGATATGGTAGTATCTTGTGTGAAATGAATGATTTAACTGAAAATCTCTCTACATAATTTGCAAAATATCTGGGTTTTTTTTGTATGAATAAATACAGCATCATTTCCTGTACCAGGGCTGAACTGCAATTTTTTATGACAACACGGACAAAAATTACCAGAACAGACAGCAGTATTGTCAAAGTGAGATATCAATTGTATAGCAATAGAATATCGATTGGGGGGATTATTACCTTGAGAGCATCTTTGAGAATGGGTTCCTGGATTGGGTTGAAGAAAAACGCATTGACCCGAAACCCAGCTGGCTTCACATGTGGCGAGAAAGACGAGGTTCTCGATGGTAACTGATTCCCAAACACAGTAGCTTTCCATTTCCGCTGCAGTAAATTCATCAACCAAATATTACTCACCGGAATTAGAGAAAGCAGATGTAACAGTACAAATGGACATCGACCAATGAAATTGAACTCCGACTTACTGTGGCACAAGCAGATGATACAGAAGCAGCACAGCTCAAAACTATAGACATCTCCTTTGTTTCTTCTTCAGCTACTTGTTCGCTGGATTTGCTTGGAGTAGCTGTGAGAGCTGGCAATGCTTATGCTCCAGAACTTTCAAGAAGGAGGTGTAACTGACAAAACGGGCAGGATTAGTGACACAATATCGGGCCGAGAAAATATAGGCCGAAGTGCAAGCCCAATCATACTAGACGGACTGGCCCAATGAGTCAATTAGACTTGCAACACTCTTACTATAGCCACATTTTACGCCGCTAATAAAAAAAATAGCCAAATATTTCAAAACTTATCAACATTTAGCCACTTTGTATTAAAAAGTATTTGTATAAAAATACTCCTACCTAAACCAGTGAAAAAAAAGAAAAAAATTGATAATCTATACTGTTAAATTAGAGGTGTCAAAACGAGCCATCCCACCCCAGGCCAGACTCCAGTCCAAGCCTCACGGGCTTTTAAATTTAGTGGACTAGAACAATCTATTTTTTTAAAAAAGAATTTCTTTAAATTCTTAAATATTTTTCTGTGACATAGTCGATTAATCATGTAAATAACTTCTATTTACTTAAAGCGTAAAAAAAGTTTGATATTTGACGAAGAATATCGTAATTGAAATACAAATTCTTTATATCTCTAACTCTTTTTTTTAAAAGCACATAAATATTTTCTTAATGTTTTTCTTTCATTTTCCTAAGATTCAGGGATTGCTTCAATAAGTACAAATGCTGAGGCTTTCTAATTTAGGATTAATATCATTTGCTGATTTCATCATTATAGGCATATTTTTAAAATTTTTGAAATTTGCTAGTGGTTAATTTTTTTTTTTTGTGTATTTAAAATTGATCTTTTCTATACTAAATAGTAGTTTAAATTAATTGTATATTAGAGTAATCCAAACTGATCATTGGCCACTTAAAATAATATTTTTTTTGAAAAATGATTATTATTGGACAACTAAAATTTTTCGAGTTCGTTATTAATTAAGCAAAAAAAAAACTAATGTTGTCATATCACATGCATGTCAAAAATCTAAATTCTAGTTGATATGCAAGGGTCAATGAGCAATCTAGATTTAGAATATGTGGATTATAGTTAATAGTATTTTTAGTTTTTTTTTAAATATTTAATAGTTAATTAATTTATTAATTTTTAGCCCACGGGTTGGTTTAGGCCCAACCTTGATCGAGCCTCAAGGGTCAGCGAGCTAACTTGAGCTGGGCTTATAAACCTCAATTTTAAATAGGATAAAAAATATCCTAGCCCAATTTTATCCAAATAACGTATTGGGTTGGGCTGGCCTTACGAGCTAAACTCATTTTGATGACTCTAGGTTAAATTAGCAAAAAAGTAAAATTGAGATATGAAGAGGGAGAATGTCCATCGGTCAAAATTAGAGGAGTTTTATCTCTAAAGGTTAAATAATTTTCACCTAAAAATATTGAGCAAACACTATGAAACAAAACCATAATCCTCTGCTAATCCAAACACATTAAATTTGCTTAGATGGCATATGTTCCTTTTTCATCAAAATGGGGAAGCTATTCATAATTTTTATACAGTAACAAATTTGTACTAGTTGATAGTCTCTAGCACACGTTACGGAGAATATAACAACATAATGATAAATGTTTTGCTAAAAAAATATGCACACTTTACGAACTTAAAAACAATTAAAAGGATGGAATGGTAAATCGTAATCAGGTATAATAAGTCCTAGAAGAGATTATTTGTTAAGATCATGATAGATCGGAAAGTATAAACGATAATAGAAAGTTTTTATATCAAAAGGAGATAAGTAAAGAGATAGAGAGATGTTTGCCAGATGATAATAGAGAGAGAAAGTAAAGAGATAGTATATTTAGAGTAATAATGAATCTGCCCTATTACAAGGTGAAGGTCTCCTTTATATATTAGGAGACCTTTCTCGAAATACACGAAAAGAAGAGTACAAAAGTTGGTGGCTTCCGAGGTCAGGCCTAAAACGATGTCGTCCCCTTGTTTAGTTGATTAGGACGTCCTTGGTCGGGCCGTCCCTGCCTTGCTGACAAGACTTCGAGGGCGGCCTCGCTATGAGGGACGTGTTTGTTTATACGGCGACGGTGTGAACCGAATTTTGCCCCATACAGTTAGTCCCTCCGTCCGTTGGGGGCGTCGACGAGGGACGTCTTCAATGGACGGATATGTATGCTTATGTGACAGTATAGAGTCGTTGGCGCTCGGCTCCTTTTTAGGATGACATCATTGATCAAGTGCATCATCATTACTTTCACTCCCGATGCGATTCAGATCCTGACGTGACTTTCGGGTTTCCCGCGCCAACTTTTAAATGATGTCACCTTGATCTCCGTGTATCTCACTCCTATAAACAACGGATCGGCTCAAAACAATTTATCGTTCGAATCTCTAAAGGATATTTCTCTCATTTTATTTTCTGGTGATCACTGCTTTCTTCAAGAACTGTTGTTTCTACGGGTCAAACTTTGCATCTACTTAAAACAATCTTCTTTGTAAGCCTTAATCATGGTGAAACGATCTCAAGGCAACAAGAAATCCAGAAATAATGCCCCTACTAGGGTTTCACCTCCCTCCGACGGTGAGGCGGAGGTGGCCGAAGAGGTTCTCGTTCCTCTGTCGGTGGCGAATGTTCTTACGAAGAACATGAGCAAAAGAAATGACTTTCGTCATAAAAGTTCACCTCCACCCTGGGAACATAGCGAATTGACGCTCTCTCATCTGGATGCTCTTAGAATGGCATATGGGTTTCCAGACCACGTTGATATAGCACCTGTCGGAGAGGATTATGCCAACGTTTATAGGCCCGGGTTTTGCACGTTCTACGAGTATGCATTCCGGATTGGCTACAGTTCTCCTCTCAACCCTCTAGCAGAGGAACTTTGTCGTTTTTTCAGGGCGTGCCCGGCTCACTTACTCCTTACACATTAAAGGTATGCAGAATACTTACCACCCACGCAGAGAAAGCCGGGTGCGCGGTTACGATATACCACTTTCTGCATGTTCAATGCGAGTTACATGCGGGGTTCGATGTTGCACTTGATGCATCGCGGTAAGAAAAACTTTGTGGTGCAGTCTAAGGACAAGGCCAATCGTGTCTATTGGAAAAAGTTTTTCTACGTCCGGACGGAGCCTCTGGTGGCTAACCCCGAAGGGTTCCCGTAGGTGTGGAACCAGGAGTGTAAGTATTCCTTTGTGTCTTATTCGGCACTTTTCGTTGTGACGCTTAACCCCTTACAATTCTTTTATCTGCTATTTGCAGTGGCGGCTCGTATGCCTAAGGATTCCTCGTCTCTTTCCTGTGCGAACGACATTAGGTCGTGGGTGGAGAGGATGATTCCACATATGGAGGAGTGCCGTACATGGGCTCAATTCTGTAGAGTGTACGGCCCGACTGGTAACATTCTTTTCCTTATTCTTTTCTCTTTCCTTGTCCTGATTCGGCAGTCCTTTAGTTTGGCGTACCTTTTCCTTGACAGGCCGAGGTGTTTCCAAGAGGGCCAAGATGTGGAGAACTGCTGCTGGCCCGTCTAGGGCGAATCCGGGCTCTGAGGAGAAGGACGTGCCCGTGGAGGGAGGGTTCGCCTGAAAGTAGCGCGTTCTCGGCTCCTCAGCAGGAAGTCACACCGGGGGCAGCATGTGATGCAGCAGCCGAGATAGCGGCGGAAGAGGAGGTTACGGTGGTTCCTGAGGCCGTGCCCGCGAGGGGTGCCAAAGTTGCATCCGGAAATGAAGCGCTTCCTTTTGAGTCGCCTTCGCAGCCGATGGAGGCGGCTACCGAGGATGAGGAGTCCCTTGCAAGTAGGAGGCGCCGGCTGATCACCGGTAAATGAGTGGTTGTCGAAAGGGAGAGGGTGCAATTGCCTCGTCGCGAGTCGGGGCGGTCGTTTATGGCCGACGCAATTCGCTCGTGGGGGGCCACTCCTCGGGAGAGTGTTGATGTTGATGCCGGTCTGCCTCCTGCTAGGGAGGATGGTTCGTCGGCCGCATCAGTGGAGGAAAGTGCACCTTTGGAGAGGATGGACGGAGGAAGGGGCTCTCCGGCTCGTGTTGAGATGACAGCCGGTAGGTCTACATGCAGCTTTGTGATCCCCAGCGGCTATAACCTCTTGGAGAATATTGAAGAGGTGGTCGCGGACATGACCCTTCTTTGTGCGGGTGCTGAGGGTGAGGCATTGTGAGAGGTCAGTGACAGGGGCCTGTCTCGAAGGGTAGCGGGTACGGCCTCGCAGGTAATTTTGGCCCTTCTTACCATTGGTGTCGTAGGGGTGGTGCGCCTGTGTACTAATTCCTCCTTTGAAACTTTTCAGGTTCTTATCTTGGAGGTGGAGAGGGGCAACACCTAACGAAGAGGGCAGATGCCCATAAAAAATTATGGCAGAGATACAAGCAGGTCCGTGACGCGCATTAAACGTTGGTCGACGTGTACAAGCAGGACCCGAAGTTTAGGTTGTTCTGCGAGGGCCTTACCCAGACGGAGAAGCAATTGAAGAAGCGGTTGGATGCGTTGGAGAGGCCGTACGAGCAGCTCATGGCTGCGGTCACCCAGAACACCGAGTTAGAGGCTCTCCTACGAGCGTAGGAGGATGAGTTAGAACTCGATCGTGCCGTAGCGGTGGAGGCTGCTAAACTTCGGGCTCGGGTTGCGACCTTAATCGTTGAGCTCAAAGCTAAGGAGGATCATATTGAGGCCCTCATGCGGGCCGCTCCACCGGAAGCTGAGCGCCAGGATGCTCATGTCATATGGGTGTATCATGATGCCCGACTAGTCGTGTTTGAAGAGCTCTTGGAAGCTGAGCGAGTCTCCAAGAAGGACGTGGATAGGCAGTGGAGTCTTACCCAGGTTGCTCGTGAGGCGGCTGGTTACCTCTCTCATTCGCCCGCTAGGGAAGGGTTTAACTTAGAAGACCTTAACCGCCTGACATCTGCTTCTTGCATTTCTAGGGACTACCTGCTAGGAGGTGGCGACGGCCCTAGTGCTGATTGTGCCGGCTAGGGTGATGGGGGTTCCTAGGGTTTGCTTTTGTACCCTTTTTGTTGTAAATGGGGCCTTTTTCTCAGGCCGGTCATACATATACGTTTTGGATATAATAGTACATACCTTTTTTCGTTGTTATTCTTTCTTTGTTCCTTGTAACTTTTGTCGTGTTTGCAACTCATATCTTGAGCTTAACTCGACCTTCGTTAGGTCTTCTGTTTTTCTATAGTCGATGTTAGGTCGTCTGTTAATGGTGATGGCCTAATCCATGTTGGACTGAATGGCCTTAGCTATACAGTTGACTTCGACTGTCATCGAGTCTCTCGTTCTACCGTAGTCGACATTGGGTCGAGTCTTAACGGCAACGACCTTAGCTGTTTTATATCGATGGCCTTATACATGTAGTTGACTTCGACTATCGTCGAGTCGTTCGTTCTGCCGTAGTCGACATTGGGTCGACTGTTAGCGGCGATGGCCTTAGCCATTTTAAATCGATGGCCTTAGCCATGATGAATCGAATGGCCTTAGCCATGTAGAATTGAATGGCCTTAGCCATGTAGTTGACTTCAAATGTCGTTGAGTCTTTCGTTTTGCCGTAGTCGACATTAGGTCGACTGTTTACGGCGATGGCCTTACCCATTTTAAATCAATGGCCTTAGCCATGATGAATCGAGTGGCCTTAGCCATGTAGAATTGAATGGCCTTAGCCATATAGTTGACTTCGACTGTCGTCGAGTCTTTAATTCCGCTGTAGTCAACATTGGGTCGACTGTTAGCGGAGATAGCCTTAGCTATTTTAAATAGATGACCTTAGCCATGATGAATCGAGTGGCCTTAGCCATGTAGAATTGAATGGCCTTAACCATGTAGTTGACTTCGACTGTCGTCCAGTCTTTTGTTTTGGCGTAGTCGACTGTTAGCGGCGATGGACTTAGCCATTTTAAATCGATGGCCTTAGCCATGATGAATTGAATGGCCTTAGCCATGTAGAATTGAATGGCCTTAGCCATGTAGTTGACTTGGACTATCGTCGAGTCTTTCATTCTGCCGTAGTCGGCATTGGGTCGACTGTTAGCTGCGATGGCCTTAGCCATTTTAAATTGATGGCCTTAGACATGATGAATCGAATGGCCTTAGCCATGTAGAATTGAATGTCCTTAGCCTTTTACACATTGGAGATGAAGATGGACGTAGCCTTTTACACATTGGAGATGAAGATGGTCGTAGCCTTTTACTCATTGGAGATGGCCGTAGCCTTTTACACATTGGAGATGGCCGAAGCCTTTTTACTCATTAGAGATGAAGATGGTCATAGCCTTTTACTCGTTGGAGATGGCCGTAGCCTTTTTACACATTGGAGATGGAGATGGTCGTAGCCTTTTACACATTGGAGATGGCCGTGGCCTTTTTACACATTAGAGATGGTGCTGGTCCAGTCCCTGTATCAGGTCGGGCTGGAGAGCATACGGAGAGGCTGACGTGGTACATATGTTCCACAAACATGTCCAAGTGTTCCCTTCGTTCCCTCGTTAAAAACCTCCCTGAGAAAAACCAATCGAGACAAAACTCGGGTGAGGGAAAAAGAGTGCGACTCGGGGGACGCCTTTTAGAAATGGAAATGCTTGAGGTGGGCGATGTTCCAGTTGTTCTGGAATGTTTTTCCTTCCATTGTTTCCAGCTGAAGTGCCCCCTTGTTTGCTATTGCTGTGATTTTGTAGGGTCCGTCCCAGTTTGTGCCCAATTTTCCTTCGCTTGGGTCTTTGGAGGCCAATGTCTTGGCTTTGAGGACGTAGTCTCCTACTTTGAGCGGCCTTATTTTTGCTCTTTTGTTATAGTACCTTTTGACTTGCTGCTTTTGGGCCACCATTCTTACGTGGGCCATTTCTCTTCTTTCTTCGGCTTCATCAAGGTTTTGGAGCATATTCGCGTCATTTTCCATTTCGCTAGTATGTGAGTATTTCATGCTTGGTTCGCCTACTTCTACGGGTATGACCGCGTCGGTTTCGTAAACCAGCGAGTATGGAGTTTCTCCCCTGCTGGATTTCGGCGTGGTCCTGTGTGCCCATAATACTTCGGGTAATAGTTCAGGCCACAGCCCCTTGGCGTCCTCAAGAGTTTTCTTTAGTATGTTCAATATGGTTTTGTTGGAGGATTCTGCTTGACCGTTGGCGGCGGGGTGGTGTAGCGTGGAGAGGATTCTCTTGATGCGCCATTTCTCGAATAATTTAGTTGTTTTTTGATTGATGAACTGTCGTCCGATGCCGCAACTAATTTCTCTAGGGATGCCGAAGCGGCATATATTGTTCTTCCATATGAAGGCGATGACCTCCTATTGGCCTATCTGTGCGTACGCACCTGCTTCCACCCACTTGGAAAAATAGTCAGTCAAAACAAGCAAAAATCGTATCTTTCTCGATCCTGCGGGTAGGGGGCCGACTATGTCCATTTCCCATTTGATGAAGGGCCAGGGAGAGGTGACCGAGTGTAGGGGTTCCCCTGGCTGGTGGATCATTGGGGCATATTTTTGGCATTTTTTGCATCGGCGGACGTATTCTGCTGCTTCTTTCTTCATGGTGGGCCAGTAGTAGCCAGCGCAGATGCTGCATCGCATGAGGACGCAGTTGCCTGTATGGGCGCCGCAGTGACCCTCGTGTACCTCTTCGAGCACTAGCCTCATTTGGTGCGTGCCTAGGCACTTGGCCAAGGGTCCACCAAAAGTTCTCTGGTAGAGGTCGTTGTTGATCAGGCAGTACTGGGCGGCTTGCACGCGTAATTTCTTTGCCACTTTAGGTCCCGATAAACAGGTCGAGAATCCTCCAAGTAGGCTATCAACTCAGCTGAAGATGTTGGTACACTTCATTTGCTTCGGAGTTGCTTGTTTGGTCAATATGATTTAGAAGTGTATTATTTAGTATGGCGGGACACTGACCCGACCTTTATGAAAACTATGTATTATTAGAGTCTTGTAGACAGATGTCATGTACGTGAAATATTGTATGGCCTTGTTGGCTTTATGTTCAGTATATGAGTGGTTATTTTGGTCTTATAGGCGCGTACTTCATATGTATAAGTTTGTATTCCCTCATGATTTACTACCGTTCATTTGCCTATGATGAAATGATATGAAAGATACATTACATTAGTACTGGTTGAGTAAGGTATTGGGTTCCCATCGCGGCCCATCGGTTTGGGTCGGATAAAAATGATATCAGAGCAGTTGTCCTAGGAGTCTATAAGCCATTTCCAATACAGTCTTATTTATGGGAGTGTCGTGCACCACACTTATAAGCAGGAGGCTATAGGGCATTTAGAGCTGTCACTCTTTCTTCTCACTCTAGATCGTGTGGTAGAGCTCAGTTGTAAGAACTTAATTTCCTAAACTCTATCTTATTCGTAATACAATGATGCCTACATTCGGAAAGATGGTCAGTAAGAGATATAACTGTCGAAGTATTGAGTCAGAGGAAATCGATTGTGCATCTTGCTTATGATGAATAAATGAAAGGTCTTCAGCAGTCAAATGTGTACTAAAAGGTGTAAAGTTCTTGATAAGGATATTTTAGGAAAGAATACTTATCCACTCAGTTAATGAAGATTATCAGTATTATGGTTCCGGAAAAAAATACAAGCATTGTGAATTACACTCAACAGTAACAGAGGTATGCACAACTGGCCACATCGATTTAAGTTATGCCCTTGGGAGGTAACAAAAGTGGTATAAAAAAGGACGGATATTAGGATCCGAATGGGATTAGAGTAACCCAAAATGATGGATGGATTGTTTGCGTCAGTTGTCATTTCCGAAGAATATTACAAATTTGCTAATACATCTCCTCATGAGATACCGGATATTGCACTCTAAAATAGTACAACTAGATATGAGCACTACAAATATAGGCATTGGAAGTCTTGAAGGGATAAACATTATTTTAGTGTGGCTCCCGTACCTAGTAGAAGGAGAATGTTAGGCAGCCCGAAGAGCCAGTATATGGATCAAGGGGGAGGTAAAAGCAAAAGAATGTCTCGTTAAAATTTTCAGAATAAAGTGATAGATAGAAATATTAGAAGGGAAGTACGAAGAGGGATAACAAAGCATTATGAGTGACATGTGATACATGGATGACAACGTTAGATCAAAAGATGACAATATTACAGAATCTATAGTCAAGTGAAGGAAAAGACGAGATGTGATAGGTCTTAGGATAACAAAATAATATAAGCCATACAATCATGTCCTCATTTCGAGAAATAATATCGCAACTCTAACACGATTACCAAAAGAAAAAGTTAGACCCAAAAGTAATAGAGCCAGTATGGATTGGTGAACAAGATAAACTAAACATGAATTAGGGACTAAGTGATTGATAATGGTCGACATCAAGAGAATTTCATATTGCATTCCGGCAATAATAGAATGGACAATAGAAGAAGATCCATGATGAATTCAAAGAATGGTCATTCAGGGAGATGTTTCCCTAAAGTAAGCAATATGACCAAAATTAAGCTTAAGGGACTGTATGCACCAGTTACACTAAATGTCACCATCGAAGTAAGGAATTTTGTTATCTTCGCTATAGAAGGATTACCGCAAGGCAAGTAAGGGTCATCGATGGTATAGAAGGACGCCAAAGATGAAGAGGTAAAACATCTATAGGTAGGCACTCGTAGCTCCAACTCTCAGTACTCCCCTAAAGGGGTAATGTGGTGTGATGTGGTGTTAAGTATGAATTAAGTGATTCTAGTAATTATGAAATGGTAAAGGAAGAATGCGATAAAAAAGATATTGCACTTATTCAAAGCCTACATATATGATACGATTCCAGAACATTGTGCAAACACAATGTCAAGGAAAAGAAGTTGCCCGAGATGTTATTGATAGATAAAGAGTCAGTGCGAGACGTAAGTTAAGATAAAGGAAATAACCCAAGAATGATTACAAGAAACATTGATATAAGAATGGGCCAATGAATAACTATTAATTGGTTCAGGAAGAGCGTAGTTACTGCTAAACAAGAGGTTAAAGACGAGTCAGCAGATCGTGCAGGATAAACATAGTAAAAGCCCAACATGGCGAATTCAGCCCCGCAATAGTGTCATTATAATACTTGAGATATATTCAAATAGGATTCGAGGTAGTTAAGGGTACTGTATGAGTGTTACGGGGATAAAAGAGAGTGCCACTGGGAAGACAGTTAAAATGTCAGTTCAGAAGTAACCCCACAAGCACAAGGGCATAGAGATAAGTAACTACAAATACGTATAGGCAAGAAAAGACATCAAGAGGTCTGTAATAAGCTCACAACTTTAAAAGAGTCAAGGGTTCTCCCTAAGTACTACAACGAAAGACTAGCTGATGAAATAAGGAAGAAGGCTTCAACCTAAGCATAACGACTTAAAGAGAAAATGGTCATGTAACAACACTCTTGCAATAACATAGCACTCAATGGAAAGTGACATCTACTGTGGCTAATGAATGAGAAGTAAAATTAAAAGTAATATTCGAGATCATATTAGTTGTATGAAAACTCTGCATATGTAGGCACTAACATACGCTAAGTATGGATGTAATAAGGGGTACAAGGACCGTGAAAAGTAATAGATTACGTTGAAAGAAAGTTAAGATGGAACAAAAAAAATAATTCGATCAATGATTCAGAGTGGGTTACATTATGAATGCACTTAAGGGTTCAGAGTTTTATACATGCATCATATACAATCGTAGAAGATATTGGTATACGTTAAAACAAATAAGTGATCCCATGACTTAGTCGAAGGATTTATTTGTTAAAGGATTGTATGATGCATATTCCTCATTGCCCATGAAAGGCTAAACAAAATAGCTAATA
This sequence comes from Nicotiana benthamiana, assembly GCA_034376525.1. Lineage (NCBI taxonomy): Eukaryota > Viridiplantae > Streptophyta > Magnoliopsida > Solanales > Solanaceae > Nicotiana > Nicotiana benthamiana. Next base: position 61,125,459 of record CM067335.1, on the reverse strand, counting down.
TCATGAACCACAGATCGGGATATAACTTAAGATGAAATAAAGGCCGATCAGAAAAGGAGGAAACTAAAAAGTTACATCAAGAAAGTAAATCAAGAATCCGATTATTGGACCAAATATAGGAATCACGATTGAGAACATAATAGAATCACTAATAATATTAAAGGTGCAAGAAAGATAGCACAACAACTATATTCTATAGAGACTCTATGATAAAGCCAGTTAGAAGAAGTACCAGCCTCATGAGAAGTCAGTATGGAGCTCCCACCGGGTTATATAGGCACCAGAGGTGCAAGCATTATAATAAAGCTTCAAATGGTGGATGTGATTTATACCTATGTCGGAGGGAGGTTATGAAAGAAAGAGAGAACAATGTATGGTGATATTTAAAAGTAAGTAAGGGAAAAATGAACAACATACGAAATACTCAAGTATAAAAGGGTGAGAATGGTCCATACTTCAGGTAAAAGACTAGAAGTGTTGGGATTTAATATCCGGGGATGATAGTAGCGTCATCAGAAGCATACCTTCCAGCCTATGGTTTGTAAGTACCGAAAGGTCTAAATGGAGAGTAAAAGAAGAGTTAGAGACGATGAAATGTCTCGGTTGATGTTCCAAAAAAGCCTAAGGGAATCGATTAAAAGCTAAAGTATGATGGAACGACAAGGTTTTAGAAAGACAAGAGTAAGGATAAGAAAATGTGAGTGAAAAGGTGACAAGACTGGATAAGTTCTTGGGATTAAGTTCATGAAAATAAGAGAGCTGATGCATTCTCAAAGCTATAGAAGGCTCAAAATGAACTCAAAGGAGTTTAAGACTAGTAAATTTTAGAAGAGATAGAATGCTACCCAGGTAATAGAATAAGGGAGTAATTGCGATAGATAAATGATGATGTTAATGCCTTTGATTGAGTAATTGTCTGCGAAGAAAAGAAAGGGATCTCATGAATTGGAAATGATTAAAATACACACGTAAGGTGAATCACATTGGGATGCTATGAAGTACACTTATAAAAGCATGATATCACCCCAGCTGGATCACTCTAATTACTCTGGATGTCCCCGATGAGATGTGATCCCTAGAGGCGGGGTTACATAAGAGATCAAGTTATCAGTGGTAGATGATGGATCAACCTTAAGGTGAATCAACAATAGATGGATAAAAGTTAACAGTATGAGATGAGATTAGACCATCAGTCTTAAGAATAAGCAACAAGAGTAACCTGGAGTTGGCTGCATACCTTAGTAACAATACATTGAAGTAATAATTATGGTATAGTTTGACCTACTTAGATGCAGCAAAGTCATACGAAAGGATAACCAGGTCTATGGAATAAGATATAGCCATATTTGCAAGTTCTACAGATTACCAAACGAAGAACATCAATACACCTATAGATGCTCAAAGAGGCATACTATTAAGCCTTGTATATGTTTACAAAGTATGGCCTAGAGATTAGCTAAAAGCTAGAGGAAAAATGAGAGAAGAATCACATAGGCACACCTACAAGGTCAGTATCGTAGAGGCTGCATGATGGAAGGTATTCGATCAAAAGACATGGCATGGGAAATAGGCCTACAGGGGGAATGCCCTGGCATTTGGATCAATTCACAGTACAACTGCCTAAATGACAAGGAGAGTATTGAGGTATTCACAAGAGCTATAAGTTGTGAAAATGATAAGAGCATCAGTCAACATTCGAGGAAAAACGTTCCAAAGGGGAAAATGATGTTACACCTGGGAATATTATGTCGATATTATGTCTCACAGTATTATATTACGATGATATTACGCTTCGCAGTGTTAAATTATTACAATGTTACACCTTGTAGTATTGTACGTTAAATTTATCGTAAGGTAATTGACATCAGTCCAAGAAAAATATTATTTGGAGATTATAAAAATTATGCTATTTCAAACAAGTAATGAGTAAATTCGTGAAGGTGAGAAGGGAAGCAAGTCAACAAAAATGAATTTTCGTCCAAGTTTGGTATGTTGGGATAATATACGGGCTGAACGTTAATACCCGATATTTATGGACTAGTACCATATAAGGTACCACATGACCTTGATAATAAGGTCTAGAAGGTGTCTTTAAAGTAAGTAGTATTATAAGTAATTTGGGATAATTTTTAATTATGTGGATAATCGAGTAGTTAGTTAATTATTAATTAGTGGGAAATTAACTAGTTAATTAATAATTGATGGTTGATTAATCAAAGTCGTTAGATAAGATCAAGGAGCCAAAATGTGGCAGCACATTAATGGGATTGGTGGCCAAGTCATCACTTACTTTGATAAAACCAATTAAGAAAGATGAAAAAGCTTTCTAAGCTTATCGATGGAATTCATAAAAGCCATAATATCAACGTGATGGCTTCAGCAAATATCATACAAGGTGATAATTAAAATTCACAAAGAAATCATATGAAATTTGCTACAAAAATTCATACGAGATTTCGTAAGGTAATAGTAACGAGATTTTGCGATTCTAAAGGAGTATGGTGTAATTCTTTTTAAGAATATTATACGAATTTTCCCCTACTCCGATCTTGTCATCATGCATTTTGTAAAATTAATGTGTGTTAGAAGAATTGTCAAGAGAATCGATGGGATGTCCTCATAGGCTTGATGATGTTATGAACATATGTACCTACGCACAACATGACATTCATATGCATATGCATGACACTATAAGTATTTCATAATTTACAGAGTTATCCAGACGTACAGGTCGAGCCATTTACTCTATATTTCTTTCATGTCTGTTAAGTACTTATTTATGTGCCTTACATACTAGGTACATTATTCATCTTGACGTCTTTTTTGCCTGGGGACGCTCCGTTTCATGCCCGGAGATCCCGATAGACGGCTAGAGAACCCTTTAAGTAGGCTATCAGCTCAACGGAAGATGTTGGTGCACTCTATTTGTTTCGAAATTGCTTGTTTAGTTAGTATGATTTAGAAGTGTATTATTTGGTATGTCGGGACTCTGACCCAACCTTTATTAAAACTATGTATTCTTAGAGGCTTGTAGATAGATGTCATGTGCGTAAAAGATTGTATGACCTTGTCGGCCTATGTTCAGTACATGAGTGGTTATTTTGGTCTTATATTCCCGTACTTCATATGTATAAGTTTGTATTCCCTTGTGATTTACTCCCGTTCATTTACCTATGATAGAATGATATAAAAATACGTTTTGTTGATACTCGGTTGAGTAAGGTATCGGATAACTGTTGCGGCCCATCAGTTGGGGTCATGACAATACTGAGCCCAAGGGGGCTCCTAATTGGTCATCTTTGATCCTGATCTTCGATTGGTACCTGACGCGCACATCCGCCCATGTTACGGCATAATATTCGATCAAATTTTTCTTTAGCTGCTTTGAAGCTATCGAACTTGGTTCATTCAAGCCCTTAGTGAAGGCCTGTACTGTCCAGTCATCAAGACCGGTTCGCTCCATCTAGAAGCGAGATACAAATTCACTTAGCATCTCGTTCTCCCTTTGCTTGATCTTGAAGACATCAGACTTCCTTGTAGCAAACTTGATGGCACCTGAATGTGCCTTCACAAAGAATCTACCGACATGGAAAACGAATCTACTGAGTTCGGGGGTAGGTTGTGATACGACATCATTGCCCCCTTCAACACTGTTTCTCCAAATTTCTTTAGCAGGACAGATTCAATCTCGTCGTCCTTTAAATCATCCCCTTTTACAACACAAGTATAAGCGGTAATGTGCTCATTTGGGTCCGTGGTCCCGTTATACTTCGGGAAATAGGGCATTCTGAATTTCTTCGGGATGAGCTTCAGAGCCGCATTCGATGGGAATGGTTTCTGCATGAACTTCTTTGAATCTATACCCTTTAGAATCGGGGATGCGCCCGGAATCTGATCGACCCTTGAGTTATAAGTCTCCACCTTTTTATCATTAGCCTCTATCTTCTTTTCTCCTGACTCGATTCTTTTAGTCAATTCCTCGAGCATTTTTATGATTGTGGGGTCAGTCCCCAATACGCTTTCATCGGGTCTTTCTAGCACCGGTTCGTGCTACTTGTTTACTGGTTTGGCGGTGTTAGGGGTTATGTTTTGACTTTGAAGTTGAGCGATGGCGACTTGCTGAGCTTGCAACATCTCGAATATCACTTGGAGTCTGACTCCTCCTTCTTCCATTCCTCGTGATTTTCTGTCCTGGGCTTCCTTGCGTCCATTTTCTACGGGGACTGCGCCTGTCTGCGAGTTTAGAGCGGTGTGGGAGCTGATATCAACTGGCTCCATGTTTGGTATTCCCTCAGGGTTTACAGGTGGTACATTGAGCCCTATGCCGCTATTTTCTCCAAGTCCCTCACTGTTGTGAAGAGGTGCATTTTGTGTGCTAGACATGATTAAGCCTGAAATCAAAGAATCTTTGACAAGAAAAAGTATGAAGAGTAACGTGTGTTATCAGAAAACTAGCATCAAAACAGTCACTATTATTTTTAGCCCCACGGTGCGCGCCAAACTGTTTACCTTGAAAATGGTAATAAAAATTATATTTGATTTGTGGTTCTAAAAATACGTGATTATCTTAATACTAGCTGTTACGTGAATAATGCTAAGTGTAAATAAGCAAGAATTTATAAGCAAACCAGTCTGGTCACAAGATTGAGGGCCTTGAACTCAGCAAAATAGGACCTCGAGGGCGGCCTTTAAAGGATGATAATGAACCATAAATAAAGAACAATGAATGAATAAAAAGGAACAAACAATAAATCTGTACAGTAATTGTTGAGCGCGTTTGGACAAGAAAAGCAGAGAATATCCTATAGTATTGAATATTCATCCTCATTACAAAATGACTAGGATCCCCTTTATATAGGAGGGGGAAATCCCAATATAGTACATGTCTAATAATAATGAGGAAATGCTATTGGTACAGGTGTATAATGGCTCGGTACGGATTTGTACTATTCTTACAGACCTAATCAGTTCTAACCACGTGTACTTGAGAGTTTTTCCTCCTTTCTATAACGATCATCGATTTGTACTACTCTGAGGTTTCATCAGTTTAGGTGTAACGTTGTATAATATAGTCACATTTTTTTTCTTGTAAAACCTTGTAGCCACCTTTCCAGTAGAGAAAAAGAAGAGGTTAAAGTTAATATAATGTAACTGCCACTCTTTCATTTATATTATGCTTGTGAGTACTTTGCAGAGGTATTATCATGCCAATTTCACTTATGGAAATTAAACTTCTTTGTGTTTCAAATCTAACATTAATAAGTAAATACTTTTTTTAATATTACAAAATTTTAGATAATATAGTCGTACATTTTAACCTAATATAAGAACACGCATCGATCATCGATTCAAGAGCAATGAACTTGGTCTCACTTGCCTACCAGCAAACAACCACTTGGGCTATAGTTCTATAATGCAGATGCTCTTGGGAAGGTACCAACCAATGCTCCCCTGAAACTGATGACTATAAAACTACAACAAGGGTTTGAACTATTAAAGTCACATAACTTTCAACAGCATGATAAAACAATAAGTTTGATACTCGATTCGATTCATAATAAGTGTCTCTTTTACTTTTAGCATGCCTATTAAGAAAATAATAAATCTTATACAAACTTATGTAATATAACTAAACTATTCTTATTAAATATTGAGCACATGATTATAGTGGCATTTATTATTCTTCTGCACATAAAGATAAAAGAGTAAAAACAAATCGAATTTTTTCTTGCTAACTTAACTAGATACTTATTTTGGACCAAAATCAAAAAGTAAAAGAGATACTTATTATGGACCGGAGGGAGTAATAGTTAAAATCACTAATACTCTCTCCGATTTATAATAAATGATCAATTTGCTTTTTTATTTTGGTTCAAAATAAGTGTTCAGTTATGCAATCAAGAAAGAATTCAATTTGTTTTTACAAAATAACCTATATGTACATATTCCTAAAAAGTTTCTTACTCCTAACATTAAATATTTAATTAGGGATAATTTAATCATAGTAGGCACTCCCTCCGGTCCAAAACAAGTGATTTTTTAGTTGTTTTTACACAAATTAAGAAATTCACTTTTTAACATTAATTAGCAATGAAATTAACAATATTAACCTTTATTATCTATTCGCATAAACACTCCTAACACATACTTCAAGAGCAATGTAGAAAAAAAATAATTAATTTATTCTTGAAATTTAGAAAAATCACTTATTTTGAACCACAAGAAAAATATCAAAAAATTATTTATTTTGAATCGAAAGGAACATTTTTTAATGAACGTATTAAAAGTAAATTAATCACTCGTGAATGTGAGATAGTAAATCTTTGTACACAAGTACCAGAAATCTAGGCTTCTCGTGTTGCTTTTCTGTCCCTAGGACGTTGACAATTATAGTGGTTCTGCAGTTTCATAAATTTTCATCTGAAAGTCATCGCCTCATCTTTTGCCAAGAAAAATTCAACAACTTCCTTTTTCTATTAGTATATGTCGGGCTTGTTCCTAACAAAGTAAAAACAACTTCTCATCAAACATTTAATGGCAAAGTCAGTGATCCAAATGTGGGTAAAAGCATTGTCACCCTCTATAAATATTTATGTGGCTCGACAGACTTGACTAGTAGTCCAAACCTCGAGCCTTTAAAAACAACCAAAGGTCACAATACTTGGAGGGCAAGAGATAGAAATTAAATTAAAGAAATTATGGGTCGTCTTAGCTCTTAAGATTGGGTGAATAAAATTAAAAAAAATAGATTAGACAACTCAAATTGGAGCATATTATCTATCTTTTCTCCAACTTAAAGCCTGGTCTTTTGCCCCGACACAACATGAAATTTTCATTTTTATCCACTCATGTTAAAAGAATATATATTTATACAATTGCATTTAAATGTGTGACCTAGTGATCAATGAAGTTTTAAATATGAACGAAATCATATTTTAAATCTTAGTAAAGACAAAAGAACGCTATGTGAGTTCATCTCATGTTTTGTCTAAGCTTTTGCGACCAGAGTTACACAAACCTAATGAGAAGTAGTAAGTACCCAATATAATACTAGCATTCCTTTTTTTTTCAACCTATATATTCAGATTATTTAAAGTTTTAAGTATGGATTGAATAGAAAAAAGAACAACTTATTGGAACATTAATATATACAAATCGTACAAATATTTTCTTTTACATTATATAGAAGGACATTAATGGTGTGGTTTGGAACAAAGGAAAATATTTTCCTTGATTTTTTTTTTTTTTGGAAAATAAAGGATTTTTTACTTATTTTATGATGTTTGATTAGGTAGTCGAAAATTATTTTTTTAAAAAATAATAATTTAGGCACATTATTGGAGGCGAAATGGCTAAGGGCGGAGAGGGTGTTAAGTCCGGTTCTAGTAGCCAGGGCGGCGGTGGGAGGTTGGCCATACGATAGGGCAGGGGGTTGGGGTGAGGAACATTGAAAAAAAGTTTTGAAAAATATTTTTTATTCTTTTTGGCACGAAAATCACATTCCTCCAATTGAAGTATACGAGTTATGAAAAAAATATTAAAGCCAACTAAATATTAAAAAAGTAATTTTTTTTTAAAAATATTTTCCTACGTAGCAAACACACCCTAAGAAAATCTACTACTCCATACACTAATCTTTCTTACAAAGGTACATTTTGGAGCATAAGACTGCCCCGCTGTTCGTGTCCTCTCCTTGCCTAAAAAGGAAAAATCTATTAGATCAGAGAGAGGAAAGATTTTATGCTTAAATTAATTCTTTTATTAACAATATTTGTTAGTATTCCCAATACCAAATAAATGATAGTATGATATTAAGCGACACTTTTGAGATCTGCAGGTTACAAAAATGGAAAATTTTCAGATTAAACTATGATAAATAGATAGATACATGACAATAAATCACAGCTAACTTGAGTCCCAATTATTAGACTCTGCTTCAAAAATAACAAGGGGAAAAAACAAAGCAAATCCCATTTGAAAAGAGATCTAGGCGGATTATTATTTTAATTTTTTTAAAAATAAAATCTGAAACTAAGATTATAACTGAAAGAATGGTATCATATCTAACAGCAAAAGAATGTGAAAAATAGATTCTTTAATAACAGAACTAACTATGAGTTGACAAAACATAAGAAAAATAATTTAATTTTTGTCATACTCCAAACAAACAATTATGTGATGTGAAATTCATTACTTAAAACTGCAAATAATACTTACAGACGTGGGACTACAAATCTTGGGTCAACGAACGCTTATTTGTCCTTCACACCACCCTCTTTTGTTTGTTTCTGGTTTCATTTTTCCATTAATTATTTAATTAATAATATATTAAAGGAGAGAATTTTCTGTTAGACTTAAGCTAATAATTATGTATGTCAACTTCCATTCGTACTCTTCCTTATCATTAGCAGATGGTTCTTTCTCTTACACTGTCTCATTCCTTCTGTTAATCAATGGAAATTTATTCAGAATTTTGGGCGTTGATTATCTGCACTCTATTTTTTCTTGTTTTCATCAAATACAAGAAGGGAAAATCTAAAAAAGGAAATGCAAAGTTCCCTCCAGGTAGAAGAGGCTGGCCAATTATTGGTGACAGCTTTAACTGGTACAATGCTGTTGCCAGTTCTCATCCCCCTTGTTTTGTTGAAAAACAAGTCCAAAAGTAAGTCATAACAACCCCCACCCCCGGATTTCTTCTACGTTTGAATATGGATATGGTTAAAAAAATTTAAAAAAGAAAAAAGTTTTCGAAGGTGTTAAAGTTGTGTGTGGACATGTATTTTATTTGAAAAAATATTTAATTTTTGTGAGCCGAAAAAACTTTTTTTACCCAAAAACTGGCACAAACTAGTTTTGGAACTCGAAATTTATCTTTTAAAGTTTTTCAAAAACTGATCAAATTTCATGAACAAACAATTTTTCTTTTTAAAGTAATCAAAACCTATGTCTAAACGGGAGCTAAATCCTCTGTTATCTAAGATAAATCTCATGTATTTGCAGGTATGGGAAGATATTTTCATGTAGTTTACATGGTAAATGGGCTGTGGTATCAGTAGACCCTGGTTTTAACAGATTTGTAATGCAAAATGAAGGGAAGCTATTTAAATCAAGTTATCCAAAATCATTCAGAGATTTAGTGGGGAAAAATGGGGTGATCACAGCACAAGGAGAACAACAGAGGAAACTTCACTCTATTGCCTCTAATATGATGAGACTGGACAAGCTTAAGTTCCATTTCTTGCAGGATATACAAAGAGTTATTCAACAAACCTTGAATAATTTTCAAGATAATGAGGTTATTCTTCTCCAAGATGTTTGCAGAAAGGTATGTTAATTTTTTTTGGTTTCTCACCCATGGTAAAGTATTGGAGTCCTGACTAATCTACGAAGAGGTGGGACCTATGTTGTACTGAGAGTGGCCACCGGCACAGGCGAACCTAGAGCATAGAATAGAGAATCCAGTAATTTTTACATAGACCTGTATTTATATTAAGAAATTCACTAAATATTTGTAAATATCTCACTGTGAACCGAGTTATTATTGTATATTAATCTAAATTACAGTAGAAAATCATAAGTCTCAAATCCTAGATCCGCCTCTGATCATTAGCGCCCGAAAAGTTCGGAAAAAAAATGTGATGTATACATGTATATATTTTTAAAGATAGTGATATATTAGTAGCGGCACCCTATATATAAAGGAGATTTTGGTTGAATACAAAAGTGCACCGCAACCTTAAAATCCTAGGTCCGCCTCTCCTCATAAGTCCCTTTGAAGGGGAAGAGCTTCCTATTAGGATTTATTCTATGGCAGAGCTCGAATCTAAGACGTCTGATTAAAGACAGGTTAATTTTATCCATCCCACGACAACCCTTAATGATTATGCTAATTACAACCCTTTTATACTAAGTTCATTATGTTTTATCTTTTTATTTAATGGGAATTACAAAACATTGAATTAATTTCAGCTAGCCATTAATTTGATGGTTAATCAACTGCTGGGAGTGTCAAGTGAATCAGAGGTGAATGAGATGGCTCAGTTATTCTCTGATTTTGTGGATGGATGCCTTTCTGTTCCAATCAATATGCCTGGTTTTGCTTACCATACTGCTATGCAGGTAAAAACTAAGTCAGGTCTTAGTATATTAAGCGTGTATTTGGTAGAATGGAAGTCATCTTTTGCTAATTTTCTGAAAAATATTTAAATTTTTTCAGTGATTGATTATGAAGTGGAAAATATTTTTCGAAAAAATGATAATATTAGCAAACAAGATACTACTATTTTGATGTAATTTATTAGTTATATAAAGATTGATAATAATATCTAAGTATTGGTTATAATTGTAATATGAAATTAAGAATTTGAGAAAATTGTGAAAGAAAATTGACTTCCACCCAAAATATGAGGATAGTTATTTTCCCCACAGATTCGAGCCGTGAAATCAATGCTTGAATTAGGGTAGAGTACATATATCCTACCCTTTAGGATATGACCCTTTCCTGCATCCCACGTGATTGCGAGATGCTTCGTGCACCAGGCTATCCTCTTTTATTTTTTCCCCTTTGGTGGAAATTGTTTTTTATAAAAAATATTTTCTGGCAACTAATACCAGAAAATGACTTATTTTTTCGCAAAAATACTTTCCGTGACAAACAAACTGCAAACTTAGACCTTTTTTTTGTCCATAATTTATAGTAGTACATACTAATAAATTGTTGTTAAAGAATTTTGTGGGAATTGAATGTTACGTTTTAAAGATATTATTATTTGGTGAAAGGCCATAATGGAAACATGAACTGTCTCTTATGTTAATCGAATAGGCAAGAGAGAATATTATAATAAAGATAAACAAGATTATTGAGAAACACAGAAGGCAACCATCGAGTGGAAATGGGAACGGTGTGATATATAGACTGCTAGAGGAAGAAAGCTTACCAGATAATGCAGTTGCTGATTTCATTATAAATCTCTTGTTTGCTGGAAATGAGACCACAGCTAAGACAATGGCATTTGCTGTTTACTTCTTAACTCAATGTCCTAAGGCCATGAAACAACTACAGGTACATAATCTGCATTCCTTTATACAAAAAACCATAGTATATATATATATATATATATTTTTTTTTTTTGCCTATTTTATTTAGTGAATGTATTATCACTACACAGCTCAATGACAGAATCATGATTTTAACTAAATGGTTTAATAATATAAACACGAAAAAATCAAGGGATTCAACAACATCTACTATATATACTCATACATAATAATTTAACCTTATATATATATATATATATATATATTGAAATTTTCCCGAGAATGGCCCCTTGCACCCCCTAGCTCCGATCCTTATACTGGGGGAGGGGGGTTAAAATAAATGCGAGCTCGTTGAATTTATTTTAAAATATTTTACGTTTTAGAAAAACAAAAAATAATTAATTATTTTTTAAAATTCACCTTTACTGCTGTAATATCTCTAATATATTAGTAGGGCGCTAATTAAGTTTTTAAAAAAAAGTGAGATAACGGATATTTTAGACAGATTTTAACGGTATTAAATACTTGAGGGTTTGCAAAAAACTTTAAAGAACAATATAATATGAACCATTGATAGTAATATTAACAAGGCGTTGCAGATTGAAAAATACTGGAAATATATTGATCAAGGACTGTAAATGAGCACTAAGCCAATTTATTTTCATTGTTATCTTGTGTCCATAAGGATAGGACGAGCAAGACAGCATAAGAAATCAGAAAGGTAGCTTTAATACTGAGGAGGAGATGCTCACTTGGCAAGATTACAAATCCATGCCTTTTACTCAATGTGTAAGTACTCTTTTGGATTTCATAACCACCCCCCACTCATCCACCCACCCCCCAACAATAGCTGCTTAAGTTTGATTTGTGGAACAACCTTTATTGACAGGTAACAGATGAAACGCTTCGGGTTGGAGGTATTGCAATATGGTTGATGCGAGAAGCCACCGACGATGTTGTATATGAAGGTATATATATAATGCTTAGTTTTATCTCAATCTATTCGTTGATGTTTTCATAAAATTATAATCGGCAAGGATATTTTATGAATCTAAATTAAATAAAATAAAGTTTATCTTCCTAACAGATTAAACATTTAAATAAACGCCTTGCACAACTTAATATGATTTCAGAACTACTCGTAATTTGTTCTAGAAAAACAACAATCTTGCCGGCTCTCATAGTTCAAACTTTTTTGTATAAGATAATTTACACTGTATAACAAGCCGAACGTAATCATTCTGGTACATATGGGCGGAGCTAGAGTACAGGAAGCAAGTTCGACCGAACCCAATAGTTTTGGTTTGAGTTATGCATTTAATTTAAGATTTTTAATAAATATTTATAAATTATTAATTTAGAATCCAGTAACTTAAAACTATAAAAATCCTTGTATTGGTCAAAACTCGACTCGCGATAATTAATGTGATTAATTCATTCTTAAGCGTGTTCGGATTAATTAATGGCACAAGCATTCATTAATTATAAGTGTTCAAAGATCGCTCAACCCAATCAACGGCTACGGCCTACTCGCTACTGACGGACGTCCCCTCAACACGGTCGTGTCTGCCTAACGCCAGCTGGCAAGTTTCACAGCTATAAATACTAAGAGAAGGAACCCTAGAAAGGGGGCAGCTTCTTCTTCTTCACCTCCACTTCTAAAAGAAGAGAATATCATTGTAAGGCTCTGAATGGAGAGGCAGACCAAATCGATCTCATCAATAAAAGATCTCAACCCTCCTCCCCTTAACCAATAATTATTGTCTCTTACGTTTTATTCATTTGGTCTTTTGGTTTATTACGATCTACTATGATTGGCCCTCCATTTATTTTAATTGATTTATGCTTATAAGTGTATGATAACTTTGAGATAAACAATTTAGCGCCGTCTATGGGGATTTCATAGCAGAATCACGTTGTTCATCCTTAGATCAAAAAGGAAAGAAGACACCCAAAGGGGAAGCAACACAGCTCGAATGAGCCAAAGTAACACAGCGGGTGAAGGGAACTCGAAAACTCCGGCAAGAGTCCAAAGACCTACCTCCCCCCCCCCCCCCCCCCCATTCTCGAGAAAAAGAAGGAAAAAGAAGAGAAAGCAGATACCCCCTCCTTACGGGGAGAACACAGGCGAGGGACCCTCATCCCCTCGATATGAGACCCTGCCGAAAAGTGGCACGAAGGCATCTTGAACCAAGATCCATAACAAAATCAGGCGAAAACAGGTCAGGCGAAAAGCCAAAAGTTCAACTACGAGTTGAACTGGGACTCAGGCTATGTGCCTTTGACAACAAAATTGCAAAGGTTCAACTACGGTTGAACAACAGCTCAGGCTACGTGCCATCGCCCAAAAGGTCAACTATGAGTTGAACTGGAACTCAAGTTATGTGCCTTCGATAATAAAATTGCAAAGGTTTAACTACGGTCGAACAACAGCTCAGGCTACATGCCATCGCCCAAAAGTTCAATTATTAGTTGAACTAGGACTCAGGCTATGTGCCTTCGACAACAAAATTGCAAAGGTTCAACTATGGTTGAACAACAGCTCAGACTGCGTTCCTTCGCCCAAAAGTTCAACTACGAGGTGAACTGGGACTCAAGCTATGTACCTTCGACAATAAAAAGGTTCAACTACGGTTGAACAACATATCAGGTTACGTGACATCACCCAAAAGTTCAACTATGTGTTGAACCGGGACTCAGGCTATGTGCCTTCGATAACATAATTGCAAAGGTTCAACAACAGCTGAACAATAGCTCATGGTACGTGACTTCGCCCAAAATTTCAGCTATGAGTTGAAGTGGGACTCTGGCTATGTGCCTTCGACAACTAAATTGCAAAGGTTCAACTATGGTTGAACAACAGCTCAGGCTACGTGCCTTTGCCCAATAGTTCAACTACGAGTTGAACTGGGACTCAGGTTATGTGTCTTCGACAACAAAATTGCAAAGGTTCAACTACGCTTGAACAACAGCTCAGGCTACGTGCCCTCGCCCAAAAGTTCAACTACGAGTTGAACTGGGACTTATTCGTGCCTTCGACAACAAAATTGCAAAGGTTCAACTGCAGTTGAACAACAACATAGACCACGCAACCTCGCACAAAAATTCAACTACTGAATAAACTGAGGCTCAGTCCAAGCGCCCTTACCATCAAATGCTGCAAGACCTATTCCCCTACGAATGAAGGGACAAGTTAAGCACCTTCGCCAATCAAGTAAGTACGTCTAACTAGAATTAAGATTCAAGCCGCGATAAGTTCAGCCGCAGTCGAATTACAAGGCCATGGCCAATAATTCAACCACGCTCGAACTGGGACTAAGGCTACACGCCACCCTCGCCAAATAACGGCTACAACTTACTCATGCCAAGTAAAGGAAAATGATAAACGAAAAGCGGTCAATCACGGCTAAGGCCATCGATACTAGGAAACCACCTAGTTTTTGACTAAGGCAAGCAAACGACCCGACAATAGTCAGATTCATCCAATTGACCAAGATCATCAACGTCATCATGGCCTAGGGCACCATCGTTATCACGACTAAAGTCGTAGGGATATCAACACCCCCCCCCCCCCCCCCAAGAAACTCTAAAAGTGAAACCCCCATTGAATGAGTGAAAAATAAAACTCCGAAACAAATAAAGAAGAAGAACATATAATTGTATATATATTTACAGTCTTATTTACAACAGGTCGCCTCCATTTACATACGACCAAGGACGGAAACAAAGAAAAGAAAGCCAAATGGATACAAAAATAAACAACAACAAAACAAAATAAAAGCTAACTCTACAAAAATCCCTTTTACTCAGCGCCACCCTCACGGCCGCCCGCACCATCATCAGCGCCCTCAGCGCCATCATCGGTCACTGGAGTGGCCGGGTTGAAGCCACAACCAAGACGAGCTTCACGAGCCTTTTGGCGAGCCCCCTCATAAACAGCCTTGGGCACGATATCGGCTTGCCACAATTTCCTGTATACATCAAGCTGGGCCTCAATAAAAGCCAAAGATCATGAGCGGGGCCGTAAGAGGCAGCCTGGTCCCTGAGACGCTGATTCTCGGCCTCCAAGGTCGCGATATGATCTGCTGCAACTTGGGCATCCCGTTCGTAAATGCCAATGCATTCTTCCAGCCCCGCCACTCTGAAAGCCGCAGCAGACCTATCCAGCTCCCATTCCCTCTCACGAACGCGGACCGCCGCCTCCAACGCCCTGGCCTTAGTCGAAGCGTCCCTGTCTTGTCGGCTCGAAGTAGTAAGCTCCTCGTCCAGCCTGACCACCTGCCTAATCAGGGACTCAAAGGCCTCCGCCAAAGCCTCCTGACTCCGGTGCTCCTTCTCAGCTGCAACATTTCTCTCAGCCTCCACCTCCTAGTCCCTACGTCGAAGTTGCTCCTTAAGAGCATTAACCCTGCTCTAAGCTTGCTGCAATAGAAGCTCCCGCCTTGCTAACTCCTTGACCAACTCCCGACTGCGAGTGTCGTTCCTCAAACACTCGCGCATCACGAGACACCTATCACGATAGCGGCGATACTTCTCCAGCACCCGCAAGAAGAGTCCCGAGTGGACGTTAGCCCAGCGCATGCTCTCTACCTCCAGAAGAAATGTTTGCAAGACAAAAGTAGCGGTAAAGTTAGGAAACAAACCAAGGCAAGAAAAGAAACGAAATAAGATCACCACACGTACCCTAAAACCCATCACGGCCGCCTCGGTCATCAATCCGACGTCTGAGACGTCCCTCAACGACCTTCTCTCCTCCTCTGAGCACAAGGGCGCAAACATCGGTACCATATTGTCCTCCTCGAGTAGCAGATTCTGGTCGAAAGGAATCTCGGCATAACTATACGGCCCCTCTGCATGCGCCATCGCGTTGGTGAAGCCTTCCTGGAGCCTGCGGACGTCGTCAGATTCCAGGTCAGATTTAGAGTCTAACTCCCCTCCCGTGACGTCCCTTCCTTCCTCGACTGGCCGAGAGGTCGAAGCTTCTCCCCCGCCAATGGGTTGACACTTGTTTCCTTAACCAAAGCAACCTCTGAGGAACCAACTTCCCACTCGGCAGCTGCGGCTGATAATGTAGTTGCCGAAGCGACAGTCTCATTACGGCCTAAACTGATTGGGGCAACCCCCATTGTGTTTTCGCCCTCAAGGGCAGGCACAGCCGCCTGGTTCCCCTCCATACCCGATGGCGGAGAGTCCAAATGTACCACCTTACAGCAGGCATGAAGGCAACCCTTCGCCTAACCAACGGTCACTCCTCCTCCTCATCCAACGATGGTTCCGCCCTGGGCGAACAACCCTCGAAGATGCCTCGACCCGAGTTATAGACCGTGCTGGGGAATGGGCTGCCGACGACTCAGCTGAAGTCTCCCTCAGAACTTTGCGTGGTTTCGGCGCCATAGCCAGCTGAGCAGTCACACCGGGCCTACGAAAAGCAAGCTGAGGAGCCATCACACGGTGCATACCCCTGATCAGCAAAAGAAATGAATTAAAAGGAAATAAACTCAATGCGGCCGGTCAAGAGCAATGAAATAACTCAAACACTTACCCGCAGCAGGCCTACGGCCGTGCCTTTCCCAGAAGGCCGGCCATGTCCGAATCCCCGCTGTCTGAGGAAGTACGGCCTCGACTCATTCACTAATGTCGGACAGAGGAGCCGATGGTGCCCTCTCAGCTGCAAACATAAATAAATTCAATACCCACTAGAGCAAAGAACAAAACAAACAGAAGACAGGACTCGACGGGTAGAGAACTCACGAATTTGGTTCCAAGTCTTTGGGAATTTCCTATCATTCCCCACCAAGTACTGGTCCTGATATATTGAAAAAGTTCTCACAACTATGAGAATCGATCTCATCGTCCAGCTCTACAGTCAAACCCTGGCCCCAGAGGGACCATTCGAATCATGGTACAACAGACCCTCTGAGGGGCGTACAGAGTCAACACGTGCCGCAGCGTTAACTCCCTTCGAGCCAATCTCGCATACTTAGCGAGCATAGAAAAGAGCTTGTAGGAGGAAGGGATGAGTTGCCCAGGGCGCACTTTTTAATAACGACAAAAATCCGCTACCAATGCCGGAAGAGGAAGCTTGAACCCTAATTTGAAAGGGTAAGCATAGAAAACGCAATATCCGAGGCGGTCAATGTGACCCTTTCCTCGCTCCTGGCAAGGGAAATGTCGGCAGAACGAGGAATACCCCATTGCTCCCTTAACTGGGCGAGCCCCACCTCTCCTATTAACGGGGCCTCATCGACTTGATCCTCACCCTCGTCAGCAGTAAAGTCATTCACCGGACCTCTGGGCAGAGAGAGAATGTCAGCCACCAACGGGACCCCGTCGATCTCCGACGATTCGGCGGCCCTCGTCACCATTGAAGACTCGTCGACCGCCGGAAGAGTCACCCGATTAAGGTCTGTGCGATAATTGTTTGCCATTATCGATTACTGGACAATGAGCGAACAAGATTCACCGAAGAAGGAATGAAGATGGAGATTAAGTGAAAGAAGACAAAGAACAACACAAATTAACGAAGGAAAAGAGTGAAAGAAGTTGCTTCTTCAGAAATCAATCTTAGACAGATACTGAAAAGTGAGAAACGGAACTCATTATTTATATTGCAGAAGTGGCTTTCGCGAATTCCAAAAGCCACCATTAACTGCACAACCAACCGCAAAATGGTTCGAATCCACAATAATTGTGTCATTATGACAGATATCGCGAAACGGCTTCGCAATAGTCGATCGACACTTCGCCTTCGAAATGATTTTAACGATCTGGGCATGTTGGAATGCCTCCATACACCGAGCACCGTTGCAATGCACATCAAGTGCACCCAGAACCGCAGCAGCCGCCTAGAGGAATACATTTCCCAAGCGATAACATCATACGGCCATCTCCCGTATATAAAGATGGCTATGGCTGTCTCCTGAATATAATGGTTACGGCCGTCCTTCAAGTATAAAAGGCTATGGTCGTCTCCTAAATATAAATGGCTACGGCCATCCTTCAAGTATAAAAGGCTATGGACGTCTCCTAAATATAAGTGGCTACGACCATCCCTTAAGTATAAAAGTGGATGTGACCATCTCCTAAGTATAACTAGCCACGGCCTTCGTCCAAATATAAATGGCTACGACCATCTCCCGTATATTAAAGTGGCTACGGCTGTTCCCTAAGCGTAATGGCTACGGCCATCCTCCATGTATATAAATGGCTTCGGCCATCCCCCGTGTAAAAAAATGGCTATGGCCATCCCCCGTGTATAAAAATGGCTACGATTGTCCCCCGAATATGAATAGCTACGGCTATCCCCCAAGTATAAGAAGCCACGACTGTTTCCTGAAAATGTAAGTGGTAGCGACCATCTCCTAAGTATAAACCGCTATGGTCACCTCAGGCTACAACAGAAACGACCTTCGATCTCCTTTTCTTCGAATCTATTTGAATCGCGTACTGTAAAGTCCGCTCATCGAGTCCGACCGGATCTCGACCTCAATAAGCGGAGGGACTAACTGTATGGGTCAAAACTCGACTCGCGATAATTAATAAGATTAATTCACTCTTAAGCATGTTCGGATTAATTAATGGCACAACCATTCATTAATAATAAGTGCTCAAAGATCGCTCAGCCCAATCAACGAGGCTACGGCCTACTTGCTACTGACGGACGTTCCCTCAACACGACCGCGTCTGCTTAACGTCAGCTGGCAAGATTCACAGCTATAAATACAAAGAGAAGGAACCCTAGAAATGGGGTTGCTTCTTCTTCTTCACCTCCACTTCTAAAAGAAGAGAATATCACTGTAAGGCTCTGAATGGAGAGGCAGACCAAATCGATCTCATCAATAAAAGATCTCTACCCTCCTCCCATTAACCAATAATTATTGTCTCTTACGTTTTATTCATTTGGTCTTTTGGTTTATTATGATCTGCTATGATTGACACTCCATTTATTTTAATTGATTTATGCTTATAAAGTGTATGAGAATTTTGAGCTAAACAATCCCGAAATTATAAATTTGAAATCCTAGGTACGCCTCTGTTGGGGCATGCATTCAGCAATTATCACGACAGTTAGTTTGGTTTCCGAAATTTCAAAATATTATTTTATAAAATAGTGACTTACCTTGTGTTTTTTCTATATGTAGATTATGTTATACCAAACGGCTGCTTTGTGGTACCATTTCTCTCAGCGGTTCATCTGAATGAAAATATCTATGATGATCCAAGAATTTTCAACCCTTGGAGATGGATGGATCCTGAAAACCAGGTTAGCTATTTAACCTAGCTAGACTTTCAACCAATTTGGGGGCTTTGTAAAGTTAATTAATAATGTGCTAATGAAATTATTATTCTTTTGTGAAATCATAATTGCAATAAAAGGAAAAAAGAAATTGGAGAAATAGCCCCTTTTTCGCCCCATTTGGAGGAGGGGGACGCTTTTGTCCTGGTGCAGAATTGGCCCGCCTTCAAATCGCACTGTTTCTTCACTACTTTGTCACTACTTACAGGTAGGCGTTTCACTGCTCTTATTATTTTCAGTAAATATATTTACAAATCTCGGATGTTATTTATTGCAAAATCTTCATAATTAACATTTGAATTATAAAAAATAAATGTATATATTTTTTAAAAATGTGTTGAACGAATTGTGTTTACCAACCTTTGTTTAACTTTATAACCCTTTTTCGGGAGATAACATGCTTATTTTAGAAAACAAAATATTTTAATTTCAGTTAGCAGCTTTTACAACATCTTTCCAAACTCTTGTTTAAGACTTCAAGCGTGAACACACTGTTGCTTAAATTGATTTAATCTTGTAATACAATTAAAGCTGCATGCTTGGATAAAACAATTTCGCAATATAATATTGCTAAGTTAATAAAAAGAAAGGTACTGATTTTGTACTCTATCTAGTCTAGTACTCCCTCCGTTTCAATTTACGTGAACCTTTTTGATTGGGTACGGAGTTTAAGAAAAAATGAAGATTTTTAAAATTTGTGGTCCTAAACAAGTCAAAAAGGGGCCTATCGTATTTGAGTTGTTATAAAAGCTTCTCATTAAGGATAGAATTGTAAGTTTAAGATAAATTATTTCCAAATTTGAAAAGGGATCATTCTTTTTGGAACAGACCAAAATGAAAATACGTTCACATATTTGGAACGGAGGGAGTACATATGTTCATATCTGTCCGTTTCTGATACGTGTTTCATTTTTTAAAAAGGGGTTAAAGGCAAATAATATTTTTTCATCCTTTTCACATATGAGGTCTCGCAAAATTTTATTTCTTCTTTTCAAAGGTATAAACTTTATATAGTTTAATAACTACAGAAAACATATAAACAAAGGTTAAACAAATAGAAAAGAGTATTTTTCTAACGGCTTAAACTTTTAGATAAATTGATTACGCTTAATGTGTCCCTTTATTCGCATAGTGTTTTCAAATGGATTAGTAAAAATTCTCTCTTAAAAGAAGGTATATTGGAAGTTAAAACAGATTATAATGAGGATATTTTCTCAACAATCATTTTTGAAAGATAATCCTTTTCACATAGTACTTTTTGGTTTTATATTATGGCCGATATGTACTTCTTTTTGGTTTGAAAATATAAACCAAATCTTTGGAATAAAAATGAAAATACATGACCAATTTATGAAACCTTTATCTAAATGAAGAGAAGGTTTTAGTGAAAAAGCAAAAAATGGACATATTTGAGGGAAAGTAGTACGAGCTAGCCAGTTTTCAGATTGGTAATTGAAAAATGCTAGCATTTATAAAGTTATTAAAATAATCACTATTTTGCTGCAATATCAAAATATTTTAGCATAATATATTGGAGATTGAAGCACTTGTATATAAACTTTCAGCATATTATGAGACTCCAACATATTATGTTATACTGGAAGTCCAGTATATTATGGTGGAATATTTTTCGGACTTTGAACAATATTTTCGTTCATGTTTATCTTTACATAAAAAATGACTTGAAACCGTAACTATTTCAATTACCACTTATAAATCTCACAATTTTTTAATTTCGCCCCGTATTAGATGGAGTGCAAGACCAATTTAATTCCTTCAAAATTCCGCTATTGATTAAGTATGATTTTGAATTAATAAATTGAAAGCTTACTGAATTTATAGGTGGAAGCAAGTGAAAGAAGATCGGATGTCTTTCTTTCCATCTGCTCGTTTGGTCAATGGCCTCCAGATACAATTAACCAGAAATTAAGACTCAGACAATGCATTTATTGGATGTTTGTCAAACTAATCCAATTTGCATTATCTTGTACTCTACTTATTTCTTTGTTCATTTTCATGTTATAATAAAAATCGAATTTAAATGTCGATAGTGTGTGATTTCTTTGTAAAAATGATTAAAAATGTTTTTTTTTTGTTTTATACGGGTTCAACTGTTCCATGTGAAATATTGAGTGTGTTTGCCACAATTTCCTCCATTTGTTAGCCTAAGTAACATCATATATTCATGATTTAAACTTTATGGGTTTAACCTTTAAAATATTTAGTATTAAATTTATTATACTTTTAAAATTATGGATTCATATCTACTATTTATTATCATTTTTATTGACTTTTACATATAAATTTATAATTCGCGACATTAAAAGTTACGAGTTCAATTGAATCCGGTATCATTCTATTAAACCCGCCCCTGCTAACATTTGTAGCATGAAAGTAAGGAGGAAACAAGCCTCCAACTGTGTCATGTGAGGGCGATATGCACAGATAGCTACTAACCGCTCATGTCTTTATTTTAAAGTCAGCGGTTTAAATGTCTTTAGTCTTCTAGTTTATAAATTTTAACCGTTCGGACGAAAATACCCTTCTGATCATGTCCTTAACTTCAGGACTTCAGGATTACATGTCCTTAACTTTTGAAATTGAAACTCTAAGTTCAGGACTACATGTCTTTAACTTTTGAACTTGGAACTCTAAGTTCGGGGTTTCAAGAATACATGTCCTTAACTTTTGAACTTGGAACTTAAACTTCAAGACCAAGCTTCCTTAACTTTTTAATTTGTAAGTCAAAGTTAAGGACTTATTGTCCTTAACTTTTGAACTTGTAACTGTAAGTTAAGTACTGCTTGTCCTTAACTTTTGAACGTGTAACTATAAGTTAAGGACTGTCTGTTCTTAACTTTTGAACTTTAAACTCAAAGTTAAAGACAGCCAGTCCTTAAGTTTTGAACTTGAAACAATAACTTAAGGAATGCATGTCCTTAAGTTTTGAACTTGAAACTATAAGTTAAGGAGTGTCTGAAACTTGAAACTATAAGTTAAGGAGTGTCTGTCTTTAACTTTTGAACCTGAAACTCAAAGTTAAGGACAAAAAGTTCTTAAGTTTTGAACTTTAAATAATAACTTAAATACTGACTGTCCTTAAGTTTTGAACTTGAAACTATAAGCTAAGGACTGTCTGTCCTTATCTTTGAACTTGCATGTCAAATTTAAGGACTGTTTGTTCTTAACTTGTAAACCTGCATGTCAAACTTAAAGACTCATGTCCTTAACTTTTAATCTTTGAACTCAAAAGAAACAAAAACAAGGTAAGAAGAAAGAAATTACTGTACGTAATTGAGACATTTGCTCAAAAATTCAGAACTTGAAAATTCTGATGATGCAAAAGGAACTACTGTATGTATTGTTAAAAGAAATAGTGAAGCAAAATCAGAAGGATCTCGTGATGGGCCTGGTTATGTCCTAGTAATTGGGGCCACTAATAGGCCCGATGCTATTGAACAAGCATGGAGGAGGCCGACCGTGAAATCACCTTGGGTATTCCAGATGAAAATGCAACGCGAAAGAGAGGGAAAAAAGGTAAAATTATCTTTTTTCTATTAGTAGTGGCTATTTTTGCTGAGCATTATAATTAGTGAATAAAAATTAAAGACACTCTTACTTAGTAGCTACTACACGCCATTTTATGTCATGTGACTATGCCCAACTTAGATTTAATGATAATCAATGCTAGCAATCAATGAGCGAATTATCGAAGATGCAAAGGCAAAACTGTTTAAGTCTTCAACATTTTTGCCATTGCAATCAATCAACTAAAACAGTAACAATATTATTATTATATTATAATAAAAACTACGAAAAAAGCCTAAATATGCCACATAACTTTCAGAAATGGCTCATTCATACCACCCGTTAAATTTTTGCTATGTCCATGCCGTCGCCATTATAGAAATGGCCCAGCTATGCCATTAAGGGACTAACGGAGGGATTTTTTTTTTAATTATTTAATTCACATGAAATTCCGCGTATCACTTTTTAACTCGTCCAAAATAAATCTATCCCCACTTAAATCTAACCTTCGTTAGGTCCTCTAACCCAGTCCCACTTAAATGTACATGTAGATTGTGGGATTTATCTGGAATATGTTGTCCCACGCTATTAAAGCATTGATGCATGATAAGATTGAACCAGTGACACAAATACATTGGTGGTATAGTAAGGTGGCTTACTTACTAACATTCAAGTAATCCAGCCTGTTAGAGGAGTGCAATTCTAGAAAGTTCTACCTAGTCAGGCCATGGAGCCACCTGAAATTGTTAAGATGGTTGGAAGACCCAAAGTAAAGAGGAATAGGGTTGCTGATGAAGCTTTGAAGAGGAAATGTGGGTGGAGTAGTTCAAGGAAGGGAAATATAATGACATGCAGTAAGTGTGGTGATAAAAATCATAATGCAAGAGGATATTACAAGGTAAAGATTTATATTTATTGTACTTTATGAAATAATAATATTTTTTGTAGATTAACTAACTATTGTCTTTGGTTGGCAGGGTAGTGGGGCTGGACTTGGTTCAAACAAGGGGAAAGTTGTGGACACAATCCCAATATTAACATCTTCAGAAGATGAAACACAAGAGTTTGGTGAAGCATTCTTTGAAATTGAAGTGGGAACACCACAGTCGCAACAGTCATTATTTAACACTCAAGTTGGAACACAAGAGTTCAACAGTTATGGTCCTGATGTTGGAGATGATGAAGACCCAACAATTAGGCCAATGATTATATTTGAGACTGACACAATACTAGTCACAAGGAAGGTACAGATGATTACAACAACTGGTATAAGAAGGATCTAGTTTACTGGAGATAGGTGCAGCAACACCAACAAACCTACCTTATTCACCAACAAAGGCTACTTGGAATGGAAAACCAGCAATTACTTCAAGACAACTTCAAGCAGAAGTTAGAAAAAAGAAGTACAAAATGAAGGCAAGGAAGGGCCAAGGAGAATACGTGCAATTAGATTGAATGCTAGCTAACCGTTTTTGTAATTAGAACTAGCTAACTGTTTTTGTAATTGGCACTAGCTAGTTGGTTTTTGTAATTAGCACTACCTAACTGGTTTTGTAATTAGCACTAGCTAACTGTTTTTGTTGAATCCATTAGCTATATCAACTGCCACATATGCAGTATCTTTTCTGGTTATTTGTGTGCTGCACCATGCAGTTGGATTCGAGTAGGATATAGATATGTATATGTGTTTGGTGTGCTTTAGGCATAATGTATATATGCATAGTGTGCATATACAGGAAGATCTTTTGGCTTGTAAATGAGGAAGATGTTGTATCTTGGACATCCTTGAGTGCTGGATATGGTCAGCATGATTTGCAAATGCCTCTCGATCTTGTACCAGTTTTAGTGCATAACAATTTTTAGAGCTTCAACAAACATGTACCAGTAAACTATTAATATCTGCTGCAATATTTCATATATACTAACTTTAGTTCTGTACCAATATTCATAGAAGGAAAAAATACATCAACACCACACAAAGAAGGTTGTAGCTTATCTTGGTTCACATATTTGAAAGAAAGCAACTTTGGTGCATCAACAATATGAACTTCCACAGACTATTACCTGATTCGCGAAGTCTAGCTATTGCAAGTTCACACTATAGACTATTACATGATTCCCGAAGATTGGAAACATGTCCAAATTACATAGAACAAACATATACCTAGCAATGATCATTACATGGATCATTTGGTAGCTCATGATGCCATGAACACAATAAAGCAAGCGAACAACTAAATCAAGAAAATCGACTACCGGAATACTTTTTCCCTCAACTCCACAATTTTCAAGTTATCCTCAATAGCAGCTGCTTCAATTGCATCGATTTTTTCCCTCAACTCTGTTATCGTTGCAGCATCAATAACAACACAAACTTCTAAATCAACTATCTTCTTCAACAACCTATTTCTTTCAACTTCAAAATCTTCCAATTTTATCTTTTGACTGCTAATGACTATTACAGCTCGCAGGAAAAATTCAACATCGTCCCATTCAATTGCATTACGAAAATTACACTTATTTTAGGTAATTGACACTTGTAGAAACTTCTCCCACAGTTCATAGGAGTTGTCGCTTTAAAATGATGTGCTACAAATCCACAATGATACTTCCTTTTTGAGTCAATTGAGCCACTTGACCCAGCAGACATTTTGAACTCTTTAACAATAAAAAGTTAAATTTAGGAGAAACGTGAAATGATATGCTAGAGAGCTAGGGTTACAATTTCAGTTTGATAATGAGAAATTGGAATTAATAGAGGTTTAAGGGTTGCAAATTTGGGGAAGAAAAAGAAGGGATTTGCTAAAGGGATTTCGTTTGTTTTAAGAACGTTGGGTTAGGGATTTGTATTGATATGTCGGGTTGGGTTTTGGGGATGGGTTAGAGGACCTAACTAAGGTTAGATTAAGTGGGGCTGGATTTATTTTGGACGAGTTAAAAAATGACACGTGGAATTTCAGGTGAATTAAATAATTAAAAAAAAATTCCATACGTTAGTCCCTTAATGGCATAGCTGGTCCATTTCTATAACGGCGACGACATAGACATAGCAAAATTTAACGGGTGGCATAAATAGGTCATTTCTGAAAGTTCAGTAGCATATTTAGGCTTTTTCCGTAAAAAATAAATCGATATCTAATTCAAGTCAACAGAGAATTAAACATATAACTATGTACGGTATCTTCCACGGGACAGATACAATACAATACCGTACAAAATAATATATTGTGAAGCCATCAAAACAAAAAATTGGGAAAATAATATTGTATAGTTGCTCTCAAAATAATAGCTGAAAATTATTTATTTTTGTATATATATACATTCTATCTTTTATATACAAAAATTATGCAAATCTTATATACCATTTCGGCTACAGAATGTAAATAGTTTATGACACGGACTAAAAGTAAAAAAAGCCCAACAAAGTTTTCGGATTTTTCTGAGTTGGTTGGGCTGGCCAACTGAGCCCGAATCAGGACTGCTGTTCCAAATCCAAATAGAGGATAAACGACCCGAGTGCGAAGAAAACATGCCCTAATAATCTCTCATTTCCTCGACGCTGGTAATAAAATTACTCGTAATCAATAATCGGTGGTTAGTGTCTTCAATTGCAGCCATGGCTGGTAGAGAAGTTCGAGAATATACCAATCTCACAGATCCTAAAGGTACATTTGCCCCATTAACTCATGAAAAAGACTCCTTTTTTTTTTGTTGATTAGGGTTCAGTAACATGCAATCAAATTTGCAGATAAGAAATTTGGTAAAGGAAAGGATAAAATAGATGACGAGGAAATTGCCTTTCATCGCATGGTTTCTAAGGTTAGCCAATCCCGCTTCTCTAATCTTATCTCACTTCACCATTTACCTTTTCATTTGTTTTCAATCCACGAATTTACCTTTTGTTATACTTTTTTATTTTTCAATGTTGAGTTGATAATTACTGTAATAATGAAATTTCCACTTTCGATATTATAGAAAAAAATGGATACGACATAAAAGGCTTTTAGTTGTTTGAAGAACTCCAGAGTATATGATAAGGAAGGTTCATGATTTAGTATAGTAAATCGCTCTTTACATATGCTGATATTTAATGGTTAATGAATTAATGTAGAGAAGCAATGCTCTTTTGGCCCTTCTATTTGTAATCATCATGATCTAATTCTGAAGATTGCTGATATTCTTACACAGCAGCATTTTTTCTTCTTCGATCTGCATGTTGTGTGGTGTTATAAGCTGGAACGAGAATAAAGGGATTTATTTTCTTGTTCTAGCTTTCAAAGAAAGAAAAAAAGACGCCCTCTTGTCTAAATTTGGAAGGTTTACCGAAATAACTTGGACGCTGAGCACCAGTTCGGCTTTATATCCTCTTACTTAAGTAAATCCTTTTTTCTTTCTCCCCAAAGTCTCTATTTTTTTTCTCCTTCAGACATTAAATGAACATAGGACATCTTTACAAGACTATAATCAACTAGAGTAACATGTCTTGACTGAATAGTGCTAGTTATCTGGATGGAGTTAAGTAGCAGAGACTTGTCAAAAAGACAAAGAATTAAAGGAGTATTCTTGATCGCACCAGCAATTAGAATTCAGTTTAGAGGTATTTGCTAGAATATTCTGCATATAAAGATTCTGCAGAGAAGTTTAGCACTGCTACACCAAATTGGTATGTTTTTGAATCCTTGTAACTTATCCAAAAAGGACCCCCCTTAAAGTCAAAATACAATAGAGAAGTTTCAGGCCTAGATTATATTACACAATGATCCTCTTAAAATCATGGGAGTGGTCTGATAACATGCCCTGGCAGGGATCTTGGCTTTTCCTACTGGGTGCTTGATGTGTTTCAGATGCGAGATGTTGCTGGGGAACGTGGAGGTTACCTTCATGGAAGAGGCGGTATTGATGCTTGCTCTGCTTGATTCATTTTCTTTTTCTGTTTCTTTTTGCTGCAATTTTCACACATAATAAAATGTCATAGTTTCTTGAGAATTGTGTAAGTTTTGAAAATGCAGCCCTAGACAGTGATGACCTGCTCTATCTCAAGGAACAGATGGAAGCTGAGGAGGACGCTGAACGCCTTCTGCGCCGCACTGAAAAACGTGCATTCCAAGTATTCAAAATATCCTTTTATTTGTTTTGTTGGCTTTTATCTCATTTTGCATGTGCATGATTTGTTTACTGGCTTATGATACAACTGAATTTCATCAATATATCAAAAATTGTGAAGTTTTTTGACTGATTTATCACATGGATTTTCTCTTACCTGCATAATACAACTGCTGTGACCTTGGGAAACAAGAGAGCATTTATATGTATCTATGTAATCGTGTGGTAGTTTGTGATTTCTGTAACAATTTGAAACAAAGCTGTTGCTGATTCTTCACCTGCATTACTTCCTCTGACGCTTCGTGTTGAGCCCAAGCCAAAGAGTGGGATCAGGTTTGAACTTATCTTCTAATCCAAGGCAGATCAATCGCCCAAACTATCTCTGGGAATCAACTCAACGTGTGAGCTTTCTTGGCTGCAGGCAACAAGATCTACTAAAAAGGGTTGTAGAAGTCAAATCTAAGAAGCCGAAAGTCTCTAACCCATCCAATGGGAATGATTTTCTTGTAAATTCAAGTACACAGGCTGCACCAAGTGGCAAGTGTGATGCCGATCATGAGAAGCAGATAAAAACTTTGCCAGCTAGACCAAGTGATGCTGGAGCTAGAACAGAGATAGAAAATCCAGTGAAAAAATTGCTTGCAGCATATGAGAGTTCTGATGATGATGACTGATTTTGTTAGGATTTATTTGTTATGATGCTTAGTAGAGTGTTTGAATCAAGAAAACATCAGTTATAGGTGCTTGAATTAATGAACATCGTTAGTTGGTGCATGTGCCCATCTGAATCAAGAACCCTAACTTGCTTGTTTTAACATTTTTACAGATGATGAGCCGCAATTCATACTGGAGTTTCCTTTTACCTTCAAAATTGACAGTATTGCATGCATGGGGAGAGCCTAAATTAGATGAGAGTTCTATTTCTACTACGTACTGTTTCCTTGTAAAGTGAATTGTAGGTTCAGCACTGGATCATTAAAAAAAATAGATAATAATAATAATGAGAGTTATAATTTGGGCGACCGTCCCTGGCACCTATGATAACGAAAATTGAGAGAAGCAGCTTAGAGCTAATGTAGTTGAGAAATTATTGTTCACAAGAGGCACCAGTATTAACATCTCGTGTCAATTGGATTTAACAAAAGGGGGAGGCTTAAAGAAGGAAAAAGAAAAAATAATCAAGTGAAAACCCATATTTTAATCGGCGTCTTTTACAATGGGCGATACCTAGAGGCGATTCTAAACTCTTCATTCCATTTATAGGAACAGTGAACTACAAATACATCCACGATCGCAAGAGTTCTGCAGGAAGATTTCTATTGAGTAATGAAAAGTTCTTGCTTAGTTATGAAATAACGGCCAATGATGTTCGCCTGCTCTACAATAAATTGCTCGTGAAAAGTCCCCATCCGTTTGCTGGGTATATCGATAGAGAGATCTTTTAAATTTGGCAGACCCTCAACTTGCATACCATCTCCACAAATGAGGAATTGGTTCCCAACTATAAAAGATCCAGAAACACGAATTGCAACTCCATCTTGACCATGACTACGGCATTGAAGTTTCTCCACAACATGCACAAGCTTTTCTGGAGGCCATTCACCAGCTAATGTCTTCCGTATATTGGACATGATTGAAAAGATATTGCTGGGACCAATGGATTCTTTCCCGCCAAAGCTTAAACGTCATACAAAACATTAAAGTTAGAAGGTAAAGTCAAGAGGACCCCAAAGAGCTCCAAAATATCATAACACGTGATTGCAAAGAGCCTTAAATAGATGCTAGTCATTGTGTTGATACATACAAAGAGGGACATAGAGACACATTAAGAACTATGCTCAAAACTGCACGAGTGAAGTCTCATGAAATATGATTCAAGGGTATGCACAAAGAGCCTCAAATTCCTCAGATCCCACAATATTTCCAGTGCAAGACCTAGCTCTATGACTAGGAGCCAGGTCCTACAGTATCCATCTGTTTGCACCGATGCTTGTTATGTGCGTTTAAAAAAAGACATACTAAAATAAACTTTCTCCTTGCAACAAACATGTTTAGATTTAAAGTCGCAAATTCAATATGTCATATACCTGAAAGTGGAGCATTCATTATACAATGTCTTGGTATGCTGCCAAAATTCATCGGATCCATCAAATAGCAAATAGTAATGTATCGTCAGCATCTGACACAGCAAACAACAAACATGAATTCAGGATCACCTACTCCCGAAAGTTTTAACCTATTGTAATTTTGATTGATAGCGAGTTGACGAAAGTAATGTAGCAAACGGCAGGCCCATGCTCTCTATGACATCTTAATGCTTATACTCCCTCCGTTTCAATTTATATGAACCAATTTGACTGGACACGGAGTTTTAAGAAAATAGAGAATACTTTTGATCTTGTGGTGTAAAATGAGGCACATAAATTTTGTGTGGCTATAAATCATTGTGTAAAGGTAAATTGTTTCCAAATAAGGAAAGATGTAATTCTTTTTGGCACGGACTAAAAAAGAAATAGGTTCACATAAATTGAAACGGAGGGAGTAGATTTTTCACCAAATGAAGGAATTGGAGCTACTGAAAAGGTAAAATGAATTAGAAAACTCACATCTGCCAGATCCTTCATCCTCTGTGTAGGATCAAAAATGCTTCTGACGAAAGCACCCAAGTCCACTGCAGAATCAGTATACTTCGTAATAAATGGATGTGAAAGAAGCTGCAATTAAAGAGGACCATGAGCCACCATGCAATCTTAAACCAGTCTACTTTGTACATCATACCTTCATCATTGTAAGCAGTAAAGGTCCTAATGTATTAGTCTACATAGAAAACTCCATGATAGACATAAAAGTAACTGCAGCCACCCATTTCATACAGATCAAATAAAATCCACTATCCAGCAACAATGATAAGTGATATGCAATTAGTAGCTCCAATTTCGATATGCATGCACATACATAATGTCCATTAAGTTTCAAAGATTGAAAGCTGTATAAAATAAGGCCAAATAGCTTCCCCAGTTGTCCTATGTTCAATGAAAATATATGCTCATTTAGACTTGTACCTTCTTAAAAAGGAGAAGTAAACTTGTGCCTGCCGGTTAGGCACATACATAAAGTACAGGCAATCAGTTCATCAAGCAGCACTGGTTTCATATAATCAGATGAAATCATACACACAACCAGTGTTTCATGGGGAAAAGGTTGTGTTTCCTACTTGAAGTTTAACCATCTATGCCATTTCTAAAATATCGAATAAACAGTAATATCAAGGAACTCCTTTTTTTTCTAAAAGAAAGTCCTTCCTTGGACTTCTTCCAATAATTGTCCCTTTGACGAACAAATTATGTATGTTTGTTACATGCCTGCGACTGACCTAAACAAGAATCAAAAAGTCATTGGACTGCACATGTCATTCTAATAATCCTGGAAGGCAACTTTTCAGACTGAATTGATGCAGGATTCATTTACTGAATTGAACCTTCCATGGTCTAGCAATTCTTGTTCTCTCTGAGGGAAGGATGCCGGGGGTCTATTTGGAAACAGCCTCTCTACCCCAGGGTAGGGGTAAGGTCTGCGTACACACTACCCTCCCCATACCCCACTAAGTGGGATTATACTGGGTTGTTGTTGTTGTTGTTGTTGTCTGCATATCTTCTACAGTTGCTTCCTTTTCCACTTCATCTCCTTATCTGTCTTTCAATTTCGAAAGTAGTTCTCCGGCAGATTTGACCTTCCAAAGCTCTTTGGGAATTTCACATCTACTTCCTCTTGCCTAAGGAGGATCACACTGTTATGCTTTGTCATCCCACCATCCAAGACATGACTCCATCTCTAATACAAGGGAAAGCTTGTAGCATATCTGCTCTTCATCTGTGTACGTGCAAGTGTGAAAACAGGTCAAAGAAGAGAGTCTCTATTAGACCGTAACCAGTGCTTGTACCACAATATAAGTTCACACGTCTATATTGAACATATTCACAGGAAAAGCAAGAAACCAGGTGGTGTTTCCTTATTGGGTAATTTGGCTTCAAAATTTTAAGCATCCTTTGAAGGCCATCGGCTATGAGCTCACTGGCATATGGTCTTAAGTTTTCAAAACAGATAACAAGAAATCGGCCATCCAAAGACCAGAAGTTTTGTCTATATAGCCTTCCTTATCGTATGCTCCAGTTAGCACATAATACGTCTTGCAAACAATTGCTAGCAGTATCAAGTCCCAAAAAATCTGAGAGTATGCAAGCAATTGTTTGCAAGACGTATCAAGGGGTTCCTAATTGCCCCGAACTCCAATGCACTTATCAGGAGAATGGTAAACAGTAGACAGATCAATAACTTAAAACTGAAATTATTCCAGCTGACGGAGTTAAATTGACAGTCTGATTCTGCTTCCAGTAGCATCACAGTGCCTTGGCAGTTGCTCATAACATAGGGTGAAATCTGCACTATCTATTGACTGTGATATCGAGTGTTTGATCAAATGGAGTACTAATTCTTGCAAGCCCGGAGCACCTTCCTATTTTTAATTTCCTTCAGGAATGCGTCAGAAACAACACATGCATGAAGTAGTGTGAATATAAGATTAATTCTTATAAGTGTAATCCTTTTATGCCGGAAATTCTGAATGTAGTTATCCAATAGAAGTATTATTCCCATTCCCTTATGAAATAAAATGGGAGAATTATTAAAAGGGAACCATAACTCTTACTACCTCTGAAGGACCTCTCAAATGTTTATGGTTCTGTGAAAAGATAATACTTAATAAAATTCTTACTTCTTTCGAGAATTCAGATGTATTTAACCAATCAATTGTAAACGATGGTGATGATTCCCTCATCATACAGACATATTAAATTTTACTTTCTACATTTGCTATTCATTTACTAGTAAATTTACCGCATAAAACTTGGAACATATTGAAACTGTTTCATATAAGATGCACTGGAGGAATAATGTTCCCTAATAGTGAATTCTTTTTTGTTCAAGATTGACATATGAAGTGTACAAGTGATAATCATATCTTCACTAGAGGTATATGTCAATAATTCTGTTTTTATAGCTGCATTTGCCTATTTAGAATGTGTAAAACTTCCAGTTCCCCTTCTTGTGATCTACTTGCTTGCAAAGGAAAAGCCTTTGTACTGACCTGTTCTGCTGTCGGCCTGTCATCAGGATTTTTTTTGAGGCAAGCATCAATGAATGAGCAGAATTCTGGTGAAAAGTCGTGTCTTGACAGTGAAGGAGACGGATCATCAAGGATCTGCCATCATAATTTGGAAAAAACAAGGATGAGATGTGACGATGGACTCAAGTTAGTGTATGCAATTCATCAAGATTATATCTAAAGAAAAGTGGCCCAAACATGTTAACAGGGGCTGATCTGATATCTATATTTAGAAAATTTGATATGGTAACATACAGGGGCCAAACAATTTGATGAATCATTTATAATTCCATCCATATTTGCAGTTCCACAATAACGGGGCAAATTACCAATAAGTTTTTACAGTAAAGTAATTGATAAAAGAGCATCCAGAGATGCAACCTGTTCGTATAAACCATCCTCATAACCCTAACAAGCCCAATTTTACGTTATCAAACAAAATTTAACTGTCACCTCAAATTCAAAAGATAGAAGGAAAGCAAGAGTTCATTCCAATACAATTTCTTTCCCTGAATTTGATTTCCCTTTATCTCCTTTCTCGTTGTAGTTGATGTTACATTTTAACTCTTGAAGTTCAATTCTCTTGTGCTGCTGCCCTTCTTTTTCTTTACAAGATTTTCCTTACAACTTGGTTCACTACCTTCTAGCCTTCCCTTTTCAAGTTGCTTAAAGTTGCATTACCTTCGCCTTTCCTCGTCTGATCACCACAAGATTTACATGTTAGTTTCTTCTTTATTTATCTGTTATCTTCCATCAAAATCTGAACCATTGTCGGCTTGTCGCTATTGCTTATTTTGCACTCAGATTCTTTTTTTCATTATTGACGTCCTCCTCTGAAGAACATTATCCACATCACCTGGAGCACCCAGGTCCAAAACAGTAAGTTTCCCAGCTGCATCAGATTCATATGCTCCTTTAATGCACACGTGATTTCTTCTCCACAATAATGGGGCAAATTACCAATAAGTTTTTACAGTAAATTAATTGATAAAAGAGCATCCCAGAGATGCAACCTGTTCGTATAAACCCTCCTCACAACCTTAACAAGCCCAATCTTACGTTATCAAACAAAATTTAACTGTCACCTCAAATTCAAAAGATAGAAGGAAAGCAAGAGTTCATTCCAATACAATTTCTTTCCCTGAATTTGATTTCCCTTTATCTCCTTTCTCGTTGTAGTTGATGTTACATTTTAACACTTGAAGTTCGATTCTCTTGTGCTGCTGCCCTTCTTTTTCTTTACAAGATTTTCCTTACAATTTGGTTCACTACCTTCTTGCCTTCCCTTTTCAAGTTGCTTAAAGTTGCATTACCTTCGCCTTTCCTCGTCTGATCACCACAAGATATACATGTTATTTTCTTCTTTATTTATCTGTTATCTTTCATCAAAATCTGAACCATTGTCGGCTTATCGCTATTGCTTATTTTGCAGTCTGATTCTTTTTTCATCATTGGCGTCCTCCTCTGAAGAACATTATCCACATCACCTGGAGCAACCGGGTCCAAAACAGTAAGCTTCCCAGCTGCATCAGATCATATGCTCCTTTAATGCACATGTGATCCCCCCCCCCCCCCCCCCTCTCCCTCTCTCCTCTTCTTCAGATGGTATATCCTATTCCACCACAGAAATAGGAGGAAACTTCATGTTCGTAGATGTCGGTTTCCACCTGAGTTGGTTTGCGACCTAATGACTTACCAGCAAGTTAAAGGCTTATGTAAAGGAAAGAAGATATAGAAGAATAGAAGAACTCTGCAATACACAAATCAACAAGTTATCATGCAAATTTTATAAGAGTTTGAATCTCAGACTTGCGTATTATAGTCTTTTTTTGGAGGGAGAGAGGATTTCAGTTGCAAATCCTGTTAAAATAATCAAGAACAAACTGGTAAGAAATAGGTAGCAATAGAGGATTGACCTGCAACATGAGATTGACAGGTCCTTCATTAGCTGTATATGGAAATTCACCTGTACCACACTCAAACAGTGCAAGCCCAAGGCTCCAAATGTCAGCCGGGTAAGAGTAATTCTCATTTCGTATTCGTTCCGGCGACATGTAAGTTACTGTTCCAACAAAAGTAGCACACTGAAAATACAAAAATTAGAAGGAATGAGTTTGAAATAAGATGCCTGAAGATATTCATAATACATTCCTTGGAGAAAGAAAAGTGGATATTGGTGTAACCTCCTTTAACTAACCATAGCAATAGAGCTCTCTAAGCCAGCACTAATGCCAAAATCGGTTATTTTTGGCTCTCCCTTGAGATTGACAAGCAGATTTGCCGGCTTTATGTCTCTGTGAACTAAATGTCGATCTCCATGCAAATAACTGAGACCCTTAAAGAGCAGAAAAGTTCTATAAATAAATAAAGCTGAGGGACAATGCTAAGAGACTACCACTAAAGCAAGAAGTTGAAGAAGAGTCCTTACATTCAAGAGCTTTTGAACCATTGGCGAAAGGATAGCTTCTGGAATGGTCTTCCTCACTTTTATGATATCTGCAAGAGAACCCCCATCCATGTACTCTAGAGCTATGCTTATTTGTCCAGAATCTGGAGTGTAAAATGCTCCATAGAACTCAACAAGACCTTGGCAGCATGGTGCCTCACACAATGTCCTTATTTCAGTAAGAAGCTGTTGCCTTTTCTCCTAAAATGCACGAGAAAATATCTCAGTGAATAGAAAATTGGACATTCCTCCTTTTTAGGGCTAATCACCTCTTAAATCATGACATGGTTCAACAAAATTCACTTACCAATATGCTCATACATTCTTTTAAGTTTTACCATATGATTGCATGTTGATATTGCGCATTCGATGCTTCATGGCTTCTTATGTTATTTCCTCTTTTTTTTTTTTTTTGCTCAGGAATAATAGCTTTATGGCTGCATATGTTTGCTACACCTAGATAGAAGAATCTTTTTGCTCACAGATAAGAGACATTTCCTTCTAGACATGTTTAAGTTGGCAAAAGGAAGCATAAATCAAAAGAAGTACAGTACTGAAATTTTATCACGGTCTTAGCGAAAAGATAAACACCCATATCACTTACCATTGTGAGGCTTTCTCTCTAAATTCATGATAAAATTGCAGCGCTTATGATAAAAAAAATTGAAGATTGGTGGACTTAAACATTAAGATTTTGTTTTTTTAATCAGGTAAAACGAAAGGACTTAAACTTTAAGATAGAAAAGACGAAAACGCACAAACCTTCTCAAAAATATTAATCTTCTTTAAAGCAATAATCCTGTGAGTTGGAATGTGAATAGCTCTCTGAACAACACTACTGGCACCGCTACCTATGGCTCCAAAAACTCTCATCTCATGGGAAGCACATTTATATGTCTTTTCACCATGATCTGCGTCATCAACAGGCCATGAGGTACACTTTTGAAGTCCCAGCTCATTGATGTTGTAAACACCATATGATTGACTCAACAAATTCACAGTTCCACCATCGGATAGCTTCAGAGAAATGAATATCAGCACTAATAAAAAGTTTGTGGGCATATTAATCTTTTAAAAAAGAACTTACAGAGTATGAATCAAAAGGATCCGATGTAGAGGCAGGGGAGAAACCCTTCTCAGCATCAAACAAAGGCACAAGCTTCTTCTTCAATTCCTCCAATCCAGCCATCACATGCAAAATGCTTTAACAAGTAGAATATAACATCCTTCTTCCCTGACCACATAAAGGGAACATGGCCGATGACATATACCATTCTCTACTATCTCTTCTTTTCTTTTTAGTTTTTACAAAAACTACTATGCCTCAATCATGAACTAGTTGGAGTCCGGTTATAAAAAACAGTATACCCACTCAGCTCTATTCAAACCCATTAATCATCTGTTCTAGTTACGACATTTCCTTCAGTTTTCATCCTTGGATGGACCTTTAAATCAGACTACATTATAAACATAATTAAGTCATGGAAACATATATCATA
This sequence comes from Nicotiana benthamiana, assembly GCA_034376525.1. NCBI lineage: Eukaryota > Viridiplantae > Streptophyta > Magnoliopsida > Solanales > Solanaceae > Nicotiana > Nicotiana benthamiana. The sequence continues at coordinate 61,088,389 of CM067335.1, read as the reverse complement.
CTTTCCATTTATGCAACGGAACTTTCATGTGATTTTGTTAAACTTACACGAGTTCCTAGAATATTCACAACTAGTGAAGTAACACATAATATTACTAACTTCGCAGAACCAGAATATCAACATCAAACAATTACACATCGTGAGAGCTGAATTTGCAGAACGGCAGCAATATGAACAAAAAAAAGACAGGAAAAGCTAAAAGAGATCGGTGTTGTTTGGGAAAATGATTAAAGAAAGCGCCAAAAGGTTAACACTTACAGATACTTGGAACGAATTCCCAGTTCCCATAGGATGCACCCAATTTGCTCCGGTGCTTCTTCTATGGTACAACAAAAGAAGCAGAAATTACAAGCAAAGTAAAGAAATCACCTGTTTTGATGATCAGACAGGCAAAAGGTACAAGGACGATGATGATGGATCGGTTGACGTTGGATTTGCAGTACAAAATGAATGCCTATAAATCGCTTTGGGACTTTTATGGAGTCCTTTTGCAGTATTGTCCCCATATATGTTATAAATAGACTTCTATTTAACTATAATTAGGGAGATTCTAGATTTTTATTCTTGGTGGCTAAGTCATCACCTCCCTATAAAGGGTCTTCTACCATTGTAAATCATCCCTAACAATCCCAAGTATCAATAAGAATACTCCTCTATCTACTTCTCTATATTGTTCTTGTCTTTTATATTATTTCATAACAGTTTAGTTTTTCTTTTTTCATTTTTAAGTTTTGCCATTTGTAGCCGGTCGATGGAAACTAGTATCATTCGCTAGTCATAAATTGATTCATACAATTTATAGCCCCAAACAAATTGTATTGGCTAGCTTAAATTGGTCTTCTCCACATACCGTGTAAAGCCTAGATCGACGTCCACTTCTCATTGAAGCTGGCATATGTTCCTTAGGCTACACTTGTTTAATCCAAACTAACTTCATCATCCATCTAATTTTTTTATTAACAAAATACATAGATACACACCTTAACTATCCGTTAAAATTTACTTAAACACCTCAACTAAGATATTTTCCACCAAAATACTTTTACTATAGTTTTTCTGCACCGATTTAGCACAATTCGGTAATATGGCATAGTATGTGATGCCCATCTCTTTAGAGAGCATGAAACTCTTTTTTAATTTGTATGGACATATAGGTCCCACGTCTATGTACTTGTTAGAATTTCTTTTCCTTTTCTCCTACTTTGGCAGGTGGGTCCCACTTCTTCATCCCCAAATTTATTTTCCTTTTCTCGGCAACTCCATAGCAGAAAACTACCCAACCTTAATGAATCAGATTATTGAAAATTTCGTTTAAGGCTATTTAAAAAACAATGTTTCTAGATCTTTAAATATTTCTATTTTTCTAATTGATTCATCATGTCATTTTTGAGAAGACGTATGAACCCTAAAAACCAACTTAAACGCCCTTCTTTAAAAAAAATAGCATCAATAAATAAAACTATATTTTGAAAATAAATTTTAAATGAAGGTCGAGGAGAAATATTGCTTGGTCTCTGAAATTGAAGGAGAATTGTTGTAGAAATTGAAGGAATTGCTTGGTATCGGAGAAGAAAGAGAAAAGGAAAAAATTAGGGGCTGTTTGGGGACGAGGAAAACGAAAGAGAGATTAGGAATATGGTAAATAAATATTGTTTTATGTAAAATAATCTATGTGGCATTGAAATAAACGTGTCAACTTTTAATTGGTTACATTATTCACGTTGGCAGTGCGTACAATAACGCGTCCAAAAATTTTATAAGCCCAGATCGGACGTATTAAATTGGTGTAGAAAAACAATTGTAAAAGTGTTTTGGTGGAAAATGTCTTAGTTGAGGTGTTCAAGTGAACTTTAACGGATAGTTAAGGTGTCTGCCTATGTATTCTGCCTTTTTTATTTTTCTTTTTGAACAAACATCTCCTGTTGGTTCTCATTAAATAATTATAAAGCCTAAATCGTTTATCTACTAGTAGAAATAATATGACTTGGCCATGATTAATTTTTGTCCTAACCTCATCATGTTTGGTTTTTGCTTCTGTGCACGCTAAAATAAATTAAGAAGAAGAAGAAGCAGAAGAAACACAAAAATTAATACGTCCACTAGCATACACCATCAACAACATGTAAATCTTGACCAAAAAATCTCACACATTCTACTTTCACTCCCAATATCATTCACGTAGCATTAATAGAAAAATTTATATAAGACTTAAATTGAAATTTCTGTAATTTTTCCCGGCACTTAGACAAAATTTCCAAAAATATTCGCATAGAGACTAAATAATAGCTAAATGGACAAATATAACCATAAAGAACAAGAGAAAAGGATGAGATCAGAAGTGAAGATGGATAAATATTATCTTAGTCTAGACAAATAGCCGTGTAAAACCACGTGTTATGCTAGGAAAAGGTAAGAGATAAATTGTAAAAAGTATTAATTAAAAAATAAAAGGGTGAGAAAAGTAGTGTTGGAGTAAATAGATTTGAAAAAGATGAAATACATAGAAAGTGTAAAATGTTGAGTGCAAAAACGGAAATGAGTGGTATTGGGAAACCAAAAATATCTAGGAAAGACAACAACAACAAAAAAATTGTACAAATTTGTTTTTGTCTTAGTTTATTCGATGGGCTATAGTTTGATATAAATTTTCTACATGATTCATATACAATAAACTGTCACTATACAATATATATAATAGAATGTCATTATATAAAAATTATACAAAGTAGACTGTCATTATAAAATACATATATAGTAGACTGTCATTATACAAAAAATATACAAAATAGACTGTCACAATACAAAAAAATACAAATAGACTGTCACTATCTAAAAAATATATAAAATAGACGTAACTATACAAAACATACAAAATAGATATTACTATACAAAATATATACAAAGAAAATGGTCAGTATACAAAAGTATATGATACACTCCAAAATATTAGAAAATACACATTATATATAATTTTGTTACATTGCTTAGATAGATTATACATTCACGATATAAAATATGTTTGGGGTACACAAATATATACACTTTAGATACACAAGTACAATTGAAATATTTATACATTGCAAAAAAGAGTAGCTCTATAGCGCCAGGTAGGAGTCGAAGCGACCTTCAGCTTAGGAAATAGGCGCCCTATCCACTGAGCTGCAAGAACTTGTGTTGTCATACTCATTCCATTCGGCTGTTATATGCAATATGTTTGGGTCGATGGGCCACTTTTTGAAAGTGGTACAAAACATGGGCTATTAAAATTTTGAGGGGCTATAGAGGGTAGTTTTCCCTAGTTATAGCACCAATAGCAAATTTCATTCTTCAAACTAGGGGTGTACAAAGTAAACTGAACCACACCAACTCGATAATGTAAGTCAAACCGAGAAAAAAATTCAACTATGGTTTGGTTTGGTTAGATTTTCTTTGGTATTGGGAAAAAAATCGGACCATAATTTGTTTGGTTTGGTTTTAACTAAAGAAAGTCAAACTGAAACCAAACCAAGCCGACATTATATATATATATATATATATATATATATATATATATATATATATACACACATATAATTTTTAGATATATTTAATATCTAAATATATTTATTTTGATATAACTTATAAATATTTCTTAATTGTTTTAATAATTTTATCGTCTAAGGTATTATTTTAAGGTTGGACTTATAACTTTTAAATGTTCCAATAAGTTTTATAGATATTAATATTAGTAAATTAAATAATGCTAACAAAAGCCCAACCAAAAATCAAATCAATACTAATGCTAATAAAATACATTCAATTCAATACTACGAACGAGAATGTATGGAATATCAACCTCTAGCCAATATTCCAAAAAATCAAAACAAATAAGGAATTCTTTTAATGGGTATAGTCGAAATTCATTGGAAACATATAGATAAGTCAATATACAAAATTTGAGAAAGATTAGAGGTGATTTGGACTAGTTTTGTATCAAAATTCATAATTAAATTGATGTCAAAAAATTCTTCTGCGATTTGAGAAAGATTAGAGGTGATTTGGACTGATTTTGTATCAAAATTCATAATTAAATTGATGTCAAAAAATTCTTCTGTGACACATGTATCAAATATGTATCACGAATATATCTCACACACAGATATACATGTGATACACAATCGATACAAATATGATACATATGTGATACACAATGTGATACACGTATTATTTTTTTATATTCAGTTTTTACTTCGAATTTTCAATTCAAACCACCTCAAAACTTCACCAAATCATCCCAAAACTGAGATTCAAGCTCCTTAAGATATACCAATCTAGTCTAATAGCACCCACTCAAAAGAAAGTAAAATTTTGATTTTTTTCTCTACAAATAGCTAATCGGCTATTTTGACTAATATTAGTAATATTTTATCAATTGACCAATTTTTGTAATGAACTACTTCTAAATAGACATAGCTAATAATTTCCCACTTTAAATTGGACACAAACTCATCCGAAACTAATTTTATCTACTATTACGTCTAATATTTTCCCATACAATTTTTAGGTTGCTTTATTTAAAAAAGAAATCGAAATGAATTTTTGGGGAAAAATTGCAGTTTTCCAAAAATATTAATTTTATTTTTTCTCTATCTGCAAAAGCTATTTTTCAGTTAAACGGCAAAATTAATAATTTCTCAACTTTTATAAAGACTATTTTTTCTTTTTTTCTTGGCACTTCATTGAAAACTCTTTTTTTACAAAGAAAAATGCAACTAATTTCGATCAATCGGCCAATTTTATGTTTTCCCCAATATCTTTTAATGCCAAATAGTGCTTAATGGCGGATAATGTTTGATAGTGAATAATACTTGAGATGCCGAATAATTTTTAATGGCAAAAAAATATTTAATAGCGAATAATGGTTAATCCTGAATACTGCTTAACATTGATTTTTCCTTTTTGTTTGCAAAAGTAATTTTCCAGCTAAACGGCAAAAATAATAATTTTTCAATTTTTACCAAGGCTGAAAAACTTCTGTTGAGAATGGTTCTTTGAAAAAAAAAAAAAAAAAGAATTGCAAAAACTCATATACATGCTAACAATGTTTAGTGTGCTAGGGTATTCTTTGCATTAGCATTTTCATTTGTCTAACAGTAACAGATTTGATCTTGCAATTGACTTTTGAGGCAGAACGAACTGTACACTCGCAATGCGTGCATTGAACTATTTATGTGCATATTTTATCCCCATCTTAGGTTATTTTGTACTTCACAAAATTAAACAATTCAACTTCCCAGCCAATACGTGTTTTTTTTCGCCAACAAAGAGTATTGATAAAAACTGAGCTTGTTTACAGTCTACTTGGCCGAGCTTCTAAATTTAGCTTATTTTCAGCAGTGTTGTTTTTCAAAGTTGCTTTTCTCAAAAATATTTTTCAAAGTTGCTTTTCTAAAAAATATTTTTCAAAGGAAAAACTATGTTTTTTCCTACTTGTCAAAATCAAAAGCACTTATTTTTCTTCTAAAAACTTGGCCAAACACTTTAACTTTGAAAAAACAACACCGCTTTTGGTCTTGAAAAAGCTTGGCCAAACAAGCTACTATTATGTGACGACCCGACACATCGTCTCCTGTATTCCCGTCCCGTATTCCCCGTTATATGCTTATTCATGTTTCAATATGTGTACTTGGAGAATTTGAGTCAATTCGGATCGAGTTGATAGGAAATGAGACAACTAGTCTCTTTAAGGAGAGATTAGTTTGGAAAAGTCAACCAGGCGTTGACTTATAAGTCAGAGGGCTCGGAATTGAATTCCGATGATTCGGTTAGTTTCGGGGATGATATAAGGCTTAGGAGCGCAATGAGAATTAATTTTGGAGGTCCGGCGAAGAAATTAGCCTATTTTGGGGAGTTAGTATTTTGGCGATTTTCGGTTGATAGGTGAGATTAATCCGGGAGTCGAAATGGAATTGCGACAGTCCCAGTAGCTTCATTAGGTGATTTTGGACTTGTGTGCAAAATTTCAGTTGACTCGGAGGTATCTAGACCGGGTTTTTGATTGAATGAGAATTTTAAAAGTTTTAGTTTAACTTAAGCTTTGATTTGATGAAACTTGACGATTTTGATGTTAATGATAGTGATTTTATGCTCGAGCAAGTTTGAATGAGGTATTAGAGCATATCTGTGCTTTTAGTTGAGGTCCCGAGGGCCTCGGGGTGATTTCGGATGGTCAATCGGGCTATTTTTGGACTTAGAGGATTGCTGATTTTCGGTTGTAGGTGTTGTAGACTTTGTGCTTCGCGTTCGCAGGGGTATGTAGCGAACGCGTAGAAGGAAATAGGAAGGCCAGAATTTTAGCCTTCACGTTCGCAAAGGGAGGATGCGTTCGCGTAGGCCTGTGGCCCTTGGCCTTCGCGTTCGCGTGGAGGCGATATGTAGAAGGGATTAGGGGACCCCTGGCCAGTGTGCATCGCGTTCGCGGCAGGGGCCCGCATTCGCGAAGAGTAAAATGTCACAGTGTAATTCTTGGCCATCGCGAACGCGAGGGTCCACCGCGTTCGCGATGAAGGGATGTTCAGTGGGCCAGAATGATTTTAAGAACATTTCAGTCGCGAACCCAACACTTTCTCCACCATTTTTACTCAATTCGGAGAGCTTTTGGAAAGGGATTGAAGGGAGTTTCAGCTAAGAATGATTGGAGCTAAGTTTTATGAGTTAAATACATGTTTATATTGAAGAATCATCCTAGAAATCCATGAAAACATGGCTAAATCATATGAAATTAGGGCTTGAGATTGAGATTCTAAAATGATGATTAGAGGGGTTAAATGAACATAAGATTTTTGTGAATTTGGTCTGTATAGACTCGTGGCAAGATAGGATCGTTATGATGTAAAAAATTTTGGATTTCGTGACGTGGGCCCGAGGCTCGGGTTTTGCCAATTTTGTGTATTTCGATATTTTTCGAGTCTTCTCGATTGGATTATATCCCCTTAGCCAATTGTAACATATTCGCTGTGGTTTTGGCCAGATTCGACGCACGAGGAGGTCGATGCAAAAGGAAATGGCATCGCGGAGTACTATTTGGCAGGCTAGAGGTGAGTAATAGATGTAAATGTTGTTCAGAGGGTTTGAAACCCCAGACTTTCACATTGTAACGCTATATTGAGGTGTGACACGCATTTCACGATGAGTGCGGGGTGAGATACTATTGGGGATTGTGACTTGGTCTATCCCGTGTGATGTTTATACTATATTGGTGATTGATGCACATACTTTATCGATACTACTGGGCTTGATGCCATGTTTGGGGCCTTGTGCCGACTTGTAAAATCCTTCGAGGATTGATATTACTGCTTAGCATGATTTGCATATCATCTAACTTCAGTCCAAGGTTTTAAATGATGTTTTGCAAACCTAGCCCTATTTCTAAGTTTTGAAAACTTAAATGATATTTTAAATGCATTTCAGGCTGGAAACTTCTATTTTGTAAAAGCCCAAGGGGCTTACTATATTATTTTCTGGAGTGATTATAAAGTGACTTCAAATAGTGGTAACAATGACACGGTATGTTATACTTGAAATAGTGGTAACAATGACACTGTAATATATACTTGGAACAGTGGTAACAATGGCACTGTGTGATATAAATTGGTTAGGCAACAATGGCTGACCGTTCAGGTAACAATGACTGACCAAGATATTGCGCCTGCGCTGTAGGAGCCCCTCCGGAGTCTGTACACACCCCAGTGAGCGCCGTCGATGATAAATAAATATGGACGACTCGGGCTGCACGCCGTAGTGGGTACTGGAATGGACCATTAAATGCATTGCATTACATTCATGTAGTTGTATCTATACTTTTGTTTAGCTGCTCAGTTCCATATGTTGCGGTATATTGGATTTTAGCTTACTTTGTGTATTTATTGTGATTCATTATCTCTAGACTGTATTTTATTGTATTACTCATTGGATCGGAGTACTCACTTTACTCTTTGCACCTTGTGTGCAGATCCATGGCAGTCTCAAGCACAGTAGATCCAGTTGATTAGCAAATCCAACATGTTGGGAGTATCAAGGTAGCTTCACGGCGTTCCAAGCATTGATTTCATCCCTCATATCCTATCCTTTTTTTATTTCTTCATTTTCAGACTTCGAATACACTATGTATTAGGGTGATAATCTGTATTCTAGAGGCTCATATTCGTGATACCGGGTCCTAACGAGATTGTGTAGTATATTTTTTTAAACTCTTCAGTACTGCGATCTTGACTTAAATGATATTTCTATCCGCTATTTTGACAAATTGGGTTAAGCTTGAGAAATGGTCGGGCTTGCCTAGTAGTGTGCTGGGCGCAGATTGGGTTGTGACAAGTCGGTATTAGAGCCTAGGTTACTTGGTCTCCCGATTCATGAGTCGATTTAGTAGAGTCTCGCGGATTGACACGGAGACTTCTGTACTTATCCTCGGGAGGCTGCATAAAATTAAGTAAAAACTTTACATTCTTGAATTCTTATCGTGCGACTTTGTTGATCCCAAAACTGAATTTTTGTTGTTATAATCTCTCAAAATGGCGAGAACACGCGCTAATGGACAAGGCGGATGACCATCATTACCACCTACTGACGCCACCAGAGGTCGTGAACGCGATCGTGGTAGAGGTCGTGGTCGAGGCAGAGCTGCAGGGGCACCACCTGTTGACCCACCAATTGCCCCGGCTCAGGATCAGGCTCCATCTGTAAAGACCCCAGCAGTACCTGCTCAGGCACCAGTTGTGCCTATTGTTATCCCAGGTCTCCAGGAGGCCCTAGCACAGGTCGTATCAGTTTGCACTGGCATGGCTTAGGCAGTTTCAGCTACCACTGGAGCAGCTACTTCACATGCCGGGGGAGGCCATCATACCCCCGCTGCTCGCACACCTGAGTCGGTAGTACATGGATTACAGACACCAGAGGCACCATCAGTGCAGCAGGTTGCCCCAGTTCAGCCGGTTGCACCGGTTCAGGATAATATGGTTCCAGTTATGCCAGACGATGAGCAGCGCCATCTTGAGAGATTCAGCAGACTTGTACCTCATACTTTTAGCGGTGCTCAGGGCGAGGATTCCTAAGGTTTTCTTGAAAAGTCTAGACGTATGTTGCGGACAGGAGAGATCTTGGAGACTAGCGGTGTGTCCTTTACTACTTTTCAGTTCTCAGGTGCAACCTTCACTTGGTGGGAGGCATATGAGGGGCGTAGGCTGGTGGATGGAGTGCCTTTGTCATGGCGGGAGTTCTCCACTCTCTTTCTGGAGAAATGGGTGCCACAGTCGCAGAGGGAGGAGCGGCGCTTTTGAGTATCTTCGTCAGGGAGATATGACTGTGTCTCAGCACGAGATGAGGTTTTCAAAGCTCGCTTGTTATGCTCCATGGATGGTCCCGACTGATCGAGAAAGGATTAGGAGGTTCATGGATGGACTCATTTATCCCATCCCTATCCTGATGGGTCGAGAGAGGATTCTGAGCCACACTTTTAGGGATGCAGTCGATATTGCCCGAGATATTGAGATAGATCGTCGGCAGGATAGAGAGGAGCGGGAGTCCAAGAGGCCTCGTGGATCAGATAGTTTCAGTGGTGCTCCGTCTAGGAGCCAGCATCAGCAGATCAGAGATCGTTCTTACTGGCCTCATCAGCCGGCTTGTCCCGAGTATCGGGGGGCATCTGCAGGTTGTCGTCACCAGGGATTTCAGCAGGGTCAGTCTTCTTTGGGTGCTTTTCCAGCACAAAGTTCATCACCTGCTCTTTCAGTTCAGGGTTTTTCAACGCCGAGTGCATCAGTTAGTCACTCTGGTATGAGGGGTTCCCATCAGTCCCCTTATCCAGCGCCGGGTAGTTGTTACGAGTGTGGAGAGTTTGGTCATATGAAGAGGCATTTTCCTCGGCTTCGTGGCAATCAGTCTCAGAAAATGGGCCAGTCCTCATCTTCTGCACCAATTACTTCAGCACCCACTCAGTCAGTTTTGGGTGAGGGTCAGGCAACTAGAAGTCGCCCGATAAGGGGAGGTTGATTGGGCAGTGATCAGGCTCAATTATATGCTATCCCAGACAGGGCATATGCTCTTGCGTCAGATGCTGTTATCACATGTATTATCTCAGTCTACCACACAGATGCCTCAGTCTTATTTGATCCCGGATCCACCTATTCTTATGTGTCTTCATATTTTTCCCGTCATTTGAGTATGCCCCGGGATTCCCTTACTGTACATGTTCATGTGTCTGACCCGGTGGGCGATACTATTATTATGGACCGTGTGTATCGGTCGTGTGCTGTGACTATTGGGGGTCTGGAGACCCGAGTTGATCTATTTCTGTAGAGCATGGTAGATTTTGATATTATTCTGGGCATGGACTGGATATCTCCATGCCATGCTGTTCTGGACTGTCATGCAAAGACAATTACTTTGGCTATTCCGGGTGTTCCAAGGATCGAGTGTCGTGGTATGACTGATTATGTTCCTAGCAGAGTAATTTCTTTCTTGAAAGCCCAACGTATGGTTGGGAAAGGCTGTTTATCATATTTGGCCTTCGTGCATGATGTGGGAGCTGAGACTCCCAGTATTGATTCTGTCCCTGTTGTGAGGGACTTTCCTGATGTATTTCCTACAGACCTGTCGGGCATGCCGTCGGACAGGGATATTGATTTCAGTATTGACCTGATGTCGGCCACTAAGCCCATTTCTATTCCGCGATACCGCATGGCACCAGCGGAGCTAAAAGAATTAAAAGAGAAGCTTCAAGAACACCTAGAAAAGGGGTTTTATTCGGCCTAGTGTGTCCCCGTGGGGTGAACCTGTTTTATTTGTGAAAAATAAAGATGGCATAATGAGAATGTGCATTGACTATAGGTAGTTGAACAAAGTAACAGTGAAAAACATGTATCCTTTGCCTCGCATTGATGACTTATTTGATAAGCTTCAGGGAGCGAGGGTGTTTTCTAAGATCGACCTTCGTTCGGGTAATCACCAGTTGAAAATCAAGGATTCAGATATTCCTAAGACTGCCTTCAGGACTAGATATGGCCACTATGAGTTTCTAGTCATGTCTTTTGGGCTGACCAATGCCCCATCAGCGTTCATGCATCTAATGGACTGTGTGTTTCGGCAGTATCTGGATTCTTTTGTTATTGTATTTATTGATGATGTTCTGGTATACTCGCGTAGCCAGTAGAAGCACACCCAACATATGCGTGTAGTGTTGAAGAGATTGAGGGAGGAGAAACTTTATGCTAAATTCTCCCAGTGTGAGTTTTGGCTAAGTTCTGTGGCATTCTTGGGACACATAGTGTCCAGCGAGGGTATTCAGGTTGATCCAAGGAAGATAGAAGCAGTTTAGAGCTGGTCTAGACCGTCCTCAGCCACAGAGATCTGGAGTTTTATTGGGCTGGCAGGAGATTATCGCCGGTTTGTTCATGGATTTTCATCTATGGCATCGCCCTTGACCAAGTTGACTCAAAAAGGTGCTCCATTTGTATGGTCAGACGAGTGCGGGGAGAGCTTTCAGAAGCTCAAGATGCTTTTGACCACAGCTCCATTGTTGGTGTTACCCTCAGCTACGAGTTCATACACAGTATATTGTGATGCTTCGAGAGTTGGGATTGGTTGTGTACTAATGCAGGAGGGTAGAGTTATTGCTTATGCTTCTCGTCAGTTGAAGCCCCATGAGAGGAACTATCCTGTTTAAGATTTAGAGTTGGCTGCTATAGTTCATGCCTTGAAGATTTGGAGGCATTATTTGTATGGCGTATCTTGTGATGCATTCACTGATCATCGCAGTCTTCAGCACTTATTTAAACAAAAAGATCTTAATTTGAGGCAGCGTAGATGGCTAGAGTTGCTTAAATACTATGATATTACTATTCTGTATCATCCGGGTAAGGCCAATGTAGTGGCCGATGCTTTGAGACGAAAGGCAGTCAGTATGGGGAGTTTGGATTATATTCCAGTTGGGGAGAGACCTCTTGCAGTTGATGTTTAGGCTTTGGCCAATCAGATGGTGCAGCTAGATATTTCTGAGCCTAGCCGAGTGTTGGCGAGTGTGATTTCTCGATCTTCCTCATATGATCGCATCAGAGAGCAACAATATGATGATACACATTTGCTTGACCTTAGAGATCAGGTTCAGTGAGGTGATGCCAGAGATGTGGCTATTAGTGATGATGGTGTATTGAGGATGGAGGGTCGTATTTATGTGCCCGATATTGATGGGCTTAGATATTTGATTCTTGAGAAGGCCCACAGTTCGCGGTATTCCATCCATCCGGGTGCCGCGAAGATGTACCAGGACTTGAGACAGCACTACTGGTAGAGGAGAATAAAGAAAGACACTGTGTGATATGTGGCTCGGTGTCTCAACTGTCAGCAGGTGAAATATGAGCATCAGAGACCGGGCGGGTTGCTTCAGCAGATGGTTATTCCTGAGTGGAAATGGGAGAGAGTTACTATGGACTTCGTGACTGGTCTTCCTCGGACTTTGAAGAAGTTCGATTCGATTTGGGTCATTGTGGATCGGCTGACCAAGTCAACGCATTTCATTCCACTGTATACTACATATTCCTCGGAGCGGATGGCAAGAATCTTTATTCATGAGATTGTACGATTGCATGGTATCCCCGTTTCCATTGTTTCGGATAGAGGTACTGAGTTCACTTCTCAGTTTTGGAGGACTTTTTATCACGAGTTGAGTACTCACGTGGAGCTGAGTTCAGCATTTCATCCTCAGACGGACGGACAGTCCGAGCGTACTATTCAGATATTGGAGGATATGTTGCGTGCTCGTGTGATGGAATTTGGGGGTTCTTGGGTTGAATTTTTACCACTTGCAGAGTTTTCCTACAACAACAGCTATCATTCCAGTATTCACATGGCACCGTATGAGGCCTTATATGGGAGGCGGTGTAGATCTCCAGTTGGTTGGTTCGAGCCCGGCGAGGCTAGGTTGTTGGGGACAGATTTGGTCCAGGGTGCCTTGGAAAAGGTGAAGGTGATTCAGGAGAGACGTCGAACATCTCAGTCGCGTCAGAAGAGTTATGCGGATCGGAAGGCTCGGGATGTATCATTCATGGCGGGTGATAAGGTTTTGCTGAAGGTTTCGCCCATAAAGGGTGTTATGAGATTTGGGAAGAAAGGAAATCTAAGCTCGCAATTTATTGGACCTTTTGAAAACTTAGGAAGGTTAGAGAGGTGGCCTATATGCTTGCTTTGCCACCTAGTTTATCGGGTGTTCATCCAGTATTCCATGTGTCTATGCCCCGGAAGTATGTTGGGGACCCGTCTCATATTTTAGATTTCAGTACAATGTAGTTAGATGAAAATTTGACCTATGATGTGAAGCCAGTGGCTATTTTGGGTCGACAGGTTCAAAAATTGAGATCAAAAGATATAGCATCAAAAAAAGTACAGTGGAGGGGTCGGCCCGTGGAGGAGGCTACATGGGAGACCGAGCAGGAGATGCGGATCAGATACCCACACCTATTTGAAAATCCAAGTATGTTTCTTAACTCGCTCGACGATGAGCGTTTGATTTAGTTGGGGAGAATTTGACGAGCCGACCCGTCGTCTCCCGTATTCCCGTCCTGTATTCCCTGTTGTACGCTTATTCATGTTTCAATATGTGTACTTGGAGAAGTTGAGTCAATTCGGATTGAGTTGGTAGGAAATGAGACAATTAGTCTCTTTAAGGAGAGATTAGTTTGGAAAAGTCAATTGGACGTTGACTTATAAGTTAGAGGACTCGGAATTGAATTCCCATGATTCGATTAGTTTCGGGGGATGATTTAAGTCTTAGGAGCGCAATCGGAATTAATTTTGGAGGTCCGGTGAAGAAATTAGCCTATTTTGGCGGTTGATAGGTGAGATTTTGACTCGAGAGTCGGAATGGAATTTCGATAGGTGATTTTGGACTTGTGTGCAAAATTTCAGTTGATTCGGAGGTGTTTAGGCCGGGTTTTTGATTGAATGAGAATTTTGAAAGTTTTGGTTTAACGCAAGCATTGATTTAATGAAACTTGACGATTTTCATGTTAATGACAGTGATTTTATGGCTCGAGAAAATTTGAATGAGGTATTAGAGCATATCTGTGCTTTTGGTTGAGGTCCCGAGGGCCTCAGGGTGATTTTGGATGGTCAATCGGGCTATTTTAGACTTAGATGATTGTTGGTTTTCTGTTGTTGGTGTTGTAGAACTTTGTGCTTCAAGTTCACAGGGGTATGTCGCAAACGCGTAGAAGGAAATAGGAGGGCCAGGATTTTAGCATTCGCGTTCGCGAAGGGAGGACGCGTTCGCGTAGAAGGGATTAGGGGACCCCTAGCCAGTGTGCATTGCGTTCGCGGCAGGGGCCCGCGTTTGCGAAGAGCGAAATCACCTAGTGTAATTCTTGGCCATCGCGGACGCGAGGGTCCATCGCGTTCGCGATGAAGGGATGTTCAGCGGGGCAGAATGATTTTAAGGACATTTCAGTCGTGAACCTAACACTTTTTCCACCATTTTACTCAATTTGTAGAGCTTTTGGATGAGGATTGAAGGGAGTTTCAATTAAGATTGATTGGAGGTAAGTTTTATGAGTTAAATGTATGTTTATATTGAAGAATCATCCTAGAAATACATGAAAGCATAGCTAAATCATATGAAATTAGGGCTTGAGATTGAGATTCTAAAATGATAATTTGAGGGGTCAAATGAACTCCGATTTTTGTGAATTTGGTATGTATAGACTCGTGGCGAGATAATGATCGTTATGATGTAAAAAAATTTGGATTTCGAGACGTGGTCCCGGGGCTCGGGTTTTGCAAATTTTGTGAATTTAGATATTTTTCGAGTCTTCTCGATTGGATTATATCCCCTTAGTGTATTGTAACGTATTCGCTGTGGTTTTGGCTAGATTCGACGCACGAAGAGGTCGATACGAAAGGAAAGGGCATCGCGGAATACTATTTGGCAGGCTAGAGGTGAGTAATAGATGTAAATGTTGTTCAGAGGGTTTGAAACCCCGTATTTTCACATCGTAACGCTATATTGAGGCGTGACACACATTCCACGACGAGTGCGGGGTCAGATACTATTGGGAATTGTGACTTGGTCTATCTCGTGTGATGTTTAAACTATATTGGTGATTGATACACATACTTTATTGATACTACTGGGCTTGATGCCATGTTTGGGGCCTTGTGCCGACTTGTAAAATCCTTCGAGGATTGATATTGCTGCTTAGCAGGATTTGCATATCATCTAACTTCAGTCCAAGGTTTTAAATATTGTTTTGCAAACCTAGCCGTATTTCTAAGTTGTGAAAACATAAATGACATTTTAAATGCATTTCGGGTTGGAAACTTCTATTTTGTAAAAGCCCAAGGGGCTTACTATATTATTTCCTGGACTGATTATAAAGTGACTTCAAACAGTGGTAACAATGACACAGTATTTTATACTTGAAACAGTGGTAACAATGACACTCTAATATATACTTGGAACAGTGGTAACAATGGCACCGTGTGATATAAATTAGTCAGGTAACAATGGTTGACTGATCTGGTAACATTGACTGACCAAGATATTGCGCTTGGGCTGTAGGAGTCCCCCCGGAATCTGTACACATTCCCAGTGAGCACCGTCGACGATAAATAAATATGGATGGCTCGGGCTACACGCCACAGTGGGTACTGGACTGTACCATCATATGCATTGCATTCATGTAGTTGTATCTATACTGTTGTTTAGTTGCTCAGTTCCATATGTTTCGGTATATTGTATTTTAGCTTACTTTGTGTATTTACTGTGGTTTCTTATCTTCGGACTGTATTTTATTGTATTGCTCACTGGGTCGGAGTACTCACTTTACTCTTTACACCTTGTGTGCAGATCCATGACAGTCTCAAGCACAGTAGATCCAGTTGATCAGCAAATCCAACATTTTGGGAGTATCAAGATAGCTGCACGGTGTTCGCAGCATTGATTTCATCCCTCCTATCCTATCCTTTTTTTATTTCCGCATTTTCAGACTTCGAATACACTATGTATCGGGGTGATAATCTGTATTCTAGAGGCTCATATTCGTGACACCGGGTCCTAATGAGATTGTGTAGTATATTTTGTTAAACTCTTCAGTACTTCGATCTTGACTTAATTGATATTTCTATCCGCTATTTTGACAAATTGGGTTAAGTTTGAGAAATGGTCGGACTTGCCTAGTAGTATGCTGGGCGTCATCACGACCGGGAGTTTGGGTCGTGACATATTAGTATTTACATGAACATGCATCTCCTCAGTGAGGCTAGTTTTACACCATCACCTATGCAAGTATAACATTTCCATTGCGCTCACCCACTACAACAATTCTGTCCTTCCAAGAGGCTCCTATCTTGAAAAGGGAAAACAACTATTTCAAGACTACAACCCACCATCAGATTCTCTCACCATTGATCATTTACTATAAATTAAATGGTTACATCGTATAGACTAGGCTGCATAACATACAGTAAGATTTCTCAAGTCGACGTAAATTCTTTCCATCTACACCTTGTTCTGGAAGCTAACTCTGCAGAACCACAAACATCTACATTTAGAGGAATTGATAAAGGGAACTTGTAGCTACAACAATGGACGATAAAAACAATATGATATCTAAATGGAAGAATTCAAAAGTAGAGATTACCTGGGCACAAATTTACTGTTTCCTCCACATGTTTAGGATTCCAGCTGCAAGAGATTTCAGATTCCTCCACATAGATGAATTGCTTTCAGCTTGTGTATCAGCTTTGTGCTCATTGGATAATTTCCTATATGAAACTAGTTCACATCAGATAAGGTCTAAACATAGACTTATCATATATAAATTATTCTATATGAAAACCAATAAACTAAAGCAGGATTGGACACTGCTGATTAATACCTTCTCTGCTAATCTGTCAAATGCAAGCATATAAGCATAATTATGAGCTGCTTTAAGATGCCCTAAGCTAAGAATATTCAATTCCGAGTTGAACTGCATCAAACTTTGATGCTTGAAATAATCAACTTTTTCATTATTTGCTTGACTGTTTCTGCACCTTGAACTACTCCAGTTGTGATACTGTAAGTCTGTCACACATTAAATGATACTTTGAAAGGAATGATAACATGTCCAATTTGGTGCAAGTCTTAATCCAACTATTACTAGTATTATTATTATTATTATCAATGCAAATTAAGAGGCTTCTTTTGGTGGGGGTGGTTTTTTTTTTTTTTGGGGGGGGGGGGGGTGTGGTGAGGCTGGGATAAGACATAGTATACTTCAAACACATATTGCGAGACACAGATAACCAGGTTACCTTGTAGGCTTTTCCAATTCAGGTGAATGTTTTTGCTCATCTGTCAGCTTCAGGCCATCAAATTTGAAAGTTTCCGTAGTGGAGACTTTCTGTTTTATGCTAGTCTCAGGTTCCTCAGAATGTGAAAAGGTTTCTAGCTCTGGTTCACGAACTTGTGCAACAGCATCTTTATTATCCTGCATTAGAAACTTATTTACTTTACCACATGCAGCATATAACAGGAAATTTAGGAAAATGTAAAAATTCAGATTCATGAACTTCGAAAGGAAATAGATAGTAAGATAGCTTGCCATGTCTTTTTTTCTTTAAAACCTGATTTTTTGGAGCTCTCAGAAGAGGATTCAAAGCCTATTTGAAAAATCAGCATAGTGGTGGATAATGATAAAGTCATTGTACGTCTTACAATCACTATAAATTCAAATTCAAGGACTCTCAAAAGGGACCAAAATGTGATCAAATTTCAATATCTCAGACGAACTAAAAGAGCATTGAGTTCTACTGCATACTTACACTTCCAGAAATTCTTGACATCTCCTGCCCAAAAGACTTCTCTGCTGCAATTGGAGTTTGTGGCTTTGCCCCTGCCTCATGGTTGCTATTATTATCCCCACCCATGGTTAATGGTTGAGCTTCTTGAGATATGCCTACATCAACTGCTTGTCGATCACTTAGGATTTCTTTGAGTTCAGGTGAGGGCTTCTTGTTCTGAGTGAACGCATTTTCCAATAAAATCCCATTTGTTAACTGAACATCTTCACATGCTAAATGTTTGAGAGCTGTTGCACTGGTTAAAGTCTCTTCAACTTTGGTCAGTAATTTGTCCTTCCTAGTCGCAGCTTCTCCAGCCGAAGCTTCTTTAACCACATTGACTTTATGTTCAACTGGCATTTTAGAGTTGTACTGCAGTTCTTGCACAAGCTTCCTGATAGTGTAATACGAGCCACCAACTTCTTTCATTGCCTCCTTAGAGGATGGAAACTTTCCACTATTCATGGCTCTATATCTGCAAAATGGATAATAGATGATTAGCTGACCTTAAACTTCAGACTCCACCGTAAAACCTGCAAACCAACTTAAGGACCTGCTTCATTAATGCTCACATTACTACATTAGCTATAAGCATTCATTATTTGCACTTGATGCTATGTAAAAGTGGTAAAGGAACAGATATAGACATAAATATTAGTCTGATTAACATAAAAACTATTCCAAAAGAAAAGATTGTCAGGACTACAGGCAACTTTATTCCACTTGAGTACAGAGAAGATACAAAATCTCCACACATCAGCTGTAACATCCTTATAGACAATTAGGATTACTCACAAATAAATTCCAACTCAGTTCGGACACAGGTTCAATGACTTTCAATACTAAGGATCCTGTAATCCAGAGACAACAATACCTTTCAAGAACTCCTAAAGTGCATCCAGGAGCTCTATCATGATTGACACATCAAAAAAGGCCATTATTCAGTAACATCGACAAAGAAGATAACATATCCAGTAGCCCCTTCATCTTTCCCCACTACCACTAAAGATCTTCTCCTACTTATGAGTAAATAGAAGAAAAATAAATCAAAGAACACTCCAAGAGATCAACAAACCTAGATATTATATGCTTCATCTTCGATGAAAATAAGAGTAACGACCTCCAAAAATCAAAACTCAGCACAAAAAAAACCATTTACACTTCTGTAAATCTGCCCCTAGGATTACCAATTCACTTGGCCATACCCCTATTAGTTGCTTTCAGAGATAAACCAAAAAACCAATTTAAGAATTCTATCTTTTTTGTTTATCATCAACTCCATCAGTAAGATAATGAGTTGATTGGTTCACTTATAAAGAATGTATGCATAGTCATGAGCAAGCAGAAGATACAATAATAAGGATAGTTGTTACAACTAGATCAAGTTTCAAAAAGAAAAGAGAGGTTCCTACTTTGGTTGAGCAAATCCAAAACGTTAAAGAAGCCCTTCTGTAGGTAAGTAAAGCAGCATCTTATCAACTCAGCACAAATATCTAATAGGGCATGCCTTTAGAAAGGTAAGGACACTTGACACTAAAGCCAATCAAACTATTTAGTTGCAATAACTTGAATATAATTTTTCCTTAATGTTGTCAAAATATGAAGTTTGCATGAAAAGCTAGCAGTAGTTTTTAGGACATGTTAGTCCCAAGAACATGAAAGTAAGAAGGGATCTCACCAGTGTAGACCAATCAAGAGAATCATACAACCATTAAAATTCCACCTAGTCATTGATAAAGTACAAAAAGAGGCCATATAACAGGTTTTTGCAGCCAAATCTAGAAATAGGACCCAAAAGACGCCAAGGGAAATCCTTCTGATGAAGCATCCAAGAGGAGAGATACAATTGACAATGATTTCCAAGAAAACATGCGTTGATTATCTTGATATGGACACGTTACACAAGTTATTTAATTGAGGAAGGAAAGGGAAATGTTCCAACAAGAAGTTCAATATTCTCCACCACATTCAAGAACCCTAACGGAACCTCGCCTTTTTTCCTCCAAAATTAGTCAACCAAATGCATCAATCACCAAATTGAATAAAAGTATAGAACATTGTAAAAGATGAAGTTGAAAAGCATGTCTTGACTTCCCTTAGTGATGAGTAAAAACTAAGACAGAATTATCCAATATCCACTTTTACTTGGCCTCAATCTCTAACGAACTTGTAAATGAAATTCAGAGCATTCTTTATGCCTGTTTGCTTAGCTGTAGCCCTTTGCATCAGTCCTTCTGAATTCGTCAAGTATAAGGGTTGCATTTGAAAATAACACCCTCCAGTAAAACCCTTGTCACACAGGTTAAATAGTACTCATACAGCACCAAACTTCATACTTTCGGGACTTTGGTGGCCTAACTTTCCATTTATTTAGTCAAGTCAGTCAACGGAGTTGCTCCTTCGGTGATTGTAGGTCACGCTTCGAGGCGTGGAAACAAACTTTTTGCAGAAATTTAAACAGGAAGGCTGCATGCAGTATATGTCCACTCTCTCACTACCCCACGCTAGCTTGTGTCGGATCTAGAGCACAAGTAGTGGATTCATCTGAACCTAGTGGTTTCCCTACGAAGTATAGATACAATGTGAAAAATCACTAGAATTTTAACAAATATTAGATTTTGAATAGCAAAAGTGTAATGGGTTCAGTTGTAAATAACATAAAGGTTGAACCCATCAAACTAAAATCCTGGATCCGCCTCGGGGCCACTAACTGAGAAGCATTAAGCCCTTGTAAACACAAGAAAAGAGAAGCAAAGAGTCAACCTAAAAAGAAGGGAAAGCGATATAATACTTGTTAACAAAAGCTTCCACCATTGCTTTCCTTTCATCCTTTGATACCCTTTTGCGTTGCCTTTTAACTACCGCTAAATCAGACGGAACAATGGAAGCAGCAAATGACTTCCCACGAACTGAATTTGAAGCACCGTCAACAACTACAACAGATTATGCACGCAATCGTTATTTCATAGGGTTAGTATTTGCTCAAAATGTCGATGATCCCAAGATACTATTTTACAGCCAGATTAACCAAAAACACATAGATACTTATGATAGAAATTCAAGAGAGGGAGAGAAAAAATACCTCGCTTGGAGAGATTAATAGAGAGTCGACGAACAATCTGCATCTCTAAGTATATGATATGAAATCAACCCAACAGTATACACATAATATTAATGACTATATTTTAAGGGAGCTTTGAAAGTGAAGGAGTAGGCGGAGGAGGGTTTAAGGTTCCAAAATTAATCTTTTTAACTTTGGGGACTGAGGTTTAAGGCAAGCTCTAGTAAATTATAAGAGGGCTCTTTTTTTTTAATTCGATTAAGGGTCAAATATATCCTTGTACTATTCAAAATATGTGATATTTTATCCTCCATTTGAATGCATTAACAAATATATCCCCACCGTTATAAATTAGGGTCATATATATACCTCAGCCGTTAAAACTTGTTTCCACATAATTTTTTAACACGTGGCAGTCAACGATTGGATCAGATTACCCACCCATTCTATTTATTAAACCCGCCCGACCCACTGTTCAAACCCGCCCCGACCCCATTTCTTTATACACTCCATCGACTTCATTTCTAATTGTAGTGAGATAGGCAACTATTCATCGCTGATTCAATTCCGGGTAAGTGATAACAAGCTAACGGGGTCGGTGCCGCCGCAGATTGGGAAATTGAAGAATTTGAATTTCCTCGACCTCGGATCCAATCGCCTCACTGGAATCATTCCTCCGAAGATCTCTGGATGCCGGAATCTGACTTTTCTAGACTTGCATTCCAACTCAATCACTGGTAATTTACCGGTGAATTTGAATCAGCTTGGTATCCTCCAGTTCATTGATGTTTCTGATAATTTAATTGAAGGCACTTTGAATCCAAGTCTCGGCTCATTGAGTTCACTCACCAAACTTATTCTCGGGAAGAACAGGTTTTCTGGTCCGATTCCAACTCAACTCGGTTCCTGCATGAAGCTTCAGTTGATTGACTTGAGTAGTAACTGTTTTCCGGCGAGAACCGGCTAGTGTTGGTAAAATTCCTGGCTTGGAAATTGCATTGAACCTCAGCTGGAATCAGCTTTTCGGTGAAATTCCGGTAGAGTTTGCAACGAAATGGGGTCGGGGCGGGTTTGAACAGTGGGTCGGGCGGGTTTAATAAATAGAATGGGTGGGTAATCTGATCCAATCGTTGACTGCCACGTGTTAAAAAATTATGTGAAAATAAGTTTTAACGGCTGAGGGATATATGACCCTAATGTATAACGGTGGGGATATATTTGTTATAGAATTCAAACGGAGGATAAATATGGCCTATTTTGAATAGTACAAGGATATATTTGACCCTTAACCGTTTTTAATTTAATTTTTTTCGGAAAGAGGGCTCTTTTACGGTCAATCTCTTAGTAACATCTTCATTAATCGTTACAGGCTAAATGACTTGTTGGCCATCTAAACTTGAAAGAATTTTAAAGTTCATACATAAATTTTTGACTTTTTTATTTGAACACAAATTTATTTTTCTCGTAACTAATAAATATATTTGACCATTGACCATACCCATATGATGTCAGTTGATCCTAATAAGCAGGCCATGCCACGTGAGAAACACGCAGTACATAAGCGTGAAAGTCCCCTTCCCAATGCCAACAATACAAAATGGATTGTATTTAACGTCTTCTTATTCATTCCTTCTAAAACACTCTCTTACTCCATTTTCTAAAATTTGAAGCTCATTTCCTCCTTGTAAATTCGAAAGCTCCATTTTTAATTTTTTTTCTTTTTTCAAACCTTAAAAATAATGGAAAGTCATATATTTTATCATTATGGAGTTGAAGCTAAGTTTTACACTACTTGGACCAAACGAAGCTCGATCAGAACAAGATTAACATATAATAAACAAAAACAAAAAATGGGTGCGTGATTATGATCGATTTTGAAAGGGGATGAGTGATTATGATCGATTTAGAAGTTCATCTAGTATGCTGACCTCACGCTATATCCACCACCATAAATAAGTATTTTTTGAATGTTGGAGTGAGAAGACTTAGAGAGTGAGCGGCCAATATGTGAAAGTATCATATTTTTGGTAATTCTCCTAACATGAAATGAACAATTTCAAACTCCTAGAAATTGATTCTAAAACGGATACTCTGAATCCAATTGATTGAAAATGTCACCGAAAATATTGACAAAAGCTATAATTTGAACAGATTTATATGATCTCTTTTTTATGTGTGAATTACACTAGGCTATAGCATTGGGTGCTATAGTTTAGGTCGGATAATTTGCAGAGTTTTCTTGAACATAGGAACATAGAGAACCCGGAATGAACATGGGAAGGTTTGGTAAGAGAGAGGTTAAAACAAGGGGAGGAGGGTCGGAATGAAAGAGTGAACCCCGATCTATCGGGTTAGGGTTTTCACGCCCTTGACATGTAAGACATACATTGGTCATTTGCTAACTGGATGGACACGTATGCGTATGTGTAATACAAGCACGCATGGTCTCTTGTCAAATGTGTTTACTAGTTACAGGAAAAATGAGTTCGACTGTCAAATGTGAAAGTAGAAAGTTGATGTATCAGCTTTTTAAAATCCGTCAAGTTTAAGTGTCCACGAAACCATTTTGCCGTCATTATAAGTATCATTTTTATTTCTAATTATCGGTCTTTTATATTATATATTTACTATTCTATAATATCTTTTTATCTATTGATAGTATGCTCATGTAAAAATTCTAAAACTATCAATAATAAGCCTAAAGTTTTAGACCAAATATTTAATGCACCATGTTAATAAAGAATATTATGTTACTTCCAGAATTAGAGATTTCATTCAATTTTATTAAAAGATATTCTTGTATATTTTTATTTTATTGCGCAAAAGTTTAAATCTTTCTCATTTAGTTATGAATTTATTAACCATCTATTAGTTTTTTCTAACATTTCGTGAACAAAAATATGCATATTTTTGAGATTTTAAATTTAAATATTTTTAATGTTTTATATGTACCATTAAAAAAGAGAAAAAGTTAATTTTTGGATAATAACATTAAATATTATTATAGGTGTATACATTATTATAAAAAATATGTCAAATAAATAATGATGTTATAAAGATGTTTGAGTGTACTAGATTTTTATTTTTCTCTCTTTTACTTTATTTTCTAGTAGCACAACAATTTTCCATTTTGAGTGGGTTCTTTTTTTAAAAAAAATATTTTTTTTTCTAATACAACGATTGGAATCACGGAAAGGAAAATAAACAGTGAAAATTGAAATTACATGGGAGATCCACCCAAATCACTAATTTGTAGATCTTGGTAGGGATTTTTTTTGTTTTTATTTTCGGGTAGTACCAAGA
Organism: Nicotiana benthamiana; assembly: GCA_034376525.1. Lineage (NCBI taxonomy): Eukaryota > Viridiplantae > Streptophyta > Magnoliopsida > Solanales > Solanaceae > Nicotiana > Nicotiana benthamiana. The sequence goes on along the minus strand of CM067335.1, from coordinate 61,064,178 downwards.
TTAACATAAAAAGAAAAATAATAAAATAAAATATAAAAAGACCAATACGGTAAAATAAGCCGGTTAAAATATTGCTTTCTGTTAAGAATAGAACTCTAATTAGGATGAATGTCTTCTTATAGAAGAGTTTTACTTTGAGGCTAACTCATTTCTCTTCCTATAAATAGAGGGGTCTTACCCCATTGTAAATCATTCCAAAGTATCAATAAGAATATTCATCTCCCTACTCTCTCTGCAATATTGTTCTTGTTCTTCTATTATTTTATAACACGTTATCAGCACGAAACTCTACTATCTCAAGAATCTCTTTGAGAAAATTAAGTTGTGTTTTATAAATCTTAGCATATTTTAACACAATAGAAAACAGTTAAACGTATATGTCAGTTTGTTCAATGTTTAATGTGATACAATTGTTTCAATTTCACTATTTCATTGCATTAATAGTTATGTTCAATTTTAAACACTTGATTTTAAATTTAACATATCTATAAAGAATTCATTACTGCAGTATTGCTTTTACACAATTATTGTTGTTGTTTCACTGTAGTATGCTAATTAGCATCGTGTGCTAAACTGCATAGTTAAGCTATCAGACCATCTTTAATACAAATTTAGTTTTTTTTGTATCATGTCAATCGGGCAAGAACTACATGATATGAGTATTGGATGCTGAAATCCATTTGGATGCAATGGGTCTTGGAGACGCCATTAAAGACAGAGATAATGCATCCACCCAAGACTGTGCTAAGGCCTTGTTTTTCTTGCGCCATCACCTTGATGAAGGTTTGAAAATTGAATATATCACAGTCAAAGATCCACTTATCTTGTGGAATGGCTTAAAGGAGAGATATGACAACCTGAAGTTGGTCACTCTGCCACAAGCATGATATGATGAGAATCCAAAAGCAAATAGTTCATAAACTATATATTATTGTTGCGGTAGAAAAGGGCACTGGGCGAAAATTTGCCGTCTACCAAGACATTTGGTTGAGCTTTATCAAACATCTCTAAAGAGTAAATGCCCTGAAACCAATTTTGTCTCTGACAATAATTTTGACATCACCCACTTGGATGTGGTAGACTTCTTTGAGCACCCTGAGGGGAAAATAGATCACTTGATCAGTTTCATTTTTGTAATCATTTCAAATCTGCTCGGTATTAATGTGGTAGCACATTAAAGGTGCTATTATGCTAGTAGTATTATGAACTTGAAACAGATTCACTGCCAACAGAAATGTATTTATTCATATATTACCTAATCATAACTGTACTAATTTACCCATTGTTGTATATATTATTGTTAAATGTTTGTGTTTTACTATTTGTAAAATTAATATATACATGCTGCTGTCTGTCATTGAATATTTTGTTCATACGTATTACATAAAGTGTGTGACAAACTAACACTATGTCTTTAAAATATTATTATTACTGTGCTGCGTAATATTTTGTACCTTATAATTTATATAACATCTGTACATGTATTCACATACATTTGTAACATGTACTATTCGCTTACTTTTATGTTGGTTTTTTAGTACTGCACATGCAATTGCCACTGGCTTAAACAATTATAGTGAAGTTATCAAAATTATGCATCTGTTTCCATATTTATGCATACACAGTTTGTGTGAAATCAATTGTTTGCCAATCATACACTTTCTACCTAATCTGTTATATTAAGTGTTTATCATCTGTTTTGTTTGTTAAAACTACCTCTTTTGTTTATACATGATTCAACGTCCAATTGTAAAAATATTTGTTTAATTGATTCATGTACTACACATACGATATTCAAAGAGAAGAAATATCTCATTTAAGTATGTGTAGGCAGATGTTGCTACAATTTCTGGTAGTAGTAAATTGATTGAAGGCTCCGGAAGAGCAACTATAACTCTGCCTAAAGGAACAATATTTATCATAGAGAATGCAATGTTCTCCTCCAAGTCCAAGAGAAACTTGTTGAGTTTTAAAGATATCCGTCAAAATGGATATCATATCGAGACAATAGATGAGAATAATCTTGAATACCTCATTTACTCATGAAAACGAGGCTGCCCACTTCGGTTTGGGGTCACGCAATTTTGCATGCAGCAATGCTAGTTCGTCTCAGACCGACGAATTATCACAAATATTCCCCGTTGCAATTAGTTTTGGGTCATGAACCTAATATATCCCATTTAAGAATTTTTGGATGCGCAGTATATGTGCCTGTAGCACCGCCATATCGCACCAAAATGGGTCTGCAAAGAAGGTTAGGAAAATATATGTTGGGTTTCAATCGCCCTCCATTATTCGCTACCTCGAAACATTGACAGGGGATTTGTTCACTGCACGATTTGCAGACTGTCGATTCGATGAGACACTTTTCCCAAAATTAGGAGGAGAAGTTGGTGAAACCAAACGGAAAATTTTGTGGAAAACTGCATCGTTATCTCATCTTGATCCACATACCTCTATTTGTGAAAAAGAGGTGCAAAATATTATCCATTTGCAAAGAATAGCAAATCAAATGCCAGACGCATTTACAGATTTGAAAAGGATAACAAAATTACATATCCCCACAGAGAATGTGATAGCAATATGTGATAGTACCAAATTAATTGAGAACTCTGTGCAAGAGCCAATTATATTATTTTGGAGAAACGCAATTGATTACCAATAAGGTATTGTGTTGTAGTAAGTTTCAAAGAAACTTATTCAGTTTCCAAAGTATATGTGAAAGCGGTTGATTATATTGAGACAATAAATAAAGGAAAGATTTGATATCTTCTATTACTACAACTTGTAGCGGGATAATCTGTATATGAAAAGCTACCCGCTTTATTCTCCAGTTTGTACTACACAAACAAAATAATGTCACAATAAAGTGGATATTTATTGATAAAAAAATCCATGTCATAATAAACCTGAAGTTTATTGAGAATTGCACATGTCATGGTGTAAACATGAAGTTTATCAATATTGATTATTTATTCAGTTGGCATAATCAGTTTAGCCTTATCAATTTAAGTATGATGTGCAAAAATAATAGAGAATTCACATGGGTAAATATTAAAGAACTAGAAAGTTCTTTATGAATTCTCTTATCTTGTTCTCATTAATTAATAAACCAACTAAATTTGGGATTGAATCCCATGAATGCTGGAAATATCAAAGGTGAATATGGGCCCATTCACCTGCCATGTATACCACATAAGATGCATCTATGAGATGGTTACATGCGCGATTATTATTAACCTGCAACATGGTGTGTTGCGAGGTAACTTGCTCAATAATATAATATAGAGCATAATTTCCAGATTGTTTTTATTCAAGATAGTTCTTCTTGATAAGTTGGTTTACATCATAGTTGGTTTAGCAAGATAATTTATTAAGTGCCTCCACTTAATAGCTAAACTATTTCTTATGAGAACATAGTTATCTATATCCGTTTGATATATGTTATATACGAAAGTATATTACATTCTCCCCTCACAAGTGGTTCAGGGTCAGGAACCAAATAACTCCATCTTATTATTATTGATATGCGGTGTATATTTTCACTAACACCATAATGCACAAAGATGGATTCTCAAAGTTGAGGAAACAAGTTAGTTTTTCTAACATGAGGGGGAGACATGATAAACAGTTGAGAAAAAGTTACATGGAACGAATTATCATTTGTATATATAGATCCTCGAATATCATGAACTTGAAGTTCATAAAAAGATAATTCAATTGCAACATATTGCAAAGCATGCCATACGCGTTTGTTGACACAAAGAAAGTAACTATAGTCTCACTGCAAATGCTCATATTAAGTCCTAGAAGGACAAAGTCTTTGATACGCTTAAAGCGTATAGACAAATCGGTTTCAAAAGAACTTCTTAATAAAGAAGATGAGCAAATGATCAAAGTGATCATAATAAGGAGGCAAGTGATCTAGAAGATCACATGACATAACACTTCATAAAATCTCATGAGAGATTCAGGTACCTGAATATATGAATGAAGAGATCTCCATGTTATGTCTTTATGAAAATTTACTGGAACCGATATAAAATGTTCGTCGACGACATCTATGATAGCGCTAAATATCGATGAGGATCTTATGTTTGTCGAATACAAACAAAAAATATTGGCCAAATGGAAGAGATACAATTCAAGTAGAATTGATTCCATATGAAAGACGTGTAATTTTGGACATGTAGTTCGAATACTTGAAAGTATAAAGTCAATGGTATGTGTAATCAGTTTTCGATATCTTATTTGTTTAGCATGACATGAAAACTTGATATGCATCTAAAGTCTATTATATGACTTATATGACTTAACTTATATGACAACCCATGAAGGATTTAAGTTGCTTGAAGAATCTACAATTCTTGATCTTGAGGTATCACTTCCTTAATGCAATTTATGCACAAATATATCTTGCTATAACTATGATAATGTGATGGCGAGGATATCTCTATGGAAATATTGAAGAACCATTCCACGATATTTGTGAAGACATTATATATCTATTACGAGTTATGATTTCAAGGTGCAAATATTCACTATAGTTAATATGGCTGATTTATTTATCAAATCTCTACTAACGATCTCTTGAAGCTAGTGCACAAGATTGGGATGCGAAGACTCAAGGATGTGAATTGATGCTCTCTTCAGGGGGAGTTAATGCGCGTTGCACTCTTTTTCCCTTACAAGGTTTTGTCCCACTGGGTTTTCCTTGCAAGGTTTTTAACGAGGCAACCAATAGGCGCATTTCTAAATATGTGTACTCTTTTTCCTTTTCTAGAATTTTTTTTCCCATTGGGTTTTATTTCAGTTAAGGTTTTAACGAGGCACATTATTTATTGAGTAGACATTCAAGGGGGAGTGTTAAGAATAGAACTCTAATTAGGGTGAATGTCTATCTTATAGAAGAGTTTTACTTTGAGGCTAACTCATTTCTCTTCCTATAAATAGAGGGGTCTTACCCCATTGTAAATCATCCCAAAGTATCAATAAGAATACTCTTCTCCCTACTCTCTTTGCAATATTGTTCTTGTTCTTCTATTATTTTATAACACTTTCAGGATTATGCCTATTTTTTCTTTTTCCTTCCAAAACTATTGTATCGTGGAAGTTCAATTAATTTGCACATTCATATAAGTAAAACAAAATTCAACTATTTTATCCAGCTGGAAATTTTTCAAGAACTATTTTATTATTAATCAAATATTGTTCATGATATATTAATACAAATCTTGGTCATCATTAAGATTGAGAATATTATAATTTACAAGAATGAGAAGCTAAACTTTTCACTTTGTTGATCAAGATGTAATGATTCAAAATGTTGATGCCGACGGCAATAAAACAGTGAAAAAAGAAAAGTAAAAACTAAGAAAAATAAATTAGGGCAAAACTAAAATGGATTTTCAATTGATGCCTTATGATAACTCAATGATGAATACATATAGCTTGCACTATCCATTACCAGACAAAACTAGGTAATTAACTCTGACATGACTAGAAGTGTAGTAACAACTTAAATCTATTGGCCTAATTATAATTTCTCAAACTTTTCTAAGAAACCTAGAAGGGACTTAACTGCTCAACTAATAAACTTCGCTCTATCCATCACTTAACTGGCCATAACGGCTACGTACAACCTTTAATGCCTCCAGTACTAGCTTCGCTAGTTGAGCTTTTTTTCAATTGCATTAGTTCCCTTCCGTTAAGAGCTTCCTTGTCAACAAGGACAACAACAACAACTATCCAGTATATTCTCATCAGGTGGGGTCTGGGGAGAGTAATATGTAAACGAGCCTTACCCCTGCCCGAAAGGGCAGAGAGGCTGTTTCCAATCGACCCTCGGCGCATAAGATAAAATGAAAAGCTGCATTAAAACAAAGACAAAATTAGAAACAAAGGCAAGACAAAATAAAATAATAAAGCATAAGTAATCAAAGCATAAGTAATCTTTCCATGTAGCTCGATCAGGTGAAAACTGCCCCATTGCACTAGAACCTGAGCCATAACCTTGTTTTCTCTATGGATCATGCGCCTATCCAAGATCTTGTGTATCTGGGGACAGTAAGGATTTGACAGTTCAACTATGGGAGGATGAGATGTTTTTTCTGGTAGCTCATGGCATTTATTGAGCTGAGAGACATGGAACGTTGGGTGCAACAACAACTGGGAAAGAAGAGAGAGTTTGTAGGCAGCATCTCCCACTTTTTTGTAGAACATGATAGGGCCCATAGTATTACACAAAATTTTTAGAAAATTGTCCTTCTGACATAGAGATTTACCCGTAGGGTTGGATTTTAACATACACCCCATCACCCTCTTTGAATTGTCCATCCGATCTATATTTATTAGCTTGATTCACCATTCTCTGTTGAGCTCTTTTAAGGTGATATGTCAGAAGCTGCATTTTGAGCTCCCTAGTGAGTAGGCTTCTATCCACCTCCTCCATGCTTGAATATCCAGCACCATAAGGCAAGTGCATATGAGGAGGTTGGCCATATAATGCTTCATATGGTGTACAGTGAATGGAAGAGTGACATGTAGTATTGTGCTACCACTCAGCTGCTCTCAAATAGTGCAATGTCCTTTTGGGAATCAGAACAGAAGCATCTCAAGTAAGTTTCCACACACCTAGTAACTACCTCAGTTTGGCCATCTGTTTGAGGATGGTATGTTGTTGAGGTACTGAGGCTTACTCCTAATACTGCAAATAATTCTTGCCAAAGTTTACTTGTAAAAATAGGATCTCTATCACTTATGATGTATTATGACAGTCCATGTAATTTGTAGATTTATTCTATAAAAATCTTGGCCAACTCATTTGTAGAATAAGGATGAGATACACCTATAAAGTGGGCATACTTGGTAAGCCTATCCACTACCACCCAGATGACTAATTTTCCTTGAGATTTTGGAAGTTCTTCTATGAAGTCCATGCTTATGCTATACCAAGCTGGATCAGGTATTCTAATAGGTTGTATCAACCCTGGATAAGGGTTTTATCATACTTGTGCTTCTTACAAATATCACAATTCTTCACAAACTCTTGGATTTCTTCTATTATTCCCTTCCAATAGATTAGAGATGATATCCTCCTGTAAATGTTATTTATCCCTGAATGCCCTCAAACAATGTTATACCATAACTCCAAGATTTTCTTCCTTAGTTGTAGGTCAGGACCTACCACTAGCTTACCATTCTTTCTATATTATTCATGTATAAAGGTGTATCCCATCTCATTGGAGCCCTTGTTCTTGAGAGTTTAGATTGTTGCCTTTAATTCAGTATCTAGATCCTAGCCTTTTATAATTGCCTCTAACAAATTGGTCTTCATAGTTGATAGTCTTATAGATGACAACTTTATCAAGGGAAGTTTAGAAAGTGCATCTGCAGCCTTGTTCTCCTTCCCCTTTTTGTATTCAATCTCGAAGTCATATTGCATTAACTTGGTGATCTATTTCAGCCGGTTGCATGTGTGTAGTTTTTGTTCTAACAAGAACTTAAGAGCTGTTTGGTTTGTCTTAATAATGAAAGATTTCACTGTCAGGTACTGAGACTATTTGTTTACTGCCTGGACCAATTCTAACAGCTCCTTGTCATAAAATAGTCCCTTACTGAAATAGGAAATTGGTTGTCCTTGTTGCATCAATACAGCTCCAATGCCTATGTTGCAATTATCAGTTTCAACCATAAAAGTTAGAGAGAAGTTTGGCAGAGCCAATACTGGTGCTGTAGTTAGGGGTAGTTTCAGCTTATCAAAGGCTTCCTCAGCCTTCCCATTACAGCAGAAGCTATCTTTTTTTAGGTGATCAGAAAGAAGTTAACTAATGACCCTATACCTTTTTATAAACCTCCTATAACACCCAACTAATCCCAAGAATCCCCTAACTCGAGTGACTGTCTTAGGTTCAGGCCAAGTCTTAACAACCTCCATCTTTCTAAGATCAGTAGACACTCCTTGTGAGGATATGTAATGCCCAAGTACTCTACTCTTTCTGCCCCTAAAATACACTTGATTTTCTTGGCTAATAATTGATGTTGTATCGGGAAATATTAAGGTGTTGTAAATGTTCTTCCAAGCTCTTGATGTAAATTAAAATAACATCAAAGAACACAAGAATAAACTTCCTCAAATTTGCCTGACCCCTTGGAAGCTTGAAGGAGCATTGGTCGGCCCAAAAGGCAACCACGTATTCATAATGCCCAAAATATATCTTGAAGACAATTTTGGCTACATCTTCAGGTGTCATTCTAATTTGATGGTACCCTGCCCTGAGGTCTATTTTAGAGTATATATGGGAACCTCTTAACTCATCCAACAACTCCTCTAATGGGGATGGGAAATTTGTCTTTGATAATTATTTTGTTCAAGGCTCTATAATCCACACATATTCTCCATGTTCTATCCTTCTTCTCCAGCAACACCACATGTGAAGCATATGGATTAGAATTGTGCTGAATAATTCCTTGAGCTAACATCTCTTACACCAACTTTCTATATCAATTTTTTGCATGGATGAATACCTATATGGTCTGGCATTGGTTTGAGAGATTCCCTTCAATAATGGTATGTGATGATAAACGCACCTCTAGAGGGGGTAAATGAGTTGATTCACCATATATAGTGCCATATTCCGTTACAACTTTACCAACTAGCCTTGATTCCTGTGTATCTTCAGCTCTTGCAGCCCTCAGTTCTTATTCCTTGACACCTATTACCTTAACCATAAAGAATTTTAAATTACTACCGTCAACCTTCTCTAAGGCCTTGAATTAGACAGCCTTGAGTTTGGGTAGAATTCCTTGTAGGGTCAACAGTCTTCCCTCATACTCAAACTCTATTAGCTTCTTGAAATTGAACTTCATATCTTCTAATGGATACAACCACTGTATTCCAGCACTACATCACTGCTTCCTTTAGGGAATATTAGGAAATCATCTTGAAATACTACACCTTGCATGAGCCACTGAAATCCTTTACACATTTTCTCTGTAGGTACTTCTCTACCATCAGCTACATGTACCAATTGAGGTTTGATTTTGCTAATTCTGCATCCCAGTCTCTCTGTTGTATCCTCATCAATGAAATTGTGGGTGGATCCACAATCAACAAAGATCTCTAATGGCTTCTGTTCAGTGAATCCTCTAAGCTTGAGTGTTTGATACCCCGGTGTGCCATTGAATGCGTGTAAGGACATGGCAGAATTTTCAGGTGTTTCTTCCATTACTTCCTCCTTGAATTCTTCTCTTTCTAAGTCTTCTTCTTAACCTTCTTTCTTCTAATCCAATTCTTCTTTAGGCCCTAGCTTCAAGGAATATATTTGTCTTTTGGCCTTACATTTATGGCCAAGTGTAAACTACTCATCACAGAAGACGCATATGCCTCTCGCTCTTTTTTCATCCATCTCAGCAGGTGTTAGCCTTCTCCTTCCGTTGTTATCCATTCTGACATCAGAAGGTTTCTTAAACCTAGAGGAGCTATCTTTCTACCATTTGCTAGAATTGTGTCCACTTGGTCCTCTATTTATGGAAGATCCTGAGCTCAAGTTTATGATTTCCCTACTCTTACCAGCAAAGTTTGTCTCCTGTAATCTAGCCAAGTAATAAGCTTGAGGTAAGGTATTGGATTTCGCACCTTAATAACACTGCTCAGTTCAAGTTTAAGATTATTAAAGGAAGATGTTAGTAATCGCATGCCCTACTAGTATTTCCAATCTAGTCATTACACTATTGAATGCCTAGAGGAGTTATCTTTCTGCACCAAAGTTGTCACATAGTGCCCAAATGTACTCATCCCATTGTTATATCCCACATTTTTTTCCGTTAAAGTTTCGCGTAAGTTAATCGACATAAGTTCAGGAATGAGATTATTTCGGGATTACAAGTATTATGCTATTTCGAATGAGGGATAAGTAAATTCATGAAGGCGAGAGGGTAAGAAATAGAAGAAAATGAGTTTCGTTGGAGTTTGACAATTTGGGATAAAATACGGTTTGAGCTATAATATCCTGTATTTATGCACTAGCGCCATACATGGTACCACATGATCGTGATAGTAAGGGTAAAGTGTATAAGGTATGTTAAAAGTGAATCGTATTTTAAGTAATTTGAGATAATTTTTAATTATATGAATAATTGAATAATTGTAGATTTTTAGTGGAAGATTAATTAAGTTGATTGAGTAATTAAGATATTTTGGATAACAATTTAAATCTTCCAACATGGCAGCACATCAAAGCCAAATTGATGACTCTTAGACGTATGTGAAAAGTGGCAAAACATTGTGAACCAATGGCTTAGTCACCTTGCCAAAGTGGGGTCCACCCCTATAACAAAAGTGTCTCCAAATATCAGTTAAGGAGATGGATTAAGAGATTAATAAGGGATGGGATTTGGATTCTCAACAATTTTATATGAAGTTAATAACGTGACATTTTCTGATTCAACAAGAATTCAATCAAGAATTCAAGTTCATAGCAACGTGACATTTTTTTGTAATTCTAAGGAGTCCGGTATAATTTTTCTCAAGAATATTATATAAATTTTTCTCTACTTCGATACGTCGTTATGTGTTTTATCACAATTAACGTATATTTGAGGGATTGTTAAGAGAATCGGCACATGTATATTAGGCTAAGCCCTTCCTTCATTTTGGCATGATCATGTAATTGCATGCGTTTGATAATGAGACATAAAAAGAAATTCATATTCCTGAATTTATGTATATTTTTCTAGTCTCATAAGTTACAGTATTCTCCCTAATCGGGACTTCATATTCAATTGATATTGTCCTCTTCCAGTCAAGCGAGCAGAGAGTCTATATATATAATATCATATTATTTTCGCTATCATTGAGCTATAATCGGTGGGAAAGCCCTATTAGGAAACTTCATATCAGATGGTAAGTTATATACCGAGCCTATTGTGGCCGAGCGCTTATGAATGAGCCCAGCATGACCGATATACAGAGCCTAGTATGGCCGAACGCCAATGAATGAGCCTACTACGGCAGAGCAATTATATATATGCCGAGCTGTATAATACTGACAACTATTTTACTTACTATATTGAGAGGGTTGAGTCTGTATCAACAGGTAAGCATTTCTTTGGATTATCTTTGACTCACAGTTACTTTCAGTCATTATCTTATCAGTTCAGTTTCAGCTTTCAGTATATTGCCTTACATATTCGGTACATTATTTCTTACCGAAGTCTCTTTTCTGGGGACACTGTATTTCATGCGTGCAAGTTCAGATAGATAGACGAGTAGACCTTCTCAGTATGTATTATCGAGTTCAGCTTGATCGGTGAGCTCCGCATCCATCGGAGTTGTCGGGTCTAGAGCTTTATTTACATCTTGTGTATATATGTATATACATGCATTCATCAGTAGAGTCTTGTAGATATATACTGTTAGTTAGAGCAGTATGTTGGGTTTGTAAGCCTAGTATGTATATTTTGTTGGTCTGCCAGCTGTAGTAGTTATATCAGCCTTGTTGGTCCAGCTCTATATCGATGTTTAGCCATCGTTCGCAAATTGTCTTGCAATGTGGCCATGGCCAAAGTATGACATTATATGTTCAGAGTCCATCAATCACAAGTTGGTATGCAAAGATAAATGAGGCACCAGGTGCCGGTCTTGCCCCCCTCCCCCAGGTTCGGGGCATGACACCTATGCTGGAAGGGGCGTTTAACCTCTGCTCCTCATGTATCCATAATGCCATTATAGTGCATCATCTTCAAAGTACATAGATATTAGTTTCATCTTCTAATGGATGGTGATCTATTCCTCAGAAAAGAACTAATCCACCTTATACAATCAAGTCCTCAAATCCTCTCCATTGAACGTTGGAAACTCAACCTTAGCATATTAGTAAATAGAAGGTTTGATATAGAGGTATTTGGTTGGTGAACTACAACCTACCATTGCTTGTTTCTGGATGTGTTTTTAGGTAGGTTAGAGGATGGTTCATAAGGGACTTGGTAGTATATAGGTGGGTTTTATATGGTTCTTAGGTACTATATAGGCTATGAATTACTAAGTGGGTTGGTCATAAGAGTTGTAGGGGTATTGAACTCGACTGGGAGTGCTAGAGCACTGGTAAGGCTGACTGTAATGACTTTTTTTTTTATTTAGGAAGAGGGTGAGATTGAGATGGAAGAGTTCTGGGTTGGGGAGAGTAAGGACCTAAAGATCCTTGTGTTGAAAACATTGTAGGATGTGTTATAGGGTAAGATAACATGTGTGTTCTCACTGGTTGACTTGGATTCTGCATACTTGGGTTCACTTGTAGTTGAGTAAGAGTTCCAAGGGAGGTCCAATTTACACCCATAGTTGTATTCAAATAGGAGGTATATTGTTTGAGGTTGGAATACTACTAAGAAATGGAACACTCGATAAAGCAGAACAATTACCTCCCATAGAGCTGGGTGTTGTTGTTTCCCCTAAACTGAAAGTGAAATCACTAGGAGAGTACATCTCCCCTCTTCTTGAGTCTATATCTTTACCTTGTTTAGGTCTTCTGCCATTGTGCATGTCTTCATTAATCACCTCTCGTAGATCATTAACAACTTCTTCCTGATTCTTACAGGCCTACACTTGAAAAGATTCGAGCTGATCTTGACGAGCTGTGAAGTTAGACATATCTACGGACATTTTGTTTAGGATGTCCATAACCTCACTTGATTCTCCTGTCGTGGATTCACACATAATAAAGGAGCTTCTCTGATACCACTAATCCAAGCGGCAATAAAATAGTGAAAAAGAAAAAGTAAATAGCTAAGGAAAATAAATTAGGAAAATATTAAAATGGGTTTTCTATTGATGCATTCTGATAACTCAATGATGAATATATATAGCCTCCACTATGCACTACTAGACAAAACTAGGTAACTAACTCTGGCATGACTAAACGTGTAGTAATAACTTAAATCTATGGGCCTGATTACAATCAATAGGAGAAGATATTCCAAGGTCATAGGTCAGCTAACAATCATGTTATGTTCTTGACTTAAAATAACTAATTGATTTATCTGGATTGTTAATTGACAAAGTCGATATTACTCATAAGAATCTGTCGAGTTCTTACTCGCCTGTTCAAGATAACTTAATGCCAAGATGTCTATGAATTAATATTAACAAGAATGCATTTATACTTCTTATATTTCAACCAAGCGATGCAATTAGGTATATGTATATCCTAATTGCGAATTTGTTCCCCAATGCCCATGTCCAAGAACTTGCTCTATTTAATTCTATATGCAATCTAGAATTCCCACTTTTGAGTTCAACTCTAGATTCATAAATAGTATTTCACTATTAGCTACTCAGCAAAATAATTTAAAATACAATTAAATAAACAACCCAGTATAATAAAATCAAATTTGTCAATTTAAACTTCAAACATCAATCATAAAAAATAATATTTTCAACCATAAAATTAATGAATATTAGAAAAGGAATGGAAGAATTGATCAAATTTGTGTTCCCATGTATTTCGTACTTTTGTTCCTCTCTCAAAGTCATGCCCCCCTCTTAAAAATAGGTTTAGTTTGTCTTTTATATAAGTTAGAGGTGTCTTGAGTCGAAATAATAGAGTCCTAGTCGAATTAGGATATGCATACATTTTGAGCGTCCAGGGCAGCGTGGGGCGCTGGCCCCGGCGCTCAACTTCCTAGCCATTCTGTAAAGTGCGCCACATGGGCCTCAAATTTTCACTTTTGCCTTTTCTTCCTATTTTCGCTCCAATTCACGAACTTTAGTCCCAAATTCCATCCAAATAATTCCTACACATTGAAATACCATAAATTAGCACAAATTATTATATTATGCATCCCAGATCTATGAGACATGAGCAAAAATGTGAGGCAATATACATCAAAATATGCATACATTAAGTCAAATATAAACACCCTTCACTTAGACTTTTGCTCGTCCTCGAGCAATGAAACTATATTAACACCCCAAAATATACCTATCACTATGAAAGAGCACTCCACAATTAATTCAATCAAACACTCTACCTTTTGACTATGGTCGATACTGGCAATTAAACATGAACACACGAATTTCACATTCTTCCCATTTTTAAACTAGCCCAAGTATACTTAATGCTACTCAACTAAATCTAACAACCTCTCCACAACCACCTTACCCCAAGATACGACTAGTTACCACTAAGCATCCTCAACTCACGCACTTACCCAACAAAAGAAGTGTACAACATCACCAATCCATCATGAGACCAAGTGCCTTCACCACAAATAAAAGAGTAAATATAAAAGTAGTCCATACATTTAAATATGCCATTGAACATAAATTAAGGACATCACACAATTGAACAAAATTCACTCACTCTCACAAAGAATCATGTGTATCCCGTGATCGTACCATAAGCGTGCCCGTAATGTACATCTGTACTAATCTAAGCTAGCCAAATATAGGATCAATTAGGACTTTAAGGTGGTAATATAGGCTAAGGGACGGGTAGGATGTATTTAGGAATAGTTACTAACCCTCCTAAACGCTTTAATACACTATACTCAAACTCGAACGCATTTTCTTTCACCCCATCCACTTGTCATACACCATATATATCATAGCCCTCTTTTTAATTAAGCACCTCTATGGTTTCACTACCACGAGTTAGAAGGTTTAGGAGGTGTGTGTCCTTCTACATTATTTTAACTCTTGTTTGCTTTTACTTGCAACGTTTTTTCTCTTTTCTTTTTCTTCTTTTTCTCCACACGCTCTATACATTGAAGTTCATAGGCTAGTGAGCTTTTTTCACAATACTAGTGCACCTAAGGGCCCTTCCATGATTCCACTCGTAAGTCACTTACCAATATCTCACCTTACTTCTTTTAGCGACTAAGTGCCTTAGGAGGTAAAGGTTCAACAATCCCGAATTAATAATAAAATAGGAGTACAACTTGTAATGTGGGTGCCAAAGAAATAGTCTATTGGCTCAAAGGGGCTAGCAATGGGAAAATTTTATTTGTAAGTGACAATTGCCTTTATAGTCAAGCAAGAAATGCCTACGCCATCTCCTAGACTAGCACAACTTAATGATTTTGCATTGATTAAGACAAGGGAAAAGTTCTAGACTACACAACATAGTACTAAATATCAACAATCCTTACACACACATGGCACTTGACGCTCAAGACGGTTCTGTGTGACTCTCAAGTCAAGAAAGCATAGCAAGTTGAATATTTTTAAGCACTAATGCACTATGTAGCATACACGTCAACCAACTAAGCAAAAGGCATCAAAGAGTAGGCTACTTAATTTATTTTGTAACAATTCAAATCAAATATTTAGGAAGACAGTGGGCATGACATAACTTAACTTGCCGACACCTAATATGTCAACAGGTACCTCAGAGCACCTCGATTTTCTCCCTTATCCTAAAAAATAACAAAATAAAAAAAATATAAATAAAATAAAACAAAACACCCAGTTCGAGCTACATCCTTGGAAAAGAACTGACGTCCAAATAAAAGTCAAGGGATACTACCTAATTATCCTAAAAAATAAAAAAAAACTTGTTGGTATTTTTAATCGGACTATAATCCCTCAAGAAAATTGTCCAACATCTCCATCGTCGGTAAAATTTCGTGCATTTTTTATTTTTTTAAAAATGTAATCTAGCTAATTAGACTATGTTAGTTCTAGACTAAGCTAAAAATTAAATAATAATAATAATAATAATAATAATAATAATAATAATAATAATAACAACAACACTAAATAAATATATCTGATACAATTACAAGTCAAGTAGTATTCACCCCCCCCCCCCCCCACACGTAAATAATGCATAGTCTCTGATGCATAACAAATTCAAAATAGAGTAAGGTGAAAAGAAAGAACTCCCTGCTAGTCAGAGTCTGCCTTCTCAGGATGCCTACCAGCTGCGGTTCTGAGTTCATCATCATCTCCTAAGGGCACCAAAGCCATGGGCCCCATAAATTCATCATCATGTGCATCCTCATCATTAGATCCCTTGTTAGTGTTTTCATCCTCAGACGGATGAATGGGACTACCTGGTCCTATGCCTAATATCTCCTTGGACGATGTGAGAGATCATTTCGCAATTGTATGCACTCCTCATTTGACACCCCTAGCCTGCTCATTATAACATTGAGGGAATTATAAAGATACCGGTTGAAATTTTCATCCCTCTCTTTCCTAACAGCTTGGGTAAGCTTTGATGTGGACTCTAGCAAGGATGTAATGTCTAGTAATATTGTGGGTGCCTCCACTACCTCATAATAGCTAGGGTACTCTGGTACCCCACAGGATAGAATATGTTGCGTTAGGATATTTCCAAAGAAGAACCTTTTGATCCTCCCTCCAAAGCGGGTGCATGCCATCTCCCCAAGCATGATCTCACCCCTATTTATGGGGCTCTTGATCATCAAAAGTAGATCACACACACTCGAGCTCGAGTGCACTCCTTGTTATGCTCAACGGGCATTAATATAGTTTGCATATTGTTTTGCCATACCTTAGTCGTCTTATTGAAGTCAAACCAGAGCATCACAAGGTGAACATTTCCCTTAGTCCGCGTGCATTTCGCATTAGAATCAATGCTAAAGTTCACATTACTACGTCAATATAGTACACTAACTACTACTTAATAGAGTTTACAATAAGATACAATGCCCCCCAAACACCCTACATTTTGCCCGACATCATATACAGCTACACTCGACTACTCACAATTCATCGGTATTCAATTTACTTTCTTAGCCATTTTAACAAACACCTGTGGGCATCAATTTTCCTTCTCTTATTTCAACAATGGTAGAGCAAGCTGGCCCTACCAAATTTACATGAAGTAGAGACTACTTCAAATACAACATCATAACAAATTTTTGAAACAAAATTCGTGGATATTAAGACCACCATAACAACAAGATATGTCAAAGAGATTTATGGGATTTGGAGGGTTATTTGAGAAAGAGGACTAAAATTACATGAGAAACTATAAATTACAAGAAAAAGAATAACAAGAAGAACATACCGTTGAGTGTTGAAATAAAATTGAGCAACAAAATTTGAGAACTTGAGAGAAAAAGGAAGAAGAAGAGAGAAGGCAATTTGGGGGGGGGGGGGGGTTAAGGTAAGAGAGAAAGGTGATGAGTTAGAGTTATTTTAATTAAATTGAGAGAAGGGTTTGGGTAATTGAGTATGGGTAAGGTTATATGTGTATATGGGTAGGTGGTTCAGGTTATATAGGTTGGGTAGTTTAATTAAAAAAAGAAATTGAAAATGAAAAAAAAATTTATTACCTGACCCCCCAGCCTAGCACCCCACGCTAGGGCTGGTAGTGGGGATTTTTTGCACACTTGAAAGTGCACCCCAGGCAGCGTGGGGCGCTAACCAGGGTGCTCGTTCACGAAACTTATTATTGTTATTTTTTATAAAATTCCTCCTACCCGAGCACTCAATACATACGTTATACATACCCTACATCTTTTCCACCTATGATTTTCGCAACTACATAGAAAATAAAAAAATTAATCTACTCTAACTAGAAGAAAACAAAAAAAAACTAAGCTACTAAAGCAATAAAAATTGGGTTGTCACCCAACAAGCGCCTGATTTAATGTTGCGGCACGAATCAACACGGTTTCAAGCATCGACCAAGTCAATTGAGGTCTTTTGACATGCGATGTCACCATCCAATAATGTTTTATTCTATGCCTATTTACCAATACGGTACCACTTGAGCTCGTATCACATAATTCCAGCCCTCCATGAGGCCTCACACTTACCACAACGAAAGGACCTGCCTAACGAGACTTAAGTTTTTCGGGAAAAAGTTTCAACCTCGAATTAAGCAAGAGAACTTCTTGACCTGGCTGAAATTTGCTATGTTGGATGTGCTTTCATGCCACCTCTTTGGTATTTTCTTTATACAATTTGTCATTTTCATACGCGTGAAATTGAAACTCATCAAGCTCGTTGAGTTGCAGCAACCTCTTCTCACCGGCTAAGTCCATATCCATATTCAGCTTTTTAATTGCCCAATAGACTTTGTATTCAAGCTCTACGGGAAAATAGAAAGCCTTTCTATAAACTAAATTATACGAAAAAGTACCTATGAGAGTCATGTATGCAATTTGATGTGCCCATAATGCGTCTAGCATTCCAGCCCCGTCCTTTCTATTTTCACTTACTGTTTTCTCCAGAATCTGCTTCACCTCTCTGTTTGACACTTCCACTTGACCAGTTGTTTGGGGTTGATAGGCGGTGGCAACTTAACTCCATACTTTGCTACAATATTATTCAACAATTTGTTATATAAGTGAGTTCCTCCATCACTTATCGACACTCTTGGAGTTCCAACGCGTGCGAAGATGTGCTTTTTTACAAAGTTTATCACTACCTTTGTGTCATTAGTAGGAAGAGCAATGGCCTGCACCCACTTAGATAAATAGTCGACCTCCACCAAGATGTACCTGTGACCATTAGGGTATGGGAACGGGCCCATGAAATCAATCCCCCTAACATAAAAAAACTAGGCATTTCCTGCTTCTTCATGATTGTTCCGGATCTTTGGCACCTGTCACACTTTTTAACAAAGGCATGTGCATCCTTAAATAATTTGGCCAATAGAAACCCGATTGCAGCACATTTTGGGCAGTTCTTTCCCCACCATGGTGACCACCATATGGAGAAGCATGACAGACATACAATATTACATTCATCTCCTCCTCAAGGACATACCTTCGTACCAATTGATATACGCATTACTTATATAGGAATGGCTCATCCCATATGTATATCCTCACATCATGCTGAAACCTTCTTCTATTATCGGATGTCAATTTTGGTGGTGTCACCCCACTTGCAATAAATTCACATAATCTGCATATTACGGTGCTTCACTTGAGGTGATTGGTAATAACTGCTCATCAGGAATGTTTCTTTGATCGACCCTCCTTCAGCTACATGGCTCCAATTTTCTAATCTCGACAAGTGATCAGCCATTTGATTCTCTATCCCTTTTCGATCTCGGATCTCTAAGTTAAATTCTTGCAAGAGGAGGAATCAACGAATCAGCCTCGTCTTGGCGTCTTTATTTTTAAACAAGTATCTGATAGCTGAATGATTTGTGTAGACGATTACTTTGGTTACTACTAGATGGGATCTGAACTTGTCAAACGGCCACATCACTGCAAGCAACTCTTTTTCAGTAGCAGTGTAACTCATCTGGGCTGGATTCAGAGTTTTGCTCGCATAATAAATAGAGTGAAATTTTTTATCCTCCTTTGCCCAAAAATAGCTCCGATTTCTACGTCACTCGCATAGGACATCAACTCAAATGACTCAGCCCAATTCGGGACAATGATAATTAGTGCAGTCACCAACTTTCCCTTCAGATCCTCAAATGCCTTCAGACATGCATCATCAAGTTTGAAGGGTGTATCTTTCTAAAGAATCATGCACAAAGGAGAAGAAACTTTTCAAAATTCTTTAACGAAATGACGATAAAAACCTATATGGCCCAAGAAATTGTGAATGCCTTTGGTGGATGTCTTCGGTGGTAATTTTTCAATCACTTCCACCCTTTCTTTGTCCACATGCAAACCATTTTTGGACACCTTGTTCCCAAAGACTATAGCTTCACATACCATGAAATGGGACTTTTTCCAATATAGTACCAAGTTTGTCTCTTCACACCTAGAAAGCACTTTATCAAGGTTCATCAAATAATTATCAAAATAGAACCCAAACATTGAAAAATCATCCACGAACACTTCTATAAATCTTTTAACCATGTCAGTAAAAATAGCCATCATACACCTTTGAAAATTCACAGGTGTATTACAGAGTCCAAAATACATTCTCTTAAATGTATATGTGCCATAGGGAAGCGTAAATGTAGTTTTCTATTAATCCTATAGGGCTATAGTAATATGATTATACCCCGAATAGCCATCTAGGAAAGAACAGTGTTCCTGGCTAGCTAATCTATCAATCATTTGGTCAATAAAGGAGAAAGTTGTCCTTTCGGGTGGCATTGTTCAATTTTTTATAATCTATGCAAATTCTCCACCCAGTGACAGTTCTTACGGGAATCAAGTCATTATTTTTATTAACCACTACAGTCATCCTCGCTTTCTTAGGCACATTGGATGGTTCTTACACTATTTGCTATCAAAGATTGGAAATACAATACCTACATTAAGCCATTTAACAACTTCTTTTATTACCACCTCTTTCATGATTGGATTTAGACGACGTTATTGATCTACACTTGGATTGTGTCCATCCTTCATGAGGATTTTATGCATGCAGAAAGCTGGACTAATGCCTCTAATATCAGACATCGTCCACCCAATTGCTCACATGTACTTACGTAACATGCTCAACAGCTTTTCTTCCTGCAATTTAGATAAGTCAGAAGAAACAATAACAGGAAAAGTGTCAAAACCATCCAAATAAGCATACTAAAGGTGAGAAGGCAAGGATTTAAGTTCCAATCTTGGAGCTCCGTCAATCGACGACTTTGGAGAAGGCCCACTTGGCCTGTTTAGGGGTTCAAGTGTGTTTAATCCCTACATGTAAGCACATAACGTATCCAGGATATGTATCATCTGCTCAACCTCACCATCAATCTCCAAGCTATCGAACGACATGGGTGCTTTATCTAGAGAATCGTCATGATATACACTCGGGTTAAGAAGTTTCTCATCCACCTCCACAACGGATATCATAGAGAGCTACTCATACTTGTTTTCCATCCTCATAATCATTTTTTCCTATCTCACTTTAATAATTGCATCACTTGTAGCCAAGAGAGGTGCCCGATATGATCAGAACTTGTTCATCAGCCTCATAATCTAGGATAATAAAGCTACCTGGGAAGATGAATTTCCCAATTTGCAGCAATGTATCTTCAATCACTCCTTTAGGGTAGGCTACAGATTTAGCAGCTAGTTGCAACATCACAGTGGTTGGTCTTGGAGCTCCCAGATCCAATTGCTTGAACAAGGAAAATGGCATCAGATTTATACTCACTCTCAAATCACAAAGAACACAACCCACATTGATATTATCAATTCGCACAGGGATGGTAAAGCTGTCAGGATCCTTAAGTTTTTTAGGAAGCTTGTTTTGGACCCTTGAAGTGCACTCCTTAGTAAATGCAACTGTCTCGAATTCAGTGAATCTCCTCTTGTGACCAACTATATCTTATATGTACTTAGCATACTTTGGAATTTCACAAAGTACATCTACCA
This sequence comes from Nicotiana benthamiana, assembly GCA_034376525.1. Taxonomy (NCBI): domain Eukaryota; kingdom Viridiplantae; phylum Streptophyta; class Magnoliopsida; order Solanales; family Solanaceae; genus Nicotiana; species Nicotiana benthamiana. The sequence goes on along the minus strand of CM067335.1, from coordinate 61,042,917 downwards.
ATGGAATACTCAATTGAACCCGGATCAACATAGAGAGAAATTTATTGAACATGTGATTATCATTCTTCTTCTTAAATCTTTAGGGGAAAGCTGGTGGTGGCATTTCAGCCTTCACTGGCTCTGAACTTACATTATCTTTCTTTAACTTGGGTGTTGTTTCAGGAATCCACTCCCCCTCAAGTATAGGCTTGTCCTTTCTCTTCTTTGGCACTTCCTCTAGTTCCCCCAGTTTCTGAATGTAACTGCATTAACTTGAGGGTTCTTCACCGTATCACTGGGAAGAGCGCCTACAGGCCTACTATTTTGATTTGCTGCTAACTGCCCCATTTTCTTTTCAAGATTTCTAAAATCGGTCCTGAGTTGTTGATTGTCAAGCAACAAATTCGTCGGCAAGTCATTCGTACTCTCTTCTATTTGTTAGGGTGGTTCTGAGGTTGATTGAAATTTCATTGGGGCCTAAAATGATTTTGAATCTGCTCATTTCCACCCCAGGAGAATTTAGGATGATTCTCCAATTTGGTGTTCCCATATTGTGCATGCTGATTCATCGGATCGCTGCACTGTTGCCCCACATATTAAATAGATTCAGGATTTGTAGGGCACATGTCACTCGTATGACTGTCACCACATAATTCGTGGCAAGTAGACATCTATTGTACATGTTGCATATATTGTGTTTGGTGCATTGTCATTGTATTCATCTAATTTGTCAATTTTGCAATATCTCCTCTCAAGGCTGAGAAGTCATCAAGCTCAATCACACCGGTTGCTTTCTGTTTAATTGCTCTTCGTGAGTCCCCATTTTTTTTGCCAATTATGATCATTAATATGAAGTTATTTAGCAAGATCTGGATTTCACTGTATGGCCTCGACATGCAACTACCCCCACAAGCTGAATCAAGATTCATCTTTGATGTTCTCGTCTAACCCATCAATAAAAATATGACCCAATACCTCATTAAACTGACAATGATGTGGCAGTCTCTGAGTATCTTCTTATATCTTTCCCAAGGTTGACGAAATGTCTCATCATCCCGTTGTTGGAACCCAAGAATCTGTCTCCTCAACGATTTTGTCTTCTTTGTGGGAAAAACTTGATTAGAAATTTCCTTGCTAGATCATCCCAATTATGGATTGAGTTCGCGGGCTCCTTCTGCAACCATTTTATAGCTTCCTCCAGCAGTGAAAAGGGAAACAATATCAGCTTGACATAGTCCTTAAAAATATTCGGATAATTGTCAGTATCCGTAATTTGCAGGAAATTCTGAACGTACCTCTGTGGGTTTTCATGAGATAGACCCAGATATTGTCATGTAGACTGAATTAGCTGTACCATGTATTGTTTGATTTCAAAATACCCCATGATATCAGGCTTCACAATATCTTGAGTCATATTAGCAAGGTTGGACATTGCGGCTTCTATCACCGAACACTCTTCATTCCCTTCCATCTATATTGGTTATGGTTGAACTACGATTTACAACTCTCTTTCTATTTAAGTTCTAGCTTCGACTTCCTTCCTCACTCTGTGAAGTATTCGTTCAATTTCAGGATCAAGAGAAAGGAGGTTGTTTGCGCTTCTACTAATCCGCATTCAAGAGAAGAGCATGTGTTAACACAAACAAGGCAAACTAAAAATTAAAACTGAACAAATAATTAATAAAAACTTAACTCAATCAACTAGCTAATTTCTAGGTCCCCAGCAACGGCGCCAGAAACTTGTTGTGACCAAAAACACTCATGCAAGTACACGTGATCGTCAAGTAATAGAGTAATGAGTAGATTATTGTTCCCACGAATATTTATGATTAACTTTTGACTGATTCAAACTCAAACAACTTATCGATTCAAGAGATTTATCACAAAAAATATAAGTGACTAATTTACTACCCAAAACTATCAAGCAATGATATAACTAGAAATCAACCATAATACTTAAGCAATTTCGGATAACAATCAGTAGGAGAGGATATTCCAAGGTCACATGTCAGCTAAGAATCATGTTGCGTTCTTGGCTTAAAATGACTAATTGATTTATCTGGATTGTTGATTGAAGGGTTGATATTACTCATAAGAATCTATCGAGTTCTTACTCGCCTATTCAAGCTAACTTAATGTCTATATGTCTATGGAATTAAGATTAATAAGAATGCATTTACACTTCCTGTATTTCAATCAAGCAAGACAATTAGGTATATGTCTATCCTAATTACGAATCCATTCCCCAATGCCCGAATTCAAGAACTTTCTCTACTTAATTCTATATGTAATCTAGAGTTCCTATTTTCGAGTTCAACTCTAGATTCATAGATAGTATTTCACTGTTAGTTACTCAGCAAAATAATTAAAAACGGAATTAAATAAACAACCCAATATGATAAAATTAAATTCTCTATTTAAACTTTTAATATCAACATTCATGTAGCACCTATGATCCCAGAACAATAGGGTTCTTAGCCATTCATGTTCATACAATTATCAAAAAAAATATTTTCAAACATAAAATCAATAAATACTGAAAAATGAATAGAAGAATTGATTAAATCCGTGCTCCCAAGTGTTTCGTACTTTTGTTCCTCTCTCAAAGTCACGTCCTCCTCTTCAAAATAGGTTTAGGTTGCCTTTTATATAAGTTGGGGGCGTCTTGGGGTCAAAATAATTGAGTCCTAGTCAAAATAGGACATGCTTGCGTTTTGAGCGTGGGCAGTGGTTAGCTTCCCAGCCATCCTGTAAAGTGCGCCACAGGCAGCGTGGGAGTGCGCCACAAGCAGCACCCCATGCTGCCCGTGGCCCTTAAATTTTTACTTTTGTCTTTTCTTCTCATTTTCGCTTCAATTCGCATACTTTCGTCCCAAATTGCATCCGAATGATTCCTACACATAGAAATATTACAAATTAGCGCAAATCATTATATTATGCATCTAAGATCTACGAGACATGAGGAAAATGTGAGGCAATATACATCAAAATATGTATACATTAAGCCAAATATCAACTTAACTGCTCAACTAATAAACTTAGCTCTACCCATCACTTAACTGACCATGACGGCTACGTATAGCCTTTAATGGCTAATGTACTAGCTTCGCAAGCTGAGCTTATTTCCAATTGCATCAAATGTTGTGTTTTGGGTGCATACTTCTCAATTAATCATTTGCAAAAGCATATATAGGTAGCCGGATAATTCACTACTTTATTCCCTTTCGTATGTGTGTATTTGGATGAAATTAGAACATCCCGAGCTCAATCAGCATTGATAATGTTAACTTTGGTATATTATACCATGAAGAATCATATTTAAAACCTCTTGAGACTCCATATCAATTTCCAAAGATATCAACGAGCTTGGGTGAAAACTGGAATTAAAATACAAAATGTTATGGAACTGACCATATGGCCACTTTTTGCAAATGAAATTTCTGTCTTTGGTCCCCGAGATGAGGTTATTTGTAAAACCTTTAGCCGTCTCCTATACCCTACAATACAAACTAAATTCTTAGTCGCCAACCATAAAAGGAAAAAATAAACTTCTTTGACAATGCTATCATTTGACTAAATTCCTTAAATAAAGCCAATGAAAGTAAAGAAATGATTAATTCCATTGACACTGCAAGTCTGAATTCCGCATCGAATGAGTGAGACTCTAGGAACTGTTACAGAACAAAATGTCAAAAAAAATTAAGAGGAAAAAATTTCAACAATGTTTTGTTACAACTGCTGCCAACTCTAATCACTCTCATTGAAATCAACTTCATATCCCAATGTATATTATCATATAAGCATAATATTTTAATATAGTATATATTACACTATCAAGAAAAACTTCAATCCTATAAATGTCTATGATTAAGACTTTCCTAGAGTTTTTATTATATAGCTGTCAACAATCCCAATAATTATCATGCATAGTTCAACTCCTCGCCCCAAACATCCTGCTAATCCTACCAACTGAAAAACAGCAAATAAAAAATTTCAAACATCGTGTTTGTACGTGTCTTGTTTAATACATAATTCTTTGTTGTGTCCGCTTTCACGTCTTCATCTCGGAATCTTTAGCAGCTTTGCTTTGCCTTGTCTACTACGTCAAACTTATCTAAAATAATACTACACATATTATACAAAGAGATAACTCTGTAATGGAAATCACTATAACACCAAATATCTGCATTTTTTTTTTTTAACTTTGAACCGTTTTGACACTGTTGAATTTATATCCATGGTTTGTACACTTCACCTACTACAGGTAAAATTTCAGGCTATTACTTATCTATACTTTTCAAAGGCAAGGGTGCCACGACCAGAATGAGAAAGTTGCCTCCTTTAACGCATAAGATCCTATTTTTGGCGTTGTTTCTGGTGGTGGAATCAGCTGATCACGTCAATGAATTTTATCCAAATGAAAGAGATGCCTTATTGCAGCTTAGAGATAGTGTAAAATCAACTGTCTTTGATTTGCATTCACATTGGACAGGTCCTCCTTGTTACAAGAACCAGAGTAATTGGGCTGGAATTCTTTGTTCTGATGGGCATGTCATTCACTTAGTTTTAGAAGGAATTCAGCTAATTGGTTCTCTTCCACCAACATTCTTGGAACAAATAACTTTCTTGAAAAAACTCAGCTTTAGAAACAATTTCTTGTATGGTTCTCTACCTAATCTCACAGGTCTAGTTTATCTAGAATTTGTGTTTCTTTCAGATAATCGGTTTTCGGGTTCGATTCCAAAAGGGTACATTAAGCTACAAAATTTGACAGAATTAGAGCTCCAGGGGAATGATATTGAAGGTTCAATTCCACCATTTGATCAGCAGAGTTTGATTGTTTTCAATGTGTCTTCTAATAAACTTGAAGGACCTATACCTGAAACTTCTGTTTTGAAAAGATTTCCAAGGAGTTGTTATGGAAGTAACTCAAATTTGTGTGGTGGGATTATAGGAAAACCTTGTCAAATACCACCTTTTAGTCCACCAAAAGCACCCCCACCAGGTGAAAAGAAGAAGAAGAATGGTCTTAAAGTTTGGAGTATTGCTTTGATAGCAGCAGCAGCAGCACTTGTCCCTCTTTCCATTATGTTCATTTTACTTGGTTACTTTAGAAGATCTAAAAGAAAAGAAACACAAGGAGAACACAAGGAAGGTAAGACTTACATGTTATCTATTTGAAGGGGAGCCTTAGCGTAACCAGTAAAATTGTAGTTATGTGACTAGCAAGTCGCGGATTTGAGCTGTGGAAACAGTCTCTTGCAGAAACACAAGGTAAGGCTGCGTATAATAGACCTTTATGGTTTGGCCCTTTAGGGAGCTTAGTGGACCGAGCTGCCTTTTAAAGAAGTCATTCAGAACTCATTGGCTCTAAAGGCACTAAAGATGATTATTTTGCGACAGGAAGACAACCGATCCATGCCCATTATAACGTCGAAGTCAACCATTTCTAGCTCAATAAAATTGGCTCTAATCACTCAGCTCTGAACCATGACATATACAACATAGAACTAGATTATCTACTGAATTGGACTTAAAGATCCATAACTATTTTCGGATTTTTTGGTTTTTCTTTTATTCAATTTGGACATATTGCAAAAATATAGGAGGAGGATGACATGTGATGGTGGAGTAGTTTATATTGTTATTGTTTTCTCTTTTAACATTTTCAATTTTAATGTTGACAGGAAATATTTCAAATGAAAATGTGACAAAGAGAAAGTATTGGTCAGAGAGCACAGAAGATCCAGAAAGAACATTGGAACTGGAATTCTTTGATAAGGACACATCAATGTTTGACATGGATGATTTACTAAGGGCATCAGCTGAAGTGTTAGGAAAAGGAAAGCTAAGCACAACATATAAAGCAATCCTGGAATCTGGTGTTGTTGTTGCTGTTAAGAGACTCAAAGAAATGAATTCATTGAGCAAGAAGGAATTTATCCAGCAGATGCAGTTGCTTGGTAAACTGAGACATGAAAACCTTGTGGAGATGATTTCATTCTACTTTTCCAAGGAGGAGAAGCTCATTGTTTATGAATATGTTCCCTATGGTGACCTGTTCGAGCTTTTACATGGTTAGTTCATTTACTTTCTTTTTTTTTGGGAAACAAGTCCAAACTTAATTTTTCTATACGAAATATCTTAATTTTACTTTCTATTATAGTTTAGGGCTATTTATACCCTTTCCTTAGCAAATCATCTCGTATTTGTCGACCTCCTGCATAAACTGAACTGCATAAATTCAACGTGTCACATACGGAAAAAAAAGCCTTTGAAATAACAATCAAATTATCTATGTGACCTATATGACTGTTTGAACAGTAGAATCAATCATTGATACACTTGAAATGTGGCATATATGTCATGTGTTCGAGCCGTAGAATTAACCATTGATATTGACAGATTGATATTGACAGCAGAATAGGTTGCCTGGTACGGCCATTCTCTCGACCTTGCGTGAATGCGAAATATTTTTTTATATCGGGATGCCTTTTACAATTGAGAAAAGATCCAAATTGACATTCTTTTTATATTTTTTTTATTATGGTTTAGATTACCTCATGTTATACACTTATACTTCAAGTTGTACTCTGTTAGGTTATAGAGCAAATATAAGACCATTTACTTATAGCAAGGACATGACAGATAAAATTAAGTTATTTCGTATAGTGAAAGATATTTTTATCTTTTCTCTTTTTCCCAAACTACCTTTTAAAAAGTTATGATTTTTGGTTGCAGAAAACAGAGGAATGGGGAGACAACCACTAAATTGGACAGCAAGAATATCCATCATAAAAGATGTAGCAAAGGCTTTGAATTTCTTGCACCAGTCATTACCATCACATAAGGTACCACATGGAAACATCAGATCAAAAAATGTATTGATCCAACAAGACCCCAACAACAAGAATTATCATTCCAAGCTAACAGATTATGGATTCTTGCCTTTGCTACAATCTAAAGAATCCTCAAAAAAATTAGCAGTAGGAAAATCTCCAGAGTTTTGTCAAGGGAAAAAGCTAACAAGAAAAGCTGATATCTACTGCTTTGGTATTCTACTGTTAGAAGTGATTACTGGAAAAATACCAGGTGAATTATTCTCACCAGAAAATGTGGTAACAAATATTGTTGATGATGATCTTTCTGAGTGGGTAAGGACAGTGGTCAATAATGATTGGTCAACTGACATTTTGGATATGGAAATATTAGCACAAAAGGAAGGGTATAATGAAATGTTGAAACTTACTGAATTGGCTTTGCAGTGTACAGATGAGGTACCAGAAAAGAGGCCAAAAATGAGTGAAGTATTTAGAAGAATAGAAGAGATTGAGGTTGAACAAAAGAGATCAGTTACTGATGTTGAAGATGATTCAGTTTCTTAGTTGAAGTTTCCTTCCTAAACTGTAAAATCAAGAAAGTTAGAAATTTAGGAGGAGGCTTTAGCTTAAAAGCAGAGTTAATTTAATTAGTTTTGTGATATTATTTTCATTCTACAAGCTAATTCTTTGATGAAAATACCCATTTGAATTAACACATAGTACAATGTTTCTTTTTCATTTTTTCTTGGATAATGGTATTATTTGAATAAACTGAATAAAAGAATCTTGGCCTGTGTGAAGGGTCGCAGTTGGTTGATAGCAAAGCGTAAAACTAATCAAACACCACAAATTGCATAAGGCCGTATTCACATAGCCACGTGTTACACTGGCACCTATATATGATGAAACATAAGCAAGTTCTATGACATCGTCACCTAATAGTAAGAGAGTATTTTTATTGAATTAAGATGAGCTTAAATGAAGCGATAAAATTCGTACAACCGACTTCTTGATTGGTATTAGGGTGCAGTAATTGCATTCCAAAAAAAAAACAATAGTTCAGAATTCGGATTGTAATAGGAATACATCCAGAAAATGATAAATATACTCTCCTGATTTGGAAAAGGAGTGATCAAGTTAAAGAGTAAATCTCAGGATCGGTTATAAATAAAGAAGTTGGGGTATTTCCCTTTTGTACATAATGCATGTACTAGCTGGGAAACTTCTGAGGTGGGGCCAATTGATTTTGGTAACAAGCAAAAGGATGACGATAAAGTTTGAATAAAGACCAAATTTTCTTGAATTTGTTGCAGTTGTGGATGAACATGGGATGAGTTCAGCCGATAGGAAATAAAAGAGAAGCAACTCGAACATGGTTTCATTTAATTCAAGTATATAGTACGTAGTGTGGATGGACTTTAGAAGTAAGTTTTGGGTTTGAGCTTAGGTGGAAGAAGAGTAAGAAGAAAAACGGTGTTAATTGGATTGAAACGGACACCTATGTAGAACGTGTCAAAACTCATGCACAATTTCACCCAAGTGTCCACTTCATTCCAAACTCCATTTTTTGTCCAACTTAACCAGCCATCTACTTCTATTATAACACTATTTATCTCCTTCTTGGTTACCCTCATCTTTCTTTGAGCTCTTCATCTTTATCTTCTCTTCTTCTTCTTGATTTCTTTTGTGACTTCATATGTTCTGTGTGAATTCATTCAGCTTTGATCACTAATATCTCAAGAAAGTTTCAGAGCAATAATCTTATACAGCTCTGATCACTGGTACTAAAGCTGCTAATTGATTGTGAAAGCTGTTGGTTCAAAAGAAACAGAACAAAGAACATAACAGATAATAATCTATGGCTATGCCAGCGCGGAGATATGCATTTGGGAGGGCGGATGAAGCCACCCACCCTGATTCCATGCGCGCCACCTTATCTGAGCTTCTCTCCACCTTCATCTTCGTCTTTGCCGGTGAAGGCACCGTTCTTGCTCTTGGTAAGTGATACCTTATATATCGTTTCATTTTATAGGATGGTGTGATTAGGTACAGTGACATGTTAGAAGGTAAGTACATTCTGAACTTGTAGTCTAAAATCATGCCATCACATTTCTGTAGCTATAGAGTAAATAGCAAAAACGTACAGATTGAAAAAGAAAGAGTGTGTATATATATATAGAACAGGAGGAGGATCATCTTAATTAGTTCTGTTATGTGTTATGCTGTCAATCATGATTTCTAACCAAAATTTGATGCAGAATAGTTCTATCACAATTATAAGCAGCGAAACTTGTTAGCATGCATGCATGCACAGAGGTTGTATTTGTATCACTATGAATATTTGTTGTGCAGATAAGTTGTATCCGGAGACAGCATTAGGAGCATCAAGACTGACAGCGATAGCACTGGCGCATGCGTTATCGTTCTTTGCAGCCGTAGCCTCCAGCTTGAACGTTTCTGGAGGACATATCAACCCAGCTGTTACCTTTGGTGCGCTTGTTGGGGGTAGGATATCCGTCGTTCGTGCTGTTTACTATTGGTTAGCTCAACTTGTAGGTGCTGTTGTGGCCTCTCTTTTTTTGAGGCTTGCTACTGATGGCTTGGTATATTCTTCTCTTTGTTGTTTTAACATCTTTACTCTTGTGTTCTATTTGAGATTGAGGCGTAATTGTTGATGATGCAGCGGCCACTGGGATTCTCTGTGGCAGCAGGAGTTGGCAACTTGAATGCATTTGTGATGGAGATAGTGATGACGTTTGGACTAGTCTACACAGTGTATGCAACTGCCATTGATCCAAGGAGGGGAAGCTTACACACTATTGCCCCTCTTGCCATTGCTTTCATTGTAGGGGCAAATGTCCTAGTGGGTGGGCCTTTTGAGGGAGGATCCATGAACCCTGCAAGGGCATTTGGGCCTGCTCTCGTCGGCTGGAGGTGGAGGAACCACTGGATTTACTGGTTGGGCCCTTTTGTGGGTGCAGCCTTGGCTGGACTTATCTACGAGTATGGGATCATACAGCATGAGGCCGTTCCGCGCCCGACCACCCATCAGCCATTGGCACCAGAAGATTACTAAAACCACTTCGATAGCAGTCTTCCATTTGTGAACAAGAGAGGATTGTGCTTAAAAACTGAAACTTTTATGTGAAGTTTGTAGTCCAGTCTATGGTTGTCTTTTAATTCCCTTTTCTAATGTTTTCTGCATTCGGATACTTCTTTATGTAGTTGCATTTTGTAAGTTCCCCAAAATAAAGACAATGATCCCAGTAATAGCATTGTACCTTTAACGTTGTGTCTATTTTCGGTTTCTTATTTAATGGAGTCTTGTTTGTGTCAGTTCAATTTTGGCTTTGTTCATAATATGCAGCGTCCAAAGTCCAGTCCTACAAACAGAACCATTATCACTCGCCAAATCTGCCCCAAAGTTGTGACAATTGGGAAGCGAGAAGATCCTATTCTTGAATGTCTCATGCTTGCTATGCTTTTTATGAAAGAAGCTTTCCATAGCTGCATGCCTAAACTAAGAAAACTCAACATGGTACGATGCAGAACATTCAGCATTTTTTTCCATTCAAAAACATGACCTTATGATAGGACACGACGATCCTCTCTACATCTATCCTTCCCAGATTCTCCATAGGGCCCTCTATCTCTTCCTTCTCCGAGCTTCGGTTCAACTGGTTTTATTACGGGACGCCTCTCTACTTGTGCGATCTCACTAGGTTCGTCGTTGAATGCTAGTGAGTAACGATTCAAATTTTTTTGGGGGGATTTTACGGAGTTCATTGTTGTGGGTTTGTTGTTGTTATATGCTAGGGAGTAGTGACTAGTTGACTAGGTAGTATAAATATTCTCTAGTGAACCAGAGGTCTGATCTAGTTGTATATATCAAGGACATCCCATCAAGAAACTCATGGATGTATGATTTTCTTTTGTTTTGATAAGGCTCATGGATGTATGATGGGAGTTAATAAGTTAAACTGTTAGGTAATTTCCTTTGCCAGTTGAAATAAAAGTCTGAACTGAATATTTGACGACAGATGGTGGTAGGACAGGATGAATGCCATGGCTAGGCAGATGGAAACGAATTACATAATGAGAACCCGTGGAGGATTAGATCCTATAACTGGGTAGTACATAAAATAGCATCCTCACTTAGAGATTGCTAAAGTTTGCCGTAGAATCTGGCAACCCATGGAGCAAGTTCAGTTACATCAGGGGTTCTAGGATTGGAGGCATAATAATCAGACCAATAACAAGGAGACATACTCTCTGTAAGTTTACTATTAGAGTAAATGCAAAATGGCTGCCAGTCTTCTCCTCCATTCATTCTTCTTTTCCGCTCTCTTGGATACGCTAATGGCGCCTGCACATACCTGCAGCCAAACAATCCCTCAATGTTTTTTGATCCTCCAAAACGTGTTACCCTAACATAACAACTCACTTCTACACTTTAAAAGAATGGGGATATAACTGACTACTAGTTCTTTTGAAGCTGCTTTATTCTGTACTTCTATGTGAAAGTTATACTTTTACATTTTGTAGGAGTTCAAAGTGATTCTAAATAATTGGGGAAGCCATTTGGATTAGTGAGTTACAGAAACATGATATGCTAAAGGCAATGAGATATTAAAAAACTAAAATTCTTGCAAGATTAGTACTATTCAGGTTTCATCAGATATATTACACAATTTCTAAAAGGAGTATCTTCTTCGTTTCATAGAGTATATTTCCAGCCAGATGCATGATTTTCATGGCAAGATCTACTACAATTAAGTTTGGCCGCATTTTCAAATATTATACAATAATATTAAGTCACATTTCCATCTTCTCCATCAACATATTCTAAGACCAGAACTCAGAGGAAAATAATCTAACACTCATGCACACCACATTTTGCTTCAATTTAAAATTCCTTAACTAAGCTGGAACTCAGGAGCAAGCTTTACCACAGACAAAAACAGATGGAATATTTGGTGGACAGTTTGGAAGTAAAGGAACTCGAGATGTTTTGAAGATATAAGCAACCCTATCCAGAAAATTAAGATCAAGTGTATTCTGCATTTTTTTGTTTTTGGTGTTAATCAGAATACATAGATGATCCTGTTTCAATTCTAGATGTTTTAAGCTTCTTGAAAGAAGAACAAGGACTGCATTTTTGGTTCTTTTGATGTAAAACTCCTATTTTGGGTTCCAGCACATAGCCTGTGCTGATGATTATTATGGATATACTGAATATGTTACCTTCTCAAAACAACTACAACAACAAAAAAAGAAAAAAAAGAAAACAGGCATTTGATGTCTTTGAGCAGTCTAATGCATCCAAGAACAGAACACACCTGATACCGTCAAGCTGGACATCCCAGCAGAAGTGGGTGTGACCAAAAATATGACAAGCTTTTGTGCTCCCTCTAGCTCCATGTATGTATCTTATTCGGGCCTCAAGAAAGTCAGAACCAATCATCTTTGGAAGGTTGGGATAGAAAAGCATTCTCTTCTCTGGACAAAGCTCTAATCTGCAAAAAGATGACAATTACCAGTCCAATCAGACAACGTAATCATCAGCATAATATGTTTAAGGACTGCAATCTATCAAAAAGATATTTAAAAGCTGGAGTATATACTAGACTGTTCTGAGAAGGGGATTACATCTAATTTTACTTTAGTTCAAAGAAATTCCGTATCAAGCTAGTCATGCACTTCCCCTGGAGAAATCCCAAATTACTAGGAAAAACAACAAACAGAAGATAAATGATGCATGAGAGTTACTGAAACAACATGTAACCCACCAACCAAAATAAAAAAAAGACGAGTTTCTACGTGGTTTTCTTCTTATATCTTATAGCTAGCTACTCACATTAATTTCCAACATGGAGGACATATACCTCCCCTACATAAAGCGAGAAAAAAATCCTAGAGAAATCATCATATAGTGATATGGTATTATACAACAAATAATACATGCCTCGTGACCACAATCACTTTGAAAGGGGGAGAGACAGCAAGAGAAACGGATGAAGAGAAGTGGCGGAGAGGAAGCGCTATAATACAAATCAGATGTTTTTTGATAGAATACCAATCAGATTAGGTCTGTCCTGTAGTAATATATAAAGGCTGTATGCTCCCCCATACAACATTAAAGAAGGAGTAAAAAGGAGGATGAAGGATCTCTTTCAATGTATTCTTTCAAACTTGTTTAATATGACAAAGAAGGATAAATTTTCCGCATTTTGTTTCATATTCTTGATCTCTCGACTCTCAGTAGACACATAGGTGACAAAAGCTACCACTATCACTTAACTTAGCACAATGTAATCTGAGACCATTGAAGAGGGAGTAATAATTATTACCGCTTGACCGAAAATTGATCCATTACACAGGCTTGGGAGACGACACCAACAACAGTAAACTGTACATGCTAGTAAAGCATGTTGTTATCAAAGTACATTAAGAGGGGAAATATGAAGCTATGCTTTCACTAGAGTGATAACTCCTGTGTGATGCAATATTGCTTCCCTAAAGATAAGATTTTACACATAATCTTCCTGAACCGTGATTCTTTGGAGTAAGCTAGTAGTGCCAGCGAGGTGGAATGTCCACTACTGTGAAGAATGATAAGTTTTTAAGTACCCTAGAGACGCTTAGCTTTTTGACACAGAGCAAAACAAGAAAAGAGGAAGGCATTGTCACATTCCAAACAAAGATTTTTCAGAAGAACTAAGTGATCCAAATAATACCATCATGCCAAAAATGGTAGAGAGAATGCATTAGATACAATACATTCCTGCCAGAATGTATCAATATTCTCATAGTGGCTACCTAATGAAAAGGAACTTGACAATATATTCTTTCAACGCACTGAATTATCTATTTTCCATATTTCTTTATGTAAAAATTCTCTAGTTTATTCAACAATAATAATTTATCTGACACAAAGATAATCAATACAAGAAAAGAGGAAGGCATTGTCACATTCCAAATCAAAGATTTTTCAGAAGAACCAAGCGACCAAATAATACCATCATGCCAAAAATGGTAGAGAGAATGCATTAGATTCAATACATTCCTGTCAGAATGTATCAATATTCTCATAGTGGCTACCTAATGAAAAGGAACTTGACAATATATTCTTTCAATGCACTGAATCATCTATTTTCCATATTTCTTTATGTAAAAGTTCTCTAGTTTATTCAACATTAATAATTTATCTGATACAAAGATAATCAATACAAAGCCATGGAGGACAAAGAACTACATCCTGTAACAATAATCGTGAGATCAAAGAAGGCAGTGCGAGTAAGATCTGTTCCAGCATAATTAATCGCTCTAAAGCATTCATCTCCAGTCAATGAAAAGGTCAATTAGCCCCACATTAATATTACTTAAACAGAAGTATTCCAACACATCTTGTAATAGTATATGAAATGTATGCTCGCTTATGGTAGCTAGTATGGTCAATAAGATGCAACTGCAGTAAAATCATGTTTTTAGCTGATAAAAAGTACTCCCTCCATCCGATAAAGTTGAGCCACTGCATTTCTGGTCCACCCTTCAAGTTTTCCCTTCAAAAACTTGACTAAATTTCTTTTTTTAGTTTTTCTTTTTAGGAGGAAAACTTGACCTATTTCCAGAATAGCAAACTTCCCCTCCAATAATTCAACCTAAATATTAACTAATAAAGCCTTATAATATTTCAAATAATCGCATTAATATTGCATTGATAGTTATCTACTCCCATTATGGTGGTAGTTACATTTATAGGGCCATTTGTGGTGGTGAAAGTCGAAATAGTAGTGAAAACGAGAGTTTCAGCCCTTTTAACTCAGTGGTGGAGTAACGCCAAGGTAAGGCGTTAGTAATCGGTTCAAATCCGCAAAGTGTCAGGTTATTCATATTACAAAAACTTGACGTGATATCTTTTCACCTGATTAATCCTTTCTTGTATTTCAAACAATTTTTCTAAACAGTGTATCTCAAATTATTATTTACACCTCTATCAAATTCAAGATAGTAATCTATTCAAACATTTTACTGTTGAACTCTGAACATGTCAAACTACGTAATCTTTAATGGAGGGAAGGGAGAAATTTTCAGGAGTATCCCACCAATACCAACATCGTTAAATTCTACAAGAAGCCTCTACTATAACGCAAGACTGAGGCTTTTCAACCATAATCGACCAAATATTAGACTAGCAACTCAAAGAGATTTTGAAATAGTCTGAGCTACTCACTAACCTTGGAACGAAGTGTGATAATGAAATTATTTGGTTGGAATTTACCAGCATTTCCTGGACTGTATCCTGATTCTTGTCATTCATGGCATCAAAATGTGTAGCAAGGGAGTTATCTCCATTTGTGAATCCGTCAGGCCACTTGCATGCACGGAAGTCCTTACATGCCTGTGCAAAAATTGGTGAGGGTGAATTACATAGGACTAGCATAGAAGACAGAATCAGTAAACTACTATCACATAAATATATATATGTCTATTAACTGCTTAATAGATAGGAAAACTTTTTGAAAGAACAAAAACTAAGTGTCCGAGCATTCCAAACTCAGTAAAAAATGAGAAATGTTATAAACTAGTGTAGTAAAATGAACAGGCTCAGAACAGTGAATGTGCATCCAAAGCAACCACAGAAAGAAGAGTCACTAAGATAGTTAAATAAAAAAAATGCAAAAGAAGACTCTTCTGGTCTTTGAGTAGTTCTCTAGATTGGATGGATCAATACTTGGAAATTCTGTACTTGTTAGGGGGCAACATGTAGTGTGACTGGGGGAGTAATGTAGCTTTGCTTTGTACTTGTTTCTGTACCATCTTGGTACCAGATTAATAGAAGACTTTACTTACCCAAAAAAAATGCAAAAGAAAGATGAGCAGTGGCTTGCAAATGTCAACTATTATCCCCATATACAAACCTACCCCATCATACAGTGTACTTGAAGTCACCCCAAGGTAATGGGCATATTTTCCTTGGACCAATCAGGAATCTTTTATTGATAAAAACGAATTGCAAAGGAATGCACATCACTTCAGAGCACTGCGTGAGATGGAACATGGAAGAGCTAATAAATTGACTAATTTTCAGGTGAATTTCAGTCATAACAAGGAGAGCTGTTCATTTCAGCTGGCAGCGAGCTAGAGACTACCACACTCAACTTGCTCATCTTTTGTCTATTTCGAAATTTTGGACATGGCACAAGGGAGAGGAAGGAGAGACTAACATATCATCGAACTAAAAGATTGAAAGTCCTTACAAGGAGAAAGAAAGTGAATCACCAGCTCAAAAGATGGAATACGGATGCCAGTTATGTCCTTTTCCCTATCAAAGCTCTGGGATAAAGCAGAAATGACCCAGCTGCAAAAAGGAAGTAGTTTTTCTATTGTACAGCAACATTTACCTCGTGGTACCATGAGAATAGAGGAATAACGGCCAAACCATCAATGACACTAGGATTAGTTTCCACTCCAAGCATCTGACATGCATCAAGGATTTTATCCAGCTTTTAAAGAGAATCAATCTGGGTACAGAGGATGCATCACATTAATCACGTGGTGTTGCTTTTGGAATTACAAAACTACCATTATAGCAGGAAAAGCAGCACTATACTTCAGTGGCAACAGAAGAAGGGCAAAAAGAAAAGAGGGCAGGAAACACCACTACCAATGTTCATTCTTAAGTGTTACTTTTTTCTACATGGATGAAGTTTTTGTGACCTAAAATTAATAAGACTGTCTAAAGGGCAACGTCATTGACTGATAAAGGGACGTGCATTAAATACCGCAACCATAAACGCTTCAAAAGGCGAATTTCTGCTCAGTTAAAAATCCTCATTAGCGACACGATTCCATGATGTCACAGAAACAGTTAAACAAGAGACAATTATACATGAATGCTAAATAGCAACAACAACTAGTGACACAAATGATGCAATTCTACACAGTAAATTTGAACTAAATTCTGCAAATCACATCTTCATCCAATGATATGAAGAAAAGCATGCTTACATAATTCTCTTTCTCCCTACGGAGCCAAAGGTCGTGGTTTCCGGGCACAAAGAACACATGCTCAAAACTATCCTTCAAGAGGGACATTGTTAAAACAAACTTCTCATAAGTCTCTGCACATCTCCTGCAACGAGCAGAACTTCCTTTTTCTTCCTCTTGCTAGGTAAACCCTTTACCCATTCCATGTTCTCCGAGTATTCTGTATGCAAGTCTGAAACTACAAAAACCTCCAAATCAACTGTATCCAACCTAGCAGAAGGGATAATCTTATGCCTCGTAACATCCCCCTCTTTCTTGAGATATCTCCCGTTATTCTGGACTCCCACACATTTGGGAAGACATCTCGAACGTCCAGGCTGCAGAGTGAAAATCGAACTGGACGAAATTAAGCATAAAACCATTTTTTTCTTTCCTCTCCTTTCCTATCTCCTCTACTCTGGCATCAGCTAATCCTACATCAGAAAATCAACGAATTTATTCTTGACCGTGAATAACAAGCTCCTATAAAGATGGTCACATTTAAGTATGATGCAAAAAACATTTTTAATTTCTTAGAATTCAACCAGTGTCAGCCTTAGAAGAAGCCCTTCCTCTCAAAAATGCAAATATAAAGCCGCAGCCTACACATTATAAATGAATAAAATAGCGATAAGTGAAAAAGAATAATTGTCAATTCATGAAGCCAAAACTGTGAATAGAAACAATAAACTGAATAAGAATTCGCAGAAACAAGTATAGTAGATAAGGTAACATTTTGAGTAATATTTATTATAGCTAATTCTGTAAAACCAATGAACATGGCTCTTTTCACAAAAATGATGATAAAGTAGCAGAACAATTGACAATCCTACATATACCTATCATCATCCATTAACCTAAAATTATTCAATTATAAATCACCAAGGGGAATATCATATCATCATTATGGGAAGTTGAAACAGAATTAATAAAAGTACCATGGTATCACTGCTAAATGATCCTCTTCTCTATAGGTCGTTCGGAGACGAACAAGAAAATACAGAATTGTTGGAAACGGAATTATCCGTAGCCCTGTATCTGTTGGACCGGGGGCAATGTGCATTCAATTCACCCAATAAATCGCTTACAGGACTGCGTTTTATAAATCGCATCACCTAAAGTTGAATGCGTTTTGTAATCGCAATAGAATGCACTATAAATCGCACCAGTGGATGCATTTTATAAGTTGCATTTGGAACAGTAATAACTTGATGCCTTTTATTAAGCATAAATATAATTACACAATTAGATTAAATTTAAATTAAGTAATTATCAAAACTTAAAAGTTAATATAATAAATATATGCTTATAGATATTTATAAGTATAAATGATATTATATTTGGTATTTAAAATGTATAGTTTTTGTGAATATACATTAATAAGTAATCATATATTTATAACTAATATTGTAAAATAATATATATATATATATATATATATATATATATATATATATATATATATATATATTTAAACTAATAATATTTAGTTTAGATACGCTTTTTTTTGTAAGAACATCATATAATTCATATTTGCTATAATAAATTAATATTTATAAATATAATGTCATAACATTAGTCAAATGTTTGATAAAACTGATCTATCAATTCTAACTAAAAAAAACATGTGATGTGAGTCAATACTACTAAAAAAAAGTAAATTCGAACCATGAATATAGCACAATTTCAAATTTTAAAAAAAAAATATTTAGCATATGTCAAATTTATATATACTTAAAAGCCAAAGACAAAAGCCTCTCATGAAGCCAAGTGGAATAGTAGTAAACTGACACTTGGCACATTCAGACATGGCTCCAACTTTTTAGGAAGTTCAATTTTTTTTGTTAGGATTAGGATTGTTGCTTTATCTCATTGTTTAGTTTTGTGAGAATATATATATATATATATATATATATATATATATATATATATATATATATATATATATATATATATGTTAGTATTGTTTGGCTACTTTATTTGAATTAACAAATATAGATATCGTATAATTAAATATAATTTCAAAACAAAAAATAAATATATAAAATAATAACCACCCATTCAAATTTGGTGCGGGTAATTTCAAGTTGGAGTTTATAAAGTATCTTAGAATAAAAAAGCCCAAAAAAATTAGCTATAAAAAATGAAAGAAAGAGAAGATATATATATATATATATATATATATATATATATATATATATATATATATATATATATATATATATATATATATATATATATATATATATATATATATATATATATATATATATATATTAATTGGCTACTTTATTTGAATTAATAAATATAGATATCTTATAATTAAATATAATTTAAAAATAATAAATATATAAAATAATAATTACCCATTCAAATTGGATGGGAGTAGTTTCAAGTTAGAGTTTATAAATTATCTTAAAATAAAAAAGCAAAAAAAGACTTTAGCTATAAAGAACGAAAGAAAGAGAAGAGAAACTACCCATTAAAATCGGGATGTAGTTTCAAGTTGGAAAAATAAAATTAAAAATAATAAATTACCAATTCAAATTGGGGATTAGATTCAAGTTGGAGTTTTAAAATTATTTTAAAATAAATAAACGAAAATAAAGAAATAAAAAAAACTTTCAGAGAAAAATATTTATTAAATTGATATGCTAATAAAACTTTCTATTAACAATATTAAATATTAGATGGTATTTAGTAAAGAAAAATATATAACATAAAATATTCAGTGCGCTCCCTGTATATGTTCCGTTACTTTAACATATTTTGTTCATTAAAATTTAGATAATATTATTGAGAACAATAGAATAAAATTTAAAATAAAAAAATATTTCAATAGTAATAAATTATAAATCTTCTCATATATGACAAAAAGAAAATGAATATTAAATATTGGTTAATATAATACAAAAAATATAGAACAAAAAAGTTATTCATTAACTATATAAATACCTTTGATTTAATAGAGATTTTATTATTGGGTATATCGTATTGACAAGTAAGATGATAATTGAATTTTATTAAAGCAATTCAATCTAATAGAATCAAACAATCTCGATCATAATTTAATTTAATTAATATTTTTTAATACTGACGCGCATCGCGCGGGTACGACTACTAGTTCCAACATAATAATAGTAAGTTCCACTATAATTTTAAATTAGGAAATATAATAACCACATTCAACTATGAAATTTTACTTTAATTACATCACTTATTATATGAAAAGTTTGTAAATGACTCATTATTTATAATATTAGAAAGTGTAGTTTCAAAAAATAGAATAATAAAATAAATAAAATGAAATATAAGCAATTACATGAAGTAACAAGAAATAAAGGAAGAGAAATAAAAGATTTATAATGTACAAAGAAAAATATATTTTAAAATTTTAAAAGAAATTAACAAGTAAAATAAAATTTTAAAAATTAAAATAATAGAAATAAAAATTTATAAAGAAAATAAATTACAATAAAATAAAAAGAATAGAAAATAAAAAATAACCTTGTAATTACACAGTGTAATTACCACCAATTCTCACCTCCCCATTGAGAATTGGAGAGTGTAATTACACCATTTCGATTACACCTAATTCCATATTGACCAAGTAATTACTTTGCCAAACAAACATGCAAAACTTTATATTACACCCAATTATATTCAAATTCAATTCCTATGTGGCTTTTCATACATCCCTAAATGTAATAAGTTCTCGATTCCAGTTTTATCTCATATACCATAGATAAATTTTCTTTTAAAAAAAATAATTTTCATTTCAATAGAAAATAACTTATTAAATTAAAGAGAACAAGTTTATCCAAGGGGTCGTTTGGTTGGAATACGACTTATGCCGGTATAAGTTATGTTGGGATAAGTTATGATGGGTTTGTTATTTATTCATTGTTTTGTATGTTTGTATTAAGAATGACAATTGCATAACTTTTAAGAAGAAGGTATAAGCTATACCGATGCTAATTACCTCACTCTATAAGGTATATGTTATCCCGGTGTTAAAATTAATACCAGAATAACTTCTACATAATTTGCTAATCACACAGAGTATTAAAGTGGTATTAAATTTTTATAACATCCTTATATCTTTTTATAATTCATACCAAACGACCGCTTATAGTAACCGTTAATCAATGATTATTATTTTCTTTAATAAATATAGAAATTCACTGATGCATATGAGTACTTAATATTTATTTATAATTGAATTTTTTAGTAACAACCCGTTTGGATGGTTGTTACCCATTATATTGTATCGTATTGTTACTTTAAATGTGATGTTTGTTTTGATTGTTACTTAAATTTTATTGTATTGTATCGTTCAATCCGTTGCTAAATAATGACGAAATGTGTCACTTTATTTAATGGCCGATTTGGTGTGTCGCGTCGTTACCTTGTGTTTTTCTCTCAATCTCATCCTTTATTATTATTTAATAATTTTATTTTATCATTTACCTTACCTTTTTATATAATAATTTTACCCTATATCATAATTGTTTTTATAATATTACAAGTTTATTTTTCATATTGACAGTACATGATATCATGAAACAATGGTAAACGATACAATCTATTCAAATATTAGTTTTATTAATTAATACAGTACAATAGAATACAATATGATACAATTCATTATGAAACGATGTGTAACAATCATCCAAACAAGCTGTAAAGTGTGTTGCACTACATTGGAGAATAACTCATCTCTCTGTATAGGAAAAAGACATATTTTAAAAAATTATTTTATACTGGAAAATTATAAATAAAGCGTTAAAAATTTATAACACAACAACAACGAACCTGTGTAATAAGTGGGTGTAGGAAGAAAGTGAAGTGTCTGAATTAGCAAGCACAAATGGCATTCAATAAAATTATTAAATGTGTTATAAATACATTATATAATGGGTGTTCATAAGCTTTTTGAAGAAGCTTATTCGTATAGAACTCCGCCAAAAATATATTTATCTACTTAGTACTCTATTAAAAATAAGTTTCCTGAAGAAGCTTATCACTTCGGTACCCGGTTATGGATGAATATTACCCCCGGTAGAAGATTATTCATACCGGTTATAATAAGCTTATCATTTCAGTATCTGGTTATGGATAAATATTACCCATAGTAGAAGATTATCCATACTGGGTATAATAAGCTTATCCGTTCAGTATCCGGTTATGTATAAATATTATCCCCGGTAAAATATTATCCAAATAAGGTATAATAAGCTTATCATTTCAGTACTCCGTTATGGATAATCATTACCCCTGGTATAAGATTATCCATATCTGGTATTGTAACATCTTACACAACAGCTTGTAGTAATAGATTACACAGCAGCTTGCAGTAGCAGCTTACACGGCAGCTTCCTTTATTATATAAATAGAAGAGATTTCAGTTCATTATGTACATCAGTTTGAATTCGAATTATATATCAGTTTCTCTATTTACTTGTCTTTACTTTACAGTCTTTATTTTATAACACGTTATCAGCACGAGATTCTGCCATCTCGAGCAAATATTTTGAAAGTATCTGTGGTAAGAACTTTCTTTTCCTAAATAATGTCAATCTTTCTAAACAAGAATTTGTTGCTCCAGATATATCGGGAAAAAGTTACATGTCTTTGGTGCTTGATGCTGAAATTTATCTTGATGCGATGGGTCTGGCAGACACTATCAAAGACAAAAATTAGGCATCAAATCAAGACCGTGCAAAAGCAATGATATTCCTACGCCATCACCTTGATGATGGCCTGGAAATGGAATATCTTACTATTAAAGATCCAGTTATACAGTGGAATAATTTAAAAGATAGATATGACCACCTGAAGATGGTCGTTCTTCCACAGGCACGATATAATTGGACCCATATTAGGCTACAAGATTTTAAATCTATCAGTGAGTATAATTCTGCTATGTTCAGAATCATTTCTCAGTTGAAATTATGTGGTGATAATATTACTGATCTGATATGTTGGAGAAAACTTTCACCACATTTCATGCATCGAATATGCTCTTGAAGTACCAGTATCGAGAGATGAGATTTAAAAAGAATTCTGAACTTATCTCACATCTTCTTATAGCCGAACAACATAATGGGCTATTAATGAAAAACCATGAAAGTCGGCCTACTGGTTCTTGTTCATTCCCTGAAGTGAATGAGACGAACTTCCACCAAGTTAAACGTGGAAGAGGCCCTGTCCCCACTCGTGGTCATGGCCGTGGTCGGGGAAAAAATTCCAATCATGATAATAATAATGCACCAAAGAACCCTTCTCGCCACCAGCATTGGAAAATGAAGGAATAAAGCATGAAGCGGTGCAAGCATCAAATGCGGAGAGTGCATGCTATAGATGTGGAAGAAAGGGGCACTGGTCACGTACATGTCGTACGCCAAAGCACGTGGTTGAGCTTTATCAAGCCTCCCTGAAGAAGACAGAGAAAAATGCTGAAGCAAATTTTATTTCTGAAGATAATTTAGACTTCATGCATTTAGATGTAGCTGATTCCTTTGCACTCCCAGAAGAAGAAATAAGTCATGTAATCGGTAGTGAATCTGTAAAAATATAAATATTTTAATTTTTGATATTTGTAATAGATAGTATGGTTATGTAATTGTTCTACATAAATAAAAGTTATGTTTTCATACTATATTTTATTTATGTCATTTTGAAGAATATGGATAATTCTCAAATTATGTTTGGATAAAAGACAAATATGAAGATGTTTGAGATATTGATAGTGGAATAACTCATGCCATATTCAGGGATCAGAAATACTTTTCTTATCTGTATAAGGAAAAAACAAATGTTTCAACAATTTCTGGTAATATAAGTTTGATTGAAGGCTCCGGAAGAGCCATTATCTTTTTGTCTAAGGGAACAAAACTTATTATAGACAATACATTATTCTCCTCCAAGTTCCGAAGAAACTTGTTGAGTTTTATATATATCCACCAAATAGGTACCATGTAGAGACAATAGATGAAATAAATGTGGAATATCTTTGTATTACAAAGAATATTTCTGGTCAGAAATGCATTGTAGAAAAGTTACCAACTTTATCTTCTGGCTTATACTATTCAAAATTAGTACAGTTGAAGCACACTTTATCGTAAATAAGAAATTTACGGATTTAAATACTTTTGTGATTTGGCATGGTCGTTTGGTCCATCCAGGATCAATAATGATGAGACGAATTACTGAAAATTCGTATGGGCATTCATTGAAGAACCTGAAGATTCTTACAAAATGACGAATTTCTTGTAATGCTTGTTATCAAGGCAAAATGATCACTAGACCATCACCAATGATGGTTGGCATTGAATCCCCTACTTTTTTAGAGCGTATACATGTGGATATATATGTACCTATTCACCCACCGAGTAGGTTGTTTAGATATTTTATGATTCTAATAGATGCATCTTCAAGATGGTCGAATGTGTACTTACTATCATCTCGCAACCTGGCATTTGCAAAGCTATTAGCCCAAATAATTCGATTAAGGGCACAATTCCCAGATTATCCTATAAAGGCTATTCGCCTCGATAATGCTAGAGAATTCTCATCTCAAGCTTTTGATGATTATTGTCTTTCAGTTGGGATAAAATCTGAACATCATGTAGCTTAAGTTCATACTCAAAATGGCCTTGCAGAGTCATTTATTAAACGCCTGCAATTGACAGCAAGACCACTATATATAAAAATAAAATTGTCCACTACTGTTTTATCACGACCCAAACCTGGTCGTGATGGCGCCCAACACACTACTAGGCAAGACCGACCATTTATCAATACTTAACCCATTTAACAAGACAGAGAATCAATAAACCATTTAAATCAAATACCAGAATATACTAAAGAAATATAGAAGTTTAACAAAATAAAAAAATACAACCCACTATGGACCCGGTGTCACGACCATGAGCCTCTAAATACAGAGTTTTCATCCCAATACAAGTCTGACTAAAAGCTCAAAATACAGAATATAAAGGTAGAGATAGAGGGAAAAATCCACGGCTATGAACGCCCTGCAACTACCTCGAAAACTCCCGGAGAATGCCTCTGGAAAGATGATCAAAGCTCACTCAGTCTGGATATGCCCTGAATCTGCACACAAGGTGCAGGGAGTAAAGTCAGTGCTCCGACCCAGTGAGTAATAAAAATAAATACAGTCCGAAGGTGAGAAAACACAGAAAAATGCACAAAGTAAGCTATATCTAGCAATTTAGATCAATAACAGTGAAAGCAGTAACATCAACACATTTAAAAAAATAATGCATGAAAAAAATGCAACACATGTATATATATAACGATATATACTAGTACCCACTGCGGTGTACAGCCCGCTCCAATACAAATATCACTGCAACGTGCAGCCGGCTCCATTTATTTATCATCGACGATGCTCACTGGGGTATGTACAGACTCCGGAAGGACTCCTACAGCCCAAGCACAATATTAGACATCTCGTGGCATCAAATAGGCTTTCGGCCTCGATATCAATATATCATTGCTGCGGCGTGTAGCCCGATCCATATCAATATATCATTGCTGCGGCGTTACAGCCCGATCCATATAAATATATCATTGCTGCGGCGTGCATCCCAATTTATATAAATATATCATTGCTGCGGCGTGCAGCCCGATCCATACCAAGTATAAACATCCTCACTATCGGGTCCTCGACCCATCTCAGTCCTCATATACTTTTCATTCAATATTCATGTTCAAAAATACAGTTCTTATTACATTTTTAACAGTTGAAACATGACTGAGAGTATGGTTTTATGCAAACAAGTGAGGAAAAACACATAAGGAACACCTAAGGATTCTACAAGGCCCCAAACTTAGCAGTAAACTCAATTCTCAATAATAAAGTATGCGTATCAATCACCAATATAGTAGAAAATAACAATCGGGATAGACCAAGTCACAATCCCCGACAGTAAACGACCCCGCACTCGTCATCGAATGCGTGTCACGCCTCACTATAGCGTTACAATGTGAAAGTTCGGGGTTTCAAACCCTCAGAGCTGCATTTATATTTATTACTCACCTCGAACCGGTAAAATCTCTAGCCCGCGACGCCTTTTCTCCTCAAATCGGCCTCCACGCGCATCGAATCTAACCAAAAGCATAGCGAATACATCACAATATGCTAAGGGAACAACACCCAATCAAAACAATCCAGAAATAGCAAAAATCTCAGAACTAGCAAAACCCGAGCCCCGAGCCTGCTTCTAGAAAAAATACAAAACTCACATTACGTGATTCCTCGTCTCGCCACAAGTCCGTACATATCAACTTTACCAAAATTGGAGTCCAAATGACCCCTCAAATCTTCAAATATTATTTCAAATCCCTAGGCCTAAATCCTCAATTTACTCCTCAAAAACATATAATCTAGTCGGATTATTCGATGATAATTCAATACTATGGAGTAGAAATGATCACAAGTGACTTATCTCAAGATTTCTCATGATTTCTTGCTCAAAAATCGCCCTAAACCGTGTTCTTTCACCAAAAAAGAGGTAAAAAATGAGCAAAAAATGCAGCAACTTTATTAAGCCTATTCTGGTCACTAAAACCAAAATCTAGTCGCTAAAAGTGCAAGATTTGGTCGTTAAAAGGTGCACACCAGACCTGATGCACCAACAATCTTTAATTTCACTAAAAAGACTCTAACTCCATCATACAAATTCAGAATTCGATGATTCTTGTTCCTATGAGTCACAAATAATAATACAAACACAACCCTTCAATAGAAACTCAATTCGAAGCTCATGTGCCCAGTGCGATACTCATTTTACTCGTTAAACAATTAACTTACATTTTGTATAAAAAACCCCATCACAACTTGATGAAATTAAACCAAACTTTTCAGATTACTCCTATAATTCATTATCAGAATTGTGGAAGTCTCGAAATCAAATTTGGATCTGTAGAACTAAAAATAAACCTTTAGATCATTACATGTTTATGCTCAAAAGGACAAAAATTTTCCAAAAACTCTTCCAAAACTTATCCGAGCCTCATGGGATCCCAACAAAGTATACTAACAAGTCCCATAATATGACACAAACTTAGTTGTTCCTTCGAATCACCAAAAATAACGCAAAAATACTAAATTCACCTCGGATTCAAGCCTGTGAACTTTGAAACTTCTAACATTCACATCCGATGCCGAAATGCGTCAAAACTAGTCCGAATGACCTCTAATTTTTCAGAAAATTCCAAAATGACATAACGAAGCTACAGAAACTCTCGAAATTCCACTCCAACCCTCCGATCAAAATCTCACCTATCAACCGGAATTCGCCAAAATACTAACTTCTACACCGAACCTCTAAAATTACTTCTAATTCCTCTCCTAATCCTTAAATCATCGCCCGAAACTAACCGAATCATCGAAAATAAATGCCGAGTCCTCTAACTCACAAGTCAACTTCCGGTTGACTTTCCAAACCAACCTTTCCATAAAGAGACTAATTGTCCCATTTCCTACCAAACTCAATCAGAATCAACTCGAACTCACCAAATACATATAATGAAATATGAAGAAGCATATAACGAGGAAAATGTGATGGAAATACATGAGACGACGGGTTGATTTGTCATATCCTCCCCAACTAAAACAAACTCTCATTCTCGAGCGTACCCAGAGTTGTTCTAGAAGCCAACTAATCGTTGAATGACCTTACCAAGCATGTAAACAGGGTGATCCCACATCACCCTACGTCGCATAATTCCGATAACACGACATAGCTGAAATTTCACAATCCATCTAGTCCATAAACCATAGAACCACACTACACCTTCCAAAATCATACACAAGATCAGAACCTCACATCTATACTCAGAATAAGTCTGAACCAGCTGTAATAACCCATACCTACAACCTCAGATGCAATCATATGATATACTACATAACCCAAACACTTGAAATGATAACTAATATTCACAGCAGTTGCCCACAACTCTCGAGTACCGGTCGAAAACCTCTTATCAACTAAGGTCTTATTCTAACACTTTCATATACTTCCAACGATGAAACACGCAATAAACCGCAACCATTTCTCAGATCAACCATTCATGAAGCCGCTTCCCTTTTGACTAATACCACAACAGATTTCGAGCTGAACCTCGATATTATCCTAAAATCAAATCCGTTTATATTCATTAGTGACCCCAAAGATCACCTTGAATCCAACATACCACTCTGGTGATATGACATCCCAATACATGCCTAAGCCATAACTTGCATAATACGCGCACCAGATAGAAACAGTTTGAACATACTCTAATCATGAAAAGGACTAAACTGAAAGAGATGTACCTCAAACTCACCAGTACCATTACAACACAAGGATGAGACCCCGTCTCACATCATAGAAATAGAACACCTGAATCTACCCCGAAAAGTCATACATCCATGTAACCTAGCCACAATGCGCGATCCTATCCAAACACGGCTACACATTAAATACTTCAGGTCACTATGATCAAAATCTACAACCACGCACAATTCGATGTATGGAACCAAAGCCAATTATTACGCTCACGGTGAAAAAAATAACATATACCACGCAACCGGATAGAACATAATCAATACGCCATTCACCGAGCAACTCCCAATTACTCTTCCCGCTCGACTTCCACTATGAATCCCCAATAGAACCGCACCACCAATAGAATCGCACCACATGTGCCCATAACGAACAAATCATAATGTTTCACAACATCGGGAAGCAACTCGTAGCTCTTCTTAGATCACTAACAAGCTCAATAACGATCGAATCAACCTATCCCTCAAAAATACGATTCGGGCCAACCAAGCCAACTCAAGCTAAAAATGTATCCACATCAGCCTGCCAACGAACTCATTACCAAGAATGCATGAATCTGCTCCTTCCACTACTATAACTCCTGTCGGAGCCGGACGATATGGTGCCCGGCACCAAATCAAGATCGAAATCCACAACCTCGCCAGTGACATGCCCAGCCATAAGAAATGCATCCGAAAAGTCCCTCAACACCGGAACTGAATCAATGGTAGAAACCTTTGCGCTGACATCCATCACGAAAGCCCAACTAAGAAGAACAATCATTCTCAGCTGTCCAACTCCATATAGCACACATATCATCATAGTTTATCCCAATTCCCACCGTGTGAATACATGCACATTTTTAATACCCAATCATTACACGATAGATACTCAAAAATTTTCCCTATGCTACCAAGCAAACCCGAATACCACCAGTTGACCCAACAAGAACATGCTGCAATACTACCGAACTAACATTAGTTTAATCACATTCCTTTTTATGAGATACATACTCAGATTGCACAAATCTCAAATTCAATGATCTCGTCTTACCCAATACGAACTGCTCAGGCAATAGGCCACTCCAGACATAATTAAAATCTGCATATGATGTCCCACTATGCCAATAGGCTATCAATTCTAATGTGATACAAAAAAAGAAAACAAACTCTGGAAGGAAATACCAATCCCACGCACTGATACGGACTTTCCTTAAAAACTAAAAAGCAAGGCATACAAAATAGCATATAGAAAACTATCTCAACATCACACTGTTGTGGCGTGCAACCCGATCTAGATAACATTCACATGGCAGCGTGCCACCCAATTCACACATAGATCTCACATAAGGAGATGCATATCGAGCCAAATTTGCTCATTACAAAAAAATACCGAGTATCGGTCGTAAACGTGCTAAGTGCATAATAATATCTCTGAGGGACATATAGCGTTATAAGCTACAAAACTCAAGCACAACTGAGGTGCGATGTACAATCTGAATTTCAAGAGCCAAGATGCTCATATAATATCATTCCTACACGAATTTTCAACACATAGCAGTTTATCAAGTCGTCTCGAAACTCACACGGCGCAATGCATCACTACGCGAAATATCTGACAATGAAACATCAACCGAACTACTCCTCCATAAGGACTGCATTACTAAAATGCACACATCTGGCCAGATATAGAGCCATTATTCACAATAAATCCATCCATTGACTTCAAGCCGATACTAATCACACTGAACTAGTCTGATAACCTTTTAAAGTTCCATAATAACTCCCATTTTTTTTCTCATAACACACAAGAACAACCATCACAATCGGGGTAATCCTCCCTAGTTCACAACCCAATGTGCCAAGTGCCCTCCAGGCATGATCTTTAATTTAACGACACCATCACAAACTTCATACTTGGTTTACATCTTTAATCAATCAAGTGAACACATGCCACACTTATATAATATTCCCGTCGGACATACTCCCACAACCTACCACAAAAATATCTTGAGCGTACCTCGAAATCACCGGTCACACTAACGCTAAAGGGTGATCAATAATCATTAACCAGGATGCAAAACACTTTTTACAAAAGACCGATCTTAGGTGACGAACATTGAAACTTATCTCATGCTCATTCGAGCTCATGACATCTTGTCAAAAAATTTCCTTTACTCGTGCCATTCTCGGCCTAATTTCCACAACCAGAATTGATGCACCAGCATGCATCAAATCAGAACTAACATAATACATAACCGTACAATCCGCTAACCAATAGCAAGCTCCCTAACTTGGCTTGAAGTCATAGATCACAACACATTTACTCTATTACTGCCGTAATACCATGGTGAGATTAAACTCACTCCTTCATAAGCTTGTGAAAACATGAATGTTTCCACTTTGGAAAAAGCTTTGAAAATGCAAGAAGATTAGGTTCTTGGAACCAAATGGATGAAATCATAAGAAATGATGCCATCGTGCGTTGCGTTACGTTACAAAAATACAAGTGGATAGAGAAAAAGTGGGAAAAAGGGGAACCAAAAATCAGAAGAAAAAGAGAGATTGGATAAAGGAAAATTGTATTAAAATGAAAGTTAGCTGTATGCCAGCCCTGTAGGAAGCTCTAACGAAAAAGAAGAGAGATGAGACAAGAAAGAGGTCACGTGAGATGATATGCATTAACGTTAGACTCCTATATTTGCTAATGCAAACGACAACCGAATATCTATCTATCTCTAAGGCGTAACAATATTGAAGTCTGATTATTATAGAGTTCACATGAGATATGACCAATGCCTTACTGTATTTGCAAAAAACAAAACAATGCCGACATGCCGTGCTTCAATTGAAGCTCAATTCATCTTAGTTTAATCATATTTATATTTGAGATTGAGGCATACGTAATTGATTGATTGTTTGTTATTTCTACCATTTTTTACCAACTGATTTGCCCAGGAGTACGATGAAACAACCTTTGTGGCTTCCAAGGAATCAAGACCCACTAAAATAAGAAGAAAACAAAAGTTTGTTCTAACCGTCCTTGACAGATTAAACAAAGAAAAATTTGAGCTGCTGAGAATTCGTGGTAACATTGAATATATTATTAAGATAGTGACATCCATCTACATAATAAAAATCTACTACATGGCAAGGATTTCGAGGACTCCTACGTCACGAGTCGGCAAATAATTGAGTAGTGCATTTTACGATTTCGTTAAAAATATACTATTATTCTTTCATTTCCAACGAGAGATAGAGTTCCATAAGTTCATGTTGGTCTGCCATTTTAGTAAGAGGGATCTAATAGTAAAACATTATTAAATGAACTTGTATGAAAAAAAGATAGTGGGAGTAAATGTCGACATAATATAAGGACTTATAGACTGTAAATTATAGTTCTTGTTTGACGAATGGTATCATGAAAGTAAAGTTTTCTTGAATTCTAAGACTGAGATGAGTGCGCGCGGAAGTCAATGGTTGTTGGCACCACCACTAGCAAGTGTCACTTATCATGATCTAGTTTTTGTAAGATATATGGATTTATATCTAGATATATGGACTTATATCTATACACATATGAATAATATATGGATAAATTATATGTTATGTGCTATCTTTTGGTTTGGCCTAAATAAGTGGTCTTATGGACATAAGGTTAAGGGGGCCAATATATTGTCATATAAAGTGTAGGACTAATGTGTAGATACCCAAAAGGGTAACCTTAGTCAATGATGGGCTAACTAAGGTTACATATATGTAACCATGGTTACATGCTTGTGACTCTTGAGTTATGTAACTCATGAAGTTATAAAGTGGGGGTTATGGTTCCCACATTAGGGCAAGACAAGACTCTTCTTCCTCCCATTGAATCAAGAGCCATAATACTCCATTGTTGTCTTGCAAATAGTGTGGAAAACCATAAACCATTTTGATCATTGTCATTACATTGTTATTGTTGTGAAACCACACATATTATTTAGTCTTGTAAAGAATCTTGTGGATACACATACCATCAAGAACAAACTTGAAGGAAAGGATTAAGGAGCATTCTTCAAAAGGCATAAGGACAATCATCAAAAAGGAGGTTCAACAATTCCACATATGGATTCAGGTTAGCTTCCGCTCATGTAGTTTAATTCCGGATTATTCAATATGAAGGTTGTTATATTTAGTTGGAATCATAATCCTAACAATTGGTATCAGAGCCACCGTTCATTTTTGGATAATTTGGATGTTCATAAGATTCATGTTATGTTAGGATTCATGTTTAAGTTTAATTAGAATTTTGTTTATGAAATTCTACCATGAAATAGCATGATCTTATGAATGTTATGTTTTGATGTAATTTGATGTTTTAATATCATGTTAAAACATTGTAAATAGCATGATTTTAGTTGGTTAACAACATGTTTTTTATGTTTAAGATTCATGTTGAAAATCATGTGTTATTCAGAAAAAAAATTTTGGTCACTGCCTCAATACAATCGATTGTTTCCTTACACAATCAATTGTCTTTGACGTTTAAAATTCTGGCAGTTTTTTGGAACAGCAGAATAATCGATTGTATATTCTATACAATCGATTGTTCTGGTCCAGTGAGTTGAGACGTTTTTTAATTATACCATACAATCGATTATCTATTGTAGACAATCGATTGTAATGGTCCAGAAATTTAAATTTTTTTTATCAAAACCAAAATAATCGATTGTCTGGTTTTGACAATCGATTATATTGGTCCAGTAACTTATAAAATTTTCTTAAAACCAGCATAATCGATTATATGGTTTTGACAATCGATTATGTTGGTCCAGAAACTTAAAAAAAAAAATTTCTCAAAACCAAAATAATCGATTGTCTGGTTTTGACAATCGATTATATTGGTCCAGTAACTGAAAATTTTTCTTTTAAGCCAAAGATAATCGATTGTCTATTGCTTACATCCGATTGTTTTTGTCCAGTAAGGTTAAAAACGTTTCAACTCTTTAAGTTTCAGTGAATGTTAATTGTTTTTAAAGTCCATCAATTCTAATATTATATGGAATTGTCCTATAAAGTAAACAACAATTAATATTCAAGTGTTACATATCAACATATGTAACATATTAAGTTGAGATTCATAATAAGGCTTAAGGAACTAAAGTTTATAGCATCTAATATTTTAATTATTCAATTGAAGCATTATGTTGCCAAAGTAACCTCTATTGTGTAGATTGATTAATTTTAAAATATAAGATGACTGTGGATGTTAGTCTTCCATGCGTTTAACACCGGCCCAAAGGAAGGTGTTATTTGGCAGGAATTCGAACATGCTTGTGGTGGTAAATATGAGACGATTAGTTGGTTTTCCATGTGAATATTAAATCGGCCCAAAGGAAGGTTTAATATTTGACAGGAGTTTATTGTCTATATTTGATCACTACACCAAGAGTACCACTTACAAGTTGTTTTTCTGTCCAAAGACTAAAATCAATGTTGTGCTAGGTATCTTGTAATGGGAATGCCTAATTTTGAATCTATAAAGTTAAAGTTCAAGTATTTGTAAGCATGTATTCAGTAATCCTTTTGTTCTATTTTCAGTAAATTCTTCTGCTTCTACGATCTCTGCCAACATCAATAGCATCCCTGTGCTTAACGGCACTAACTTTAAGGAATGGAAAGAGAACGTCATGATCTTTCTCGGTTGCATGGATCTTGACCTTGCTCTTCGGATTGAGCAACCTACTCCTCTTGAGGATACATCCTCTCCTGATGAAAAGAGAGCGATGGAGAAGTGGGAACGCTCGAATCGCATGAGTCTAATGATCATGAAACGTGCAATTCCAGAATCATTCAGGGGCACTATGAATGATGAACCTAATGCCAAAGTTTTTCTTGAAAACCTCGAACAGCGTTTTATTCAAAACGAAAAGGCGGAAACAAGTACACTATTGAGTAAACTTGTTTCCATGAGGTATAAGGGCAAGGGAAACATTCGGGAGTTCATTTTGGAAATGTCTCATCTTGCTTCGAAACTTAAATCACTCAAGCTGGATT
This sequence comes from Nicotiana benthamiana, assembly GCA_034376525.1. Classification (NCBI taxonomy): domain Eukaryota; kingdom Viridiplantae; phylum Streptophyta; class Magnoliopsida; order Solanales; family Solanaceae; genus Nicotiana; species Nicotiana benthamiana. The sequence goes on along the minus strand of CM067335.1, from coordinate 61,008,717 downwards.
TACCTGAGGAACTGCTTGTGTACTTTGTTTTGATATCTCTTCCTGCACACTTTAATCAGTTTAAGGTTAGTTACAACCGCCTGAAGGAGAAATGGACTCTTAATGAGCTCATTTCACATTGTGTGCAAGAAGAGGAACGGATAAAGCAAGATAAGACTGACAGTGCTCATTTGACATCCTCTTCTAAGGAAACTAAGAAGAGAAAAGGTAAGGAAGTTGCGGTTGCAAGGCCCAAGATTAAGCAACATAAGGAACCTAAGGTTGAAATCACTGAATTAGGTTGCTTTCTCTGTAAGGGGACTGATCATGTGAAGAAAGATTGTACCAAGTACCATGCCTGGCGTGCGAAAAAGGGTACATTTCGTTCTCTTGTTTGTTCGGAAGTTAATTTACTTTCGGTACCTAAGGATACTTGGTGGGTAGATTCTGCTGCTACTACTCACATAAGTATATCAATGCAGGGTTGCCTGAACTGCCGAAAACCAAATGATGGTGAAAGATACATCTATGCGGGTGACGGCAAGAAGGTGCCAGTTGAGGCTATTGGCAAATTTAGGCTGTTGTTTAAAATCGGTTTTCATTTAGATTTGGATGAGACTTTTATTGTACCGTCTTTTAGACGGAACTTAATTTCAGTTCCCCAGTTGGACATATCTGGTTATAAATGTACATTTGGGGATAATAAAGTTAGTCTCTTTCAGAATTCAAATCTTATTGGTACTGGTGTTTTATCAACATTTGATAGCTTATATTTGGTTGATACAATAACTTCAAATAAAGAAACTTTGCATACAAGTTTAAGTGGTACTAAAAGGAAATTAACTAATGAGAATTCTATTTCACTCTGGCATAAACGTTTGGGTCACATATCCATTCAAAGAATCCAGAAACTCGTGTCAGATGGAATTCTTGATTCGCTTGATTCCTCAAATTCGGAAATTTGTATTGAGTGTATCAAGGGAAAACAAACAAACAAGACTAGATTGGGTGCTAAGAGAGCTTCGGACGTCTTACAATTGATACATACGGATATTTGTGGGCCATTTCCTACTCCTTGTCGGAATGGTCAACAATACTTTATCACATTCAAAGACGATTACTCTCGTTATGGGTACCTATATCTTATTCATGACTAAGCATTAAACACCGCAACTTATATTCTTGATAGAGTTCCAACTAAAGCTACAATCAAAACCCCATATGAACTTTGGACTGGGCATAAACCCAGTATTCGGCATTTCACATTTGGGGTTGTCCAGCTGAGGCAAGGCCTTATAGGCCGAATGAAAAGAAACTGGATGCTAAGACGGTTAGTAGCTATTTTGTTGGATACTCTGAAAAATCCAGGGGTTTTAAGTTTTATGATCCCACTTCTAGAACTATTTTGAGACGGGTAATGCTAGGTTCTTTGAGGATATTGAGTTTGGGGTGTGGGGATAAAGTTGTTAGAGATTTTGTCTTTGAGGAAGAACATGTGTCTTTCCCTCAAATTGTTGATCTTGGTCTTCCTGACTCGGATCACACAACTCCGGTTCAAGACAATCTCGAAAATCTCCCTCATCAGGACCCTGATATAACTAATGAAATCAAACTCAACAACCTCAAGAAACTGAAATGCCATTAAGGAGATCCACTAGAGAGAGGAGAAATGCAATTTCGGATGATTATGTAGTATTTCTCCAAGAACAAGAAAGTGATATTGGACTTGAGAAGATGATCCAATCAACTTCCGTCAAGTCATTAAGTGTTCTAACTCTCAAAAGTGGATTGATGCCATGAATGATGAGATGAAGTCTATGAGTGATAATGACGTTTGGGAGCTTGTTACATTGCCCGAAGGTACGAAACCTATTGGTTGTAAATGGATTTTTAAAACCAAAAGGGATTCATGGGGCAATGTTATTAAGTATAAAGCTCGTCTTGTCGCAAAAGGCTACACTCAGAAAGAAGGCATTGATTATAAAGAGACTTTCTCTCCAGTTTCATCGAAAGACTATTTAAGGACTATAATGGCATTAGTAGCACATTTTGATCTTGAGCTTCATCAAATGGATGTTAAGACAGCATTTCTCAATGGTGACATTGAGGGAACAATTTATATGGTGCAACCTGAAAACTTTGTTTCGGATGAACCAGAGAAAAAGGTTTGCAAATTAAAGAAATCCACCTATGGGCTCAAGCAAGCTTCTCGTCAATGGTATTATAAGTTTCATGCAGTCATTACATCTTTTGGTTTTGAACCGAATATTGCTGATGACTGTATATACCATAAGTTCAGTGGGAGTAAGTATATTTTTTTGGTTTTATATGTCGATGACATACTGCTTGCCTGTAACGATATAGCATTATTACTTGAAACTAAGAAATTTCTTTCAAAGAAATTTGAGATGAAAGATCTTGGTGAAGCTTCTTTTGTATTAGGAATTCAGATTCTACGAGATCGCTCCAAAGGTGTTCTCGGTCTGTCACAAAAGGGCTATATCGATAAGGTTCTGAAAAGATTTGGCATGCAGGATTGTAAACCAGGTAACACCCCTGTTGCTAAAGGAGACAAGTTTAGTCTCAAACAGTGCCCATATAATACTTATGAAATTTCAGAAATACAGAAGACGCCTTATGCTTCGGCTGTAGGTAGTCTGATGTATGCTCAGGTATGTACACGACCTGATATAGCATACATTGTTGGGATGTTAGGCAGATATCTTAGCAATCCGGAAATGGACCATTGGTTGGCAGCCAAAAAGGGTCATAAGGTATTTACAGAGAACAAAGGATAACATGCTTACATATCGGAGTTCGGACCAGCTTGAGATCATCGGGTATACCGACTCCGGTTTTGCCACTTAGTCTAATAACAACAACAGTAATTTGACGAAAGCAAAACATAAGGACGTCAAATTTCGGGTTGTTAAAGAAAGAGTACAAAATGGACAATTTTGCATTGAGTACATAAGTACAAACTCCATGCTTGCGGATCCGCTCACTAAGGGATTGACACCAAAAGTATTTTATGAGCATATTGCTTGTATGGGTGTCAAATCAGATAAGGATTATGTATTTTAGTGGGAGTTTGTATTGCACATTTATGTATTGTTCATTATATTCAGAAATTCAGTAATTCAGTTATATCTGCGCAGATATTCAGTTTTAAAGTTTTTGTACTCTTACAGTTTATGTTTGATCTCAATAAAGAGAACCAGTTGGAAATAGACATTCTATTGACCACACTTTATGTTATTTCCATGCTACATACCTACACTTGATCCATGTCGTCGGTTATATTGATATACGTGAGCTATGATTGGTTCTAGTTACGAATGAGTAACGACGAGCACTTAGTTCCTATGTTGGTATGATTGATGGACCGGATTGTTCATGACAATTTTATTGTGATAGCAATTTTGAGCTCCTAAGGTTATTTTGTAACATATAATGCTAAGGTTTGTACATATGTATGTGTATCTCGTCCAAGTGGGAGATTGTAAGATATATGGATTTATATCTAGATATATGGACTTATATCTACACACATATGAACAATATATGGATAAATTATATGTTATGTGCTATCTTTTGGTTTGGCCTAAATAAGTGGTCTTATGGACATAAGGTTAAGGGGGCCAATATATTGTCATATAAAGTGTAGGACTAATGTGTAGATACCCAAAAGGGTAACCTTAGTTAATGATGGGCTAACTAAGGTTACATATATGTAACCATGGTTACATGCTTGTGACTCTTGAGTTATGTAACTCTTGTGACTCTTGGGTTATGTAACTCATGAAGTTATAAAGTGGGGGTTATGGTTCCCACATTGGGGCAAGACAAGACTCTTCTTCCTCCCATTGAATCAAGAGCCATAATACTCCATTATTGTCTTGCAAATAGTGTGGAAAACCATAAACCATTTTGATCATTGTCATTACATTGTTATTGTTGTGAAACCACACATATTATTTAGTCTTGTGAAGAATCTTGTGGATACACATACCATCAAGAACAAACTTGAAGGAAAGGATTAAGGAGCATTCTTCAAAAGGCATAAGGACAATCATAAAAAAGGAGGTTCAACAATTCCACATATGGATTCAGGTTAGCTTCTGCTCATGTCATTTAATTCCGGATTATTCAATATGAAGGTTATTATATTTAGTTGGAATCATAATCCTAACAGTTTTGGTTACTTGGTTCACTCTGATGTCTCTATAAACAGAAAAATCTGCATTGATATACATATTGTCCACCTCAAGCAGTAACAACCTTTCCTCATCAGCCACCACGCCTGACTGTGACCGATATATTTAAATTATGGGTTTAGATTTTAATTTGGCAAATTTTTAGTAAGTTGTCGCATACTTATAGTATATTTTGTCAAAAATACTGTGTTCAGTTGGATCTCACTGGATAAAATCTTACATCTGCTGACTGCCCCCCGCCTAGCACGTCCGTGGACCTCTATTCTAAGTAACTAGTATATATAAATAGCTAGCTACCTGCTCATTTATATTAATCACATACACAAGGCTAGCTCCAATATGCCCTTTCACTAAAAGAGGCTCTGCACATTTTAACTGTTGTTATATTTCTGTCGTAGCCTAAAGCCAAAAGCTTGCCGGAAAATCCAGAGGATGATGCCACCAACTTTAAAACTGCTACTGTGGTGCTGCTTGTGTTCGTGTGGTGTACTAACGACGACGTACGCTCGGCCGCAGCCTCGAAATCTGGTCATCGTTGATTCAAATTCCACTACTTCCAAGGACGAGTTCATCCGCAGAAGCCTATTGAGCAATGGCCTCGGCCGAACTCCTCAAATGGGGTAAGATTTGTTTTTGTGTTATACACAGAAGTTAAATTCGTTTACCTAAGACATTATTGAAAGCGGAAAAGTATAATTAGTGTTGTTGTTGTTGGGGGCGGATTTATCGCTTCGTCAAATTTTTTTACTATTTATATATATAAAAATAATAAGTAAAACAGAAATACAAGATAAAATTATTAAAAGTGATACCATTTGTAACAAAATATCTTAGTAATCTAGTGGTTGTTAGGTTCAAGTATATTACAGCCCTTTATCATGAAAGATAACAATGAATGCAGAGTATGTGGGATTCATAATGGCAGCTCGTGAACTTGTCAAGTTGTCTATACTTGTTTGTTCCACCAAAAAAAAAAAAACAATTAAATTAAGATCTATAATTCAAAAAACATTTTACTACAAGAAAACAAAAACCATTCAGACGGGACAGTGATTTAGCCCCCTTAATTGACTTGGATTTTCCATTCATGTGGACCCCACTCCACTTATTTTTGTGCAAAATCAGAGAAAAGGTTACGTTTCAACAACACAGTTTAGTGACTAAACTATCGTAGTTCAAGATTTAAATGTCATGTTTTTTTTTAATTCTTCTTTAAATTATGTGAAAAAAGTAAATTTTAGAGAAAGTGTGGCTTTGGATGAACAAGTGGTGTTGTTGTGGGTGATAAACAGATGGAGCAGCTGGAATCATTTTGCTTGTAATATTGAGGAGAAAATGATAAGAGAAACAGGTCAGCTAAAGTATTGACTAGTTTTCAATTGACAAGAGTCAAATGAACAAATTCATGTACCATAGGTCTTTGCTAGCTACAATACAGTTGTCACAAGTTGGTTTTATACGTGTCAGCTGATGCAATGGTCTCTACTGGACTTGCTTCTCTTGGTTATGAGTACATCAATATAGGTAACTTTTTCTTTATCATGTTTAAAGAATGAGTTTAACTTCTAATTAAAACGTATAGTTATAGTTAATTAATTATAACAAGTGAAATTCTAACTTGAAAAATAAAGCTATGTAACTTGCTGTGACGGGTAAATTTACAATGAAGAGTAAAATATTTACACCTTTAGATTATACAAGTGTTATCCTTTAACGAATTAATTACAGCCTCCTTGTTAATAATTTTACTTCCTAATCAATTATTTGTCATATTTTCTTCCTTCAGATGACTGCTGGGCCGAACTCAACAGAGACTCTCAGGTACACTAAAATGTTTCCCTGTTTCTTATTTCTAACTCTATTTGTCTATTCTCAGACCAATACTACTCGTGTTACATATTAGTACTTACTTTCTAAGGTAATCAGAACATTCAGCAATTTGTGTATTAGGCCTTTAATAATGTCATATTACATTTTCTTTGTAAAACAGAATAGGCTCCGTAAATGGAACTTTATTTAGGTATTAAGGAGGGAATAACACCACTGATCAACACTTTAAGATAGAGTTCAATGCGTAACAAAATGGTCGAAAGGGCAAAAAGAGGAAATACCATTATCATGGTCAGAGGCGGAGTTAGGTTTTAATTTTATGGATTCTGAATTTTGGGACCACAACTTCAAATATTAATAATTGGATTCTAAATTTAATATTTATACATATTTCATAAATTCAAATCATCAAATATACTATTTAAGAAAAAATTATTAGGTTCGACCGGAACCATAGATCGAATTGTGCCTCCGCCCGTGCTCAGGATTACATTTGTGGCTAGTATTTTGCCGACAAAGGGAAAAACAAACCCAATAGTCAATGATGCCTTTACATATCAGACAATTTAGAGTACATAAAACTTCAAAAAACACTAACATAGGCGGTGGCAGGATGGATGTAATCAATCCATTTTTAATTAGAAATCTCGTTTTCGAATCTTGAATATGAAAAAAATTATGTTAGAGCATGCTTTCCTCTTAAATGAACCTTACACGACACGAATATGAATATAGTCAGGCTCCAATGCATGTCCCGGACATCAGCAGGGTAGACCCAACCCCTCCAAAAAAAAAAAAAGAAGCTTCATATTAAAAAGGACGTACGAAACATTGGATGCATTTCATGTCAATTAGTTTAAATATTGAAATGTATGTAGAGATGGATCTAAACTAATAGGTGTAAAGAATTATTGCACACACTATTTGTTTTAAAATTATTTTATAAAGTGATCAAGTTAAGCGCAATGCGTGAAACCGTATTTGCAGCTTATATTGTATATCTGCTGGTCTGCTCCTGGATTTTTGACACATTGCATGCATATAAACTTAGTTGAAAATTTTCTTTCTTTCTGTTTTCCTCTGGTAATTTTCACGTTGAGTAGAGCATGAAATAATTTGAATAAAGTCGTGGAGTAGCTCATACTAAAATTTTTAACAAAATTTGACAGGGAAATATGGTTCCTAAAGGTTCAACTTTTCCTTCTGGGATTAAAGCACTAGCAGATTATGTTCACAGCAAAGGATTGAAGCTTGGAATTTATTCTGATGCTGGGTAATTTTTTACTTTTCTTGGTAACTATCAAATTTTATTAGCCACCAAAGCAAAACAATACATCTTAGTCATAATTTAATAAAATTCCTATTAAATTTTATGTATGCCTTCTATAAGGAATACGTACGTAATTAGGTGTTTGTAATATTATAATGTAATGCATACATTAATAGACGTAAAACTAAATCAGTTTTGAAATTTCCAAGAATTTATAAACGACATTCAAACTAGCTATATATATATATATATTCTAATGCAGGAGTCAGACGTGTAGTAAACAAATGCCAGGTTCGTTAGGTCACGAAGAACAAGATGCAAATACTTTTGCTTCCTGGGTATGTTTGCTTGGCCTATATAGACAAATTTATTAAAAAAAAACAATTATCATAATTTTGGAGACTATAATTGAGTTTATTATTTTTACTTTTGCGTTTAATCGCCAATATTTAACTTGTTCTATCTTTCTTAGGGGGTTGATTACTTGAAGTATGATAATTGTAACAACGAAAATCGCAGTCCAAAAGAAAGGTATATATCTTTAGTTATTTTTTTTACTGTGATATTTTAAAACGTGATTTAACAATATTTGTTTCCTTAAATGAAATAGATATCCTATAATGAGCAAAGCTTTACAGAACTCTGGAAGGGCTATATTTTATTCTCTGTGTGAATGGTGAGTATATTTCTTGAATTTAATGTGATGATGCCATTAATTGGCGGCACATTTAGATTAGACTAAGGATTTTAGTAAGTATGTTTTCCCAATTTCAGGGGAGATGATGATCCTGCCACTTGGGCTTCTTCTATTGGAAATAGTTGGAGAACTACTGGAGATATTTCTGATAATTGGGACAGGTAAAATAGAAATTTAAAAAAGAAGAAGAAGAAGAAGAAGTGCTCTTCAAATTTTTAATTTAAAATTAAGAAACATAGAAACTTCCATTTTAGAGAGTGTATTCCTAGCTCATTAAGGTTGTTCCTTAAAAAGAACAATAAAAATTAATTGTTATTCTAAATTCGGCTCCCATTTTAATCAAATTAGTAATTTCATTTCGTATTTATCCTTGGCAGCATGACTTCTCGGGCAGAAATGAATGATAAATGGGCATCTTATGCTGGTCCAGGTGGCTGGAACGGTAATTATTAAAAATTAATTTTTAATAATTAATCTATATTTATTAACATCAAATTAAATAAATGAATTAATTTGGCATGGTTGTTGTTACAGATCCAGATATGTTGGAAGTTGGAAATGGGGGAATGACTGCTGCAGAATATCGTTCCCATTTCAGCATATGGGCATTAGCAAAAGTCAGTGGTGATTATAATTCTTAATTTAACTTTTTTTTTAAATCTCTTTGCAAATGGACTTTAATTTGTTATGTACTTTTGTTTGTTTGTTATAGGCGCCTTTAATAATAGGTTGTGATTTACGTTCGATGGACCAAACTACCCATGAAATCCTAAGCAACAAAGAGGTTATTGCAGTTAATCAAGGTAAAAAAAAAATCATCTTCTCCTTTCAGTTGCATTAACGCTAGAAGACTAGAACATAGGAGTAACATTTTTCTACTTGTTCAAATTGAGATCAGACAAACTTGGAGTTCAAGGTAAAAAAGTTAAGCAGAATGGAGAGTTGGAGGTAAGTAATTTTTGAAATTACCACCAATCCAATTTGTATTTCCACTTAACTCTTCTTTAATATAACAACAACAACAACAATAATATATTCAGTGTATTCACACAAATGGAATTTGGGGCGGTGAGGTATACACAGATCTTACTCCTACCTTCTGTGAGGTAGAAATATTGTTTCCGGTAGACCATCGGTTAAAAAAAAAAAAGTATTCAAAATAGGTTTGAAGAAAAAATATTGACAGCAAAATAGTAAAGATGGTAATCCGGTGCACAAAGCATCTCATGTCCACGCAAGGTCCGGGAAGGGCCGCACCCCCCAAGCGGTGTGACTTAGACAACCTACTAACCTAATGCAAGTATTAATGACTCTTTCTATAACTCAAACCCGTAACCTATATAAATCACACGAAAAAAACTTTATCGTTGCTCGAAGGTTCCCTTTCTTTTTTAACTCTTCTTTAATACAAGACCTGCAAATACACTACTGTAACAGGTTTGGGCAGGACCTTTAAGTGGAAAAAGGGTAGCAGTGGTGCTATGGAATAGAAGTTCATCGAAAGCTGATATCACTTCTTATTGGTCTGATATAGGCCTTGATTCTTCCACTGTTGTTGATGCACGAGACCTGTGGGCTGTAAGTCTTTCATTTTTATTCTTTTTTCTAATTTAAATTGCTCACATATCATTAGTTTAACATGATCAATATTGAAAGTTTAAAATATTATTTGACGTTTTAAGAGGTTGAAAGATTAATTGCAGTCTAATTATGCTTTTATTTCTTGTTAATATTTTTTGAACTATCTACATGGAATAGAAATAAATCTTTACCCAGAGGTGGATTTTATTTTTAAGTTAATGAATATTAGGTATTATTGTACAAACTATTCTTTTATGGTGATTGTACCGTCCAGTTGCATAAAAAATGATTTTCTATGACCAGTTATAATTTGAATAGAAATCAAAAAATTTGTGTATATATTTTGTTTACTCGATCTCATGTATTGTATTTGACCGATACCCATAAAAGAAATCATATAACTAAAATAATATTAATTTATAATGGACTATAAGAATAATCTCTGAGTAAAAGGCATGAATCTTCATTTTGCTTCACACATACTTTATAGTCTCCACACAACCGCATTAATCATCTAGTTTTGTATCCAAAGCAAAGGAGAAAATGTGTTTTTGAAATTTACTTAATTTGGAATACTGCTTAGATAAACAAAAGATAATAATCATTTTATTTGTATATTTACATGCAAGTTTTAACGTGAATAACATATATCAATTGAACTGGTTAATTTGCAGCATTCAACGAAAGGATCAATTAAAGGACAAATATCAGCTAGCATTGATTCCCATGATTGCAGGATGTATGTTCTCACTCCTAAAAAATAAGTTCAACCAAATTATGTGGAAAATAATACCACATTGCCGAAGGAGGCATATATACCTCATTTAATTAGAATAAGAAGATAAGTTATTTAGTTTTCATTTTTATAGTTGTCAACTCGCACGAAAATCAATTTGATGGAGTTTAATTTGTTTTGTTTATGTATTGAACTTAGTGCATGTTGTTTTCTTTTTTTGTATTTACTTTGTGTTTATCATTTTACACTTATCAGAAAAGGAAAATAAACCAGACATGGAATACATGATTACACAGAGTTCTACACTACATTCACCAACTAATAAAATTAATAAAACGTATTCCCTCCGTTTTAATTTGTCTAACTTTTTTTTAGTCTATTTCAAAAATAAGCTGTATCTAGTAAGTTTGATACTCTAAGAACGGCATGTGATATTTAATAGCATGTTTGACCAAGTTTTTTTTCTTTTTGGCCAAAGTATTTTTATTTTTTCAAAAGTTAAAATTTGGCTAAACTTTTAGTAGAAAAAAAATAGTTTTGAATATAAGCGGAAGTTGTTTTTGCTAAACTGAAAAAGTATTTACTTTAGAAGTATTTTTATAAAAATTGGTCAAACTCTAATTGATTATGTGCTTTTCAAATTAATTAGTGAAATACAAACTTGTTCTCACTAAAAATACTTTTTTGAAAGTACATTAGTTGATTTTAGAAGTGTGGCCGAAACGTGCTATAAGACTTCAAGTTTTAAACCGCATTTAATTTGTAGTAATTATTACACCTTAAACTTTAGTCTATGACCACACGATTCAAAAATATTCGTTTATATTTTTTAGCCTTCATGCTTAGTCAACATACACAAAAGTCAAACAAATGGAGTAATATTTTGAATGAGTGTTACAATGCTCACTTATCTTATAGACTTTGTAGAAACAACGGATGCTTAACTAGTTGATCTTTGCTAATCTAATCTTAATAAAATAAAACAAAAAACTCAATAGAAAATATGGAACTGTTATAAATACACTTCTATTTAAGGTGAATGTCTTTAATTAGAGAGATTCTAGAGTCCTATTATTGGTAGCTAAATCATCCTCCTCCCTATAAATAGAGGTGCCCTCTACCATTGTAAATAACCCCTAACATTTTCTAAGTATCAATAAGAAGAACTCTCTCTACTCTTCTCTCTATTTGCTCTTGTTCTTGAGTTATTGTTCTTGTCTTTTATATTATTTCATAACAGGAACTTAAAATTTGTCGACTCTATCTGAAACAACCGATGCTTCATTATTTGCAGTAGTACAAATCTAATCGGAAAACTCAATAGAAATATTGAACTTAAACTTCTTTGTGGAAAGTGGAAACAACGGATGCCTCACTATATATGGAATAGCACAAATTTAATGTAATTAAGTAATTTTGATTATAACACAAATTAGATAGAATGAACTATGGAGGATTACAATTCTAAATGGGACGAATGTTTTCCACATCAAGTCCATGAAAGTTTGTCTTAATTATAAATGATGTTTTATATTTCAAGTGCGGTAAAATACATAAGTTACCATTTAACATTTGATCCAAATCCCCCTTACACACTTTCTGTGGACGATAATAATATTACATATGTAACTTTTCTAAAGTGTATCTAGATCAAAAAATTAAGAAAGACTTGTCGGAAATCCGAAATCACCCGGTGTATGTGAAAAAGAGTGATGAACTCATTTTTATTCGGTCATAGGTTGGTCCAAAGAACGAGAGTCGGCCGTGGAGGCCTGAAAACAAGACAGTCCGAAAAAGGGCCTTCTGTCTACACGCTTTCGAGAATAGAATAGACGAGACGGCTGTGATTGACAAAGTAGGGGGAGGTGAATCTTGTCTCCTTTCACTTTGTCGTACTCGGAGGAGTGGTGACTAGCTTACATGCTTATCAAAAATGTAATCATTTTAAGGGTTTGGGAAATATTTTACGTGAAACTGAATCTATTTCCCACATTCTCAAGATCCTGATCCAGCCATCTTCGCTAACGCTCAACCTCGCATCGCATCCTACGTTTTGTATCTTTAGCATCCCAATTACGTCCAGCCTTACTATAAAAGAATAAAGATAGACCCTGGGAACTTCTACATACCTCTTTTGACCAAGTAAGTTTCAAGCAAAAGAGAGCGTGGAAAGGTGAAAAATGAGAATCTGCAGAATTATTTGAACGTAGATTTAAATTGATTGATCCAATGGTCTAAATAATTTTTTTTAATCCTTTTGTACCTTTTATTATTTCGCACAAAATATAGACAAAAAAATATATACACTAATACTTTCGTCCCAAAACCCTCTTCCGGTGAACTGACCAACCGGACGACTTACCTTAGGCAAATTACCACTAACATCACAAACTACAATCGATCCAAGTTATGAACAGCATAATATAATCCATCAAAATATATAACATCTTCGACAAAAAAAACCGCGCTTCATTAATAAATTTTCACGAATTTTCTCCAATTTTTTTTTTTTTTGGGGGGGGGGGGGGGGGGGGAAGATAAGAGATGGATGGGTCGGGTGGGGCAGTAAACAAGGCTTTAGTTAAAAATAAATGGGCCGGATTTAATAATTTCAAACGGACTAAAGTCAAACGCGTGTATTATATGCATATACTTTTTTACTTGTCCTGGTCAAAGAAGGTGTGTACTAGAAGGTGTATACAAAAATTGGCCAATCGATAAAATTTTACTAATATTAGCCAAAATGACCAATTAGCTATTTGTAGCAAAAAAATATTAAATTTTTACTTTCTTTTGAGTGGGTGCTATTGGAATAGATTGTGTATATCTTAAGGAGCTTGAATCTCAGTTTTGGGATGATTTAGTGAAGTTTTGAGGTGGTTTGAATTGAAAATTCGAAGTAAAACCTAAATATGAAAAAATGATACGTGTATCACACTGTGTATTACATATGTATCATATTTGTATCGATTGTGTATCACATGTATATCCATGTATATCTGTGTGTGAGGTACATGTGTGATACATGTTTGATACATGTGTCACAGAAGAATTTTTTGACATCGATTTAGTTATGAATTTTGATATAAAATCAGTCCAAATCACCTCTAATCTTCCTCAAATTTTGTGTATTGAATTATCTATACGTTTTCAATGAATTTCGACTATACCCATTAAAAAATTCTTTGTTTGTTTCGATTTTTGGAATATTAGTTAGAGGGCGGTCAGCTAAAATTTATATGTGATATTTCTATAAATTTTTCTTCTAAAATATTGCATATATAATATTATTATCGTCCCAAAAAAATATATAAAGGGGATTTGGACCAAAGACGAAGTGACACTTATGTATTTTGCCTTTCAAGGGCATCAAAGTTTGTAAAACATCGTACTACTGTTATTTGCCTTTTTGGTGAGCACAAATATTCTTTATGCCATCACAGAAATAATATTCTGCCATTGTCTATAATATATAACATGTTTAAATTTGTCCAATTCAATTTAACGAAAATTTTTTCCACTTGCAACTACCAAAGGATGGATGACAAATTTCATTATTACCTTTTTCTATATCTTTTTTCATCTGAAGATGTTAAACACAAATTTAAGACGAAACATATTTGTTTCGAATACCTCTTCTTATTTCTAGTTCCTCTACATGTTTGTAGCTGGCACTTTTCAACTTAACGTCTAATTATATTGAAACTACTACTTAAAGAGAAAAGCCATTCCGTATTTATATTGTGATTGTTAGTAATTTGTATTTGTAAAATAATTTTGGAGAAAATAAAATAACATAAATAGAAATAAAAAATGAAAATAGAATTTTAATCCGAACCCACTAAATTCATAGTGTTTCCTCAAGGATTTTAATCTCCTCCTAGTACTCAAGGTTGTGGATTATTTCCTCCCAAGATAGAACGAATTACACACTGGTGTATTGGTACTTCAAACCCCAGTGTTTCAGCTAACACAAAGTTCGGTAGCAAATCACACTTACTTTGCTTTGTTTGATGTTAAAAGTATGCAGAAGAAGGAGGAAAAACTCAAAAAAATATATGAAAATTCTGAGCAGAATAAACTAGCATTTATAGTCAAAGCTGGGCTGAAATCTGAAGAGGTGTGTCACGACCCAAACCCGATCGTGATGGCACTCAGTCCTAAAACTAGATAAACCTGACCAACAATCGCTTCCAATGTAACATTTAAGTCTCAGACCGAGAATTTAATAAAATATAATCCAAGAATATTAATTATGTAATATAAGTAAATACGAAAATCGAAGACACACCCATATGATCTGGGGGTCACGAGTCTAGAGCCTCTAAACAAAACTGAGTAATAATAATAGTATCTGAATACCAAAACCAAAATCTGGGAAAGTGTATAATAATAATAAAATGAAGAAATAATGAAGAGCAGCCAGGTCCTGCGAACGTCATGCAGCTACCTCAACGACTCTGAAAATATCTCTGGAGACTATGAGATCAGCTAAGCCTCCGATGTGCCTGAATCTGCACACAAGGTGCAGGGAGTAGGGGTGAATACTGCCCACTCAGTGAATAATAAGTATAGAAAATGACTGAAAGTAAGAAATCCACGAAAGACCACAAAGCAAAGCTATAACTAACAATCTTATAACTTAGCTACACGCTAACATCGTAACACTATCACAACAACAACCAAGTATCAGATAAAGATGCAATGCAATGAACATGAATACGCTGGGGCGTGCAGCCCGAGCCAACCATGCATATGATTTAACGCCGACGGTGCTCATTGGGGTGTGTACAAACTTCGCAGGGGCTCCTTCAGCCCAAGCGCAATAATAGCCATGTATCGGCTAAAAACATGCACTCGACCTCAATATCAATATATAACTACTGCGGCGTGCATCTCGAGCCAACCATGCAGTCCACATTATGCATATAACCGTTGCCTGATGTTCTTACAAAATGTATGTTTTCAATTTTTATAATTAATTAATCTAAATATTTTAAAATATATATTTTTACAATATTTGATTACTAATTAATGTATATTCAAGAAAAAATATACTTCTTAAGTACCAAATCTAATATCATTTGGACTTATAAGAAATTATTTATAGATATATATTTATTATATTAACTTTTAAGTTTTGATAGTTACTTCATTTAAAATTTAATTTAATTGTATAATTACATTGTAATTACATTATAGCTAACAAAAAGGTCTTCGTAATTATAATACTACATAATTACTAGGTTATGCAATTAGTATCTTAACAATTATACCAATTCCAATTATCTAATGCATTTCCGAACAGACTCTTTAAGTTAATTCTTCTTTAAAAAACAAGCAATTACCGGTGAGAATCGAATAACTAGGGTACAGAAGGCAGTAAAGGCCAGGCCCATCGGGAAAGCCTGAAAGCCAAGCCCAAACAAAGAGCCTTTTTAACGTCACTACGTTCCCAGACGAGTTTCTCTATTGCCGCAGTGAAACCCTAGAAGCAGAGGAAAAAGCAAAGGGAGAGAAGAGAGCAAGCAATAACAATGGCGGCTACACATGAAGTAAGAACACTGACAACAAAGGAGGCTGACATACAGATGATGTTGGCTGCTGAAGTCCACCTCGGCACTAAGAACTGCGACTTCCAAATGGAGCGTTACGTCTTCAAGCGCCGCAACGACGGTAATACTCTTTAACTCCGTTATATAATATTCTCTTTTTCAGTCTATCTAGATCAACGATGTTTAATCGCTACCTTTTAGCTATATCTAAACAGTTGGTGTTTGCATAAGGCATAATTCTCCAATATATTTTTTGGTGTATCAGAGGATTTGGTTATTGGGATACACTTGGTTAAGCTGCTACATTTGTAAATTAGGATAATAGTGCTTGTTTAGCGGTTTGAAGAAAAATATTAGATCCATATACCTAGAGGAAACTAGTACCTATGCTTGAATGAAGTAAATATATTCGGCTTGATAGTAAGCGATATGTTTTTTCTTAGTTATGCTCAGAAAACGAATACTTTTTGGCCTTAGAGTACTAGCACATTCTGGCCATCAATGGGCGTTGCAATCTGCTTATTATTTATATTTATTTTTGTTTATGGACTATACTATGATGATTTTCATATCTAGAAAGATAGCTTGCGTGATTAAGTGACACAGAATGAAATAATTTTGTAATGCTATCTTAGATCACTTGTAATACTTATATCAGTTTATTGATTTTTTAAGATTAAAAGATTAATTAATTAGACTTCATAATCATGGTATTAGCAAAGTGATGCAGTCAATGTGTTTATTTCTTAGGTATCTACATTATCAACCTTGGAAAGACATGGGAGAAGCTGCAAATGGCTGCGAGGGTTATTGTTGCTATTGAGAATCCAAAGGACATAATTGTGCAATCAGCCAGGCCCTATGGCCAGAGGGCTGTCTTGAAGTTTGCTCAATACACTGGCGCAAATGCCATTGCTGGCCGTCACACTCCCGGTACTTTTACCAACCAGCTTCAGACTTCATACAGTGAGCCACGACTCCTCATTCTCACTGACCCAAGAACTGATCACCAGGTTGATATTAATTTCTGAAACATCTCTTGTTTCCTTTCGGCGTGTTGACTATTTATAACAAGCTTGAGTCCTTTATTTGCAGCCTATCAAGGAAGCTGCACTTGGGAACATCCCCACTATTGCTTTCTGTGACACTGATTCACCGATGCGCTATGTTGACATTGGTATCCCTGCCAATAACAAAGGGAAGCACAGTATCGGTGTTCTTTTCTGGCTCTTAGGAAGGATGGTACTGCAGATGCGCGGTAGCATTCCTCAGGGACACAAGTGGGATGTCATGGTAAGGATTAACTGGAAGCATTTCTATTCTCTCATCAAAAAATTCCTAGCTAGTGTACTGGTTTTAATTGCTCTTCTGAAGTTGAAATTCAAGTTCCATTTGCATTATTTTTGTATTTTGTGTGGTTAAACATCTATTTTTCTCATATTTAATTTCTTTCTGCTGTAGGTGGATCTCTTCTTCTACAGAGAGCCTGAAGAGGCAAAGGAGCAGCAAGAAGAGGAAGCACCTGCCATTGCAGATTATGCAGAGTACGGAAGTGCTGCCCTTGGTGGTGATTGGACTAGCAACCAAATCCCTGATGCTCAATGGGCTGCAGATGGTGCACCTGCTGTTCCTGCAGTTGCTAGTGGCTGGTCTGGAGATGGAGGTTAGTGTCATATTTTGTGGTATTAGTTTTTTAAATCCATTGGTCATAGTTTTCCAATGTTTTAGTTTGTCTGCTTTTTATGGGAATCTGATTGATGTCTGAGTTTCCGAGATTCTCTTAGTTTGAGATATCTTGTGCCAGTATCTGCTGATTTTATGTACTTTTTCTTCTATTATAACCTCCATATTGTCATGTTTTTCAGCGGTAGAGGGAGGTTGGGACGCCGCAGCTGCTCCTCCTGCTCAAGTTGCTCTAGTTCCTGGTGCAGAAGCGATCCCTGCTCCAGCTCCTACTGGCTGGGAATGAGACCTGCTTCCTTTAGAAAGTTCTTTTTGATTAAGATTAGATAATGTGAGTTTCTATGACAAGACGGTTTTGTTCACAATGCAAGTTATAAAATTTTGAATTTGGTGATGTACTAAATTATTTTTAATCATTTGTAGCATGTCTTTCCTGTTAACTTTTCTTGAGAACCTTTTTTTGTGATTAAGCTTTTGGATAATCATAGGGGTGCGCAAAAGTTCTATTAATCGGTTCTGCAATGTGAATTACTCGATAACTATTTTGAGTGAGTTAGAACTGTATTGACGCAGTAAAACGGTGTGATGGTATGGTATTTAGTTTGTTAGCTGGCGAGAAAGTATATCCCAGCTATAATTTTCATTTTGTCATGTGCGAAGAGGGTAAGAATTTCCCTAAATCTAAGTTGCCATACCGGTTTGCTTAAAGCCGTAAATTTATATAATTCGCAAGGTTAGTGTTGATTATTTCCAGTTTTAACATTTAACAGGTTTTATCTTTTTGAATGAAGTTTAAAAAAAAATGGAACGTGTCTCTTTGCATTATGTATAGTCGTATTCTCCTAATTTTTTCAGATCATCCCGTTTCAGTTCTTTTGGTTGGTTTTGCAATTCTCTACTTCGGTACGAGCCATTTATTACCTTGGCAATTAACATATGCGATACGAAAACTCAATATTTATGAACGTGCAACATGGAAGTGCTACGTTTATTACAATAACTACTTAGTAGATTCCACATGATTGGATTTGGGGAGGGTAATATGTAAGTAGACCACCCGAAAGGGTGAGGAGGCTGTTTCCAATTGACCCTCGGCTTAGATAAAGAAAGAAATAAAACAAAAATAAAAGAGCATTAGTAACTCCATCAGAGACCACAATACATAATTAAATGCTACGCTTATTGCTAAACAAAAAGAAAATGATAATCTTGCTTTTCCATTGTTACCTGCTTCTTTGACGACCTCTTTGTATCGACTAAAGCAAGTAAACTTGTATGCGACTCTGAGGTTGAAATGGGTTCTATTGGGATTTGACCTTTAGTTTTACAACTGAGAAGAGGACTTTGTCCTACGGGATCAGGTCCCACGACTGAGTATGGAGCCTTACTTTCCTTAAGCTGTTTCACATGTTCATGAGGAATTGTGCAACTGAAACTTGTGTATAGCCTAACAAAACAGCCCTTTGGAAATACTGACCTATGTTTTCCCTTGCAATCGAACTGAACTGAGGAAACTGCAAATTTACGAATATTCCTTGTGGCTTCTCATCCTTTCCACCAAGTGTCTCCCCTTTACTTCTATGTGACGCTTCTTCTCTTCAAGTTTTTCCCCCATTTTTTTCCGCAAACCATACATCCTAGCCCTTGTCCCTGTTCTTTTTGGTTTCATATCATCTTCTGTAAAATGATTTTGTTCTTCTAGATGAGAAGGTGACATGCTCTCTGAGCTCATGCGATGAGTCTCTCTCTGTTCTTCATTGTGCTTCAGTAAGGGGGCATGCAAATCTGATGAAGATTGGCTCTTATGAACTGATAAATATGACTGTGGATCGGACAACCTGCCTTGTTGTGCATCTCCGTGAAGTTTCTTGGGATTTACGTGCTTTCTTTCTGGACTGCTAGTGAGGCTTCTGCTATTGAAACTAGGCTTACCACTAGGAACTGAGCAGAATATGTGGGGATCCAGTGACTTACTTTTTTTACTAGCCCATCCACCTCCGTTAAATCCTCTTTCAGCATTACTTCTCCTATCTGCTTCAGCTACTTGTGTTGTGTCCCCAGGATGGGAGATGCGCGCTTCTGGTTTGTTGGCATTACCTGCAGATTTGTTATTAATCCATATATATGGAGCATCTTTTACGGGAACCCAGTCATCCTTTTCTGCTATCATCCAAGGGATGCATACATTCTCACAGTGTGGAAGTACGATAGTTTCACGGATAGCAGCCTGCATCAGTTGTAAAAAGCACCATCTCAACCTCTAAGAAAATTTCACCAATGTTTTCAGAGTATATCCAAATTTATGAAAAAAGAACAATATATATGGAAACATTGCTGACATGTCCACTGGTGAAGAATCTGGGAATTGATTCCTCCATTAAGTTGGTTTTTCTATAGTAGTCAACATGGTGCAAAAATTTCCAGTCATTTTGAATACATAGGTGCTACAGAAAGGTAAAAGTAAAAGGAACTAAAAACAAAAGAATGGTTAGCCACACTTGATGTATTCTACCTGCAGGCTGCACACTCTATTGGTGCATATAAAGTGCCATCATCCTCTCTCCTAGCCAAAATAAAGTAATTGGATTACTCTCCTATGCTTTCCGTAACTCGAAGTAACTTGTAGTTCTCTGAATAACAACAACAAACCTAGTATAATTCCACAAGTAGGGGTGTGGGGAGGGTAGCGTCAGTACGGCCGTATGCAGCCTTACCCCTATCTTGTGCAGGTAGAGAGGCCGTTTCCAGTAGACCCTCAGCTCCAACATGCAAATCACGACAATATAGAGAAGACATGCAGTAGTGTAAAACTGTAATTATCTATCTGAGCCAATTTAAATTTTTACCTAGACAATTATCAACTTGTAGATCTTTTGAGGTGGATATTTCGATTGTGCCAGTTACAGCCAAACAGCTGTTATGGTGCTGTAAGTTGAAGGAAATAGGAGAAGAATAAAAGATGGGGAATATCACTCTCTTGTATGAGATTTTTGGTCGGGAGTGGTGAATGAACAATTGTCTCCTAAATTTCAGCCCATTTTTACGTATATTGTGCCTTTGGCATTCACAGCAGTCATAAACTTGTGTAGCTGACTGGCAACCTCGATTTACTTGATGAATGACATTCAAATAATAGAACAGATTAGCATTCGAACTAACCTTAATTCGACTGATTAGGAACAAAGAAAGGTGTCCACTTGATATCTTACGATCCCCAACAGAAGAGTTCAAATGGATGTCAATATCTGGCATCGATGTGAATCCAAACCATATCTGATCTGAAGGTGGTGGCTTTACATACAACCTCAATGTTCCTCGTAGAGATGCAACCCTAATCCCCAGAGAGAGTGGAACCTGAATGTTGAAAATACAATTGGTTAGAAATCGACAAGTTTCTTCCACTTGATACAGCAGATGAACAGAAGACATATAAGATTAGACTTTCCATTCACTACTGCAATAGGGAAACATCAGTGAAGCACAAGTCTCATGATTGTACAATGAGTCGATCCCATTTTCATTTGTGATCCATTTCACCCCATTTTATTCCCACCTTGCGTCCTTATTTTAACTGCCGTGTTCCATTCTCATCAACTAACAAAGAGAAGATCAAAGCCAACTGAATGACATGAGTTTTAGTTCCTTCTTTCAGTAGCAAAATAAGGAGGTCATTGTTATAGAAAATATGTGCAAAAGCTCAAGAAGCACAAAATAGTTATATTGGTATACCCTAACAATGGAGAACTAACGTTTTCACCCAAATATATTAAGAGTAAAGCACCAATTTACTTCTCATGTGCATTACCTCTTGAGCATTATTCAGAGAATTATGCAATCGGTTCAGAAGTATCGGTTCAGACAAGAGGGGTTGCTCTGATGGTAAGCAACCCCCACTTCCAACCGAGAGGTTGTGAGTTCGAGTCTCCCCAAGAGCAAGGTGGGAAGTTCTTGGAGGGAAGGATGCCGGGGGTCTATTTGGAAACAGCCTCTCTACCCCAGGGTAGAGGTAAGGTTTGCGTACATACTACCCTCCCCAGATCCCACTATGTGAGATTATACTGGGTTGTTGTTGTTGTTGTTGGTTCAGAAGTATCGTAAGAACTCTAGTCAGCTTCAGCTATTGACATCTACCAATGAGGTAGATGTTTAAACAGAGAAGAGCTAGGAAGTCAATTTCAGGGAAAAGCAAGGTTGAATTGCTAGAGATACGCAAGATATTGTAACCAACCTGTGAAACCTGCTTGGCCACAGAATGTAAAATTGATTTCCACTTTGATCCAGGAGGTGAGCCACTAGGTATGCCATTACAGCTTCTACTCGTGTTTGAAACACCTGATTAATATACTTCAGATTACTAACTGATTAAAACACAATTATTTTCCCACAAGGAAATAATTAAAATAATACATAAGTTAAAAATGAATTTACTTTTCTTTAGAAAAAAGCCCACTCTGGCCTCGCGGAGCGGGCCCCTGTGGTTGCAAGCTAGAGCAGCCATAGCTTACGGCTATAGCAATGGTAGGGCTCCAGCAGAGAGAAAAGTTAGGATAATGAGCACTCCTGCCCATGTAGCGGGCTAATTAAAAATAACAGGCAATTACTACACCCGAACATTGAGTTATTAAGAATAACTAGCCCAAATTTCAGAACATAAAAAAGATAAAGAGGTTTTGCTACATACGAGCTGGTGTATCAACTCCATCTCTTTGGTCCATCTTATCCACGTGGTCATCCAAGTGCTTAAATTTATCGAAGTCCTCAAAACCTTCTAATAAGTCTGCTTTGACATCATCAACAGCACTTGAATCTACACTTGCATCGTCCCCTTCATGTAAATCGAGGTCCTGAACTTCAAGCCTTGTCTCAAGATCCAATATTGCACCACCAGAGTACTGAACATCAATTTCAAAAGCCCAGACCTCGTTCATGTCTGAGGGAAGAACCCTCATTGCATGTATATAGGGAGGGAGGTTACCAACATCAACAGCTGCGCAGGTTACTTCACCTATGTAACTGGGGCTACGGATATTGGAGAGCGTTCTCTACAAATAAAGACCACACTGAGTTATAGCTTATTTAGACAAAGCAAATTTCTCTTCAAGTGATCGTAAAACTATGTCGCATTAAAATGTACAGGCACACGAAGTTTCAAAGAAAAAAATCATTAAACAACTTCTCGCCCTAAACTGATGACTTCTCTCAGTGTCATACGAAAGTTCATTTTCTTACACACAAAACATGCAGCTTGACTTCAAATGCTTTAGGATTGAAGCATAGCAGTAATACTAGTAATTTTGGTTAATGTCCGGAAAAGCAAATACAAATAAACAAGTCAATCTCTACCTTAGTCAACTAATTTAAAGTATGACAGCAAATAAGTTACTTTACATCTCACAATGAAGTAAAAGAAGGATATCACAAACCTGAATACGTTCTTGCAAAGAACTTTTCATCTGCTCATTTCTTTTCGCATCAAAGAACAACCGTGATATTAACAAATTCCAACAAAGGGATCCTTCATCACAAAAAACCCTGTCATCAGAATCTGCATAAAAAATGACAGAACCAGTAGAGGATACAACGGACGAAGATGCTGTAACATCCTCATTGCAAAAATCAAGAGGCTTTCTTGTTGAAGCAACCTTCATAACACCACTGGCCAAGTCAAGATCTTGGAATGAATGAGTTTTCTCACTCATCTTACGTTCGTCATAACCTGATTTTGAACTGCAGCTTGCCTTATTTTCAGGAGCATTCTTGGTAGTTTTTTTGGCAATTTTTTTCAGAAATTGACGAACTTTTGACGAGGAACTATCAGGCTTGCTTGATTTATCAACTAATTCAGCACCAAAACTAGAAGATGGTTTCATAAATGAAGGATATCCTGCATTTAGTCTTGTCAGATAATTCCGGAACTCTAAGTTTAACCTCGCTAACCACTTTAGTTTTTCTTCATCCTTGCAAGAAGCAAGACGAAGGGCTTTGCACCATGATTCCTTCTCCCAAGACGTCTCAAGGTAAATGTAAAATATACCACCTCCTTTATACATAGCAGATGCTCCGTTTTCAATTTTAATTGGGTATTTTTTGGCCCTGTAACAAAATTGAAGCACTAAGCTATGGTTGTTTATCCTTTCCGATAAATAATTAAAGAAGCATTTTACTTAACGCGTGGCATAAATTTTTACAAGATATACACGATAATTTTCTAAGTAAAAAGTTTTCCTAAACTACCTTTTGTAATGAAGTTAAAACCTGTTTAAATATTGATTACATCTTGGAATTCTAAGATGAAATTGCTTGATTTTGAAAAGGAGTACTCTGTAGATATTTCAGCCTTCGAGATGAGTAGCTCACAAGTACCTAGCATCTACGTTGCTTGGACTCTCCAAAAATGTTACCGGGTGCGTGTCGGATCCTCCAAAAATAGTTGAATTTTTGGAGGATCCGACACGGGTGCAACATCACTTTGGAGAGTCGCGCAACATAGCCTAGCATAACAACACACAATCAAAAAGGTAAAGCCAATCATGTTCCAACATACCATTTTCTAGAGGACAAGCTCGAAGCAGAAACAGCAGAGACCATGCAACCTTTGAGTGGAATTTCAGTACAGGAACCATCTGACTCCGTTAGAATGAGAGAGTGATCCTTGATTTTACCAAATTTCTGAACAGGTATTACCTCTAAGATCTCTTTATGGGCCTTTTGCTGCTTTGTACCTTTCTCCCCATTGGAAACTTTTGGAATTCTTTCAGATTCTAGAACCCATACTATCCCCTAGGAGACAAAAAATTCATAATATAGTATAAGTTAAACTGATCAAGTCCATTGGGGAAAGGAAAGGTGCTTGAATAGGAAAAGGAAACTCAATCTGAATGATAAAATATTATAAACATGAGCATTTGGACCAGACATGTGCCCAGACAAATATCTGCACAGAATTATAAATTCTAACTGCAAATTTGCTGATTAAATACTACCCCCTTCACTAATTGTGTAACGTTCATTTGGTAGTAATTATACGATGATTTTTTCATTGTTTTCTAATGTAGTGGATGATTAGAGTCCTGCACTCTAGTGGGAATCTGTTATATCGCCAGAAGGGCATTCTTAGAACTTCCTGCTGTGTATAGAATGGTCTCTACTGTTTACCAGATTATATTTGGAATACTCTCTGAGAAGCACAATTTTTACTTTAAAGTATTACTAGTACAACATTGAGATGGTCTCCACCAGAAAGCCTAGAAATGAAAAATTTCAAAAAATTAAGTATTGTGAGCCAAAGATCTGCAGTTTCTGTGTTGCAAGTTAGGTTCTTTAGACAAGAACTAGCACGCCTTAATCCTGAGCTAGTTGGGATTATATGAATCCTCGAACTTGGCCTAACTCTACAGACTCTTTTTGATGGAGATAATGACTTGTAATTATTGAATAACCTTTCTGACCAGTGACCACTTGATGGAGCCTCAATTCAAGCCCTACACTGCTCGTTACATTCACAATCCAAATACTCAATTCAGACAACAACATGAAGAGAATAAACCACCTTGAAATGGGGGCAAAGTGAAAAAAGTACCAAGTAACGGGATCAACAAATCATATAATCCCTCTATCTCAATTTATATTACACTTTCCACTGTAGCCTGTCTAAAAACAATAAAACCTTTACACTTTTTATTCTACGCATAATTATAAATAATAACAACAACTACCCAGTATAGTCCCACAAAGTGAGGTCTAGGAAGGGTAATACGTAGACAGACCTTACCCCTACCTGAAAGGGCCGAGAGGCTCTTTCCAATCGACAGGAAAGTAAAAACAAAAACAAAAATAAAAGAGCATTAGTAACTCCAGCGGAAGTCGCATAAATAATTCTCTAAACATAAGAACCATAAATAAAATGACATGCAATAATATCAAACAGTAACTACTATAAATAACTACCATAAGGAGGACACAATCCAATACACAAATAATCTATGGAGAGCTCCCCTATCCTATAACCCTGATACTAGACCTCCACAATTTCCTATCTTGTCTCCCTCTACGCATAATTATAAATGTCTAAACTAATTTTAGACCACAAGTTTAAAAAAAAAATCTGTATCTCTTAAATTTCGTGCAAGTCAAATGTCGAGCCAAGATTATGAGAACAACAACATAAAAAATTTAAGCAAAAAAAAAGTGATACCTGCCTGCTTCTTGTAGAAAGAGGGATCAATATCCCCAGCAAAGGGCAACGACTCTTCAGTTGTTTTCTCTTTATCTCCTTGACGAGAAACTCTCCTCATAAAACACCATACCAATAGTACAATTCCCACAGCTTCCACTGCAAGAACGGTTACCCCTCCAAGAACAAACACCGTTAACAGCAACATCATCCTTTTTGGTCTGAAATTCTCCCCCGACAAGAAGAAGAAATTCACCAAATTTTGCAATGTCAGTACAAACCCATTTTTTAGACGAATCTCCAATTCTATAGGGGGAGAAAAGCCAAAAAGGAGAGGCAAAGGAGTTATTGGAGACACGATTCCTCATGCAGGGCGAGAGAGAAATGGGCGCTAAAGGTTTGCTGTAATTAGAAGCAACCGTTAACAAATTTGGCGGAAGTTGCGCTTATATTTATGTTTTTATTGAAGAAAATATATAAGTAATTCTGTATATAAGATCGATTAACCTTGGACTTGAACGCGAAACGGAGTTGCGGTATTCGATGTTTATAAAAAAACAATCATCGTAACTCGAAAATAGAAAGTACACACTATTTTGTTTTGCTTCCAAAAAGAAAGGAGTCAGCGTTCAATGTTAACTTGCTAAGCAAAACTGACACTTGGCTGTGGACAAAATAATTGCTATTTTGGTCCCCGGATCATATTATTCCTTTGGGAAAAATACGTATTGTGATCCCTGAAATATTATCTTATTACAATTTTGGTCCTTTTGTTTATGGAAAAAGGGCCAAATATATCCTTTTTCTTTCCGATATTGTCTTATTCGACAAAATTTACCCCTACTATTATACTATCCGGCTACATTTACCTTTACCATCAGTAAAATTTTAATAATTATCCCATAGTCTGTTAGGTAACCCAAAATTTCTCAAATCCCTTTTATTTAAATCACTTATTCTTCTTCTTGATCCACTATTTTCAGATATTACTAATGATACAAATGCTAAAGGTACTAAACTATATTGCACCCACTTCTCTTCTTGTGATAATGATTTGGAATTGATTTAAATTTCTTATATTTTTCAACCATATACACACATCACAGTCCAGTGGGTATATTTATTGTGTATAGTATGCAACTGCTCGTCATGTATGTACATGTTTATTCAAATATATTTTGTAATTATCTGGTGTCGATCGACTAACTGAAGAATGCACAATGCATAGACATGTGATTAAAGCAAAGTTGAATTTGACAATGCAAAGTCTTTAAATAACTTCAACTTCTATCTTTAATACTTGGAAAGTCTCCATACTATTGGTGCAACGAAATCATTAAAGTTGTATTGTTGTAAATACATTTAAAATTTAGACAAGCTACCTAATTAAGATTTTTCAGTTTATTATTCTTTGTTAACTCATCACAACATTATTTTAATTTTTTTCCTCTTGTCTTTTTTCAATTAAAAAAGCAAATAAATGCCAACTATTTTAAAAATAGTGGATCAAGAATGACCTGACAAACTGAGGGGAAATTTTAAATGGTCCGCTGATGGTATGGATAAATTTGACTGGATAGTATAACAGTAGGGATAAATTTGACCAAATAGTATAACAAAGGTTAGATATAGACAATATTTGAAAGTAGAGAGGTAAATTTGAATATTTTTCCTTTATTTGTTGTCTATATATGTTTAATCTTTTATTAATTTAAATGTGTAAATTCTAATCCTTAAAATTACCTGAAGTATAATTGTATAGGGTAAAATCGATTCATATTAAATAATCGTATAATAGAGCTTTATATGGAATCAGAGGCATATGCAAAGCGAGACATATGGAAACCAAGATATTGGACAGTAGCTTCGTTTGGCACCGAAAAATTTTCGAAGGGAATATTGCTAATGAAGACAAACGAATGCATACCACCCGATAGCATTCAATGAAGAATATTATGTAATATTAAATACACAATCCATTATAGAGAACTTTGACATTCATAGTATGCCATTACACATTCTTCAATGGACTTCATAATTATCATTTAAGAGAGGCTTGATCCTAGGCACTTATTCTCTAGGTATACCTATAAATAATGACTTCAACAACCATTGTAACTGAGAGAATTTTTTGACAAACTTATACTGTATACTATTCAAGAGCTCAATAATACTTTATTTCTTGCTTATTGATATTTATGATACTGCCTTTGGAAGCTATGCTCTAGGAAAAAAGCTATCGGCTGCCTTATCTCGATTTCAACACTAAGTCTTGTATTTTTATTTAATTTATTTTTTATTTTGGGATCAAATCGATTTTTTTGTCTATAAACTACGTATAAAAGTCAATTGTACTGTTTTACAATTAAACAACAATAATACATGAGAAGATTATTTTGAATAAACATCATATAAATAGTTTTAAAATGTTGATAGATTTATAATTAGTTTAAAAGTATAATTTTGATCCTTAAAGCGAACGAAAATTAAATACTTGAGAAAATTATTATGAAAAAATACCAAGTGAATAGTTAAGAAAAAATCGGAAGAGAAGGAAAACAAAGCTTTCGTCCGAATTCTTTATTTCTAAACTATCCAAAATTAGCGCCATCAATCGTATGGGTAAAGCAATTCAAAAGCCAAAACTCCCAAATGTCCAATATTTATACAAAAATAACAACAAGAGATGTATCTATAAAAATAAATGGAAGCATGCAAACCTTGTTGCCTAGTATGTGTTAGAATATTATATTTGTAAAATAATTTTGAAAAAATAAATGAATATAAACAGAAATTAACATAAATAAAAATGACAGAAAACCAATTCGAGCCCACTGAATTCATAGTATTTCCTTAAGTAATTTAATCCTCTCCTAGTACCCAAGGTTATGGATTATTTCCTCCCAGGATAGAACGAATTACACACTAGTGTAGTGGTACTTAAATCCCCAGTGTTTCAGCGAACACAAAGTTCGGTAGCAAATCACACTTACTATTACTTTGTTTGATACTAAAAATATGTAGAAGAAGGAGGAGAAACTCGAAAAAGTCGTAGTGAAATCCTGAGCAGAATAGTGTTGTATTTATAGCCAAAGTTGGGCTGAAATCTGAAGAGGTGCAACTCTTCAAATTGGTTGTTTCTGCAAAACGGCTACAACATAAATGACATTACATAAATGGCTATTACTCAACAATAAACAGGGAAAAGAAAGAGGGAAATTGAAGAGAGTAGTTAATTTTCTGTTACCAAAACAGAAAAATGGATCGTATTTAATATAAATGTTTAATATTAATATTCTGTTATTAAAATAAATAGTTAATAATATTTCTGTCAATATTTTACTATTAACAAATAAATTTGGTCCAAAAAAGTTAATCAATTAATTAACCAAAGTCGAGCGGCGATGACAACGACGTTAGGGTTGCCTTCTTCTCACTCGTTAAGAGCTAGAAGAAGAACAATTGCTTACATACCAATAAAAAAACCTCTTCCTCTTTCAATATGGGACAATGTCCGTTTTTCGGGAATTTTTTTTTAAATTTTATTTAAAAATTATATTTAAAAATTTTATTTTTCTTCATCTTCCGTTCACCTTCTTTTAAGTATTTAATATATTAATTAAATACATAAACAAACCGACAGTATGTACATGAAAATATGCAAAATTTGGGAGTTGTTCTATTTAGTCATTGCTTGGTATACGTTGAATGTCTTCTCTCTCGATATCTTTGACTTATGATAGGATTGCATATACAGTAAAAGAGAGTCAAAATATATGCTAATAATTTCTAATAGCATAATTATCTTTTCTACCAAAAAAAGTGGCAATCTCTAGGCGTATTGGGAGAATATATCGAAATTATTTAAAACTCTTGTTTTCCTCACAAAATGAAGTCAACAACAGCAGGAAAATTATTAGAAGTTTTTGGTACGGGCATAGCCAAGCTCACTTTTATTGCTCCACTACAAGACTGGGGACCATACATAGGGATAAAATGTGAATTTTCTAAATATCATATGCCATTTATATTTATACCCGCTTTTTGTGTTACATTTTAATATGTGTTCACTTTATAAAAATAATTACAAATGTACTTACTTTTTTGCATAACTTCAGCATACGGGGCTGAAGTAGCAAAGACAATCACACAAAACTTTAGCATTTTAATAGCCGGGCCTGAAATTCAGCTCTAGAGCTGAAGTTTCCAGTCACAACACAAAAACTTCAGCCCACCTATTAATATTACATACTAGAGCTGAAGTTTCCAGTTACAACACAAAAACTTCAGTTCTAAAGCTGAAGCTTTTGTGTTGTAATATGGAATCTTCAGCCTACCTATTAATATTAGATACTTCAGCTGAAGTTTTTGTATTGTAGCTGGGAAACTTCAGTCCACCTATTAATATTACATACTAGAGCTGAAGTTTTCTAGTTAAAACACAGAAACTTCAGCTCTTGAGAACGAGTGAAATACCTGAAACAAGAGAGGGTAGGTAGAGCACTTTCGCCTTTTAAGCTTTGCTTTCTCGATCCACTACTATCTTACTAAAGAAAACTTATGAGTTAAGAGAAAGAAAATAGACACACCCTTACATTGCCTTAATTAATAATAATATAGAGGGACTTCTTCTTTTTCTTTATTTATTTTATTTTATCATATTTTGCCTTTTATATTTTATATAGATTTTTAGCTGAAGTTTCTGTGTTGTAACTGGGAAACTCCAGCTTCGTTCTATATTTGATTAACTTTAGTGACGAGGCCAATGTGTATAGGATTTTCCTGCTCGTGCTTAGTGAAATTCTAATATAGTTTAAGATATCGTCCCGCAGAGATTGAAAAATATAGGTACAAACTTATAATATTCTTACTACTATTAAAGAGAACCAAATTGATGAAGTTTTGTTTGTTGAAGATCTAATTTTCTTAAGTTGAAACAAAATAACTTTTGGAAGATTTATATTTAAATAGAGTTGGAAATCATTGAATTCACTCGATAGCGTGATAATAATAAAATCTTAGGTTCTACGTGTATTTATCTTAGGAATGACTGTTTATTGCTAATACAATTATATTTGCGCACCAAGAAATAATCAATTAATAACACTCTGTGAGAATTATGTAAATCAATTGATATATGACTCGTGACGATTAAACTTAAATAATTTTCTTGCCTGAATTGTGCTATAAGATAGTAAAAACCTCTTGCGATTACTTTTTACTAAAAATCAATAATCTTGCCAACTACAACTCCTCCGTGAGAATTAGAATGGAAGTAAGAAGATACAAACTTGGAATGATAGCTTAAAAAGAATTACTCTCACTCTATTATTTTACCCAATAGATATCATATATTAATTTTGCTTCGTGAGAATTACAAAATTGACATACAACTAACTTTGGAGAATAAATAGATAGAAGTGATAATAATTAATTAAAACTAACATTCCAGCAAAATATAGAAATATAATTATATAGTTTCAGGTCAAGCATGTAGTAAAATTGAGATTAATATTATAACGATATCGAGCTTCATCAACTATCCCAACAAAAGAGATTACTCCATTATGGAGTATTTAAGTCTCATAAACAAAGGAATTCTTAAAATAATATCACACTCTTAGAAAATTCCCCAAAAGACTACAAGATAAAGTGAACTATATAAGGAAAGAAGTAATGACTAAATCTAGAGAAAAGTTATTTTGCTAGGTACGTATGATCTTCCTCCCTCCCTTTCAATACAAATATGACATCCTTTTTATAGGAATCAAATCTCATAAGGTGCCACGATACCTCGTGGTTTTTTTGCCATGATGCATGTGCTTCTATTGCCATGATGCGTCATGATCTCTTTTTATTCCTTTATTTGCTTTATCATGATATTTGTAATTCCTGTAAAATACTATTAAAAAATACAGATAATTGACACACACACACACACATATATTATTTAAATAATTTATTTTTAAGTATATAATATATGAATATTTTATATCCATCAAAATCCCCTGCACTTGAAACTTTTTCTCGTCCTCGAGGCAGTAATTTTATTAATAATTATTGTTTCTTGTAGAGTAGAAAAGTAAAAAAAAAAATTCACATAAAATTCAAAACTATAAGTTTTTCAAGTCGCCAAATCTTTACCTTGTTTCTGCTTCTGCTTTTGTTTGCCAAAAACTTTCAACTCCTCTTTTGATGAACCTTTTGAGATTGATAACATTATGATTACAATTTCGAGTTTATCAAATTTTGTCCATAGGCTTGCTCTTTATGTCAGTCTCCACTAATGTAGAATCAACACTAATTTGTAAAATTATTTTAGGACTTTTTCAGGCTTGTAATGATAGGCTTAATGCTGGTAAGGTAAAAGAATATATTTGTAGTGACTTTGGTCCATCCAGCTTTATTATGAGAGCCGATTATATTGTCAAAGTAACTATGTACAACTCAGCACAAGAAAATAACTCTAGAGGTTGGGATAAAGGTCCCGATCTCCAGTTTCATAATTAATATCACTTAAGTCATCCTTTCTCTCGGTAGATTTCTTAAATTCAAGATTCTTAAACCAATAATTTAATTTACAGGTATATACACCTTGTTTTCCTCCTCTCTCTCTCTCTCTCTCTCTCTCTCTCTCTCTCTCTCTCTCTCTCTCTCTCTCTCTCTCTCTCTCTCTCTCTCTCTCTCTCTCTCTCTCTCTCTCTCTCTCTCTCTTTTTAAGAGCGAGATAGATCATTTACTCCATAAGTATTCCTTCATCGCTTGCTTCAATAATCATTTTTGCTCAACTATAGCAGGAGGGAGTAGTATCATTTTTTTATAAGAAAAACCAATATGGTGTATCAATAAAAGTTGGTTTATCACTATTTTTTCTTTTTCTTTTTTTTTTGGCTCAAAGTTGGGTGCTAAAAGGTCAAATATAAATATTTGTGGTAAAAAATAGATAGGCTAAAAAGGGTGTCAAAGAAAGCCTAATTTAATTCTAAAAATAGTGTTTTCTAGAATTTCGCCTTGATAGACATTTGAGGCAAGTTCTAGCAGAATTTTATTGATTCTACCTGTTGAGATCATAATGCTTCACAATTCCAACACTTTCTCAAATTTGGAGATACTCGTTCTTGCCTTCACAGAACTAAAATCACAAACTTGGAAGTTATATGACATAAATGAAAAAATTTATGTTTGAAAAATATGTAAACTTTTATTTTAAAACTTTAATATTGCACAAGAACAATAATTAAAAATAAAATAAAAGATGGATACATACACACACACACACACACACACACACACACACACACACACACATATATATATATATATATATATTGACTGATTGACAGAGTGTGACAACACATGTTTTTATATGTAATATACTGATTGATTTAAGACTTTATTAGTCATTTGTCCTGGTTTAAATATAAACCAACAAATTTATCTGTGCCAATATTTTGAATTGATTCATTAAATGGTTAATCAACCAGTTACTTAGACATACCAATCACCATGGAGTTACTCCTGCACATGTGATTCTGTTTTTGTAGAGGCCTTCATGATACGTTCTGGTTGTACAACCTGGATATTGACCAGATCAATTGATTAAGCATTTAATTACCTAAATCTATGTCGGGCTTATGACGCTCCACTACTTCTCCCTCGATGGCTACGGGTTTTGTATCTTAGTTCTGAGTTTAACATCGTCAGCTCGACTTATTAATTGTAGAATTCATCAGTCTATCAAAGTAACCGATTTATGTTGTTCAAAATGTCTTCCATAGTACAATTTTAGCCTGTGACCATTTACCTTAAGCTTGTCTCCTCCATTTTTCTGAATTTCTATTGTCCCGTATGGAGTAACGCCTGTAACATTGTAAGGACCTGTCCACCTAGATTTTAATTTTCCTGGGAATAACCTGAGTCGGCTATTGTAAAGAAGTACCTGATCTACAATTTTAAAACTCTTTGGTCGGATCAACTTTGTCATGCCATATTTTTTTTTCTTTAAAATTTTTAGCATTTTCATAGGCTCCCAACCTCAGTTCTTCCAATTCATTAACCTGAATAAATCGCTTTTTACCAGCAGGGGTTAAATCAAAGTTAAGTGATTTCAATGCCCAAAAAGCTTTATGTTCTAATTCTACAGGAAAATGACAAGCTTTTCCAAAGACTATTCTATGATGTTCCAATTGGCGTTTTGAAAGCCGTACGGTACGCCCATAGTGCATCATCTAATTTTAAAGCCCAGTCTTTTCTTGAGATTCCAATCGTTTTTTCAAGAATTCTTTTTAACTCGCGGTTTGAAACCTCAACTTGCCCTTGAGTTTGAGCATGATATGGTGTTCCGGTTTTGTGAGTCACATTATATTTTGACAGTAAAGCAAAAAATTGCCTATTGATAAAATGAGTTCATTGGTCACTAATAATTACTCGCGGTGTGCCAAATTTAGTGAAAATATTTTTTCTAAGAAAATTGCACACTGTATGAGCATCATTCTTTCTTGTGGGGATGGCTTCAACCCATTTTGACACATAATCCACAGCCACAAGAATATATTCAAAAGAGTGAGAAAAGGAAAAGGACCCATAAAATCTATTTCTCAAACATCAAATATTTCACATACCTGTATTGATTACAGTGGCATCTCATCTCTCTTGGTGATATTACATGTTCTCTGACACGTGTCACGTTGTGCTACATATGCTCGGGCATCTTTAAAGAGTGTGGGCCAGAAGAATCCGAATTCTAATACTTTAAAAGATGTCCGATTTGCTGCATAATATCCTCCAATTGCTCCATCATGACAATGATATAGAATTTTATTCATCTCTTCTTCAGGTACACACCTTCTAATGATATTATCTGCACAATTTCTTAATAAGTAAGGTTCATCCCACAGATAATACTTTGCATCAGATATAAGCTTTTTTCTTTGCTGATAAGAAAAATCTTGCGGTATTCACTTTCCAACCAAGTAATTCGTGATATCTGCAAACCAGGGTGGTTGAGTCACAATTGTGTTAACTGAAAAATATGTTCATCAGGAAATTCTTCTTTTATCTCATCAAAATCAAGGGGAGGGTTTTCTAATCTAGACAAATGGTCAGCTACTTGGTTCTCTATCCTTTTCTTGTCCTTTATCTCAAGGTCAAATTCTTGCAGAAGTCAAATCCATCTTAATAATCTAGGTCAAGCATCTTTCTTAGATAAAAGGTATTTTAAAGCTGCATGATTAGTAAAAACAATAACCTTTGTTCCTATCAAATAGGAACGAAATTTATCAAAAGCAAACACTACTGCTAGTAACTCTTTTTCTGTCGTGACATAATTCGCTTGAGTCTCACTCAATGTCTTACTAGCATAGTAAATAGGACGGAATATCCTATCTTTTCTTTGGCCTAAAACTGCTCCAACCACTGTATCACTAGCATCACACATGACCTCAAAAGGTTGGTTCCAATCAGGGGACACAACTACAAGTGCAGTTGATAACTTTTCCTTAAGGGTTTCAAACGCTTTTACACATTCACCTGAAAAATCAAACTTAATGTCTTTCATCAAGAGGTTAGTCAGCGGTTTTGAAATCTTTGAGAAATCTTTTATGAATCGTCTGTAAAAACCTGCATGACCTAGAAAGATCCTAATGCCTTTCATAGTTGTGGGAGGGGGTAATCTAGCTATAAGATTAATTTTTGCCTTTTCAACTTCTATCCCTTTAGCAGTGATTTTATGCCCTAAAACAATTCCTTCTGTAACCATAAAATGACATTTTCCCAATTAAGAACTAAGTTTGTTTCTTCACATCTTTTAAGAACTAAGCTCAGGTGGTTTAGACAATCCTTATATGTTTTGCCAAATAGTGTAAAATCATCCATAAAAATTTCAAGAAATTTGTCAGTCATGTCAGCAAAAATTGTTGACATGCAACGCTGAAATGTAGCCAGGGCGTTGCACATACCAAATGGCATTCTCCTATAGGCATATGTTCCATGAGGTCATGTGAAGGTTGTATTATCTTAATCTTCTGGTGCAATTGGTATCTGATTATATCGTGAATAACCATCAAGAAAACAGTAAAAACCCTATTCTGCAATTCTTTCTAACATTTGATCAATAAATGGCTAAGGAAAATTATCTTTTCTAGTGACATCATTGAGACGTCTGTAATCAATACAAACTCTTCATCCTGTAACAGTCCTGATAGGTATGAGCTCATTATTTTTATTTTTTATAACTGTCATAACTCATTTCTTTGGTACTACCTGAATGGGACTTACCCACGGGCTATCAGAAATGGGGTATATAATACCTACTGCCAACAGCTTTACGATCTCTTTCTTCACTACTTCCTTCATTGCCGGATTCAATCTTCTTTGCGGCTGGACTATTGGCTTGTAGTTATCCTCCATGAGGATTCTGTGTGTACAAATAGCCGGACTAATCCCTTTAATATCTTCTACAGTCCACCCCAAGGATCCTTTGTGTGCTTTCAATACTTTAATCAAACTACTTTCTTGTTCTGCAGTAAGAGAATATGAAATAATTTACTGGAAATAATTCTTTCTCAAGAAATACATATTTCAAATGAGAAGGGAAAGTTTTGAGTTCAATTTTTTATTGAACTTCTTCCGATGTCATCTATTCTTCCTCTGAATCTTTCTCCAATATTTCAACTTCACTTATGATTGTGAGATCATCGTCATGTGGGGTGCCTGATTTGATCAAGCATCTTTCCATTGAATACGGAATTAATTGATCATCTTTGAATTCATCTGTAAGATAACTAATCATGTCAATTGAAAAACATGAAGATGATGTTTCATCTCCTGAATATCTTAGTATCTTTTGTATATCAAAGATGACTCTCTCTTCATCAACTCTCAAAATTAGGTTTTCTTGATGAACATCTATAATTGCTCTTCCTGTAGCAAGAAATGGTCTACCTAAAATTATTGGTTCATTAGGACATTCTTTCATTTCAAGGACTATATAATCTACAGGGAAAACAAACTTATCTACTCTTACGACTACATTTTCAATCATTCCCTTAGGTTTCTTAGTACTTTGATCAGCAAACTGAAGAGAAACACTTGTGTCTTTTATTTCACCAAGATCTAACTTTTTAAAGATGGAAAATGACATTAAATTTATTGAAGCTCCAGAATCACAAAGTGCTTTTTCAAAGTATAATCACAAAGTGCTTTTTCAAAATATAATCCTCCCAAAGTACATGGAATTGTAAAACTGCCTGGATCACCAAGTTTTTGTGGTAGCTTATTTTGAAGCATAGCACTACATTTTTCCGTAAGCATTACACAGAAACTTCTTCTAATTTTCTTTTACTTGACAAAATTTCCTTTAAAAATTTGTCAAATGAAGCCATTAGTAACAAACCATCAGTAAAAGGAATATTGATGTGAATTTGTTTTAAAATCTCCAAAAATTTTGCAAATTGGTTGTCAAGCTTTTCTCTTTTTATTTTTTGTAGAAAGGGAATAGTCATAGGGAGAGGAGTCAATTTTCAATATTTTTTTCTTCTTTTTTCTTGACTTCATTCTTTTCAGATGGTTTAGAGGGTATTTCAACATTCTTACCGTTATTTACCTGTTGTTCTGACTGGTCTGCATAGGGTTCATCAAGCTCCTTACCTGACCGTAAGGTGATGTCCTTAAGGCGCTCTTTTGGATTTTTCTCTGTATTTCTTGGTAAGGGACCTTGAATCTTTTTTGAAACTAGAGCTGCCAATTAGATCATTTGTATTTCCAGATTTTTGATGGATGAATTTTGGCTCTCCATGTTTTCATCAGTGACCTTAATATACTTATATAGAAGATCATCAAGACTTGAATGAGCTTGTTGAGACCTTTGCTGATAGGGCCCTACTTGTTGATAAGGTCTAAAGTTTGATTGACCATGGTTTGGATTCTGGTATCCGGGTAGACCCTGTATTTGTTGCTTTTGGAAGCTTTGAGAGTTCTCTGCACCATTTGGATTGCTCCATTGAAATCCTGGATGTTTTTGTGCCATTGGACTTCCAAAAGGATTCTGCTTGTAACCGATGACATTGAAATGTTCATCATTGTGATTGGTTGCTTGACATTCATGGTTCTGATGATTTCCTCCACACATGTCACAAGCATCAGATTGGCTTGGTTGTTGTGTATTCACCTGAAAAGTTTCAAACTTTTGTTCCAAAGAAATAATTTTCTGTGTTATGTATTTAATGCATCAACCTGATTTACTGTAGCAGCCTTCTTGATAATTATACGCTCAGATGGCCATTGGATGGCATTCTCAGAAATTTCATTCAATAATTGCAATGCTTCCTCTGTTGTTTTTCCCATTACTGAACCTCCTGCAGCTGCATTGTCACGACCCAAATCCCGGTCGTGATGGCGCCCGGCCGCAAGGCTAGGTAAGCACGACTAAAACAACTCCCAAAGAACGACATTCCAGCCCTAAGAGGTACAATTTGAGTAATACAACAATTTAGAAATAAAACTCCCGACTAGGGATATGCCATACGAATAAAATACCACCACAGGACAAGAACTCCCTAGACTTTGGGCCACGAGTACAGAGCTTCTAACAATACTGAATACAAGTCTGAATAGGAATAATACAAAATGTCTGACAGAATATACAAGGAACAGACTGATAGAGACAGAGTATGCGGTCCTGTGAATGCTGGGCAGCTACCTCAATACTCTGATAGCTCGAATAAGCAACATCACCAACACTAGATCTCTGAAGCACCTGGATCTGCATACGAGGTGCAGGGAGTATGGGGTGAGTCTACAAACTCAGCGAGTAATAATCATGTATAAAAACCCGAAGATAAGAAAAAACGAAACAACACAGAATGAAGCTATCTAGCAGATCGATACAGTACAAGCCTCTGAGATATACATATAAAGCAACAGGAAATAAATTCATGAGATGTAATGCAATGCATTAACACTGCGGCATGCAGCCCGAGCCATCCATATGGGTACTCGCGCTCACTATGGGGGTTCAGACTTCTGAGGGGCTCCTAATCCCAAGCGCTATATCATACAGTGCCAATAGTTACCAATGTTTTCATTAGAATACACGGTGCCAATAGTTACCACCAATCCATGAATCATATACAGTCCAAAAAATAGAGATATAATGATCGTCAGCCCGAAATATCATTAAAAACCATTTGAGTTTTCAAAACATAGAAGTAAGGCCGAGTTTGCAAAATAGTGTTCAAAATCTTGGACTGAATTCAAGTAATATGCAAATCATGATACCTATGAAACAACGATCCCTGAAGGATTCTACAAGTCGCCACAAGGCCCCAAACATTGCATCAAGCCTAGATATCATCAATATAGGATGCAAAGAAATCGCCAACACAACACAATTTATTCCTCGGATTGGACCGAGTCATAATTTCCAACATATACGACCCCGAACTAGCCATGGTGTGTGTGTCTCGCCTCATAATAGCGTCAAAATGTGATATACCAGGGTTTCAAATCCTCAGGTCATCATCTACACCCATTACTCACCTCAAGCCAGCCACAAACTAGCTTGCAATGCCTTTCCCTCGAGAATCAACCTCCGCGGATGCCAAATCTGATCAAAACCAATAGGAATACATCAAAATAGTCCAATGGAACATAACCCAATCGAAAGAACTCAAAATACACCCAAAAAACACGAAGTTGGAATAACCCGAGCCCCGAGCACACTTCTCAAAAAATTACAAAATTCACATTTTCAGAATCCTCGTTTTGCCATGAGTCCAAATCACTCCAAGAATCGCCCACAATCGCCTTAGTCCGGGGTCCAATGTCCTTCTCTTTCAAAATCACGAGAACACTGTTTCATTAAACCCTAGACGATTTCCGCATACGCTCTCACTGACCGCTCCTGCGATCTTCGTTTTCGTGGCCACAAGACCGCCTACGCGGTCCAGCTTAATCCCATATACCGCTTCTGCGAACAAACATCCTCCTCAATGGTAGTCGCCTACGCAGTCCAATTTTCGCTTCCCCGACCCAAGCGTTTTCCTCAACCTCCGCTTACGCTGCTCACCTGCCGCTTCTGCGGTCGCCGCTTAGTTGCTCCTTTTCCGCAGAAGCAGAAATACTAGAAGGCATATATGATTTTCATGCAATAAGTTCCAAACCTCCGATCAACCATCTGAAAACACCCCGAGGCCCCAACCAAAACCACCACCCTACTCCTAATCATCATACAGACATGTTCCAATCATATAAACACAACCTTTAACACGAGAATGGTCAAATCAAGACGAATTCAAGCCTAAGTTTCAACTACAACTTCCGAAACTAACATTCGATAAAAAGCCAACCAAACGACGTCTGAATGACCTGAAAATTTGGAGACATATCCAAAATCACCTAACAAAGCTACTGTAACTTTCGGAATTCCATTCTGACCCCCGGATCAAAATCTCACCTATCAACCGGAATTCGCTGAAATTCTACTTAGCCAGTTCAAGCCTAGTTCTACACTGGACCTCCAAATTAAATTCCGATTTCACTCTCAAGTCCTAAATCCTCCCCCGAAACTAGTCGAACCATCAGAAATCCTTTCCGAGCCTCTAACTCATAAGTTATGTACGATTGGCTTTTCCAACCTAGCCTTTTCTTAAAGAGACTAATTGTCTCAATTTCAACCAAATCACTTCAAACTTCACAAACACATAAAAATGAATATATAGAAGCATAAGATAGTGAAAACAGGACGGAGATACAGGAGACGACGGGTCGGGTCATCACATCCTCCCCAACTTAAACAAACGCTCGTCCTCGAGCGTACCCAGAGCTGTACTAGAAGCAACCCAATTGCCAAATGGCCTTACCAGGCGCATACCCGGGGTGATCCCACGTCACCCTATCTCACGTAGATACCGATAACACAACACATCTGAAATTTCACAATCTATCTAGCCCATAAACCGTAGAACCACACTGCACTTCCCGAAAGCATACACAAGACCAGAACCCCACATCTATTCTCAGAATTAACCCGAACCAGCTGTAATAACCCACACCCGCAACCTCAGGTGAATTCATACAATATACCACACATTAGCACTCAAAATGATAGCCTCTATTTACAGCAGTTGCCGATAATACTCAACTGCCAATAGAAAACCTCTTAGTTAGATGAAGTCTTATTACAACACTTTCTTATACTGCCAATGATAACTAAAACACACAATGGACTGTCGCAGTCCTTCAGATCAACCATTCATGAAGTCACTTCCATGATGAGTATTACCATAACCGACTCTTGAGCTACACCTCGATATTGTCCGTCTAACCAGTTGAATTCATATTCATTAATGACCCCCAATGCTTACCTCGAATCTAACACACTACCTCTGGTGACATGATACCTCAATACAGGCCTAAGCCACTATTTGCATAATACATGCCAGTAAGAAATAGTCTACACATACCCAAATAAGGGCAAATGACTCAACCGGAAGAGTTATACACCAAACTCATCAATAAAACAAAGCTGAGACCCCATAACATCATAGAAATGAAGTACCTGAATCCTCCTCGAGAGGTGATAACTTCAAGTGGCCTCGCCACAACGCGCGATCCTATCCCAACACTGTTACCCATGAAGCACCTCATGTTACCCTGCTCAAAGTAGACAGCCATGCACAGATCTATGCCTGAAACCAAATCACCCATCACACTCGCGGTGAAACAAGTAATATACACCATTTAGTCCTGAAAAGACACAACTTATACGCTATTCGCCAAGTAATTCTTAATACGGACTTTCCTTAGAAACCAGGAAGCAGGGCATAGAAAGTAACATATGGAAGACCATTCTCACATCACACTATTGCGGCGTGCAACCCGATCTAGATAACATACTCATGGCGCCGTGCCACTCGACCCACACAACTACCTCACATAGGGAGGCGCATATCGAGCCAGATTTGCTCATAATAACAAAACACCAACATCAATCGTAAGCAGCTGACTGCATAAAGATATCTATTTAGCATTGTAAGCTACAAAACTCCACTTCCACTACAATGATTATGACGAAGCCGCATGATATGGTGCCCGGCGCCAGATAACTACCCAAATCCATAGTCTCTCCCGGCGACATGCCCGGCCGCAAGGATGCATCTGAAAAGTTCCTCAATACCGGAATCGAAACAATGGTAGCGTCCTCTATGCTGACATCCACCTCGAAGGCCCAATCAAGGAACGTAATCCCTCCCTGCTGACCGCTGGTCTTTGGAACACAACCAGTCAGCTAGAACATAGTTTAGAATAATCCATCACCGAGACAATCACTCTATATTCTACTGTCGTATCCAGAATTTAATATACTAAGCAAGGAAATATCCTCCCGGATTCCAAACTCCCAATAGCCGTTGATAGTACCAACACAACACACACTATCCATAACCACTACATAGACTGCACCGGAGAACTCCAGTCTCCAACTAACCATATCACACGAATCACTGAACCTGAACCCAAATACGAATACAGATTATACCTCGAGTATCCAATTATTTAACAAGAGATGTTCTAAAACTCCCATATACCATCACACAACTCGGATATCAGCAATCGATCTCATAAGAAAATGCCGTAACGCTATTGATGTATCATTTGTGGGATTAACCTTTTTCCGAGACATATGCTATCGCCAAATCACTTCCAATTAACAGTACCATTTCCTTGATTACCTGAAGCTACTCGCTATTTAAGATATAGCCAAATCCACCATACCCTTCAGAACTGAACTTAAACCTCGCACACGCCCATCTCGGTCCTTTACAACATACCGCATATACCATATCCTCCAAGAATAACACGAGAACCTTCATCTTCCTTTTGCGCTGTAGACATCGACACACTCAACTAGTTCAGAACTTTTATTGATCCCATTTAGAAGAAGATTATTACACACTCCATGCTCCGCATGACCTTAGATACTACACATCTCCAAACTATGATGAACTTAACACGAATTCTTTCCCAATTCTATTTGCAAAAGTTAACTGCCAAGGACAGAATCCCTCTACTTGAACCAAGCTAAGCCAACTTCCAGTACTCAGGATTTTCACCGCCCAATGCCTTAAGAACCCATTACCTCGAACACATACGAATGATTGATCATGTCTTTACCATACCGACTTGGTCCACTAACAAGTTACTTTATTTGCCTAGATTTCCACCTGATTCATTTTCAACTTGATACACCCTCTTGCTGTATCACCACAACGCCTCAACCCAGGCTCACTATACGAGACCAAACCACCAGACCACACTGTCTAAGTCCCATATGCCACTGAATACTCTTCTCAACGTCCTTAGAAATACCACATTCTAGAGTACCTAACCCGAAGAACTTCCTGCGAATCTGAATTAGTTGCCATTACTTTCCAAATACTGATTCATAGAATTCCCGTAATCAACATAAAATACCACAAGTCTTGACCTGTTCTAATGAAACCACTGATTTGGTTACCTACTCAACCTCAACACCGGAGTGATACATATAGAATCTTGAAAACATCAATGCCATTCTCGAAAGTCATCCACTCTTACACACACGGCAAATCACTTGACTTAATGAATCGAACCACTCGTGCCTTATCAGTATTATGGCACCACATGACGCAATCTCATTCTGATACAACCAAACAACTTCCTTCTCTTAACACTAAGCATCCCTTATCATCAACTCAAGACATTTTCTTATTTTCCCACATATCCGAAGCACCATATAACCTTTGGTAAAATTTCGCTTCACCCGTACCACCTTCGGCTCACTTTCTGCAACCACAACTGATTCACTCACATGCATCGAATCAGAATTAACACAGTACATAACAGTACAACCAATTCATCCACATCAACCTCCCCAACTTAGCTCGAAGCCATATACATCACAACACATATACTCTATTGCTGTCGTAATATCATGGTGAGATTAGGCTCACACTCTTATAAGCTTGAGGAAACACGGATCATCAGCAATTCTAACTCTTCTGCAATCCCTGCATTCATTTATACAACCGTTAAACCCACTCTTAAGGCAACAAAATTTCTACTAAGTCCCAAATTTCCAAAAATCTCGGTAGAGTTCCTTTGTAATTGAGCACATCCACCTGCCAGAGAAGCACCCAAACCATCCTAACAACACGTCCACCACTTGACAAAGCATCACAATGTATATCAATAACATTAATCTCAATACTACATGTATTATATTATCAAAATTGATACCTGAACATGCGTTGCCTTTGACCGAATCATATCATATAGAAAGTATCTTTTAATTACACATAAGATCTTCTAACATACACAAAATGATCATACCATTTCAAAATAATCTGCAGAAGATACCACCCACTTGCTTCAAATACAATACTTTGGTACATCATCCACCGTCATACACCTAACGCAATCAGTTGGTTTTTTTGAGAATGAACTCATACCACAACACGCACACTCTCCCAACTAGGAGACTCGAAAAGTTTCTTCACGCGCCCATAACTCGGGATACACATCGATCGCAATGGAAATCAAATAATTGATGGTTCGTTTATCACCTAGCAGACCCTCTTCGACACTACCAAGTCATACAGACACATCACATGGCACCA
The DNA here is from genome assembly GCA_034376525.1 of Nicotiana benthamiana. Taxonomy (NCBI): domain Eukaryota; kingdom Viridiplantae; phylum Streptophyta; class Magnoliopsida; order Solanales; family Solanaceae; genus Nicotiana; species Nicotiana benthamiana. The sequence continues at coordinate 60,964,343 of CM067335.1, read as the reverse complement.
ACGTACTCATCATGAAGCTATCCAGCTGCCATTACCACAATTAGAGACAATACTGATCTTATAAGCTCATAACACTAGCTTGCTCAATAAGCACCTTGGTGCTCAAGCCATAGACAAATATTCGGCATCAAGTCCTCCAGACTGGCCCAAGACCGACTCATATGAATCATAACTCGCCTCTCGATCGGGGAACCACCAGCCACCAAGGCACATATAATACTGGGTACTCACGAGTGCATACAAACGTGAGGAAGGAATTTCAAGAGTCATATCCCAAGCGGAATCAAGTACGCACGATAAGAATTCCAAGAATGTGAAGTTTTTCCTAAAAGTATTGTAGCCTCCCGAGGATAGATACGGATGTCTACGTAACGATCCGTGAGACTCTACTAAACTGGCTCATTACTCGTGAGGCCTAGCAACCTAGGCTTTGATACCAACTTGACACGACCCAAATCCCGGTTGTAATGGCGCCCGGCTGCAAGGTTAGGTAAGACCGACCAAAACAACTCCCAAAGAATGACATTCCAGCCGTAAGAGGTACAATACCACCAGGGATAATCCACACGAATAAAATACCACCACAGAACAAGAACTCCCAAGACTTGGGGCCACGAGTATAGAGCCTCAAACAATAATGAATACAAGTCTGAATAGGAATGATACAAATGTCCGACAAAATCTACAAGGAACAGACTGATAGAGACAGAGTATGCGGTCTTGCGGATGCTGGGCAGCTACCTTAATATTCTGATAGCTCGAATGAGCAGCAACAACAACACTAGATCTCTGGAGCACCTGGATCTGCACACAAGGTGCAGAGAGTATGGGGTGAGTCTACCAACTCAGCGAGTAATAAGCATGTATAAAAACCCGAAGATATGAAAACACGAAATAACACAGAATGAAGCTATCTAACAGATCTATACAGTACAAGCCTCAGAGATATACATATAAAGCAATAGGAAATAAATGCATGAGATGCAATGCAATGCATGAACACTGCGGCGTGCAGCCCGAGCCATCCATATGGGTACTCACGCTCATTATGGGGGTTCAGCCTCCGGAGGGGCTCCTACAGCCCAAGCGCTATATCATACAGTGCCAATAGTTACCACTGTTGTCATTAGAATACACGGTGCCAATAGTTATCACCGTTCCATGAATCATATACAGTCTAGAAAATAAAGATTTAATGATCGTCAGCTCGAAATATCATTAAAAGCCATTTGCGTTTTCAAAACATAGAAGTAAGGCTGAGTTTGCAAAATATTGTTCAAAACCTTGGATTGAATTCAAGTAATATGCAAATCATGATAATTCTGAAACAACGTACCTGAAGGATTCTACAAGTCGGAACAAGGCCCCAAACATGGCATCAAGCCTAGATATCATCAATACAGGATGCAAAGAAATCGCCAACACAATACAATTTATGCCTCGGATTGGACCGAGTCACAATTTCCAACATATACAACCCAACACTAGCCATGGAGTGCGTGTCTCGCCTCATAATAGCGTCACAATGTGACATACCGTGGTTTCAAACACTCAGGTCATCATCTACACCCATTACTCACCTCAAGGCAGCCACAAACTAGCTCGCAATGCCTTTCCCTCGGGAATCAACCTCCACGGATGCCAAATCTGATCAAAACCAATAGAAATACGTCAAAATAGCCCAATGGAACATAACCCAATCGAAATAACTCAAAAAACACCCAAAAATACGAAGTTTGCAAAACCCGAGTCCCGGTCCCACTTCTCAAAAAATTACAAAATTCACATTTTGAGAATCCTCATCTTGCCACGAGTCCATACATATCAAATTTACAAGAATCGGAGTCCATTTGACCCCTCAAATTAACACTTTAAGCTCACTTGGGTTTCAAGCCCTAACCACCATTTTTAACTTCAAAAACCTTGAATTCTTTGTGCTTAATCCATGGTTTTACATTATAATGACATACTCTAGGTCCAATAGTTCTTACCTGAGGAATTCCCTCAAAAATATCTCTAAGAATCACCCACAATCGCCTTAGTCCGAGGTTCAAATGTCATTCTCTTTTCAAAATTGCGAGAACACCGTTTCATTAATCCCTGGAAGATTTCGGATTACGCGGTCACTGACTGCTCCCGCAGTCTCCGCTTTTGCGGCCACAAGATCGCCTATGCGGTCCAACTTAATCCCAGATACCGCTTCCGCGGTCAAACTTCCGCCTCAGTGGTAGTCGCCTATGTAGTCCAATTTCCGCTTCCGCGACCCAAGCCTTTTCCTCAACCTCCTCTTACGCGGCTCACCTGCCACTTCTGCGGTCACTGCTTTAGCGGCTCCCCTTCCACAGAAGCAGTAATATCAGAAGCCATATATGATTTTCATGCAATAATTTCCAAACCTTCGATAAACCATCTGAAAACACCCTGAGGCCCCCGGGGCCCCAACCAAAACCACCACCCTACTCCAAAACATCATACGAACATGTTCCAATCATAAAAACACAACCTTTAGCACAAGAATTAGCAAATCAATACGGATTCAAGTCTAAGGTTCAACTACAACTTCCGAAACTAACATTCGATCAAAACCCAACCAAACGACGTCCGAATGACCTGAAAATTTACAGAAATATCCAAAATCAGCTAACGAATCTACTGAAACTCTTGAAATGCCATTCCGACCCGGATCAAAATCAGACCTATCAACCGGAATTCTCCGAAATTCTACTTAGCCAATTCAAGACTAGTTCTACACCGGACCTCCAAATTAAATTTCGATTTCACTCCCAAGTCATAATCCTCCCCCAAAACTAGTCGAACCATTGGAAATCCATTTCGAGCCTCTAACTCACAAGCCAACGTACGGTTGACTTTTCCAAACTAGCCATCTCTTAAAGAGACTAATTGTCTCAATTTCAACCAAACTGTGACCAAATCACTTCAAACCTCACAAACACATAAAAATGAACATATAAAAGCATAAGACGGGGAAATGGGGTGGAGACACAGGAGAGGATGGGTCGGGTCATCACATGTATCTATCACATTTCTAGAAGAGGGGTTTAACCCGTGATAAAAAAATATACAACCGCATATGTTCAGGAATATTGTGGTGTGGATATTTTATTAACATTACTTTTAACCTTTCCCAAGCTTGATAAACTGACTCAGTGTCAGTATACAAGAAATTAGATATGTTTTGTCTTAACTTTGTGGTTTTAGCAGGGGAAAAATATTCATTTAATTTTTTTTGGAGTCATTTGGTCCCATGTGGTAATTTATCCTTGAGGCAAACTTCGCAACCAAGTCTTAGCATCTCCTTTTAAAGAAAAAGGAAATAACCTTAACTTAATTCCTTCAGGGGATGCTCCATTGTACTTAGCAGTTTCAACTAGTTCTAGAAAATCAATTAGATGACTATGTAGATCTTCACTTCAATCTCCAGTAAAGATACAAGATTGTTGGATCGTTTGAATCAGGCCGGTCCTCATTTCAAAGTTGTTGGCTGCCACTGGGGGCTTCCTTACACTAGATTCACAGTTGAAGTAGTCATGTCTAGCATAATCCCTTAGGATTCTGTTTGCTGGTCTTGGCGCAACTTCATCAGATTGATCCTCTATTTGGACTGGTGGTGGTACTTCGCGTGGATTGATATCTTCTACTCCCTATTTTTCCATTTCATCACAAGCTATACTCTGAGAAGATGATGTTTGTTCTTTTCTGCGTAAATAAAGACATATTTCAATTTTAGGATTATAATGTGCCAACTCTTTTGTAGAAGAGCGGGTCATAAACTAAGTGATTTTTTTAAATAAGATTTTTTTAATGACAATTAAACTTAATTCCTACAATAACAGTGTCACTAAAAGAAAATAGAAAAAGAAAAGTAGTAGTAGTGAATATTACACTTAGTAATAATAATTATGTATATTAAAGGAAAAGATAGTACAAATAGTATATTATGATGAAAGTACTATGACATGAAGTTGCTGACAATATCATAAGAGTTATAGATATGCACATTAATTATATCTACATATATTAATAATAAAAACAACAGGTAATGGTTGCAATAATGAAAAGAAGGAAAAAGAATTTATATTACTATGGAAAAAATATGTTAGAATGGATATAATAGTAATAGTTATAGAAATATTTAGCAGGTGATGATAATACTAACAAAAATAAGGATACCAATATATATAATAATAAATTCTCAAATTAGTAATAAAATATTTAATTTGAAGTAGACTTATGCCAATCCACGGCAATGGCGCCAAAAATTTGTCGAGGCCAATGTGTATAGGATTTTCCTGCTCGCGCTTTGTCAAATTCTAATATAGTTTAAGATATCGTCTCACAGGGATTGAAAAATCTAGCTACAAACTTATAATATTCTTACTACTATTTGAGAGAACCAAAGTGATGAAGTTTTGTTTGTTGAAAATCTAAATTGCTTAAGTTGAAACAAAATAACTTTCGGAAGATTTATATTTAAATAGAGTTAGGATTCAGTAAATTCACTCGATAGAGTGATAATAATAAAATCTTAGGTTCTACATGTATTTCTCTTAGAAATAACTGTTTATTGCTAATACAATTATATTTTCTCACCAAGAAATAATCAATTAATAATACTCCGTGAGATTTATGTAAGTCAATTGATATATGACTCGTGACGATTAAACATAAATAATTTTCTTGCCTGAATTGTGCTATAAGATAGTAAAAACCTCTTGCGATTACTTTTTACTACAAATCAATAATCTTGCCAACTACAACTCCTCCGTGAGAATTAGAATGAAAGTAAGCAAGATTACAGACTTGGAATGATAGCTTAAAAAGAATTACTCTCACTCTATTATTTTACCCAATAGATATCGTATATTAATTTTGTTTCGTGAGAATCACGAAATTGACATACAACTAACTTTGGAGAATAAATACATAGAAGTGATAATAATTAATTAAAACTAACATTTCAGCAAAATATAGAAATATAATTATAAAGTTTCAGGTCAAGCATGTAGTAAAATTGATATTAATATTATAACGATATCGAGCTTCATCAACTATCCCAACAAAAGAGATTACTCCATTATGGAGTATTTAAATCTCATAAAGAAAAGAATTCTTAAAATAATATCAACACTCTTAGAAAATTCTCCAAAAGACTAAAAGATAAAGTGAAATATATAAGGAAAGAAGTAAAGACTAAATCTAGAGAAAAGTTATTTTGCTAGGTACGTATGATCTTCCTCCCTCCCTTTCAATACAAATATGACATCCTTTTTATAGGAATCAAATCTCATAAGGTGCCACGATGCCTCGTGGTTCTTTTGCCATGATGCCTGTGCTTCTATTGCCATGATGCGTCATGATCTCTTTTTATTCCTTTATTTGCTTTATCATGATATTTGTAATTCCTGTAAAATACTATTAAAAAATACATATAATTGACACACACACACATATATATTATTTAAAATAATTTATTTTTAAGTATATAATATATGAATATTTTATATCCATCATTCAGCTTGTTTACCGGCACTCCATCTTTCAGCAGAAGAAATGTTGGCATGGCTTTCACCTAAGGATGTTAAATCGGTCGGGTTGACCCGATTCCGGACCGGCTTAGATAGGTAGAACCCGAAACTGGCCTAGACTGATAGGGGGCTGGGCTGGGTAGGGTTGGTGGGTTGGGGGTGGAGGAGGGGGTTTGGACGGTTTAAAATTTTGAAACGGGTAACCGGCACGGCTGAACCCGATAGAGTTATAGTTCTCTCTTATTGGATTAACCGGACCGGCCCGGCTCGGTTCAACATATTTTTTTTAAATTTTCGAATTGACTGGGCCCCACAGACCGTTGGCAACGGTCAGACCATTTTTTGTCCGTTGTCCAACGGCAATATTGCACAAATAGCTTTTCTTTAAATTTTTTAACCCTTTTTAATTTACAAAACTAACCATCTCTATTACTATAAATACCTCCGCCCACCCTTCTTCATTTCTTCATTCAATTCTCATTTCTCAATATCAATTCCTCTCATTCTCCAATTTGGAAGACTTCAAGTCTCAATCTCAAATTCTCAATTCTCAAGTTAAATCATGCCTCGTACTTTTAGAGTGCGCTAATATGTTTGGCAACAATTTAAGGTGGTAGAAGAAAATGAAGAAGGTAAGAAATTAAAGTGCAAGAACTGTGGTCAAGTCTTAAAATTTCTTTCAGAGTGTGACACAAGCAATTTAAGGAGGCATGTAAAGTATTGTCTTGAGCGTCCTCCGAAAATTCATATTTAAGATTTTTCGACAATTTGTGTTATATTAAAATTATTAGACGTATTTATGCTTAATGTTTAGTTTGTTAGATTAATTTGAAGTATTATTAATTTATGCACGAAAACTTAGTGCTTATTTCTTTTTTGTTAATTTACTTTTTAAATACAAACTTTAATTTTATATTTTGAAATAAAAGTACTACTTGCAATTTCTAAGTGTAATTTTTCCATCTTCCTTGTATTCTTTATGTTAATATAAAGTATTAATATAACTTACAATAGTTATAAAAATTCTAAAATAAAATATAAAAAAATACTAAACCCGTCCCGGCCCGACCCCCTCAACCTGTAACCCTTACGGTTCAATTTTTATCCGGATGAACCCGAACCCATTAAACCCTTTAAAACCAAGCCCGAACCCGGCCTGGAAAAAAACCCGTATGGCTCTACATAACTCAGGTCCGGATCGGCCCGACCCACCCATTTAACACCTTTACTTTTACCTCATTTTTGCTATCCACCTCCTACCAACCACATACATCATGCGAGCTGGAAAATGGTGCAAGATGCAACTTTGCTTACTGGGCACTAAATCAATTTTCAATACACTGAACAACTTCTTTTTTGAGCAAACAGGATATTATATAGTAATAGCTAATTGGTGCTTATAAAGCTTTCATAGTTTGCGTTGTTAGTATTTATGCCCGTCACTACAGGGGGGTGAATAGTGCGGCACAAGAATATTGATAAATATTGTGGAATTAAAACTTGCAGGAGTAAAGTAAATGCGGTAATTAAAATAGTAAGGAAAGAGCACACCGAATTTATCCTGGTTCACCACAACGTGTGGTTAGTCCAGTCCCTGAGAGACTCTCTCGAGATTCCACTAACTCCGTTAAGCTTTCGGGTGTCTAACAAACCGTTACACTTGCTCGTAGATGTACACTCTACAAGACTTCAACTTGCTCGAGGATACCGCACCTCAAGACTTCACCTTGCTCGTGGATACTGCACCACAAGACTTCACACACTAAGATTGAGGGTACTTAGCAAATCCGACAATCAATGAGAAGATATGGTCTTCTCAAACACCTTTCTCTTTTACAACAATAACTCTCTCAAAAGAGTAGATAAAGAGATACAATATTAGCTCTATGAACAACTCAAAGTTGTCTCTCAAATGGCTCAACAAAAGCTCTATAATGATGCACAAATGATATCAATATGTATATGAACAATGATAGGTGTTGTGTGTTTCAATTCAGCTCAAAAGACCTCTATTTATAGGTGTTATAAGTTGTATGTCCGTTGCTTGATTGGCAATCAATTATGCTGATTTTATGCCAAGATAATCGATTATCAGATTTGGATAATCGATTATCAGCTTACATTTACAAAATAGGAAGCTGATTTTATGCAGGATAATCGATTATTGTGATATGCATAATCGATTATGTTGTTACAGCGTTCAAAAGCTGGCAACGGATAGAGAATAATCGATTATGCTCTTGAGGATAATCGATTATTGACTCTTGCGGAAATTTCCAATAAATGGAATTTCCCAGAATAATCGATTATCACTTTTGCATAATCGATTATTCACAACTTACTTCAAAAACCATTTTGAACAAAATGAAAACGTTAAAATCATTTTGTTTGAAGTATTTGAAATATGTTTATGATAAATATGATTTGATAAAATAATTTTATGCATATTTATGATGACCTATGTTGAGCCAAAAGACGAGATAACTTAAGCGTTGCTCTTACATTGGTTCTACCTAACGACCTACGCCTTGGGTCTTCGGTCTTGAACGTTTGAGCTCGTCTTTGGCTTTTCCATGCAATCCGTTCATCAATATGCTTCTCGGCATTCAATCTTGATTGTTTGTCATATAATAACTTTATTCGGCACTTGACTTCATTGTTTGTCATTCATCAAAACCGATACCTGAAAATCATGCTAATACAACCAAAGCACACATATCATAGATAGAATGATTTTCTACACTTTCCCCCTTTTTGATAATGACAAACAACAGGAGATATGCATATCAGATTCCCCCTAAATTCATGCTATATCTCAACATTCAATTCATGCAAACAATTCCCCTTAATGATAATTTCCCGTCAAATAAGGCATACTATAGCGTAGATTCATTCCCCCTTATTTGATGCATATCGTCTAGTTTCTTCCCCCTTTTGGCATTAGCAAAAAGAGAGTATACAAAGGCTACTTTCCCCTTTCGACACTTCCCCCTTTTGGGTATATCAATTGTTAGTGTCAAATATAAGATAGGAAATACAATGAGGAATATACATTGACGATATTTAAAAAATCACACCAACATGAAATAATACCAAATGTTAGTAAAAATATAACAACCATATCAAAGGTTATTTTTAGCGAATATACCAACTGTTATTCAAACTAGAAAGATATTCATCAAAACATCAATCATTATTTTTAACAAAAATAATTGATACCAATTGTTATTCAAGATAAAAGTTATCAAAACATGAATCAACAAAAATAATTAATATCAATTGTTAACAAAGATATATTAATTGTTAACACATATCAACTATTACGTTTTTATCAAAAAAAATGATAACTAACCGAAATTCCCCCTCGATGCAATAAGATTTCGTGCTTGGAGCATCTACTACGATATTGTAGTCTTCAAGCACACCTGCAAACGTACCTAAAAATAGGTTTTCGGTACCCAACTACTTTTGGGTCCTTGGGGGTTAGGCAAATAATAATCATAGTCAAAAGATAAATCTCTATGTTTTGCAAAACATACGGGTGCTATGTGTCCTACCCGGTTGCAATAATGACATATAACATTCGGATTGTGCATATGTCTTGGTTGAGCCAAAAACGATCTAGGTGATCTAAAGTCGTTACTCCTAGAAGCGTTGAAATTCCTAGAGTCATTTCTAGGTGGTCTAAAATTATTCATTCTAGACTTATTAACAAAATTCCTAGAGTCATTTCTAGGTGGCCTAAAATGATTAATTTTAGACTCATTAGTGAAGTTTCTAGAATTATTTCTAGGTGCTCCAACTTCATTTCTATCATCCTTTTTAATTTCTTCAATTGTTTTAGGTTTATCAACACTACGTTTTTCTAGTGTGTTCCTAAGTTCTATGTTCTCTATTTTCAAAGACTTACAAGAAGAGAAATTTGAACTTTGATCAATTGAAGAGGCTTCATTCATCTCCTTAATTTTATTTCTAAAATCAATATTGTCATTTTCCAAAAATTTATTTTTCTCTTCTAAAACTTTAATTTTAGCCTTGGCCTCTTTGGAGATTTTTGAAGACTTTTTCAATTCATCATATAATTCTTGAAAAGCTTCTTGTAATTCTTCATAAGAGTAAGAGTTAGGAGTACTTACCTCTTCTTCCTCGTTGGCCATGAGGCATAATGCGGCAGTTTCATCGCCCGAGCTGTCCGAATCCCATGTCACACGCCTTTGGTGTTTGTTCTTCTTCTTGTCCTTGGATTTTGGACAATGTGACTTGGTGTGGCCAAGTTTTCCACAATTTTGGCATGAAGGACTTGGTTCTTCCTTCTTTATTTCCTTCTTCATAAACTTATAAAAATTTTCAATTATATCATTGGAAATAATATCATCATCGCTTTCCGAATCACTTAGCTCTACTCTTTTAGAAGATGAGGCTTTGAAGGCAATATTCGAACTTTTACTCCTAAGATAGGGATTAAGAATTGTGCTTTCATAAGTTTCGAGGTTACCTCTTAGTCCATCAATTGTGACATCCGTGATTCCTATCGACTCTTGGATGGCATCGGCTTTGGAACGCCATTCGGGAGTGAGACTCCGTAGGATTTTTCGAACAAGATCTTTGTTCGTGTACACTTTCCGGAGAGCATGAAGATCGTTGACGATTTTTGAGAATCGTTCGAACATAATACCGATGGTTCTTTCTCCCTCATTTTAAAGATTTCATATTCATGTGTTAGAAAATCAACTTTAGATTCTCGGACTTGAGACGTACCTTCATAAGTGATCTCGAGTTTATCCCACATCTCCTTGGCGGTTGTGCAGCAAGAAATCTTCCGATAGTCATCCGTATTCACCGCACAATATAATAAGTTGACGGCCTTTGCGTTATTTTCAACTTTCTTGACGTCCTCGGCATCATATTCATCTTCCTCCTTTGGAACCGTGGTTTCTCCAACTTTCTTTGTTGGCATTTGTTCACCGTTCTTGATGATTTGCCACAAGCGAAAGTTATTTGATTGGATGAAGATTCTCATCCGCTCTTTCCAATATGTGTAATTTGTTCCGTCAAATAGTGGAGGCCTATAGGTGGAGTGTCCTTCGCTCATCATTCCTGCGTTCAATATTCTAAACAAAAAATATATATCGTTCTCTCAACCGGTTAAGGCTTTCAGAGAGTTAGGCTCTGATACCAATTGTTAGTATTTATGCCCGTCACTAGGGGGGGGGGGGTGAATAGTGCGGCACGAGAATATTGATAAATATTGTGGAATTAAAAATTGCAGGAGTAAAGTAAATGCGGTAATTAAAATAGTAAGGAAAGAGCACACCGAATTTATCCTGGTTCACCACAACGTGTGGTTAGTCCAGTCCCCGAGAGACACTCTCGAGATTCCACTAACTCCGTTAAGCTTACGGGTGCCTAACAAACCGTTACACTTGCTCGTAGATGTACACTCTATGAGACTTCAACTTTCTCGAGGATACCGCACCTCAAGACTTCACCTTGCTCGTGGATACCGCACCATAAGACTTCACACACTAAGATTGAGGGTACTTAGCAAACCCGACAATCAATGAGAAGATATGGTCTTCTCAAACACCTTTCTCTTTTACAACAATTACTCTCTCAAAAGAGTAGATAAAGAGATACAATATTAGCTCTATGAACAACTCAAAGTTGTCTCGCAAATGGATCAACAAAAGCTCTATAATGATGCACAAATGATATCAATATGTATATGAACAATGAGAGGTGTTGTGTGTTTCAATTCAGCTCAAAAGACCTCTATTTATAGGTATTATAAGTTGTATGTCCGTTGCTTAATTGGCAATCAATTATGCTGATTTTATGCCAAGATAACCGATTATCATATTTGGATAATCGATTATCAGCTTACCGTTACAAAATGGGAAGCTGATTTTATGCAGGATAATCGATTATTGTGATATGCATAATCGATTATGTTGTTACAACGTTCAAAAGCTGGCAACAGATAAAGAATAATCGATTATGCTCTTGAGGATAATCGATTATTGACTCTTGCGGAAATTTCCAATAAATGGAATTTCCCAGAATAATCGATTATCACTTTTGCATAATCGATTATTCACAACTTACTTCAAAAACCATTTTGAACAAAATGAAAACGTTAAAATCATTTTGTTTGAAGTATTTGAAATATGTTTATGATAAATATGATTTGATAAAATGATTTTATGCATATTTATGATGACCTATGTTGAGCCAAAAGACGAGATCACTTAAGCGTTGCTCTTACATTGGTTCTACCTAACGACCTATGCCTTGTGTCTTCGGTCTTGAACGTTTGAGCCCGTCTTTGGCTTTTCCATGCAATCTGTTCATCAATATGCTTCTCGGCATTCAATCTTGATTGTTTTTCATATAATAACTTTGTTCGACACTTGACTTCATTGTTTGTCATTCATCAAAACTGATACCTGAAAATCATGCTAATACAACCAAAGCACACGTATCATAGATAGAATGATTTTCTACAAGCGTCTCTTAAGACAATTTTGTTTTCTAGACTTGCTGGAATATTACAAGAATAAATAGATAAAGTCTTCGTACATAGGGGTTGTTCATATTTTTCATCCTCCACTAGGGAGTATAGATAGCTTGGTGGTAAAACAAAAACTTCTTCTCTTCTGCGCCTTGCTTTCCCTGCCAGATTGTGAGCAATTCTATTTCCTTGCCTGAACGTGTGCTGGATCATTATGTTCTGTTGGTGCATTGAAAACCTGCATTTAACAATAAGGTTATCAAAAAGATTGTTTCCTTGATGAGTTGATTGAATAACCTCTGTGGAATCCGTTTCTACTTTAAGTGGGAACATGCCCCATTCATGAGCTATTTTTAAGCCTTCCTTGAGAGCTTTTTGTTCTGCCTCTATGGAGCCTGAGGGAGTGGTGATCTTTGCGAAGCCTACCATCCAATTACCATGTTTATCTCTGATCAATCCTCCAACGCCAACATGATCATTATGATTTTTAAAACTGGCATCAACGTTTAGTTTGAACCAACCACTGGATGATTTGCTCCAATAGATTATTGATTGGGAATTTTCCACCGTTGATAGAAGTTTTTTCCGTAAAGAAGTAAAATTCATATGCTTTTTGGAGAACTTGATTAGGGCTTGTTGGAAGGTTTGTATTATTAAGGTTGTTGTTATTTCTGTTAATCCAGATTTGCTAAATGGCAAACGAGAAGGTGAAACTCTAATCAAAGAATTGGTTAGGGAGGTTGATATTTAAGTTCTTTTTTTGAAGGAGCTAGTGAGTTTTTTTGTTGGCATCAAACCCAAAACAACCTAGTTTCCTCCAAAAGGTTTTAACCGTTTGACAATGAAGAAATATATGACCAGGGGATTCTTCGTCTTTTGGACTTACAAATAGGACAAATGGGATCAATGTTCATGCCAATATGTGATAGGTATTTTCTGCATTGGAGTTTATTATGAAGGCATTGCGAAAGGAAGAATTTTAACTTATTTGGGCACTTAAGAGTCCATACCCAAGATAAGTCTTGTTCTTTTTGATGGGATGTTTCTGTAAGTGTATAGAAGACTTTGAAGTGACAAATCCTTTTGTATTTAGGGACTAGATAGGGATGTCACCAATGGATCCTTTTTGTCGAATGTGGGTCTTAATGATATTTTCTCGTATAGAGTTGGAGAGGTCAAAGCTAAGTTTTTCAAAATGCCAATATTTTTTGTCTCAGAACTCCCTTAATTTAATAGAGTAAGTTTGTAAGGGTAAGGGTTCTCCTATCTCCTTTCTTAGGGTGGACAAGTTATTAATCCACTTGGTTTCCCAAATGTTTAAATTTGACATATAGCGAGGTGACCAAGTGATGCTCTTTGAGCATATTTCCCATCCTTTTTGGATGCTTTTCCATATGGATGAGTTGTTATTAAGACTCTTATGAAGACCATAAGAGTTGATAATTAAGCGTTCCCAAGGGATTAGAGGATTGGTTAGAAGTCTCCATGATAGGGATGCTAAGGTGCACAAGTTTTTTGATTTTGCCGTGTGAATACCTAGGCCACCTTGATTTTTTGGTTGACATATCTTGGACCAACTAACAAGATGAATTTTACGTTTTTCAAGAGAGCTTCCCCAGATGAAGTCCTTTTGAGTTTTATCAATCATATCGAGAGTGACTTTAAGAAGAAGGGAGTATTCCATATAGTGATTAGGAATAGAATTTAGACAAGAGTTAGCTAGGGTGGTTCTTCCTGCTAAATTAAAGAATTTTAACTTCCAAGATGCCAACCTATATCTCATTTTATCAATAACAAATTGATAGTCCTTAGTTCTAGGAGACTTATTCAGAATGGGGAATCCCAAATAGGTACCAAATTGGTTACAACTTCTCATGCCTAAGATGCTGGAAGTGGAACTAATGAGGTTAGGTGAGAAATTATTTGAGAAGAGGATCTTTGATTTGGAGTTGTTAATGCATTGACCGGATAGATTGCAAAAGATTTCAAGTCCATATTTTATGGCATGACAAGATATGTTGTTAACCTTGGCCATAAGAGTGAGATCATCAGCAAAAAAAAGGTGTGAGAAACTAGGGTTGTTTTCTCCTAAGGAGATTGGGTCCCAATTCCTAGTAACAACTTGGTTTTTGATGTATTGAATCATCATTTCAAGACTGATTATGAATATATAGGGTGATATGTGAACCCCTTGCCTGATTCCTCGACTAGGTTCAAAGAATCCTATGGCAGAGCCATTAACTAAAACAGATATACTGCTAGTTGAGATGCAACTAAGGAGGATTTTACAAAAAATAGGAGGGAAAGAATTTTAGGGTGTAATGAATAAAGGACCTTTCTAATCGGTCAAAGGCTTTTTCAAGGTCGATTTTTAATACCATATGGCTTTGTTTTCCTTTTATTTTATTAATCCTAGTAATGATTTCTTGGATTATAATAGCATTATCAGAGGCTCTTCTATTCTTCATGAAACTAGCTTGGAAGGGACTAATCAATTGATCAAGGTAAGGTTATAGGCTATTGGATAGAATTTTTATGACAATTTTATAGATCGTATCACAAAGATCAATTGGTATGAAATTTGCCACTTTATTAGCATTAGGGATTTTGGGATAAGGTAGAGATAATTTTTGTTGATTTCTAATGGAATAATTTACATGCTAAAAATGTTGTGAAAAATCTTAGTAACTGATTGACCTATAATCTTTCAATATTTTTGGAGAAAGTGTAGGCCATCAGGTCCAAGGGCCTTAAAAGGTTTAAAAGAGAACAATGCTCTTTTAATTTCACAGTCCTATAGAGGTGCATCTAAGGATGTAAGATTGATATTTTGAACTGGGGAAATGCATCCTAGAGATTTGTCCATCCGTTTAAGAGATGAGACGTTTTAAAGGAGTTTTCAAAGTGATTTAATACATGGCTCATTGTTTGAGCATGGTCATTTATCCAATTACCATCACCTTCTTTAAAGAAATTTATTTTGTTTCTTCGTCTCCTATTGGTGGCAACAATATGGAAAAATTTTGAGTTAGTGTCATCCTCATTAAGCCAAGAAATCCTTGACATTAGCTTCCAATAATCTTCCTCTATTTTTAAAAATTATTGTATTCTTCCTTTAATTCCTTTTCCAGATATTGGAGGAAAGGACTAGTGGTATATTTAGGAAATTTTTGGATACCTCGTAGTCAAGCTAGAATTTACCTTTTTTTCCCAATATATTACCAACATTATTGTTTCTCCACGTTTTTATGTTGTTGAGGAGGTTTTGACTACCATTCAAATGTCGTTTTTCGTCCATTTTTTTCCTAGGGAAGTAGGGGTGTTTACACCATAAGGTTTCTAATCTAAAGGGAGCATTATGTATTGATCTATTTTTTGGAATTAATTCGATAAGGAGTGGGTTATGGCCAGAGTGTATTTTTGGGAGATGAATTATAGAACTTTTGGAAATAAGTCAAGACAATCTTCATTACCAAGAACTTTATCCAAGCGTTTCATAAAAAGATATTTACCACGTCTATGGTTGGACCAAGTATACTTACAACCTTTATAGCCAAGGTCTATGAGGTTGCATGAGTTATATTTTGACCAAAGGAAGTTTGCTCTACTGTTTTAATACTTTGACCACCAAATTTCTCATTAGTAGAAATAACATCATTAAAATCACCACCAAAAATCTACGGACATTTGTAAGTATTACTAATATTTTCTAGGTTATCCCACATTTGGTTTCTATATTGAATTTTAGTACTGGCATAAATTGAAGAAAAAAGCTATTTTTTTCGAACAGGGTTTACCTCAATTATTGCATGAATTTCGTGGTTCCTACGGATAACATTATGGATACTGACGATCTCATGGTTCCACATTATAACCATGCCACCAGATTGACCACCAGCCGAGACTTCAATCATCTCCGAAAATCCAAAGTCATTTAGAAGAGCTACATGATTATGCATTCTTGTTTTAAGGAGTGTCACTAGACAGGGACTATGAGTGTCTATCATTTTCCTAAAATTCCTTCTAAAATTGTCATTTTTCCCAGCTCTTATGTTCCAGATAATTATGTTAGTGGCACGATTCATGGCTTGACTGAGGGTTTGGTTGGTTGCTTCCCCATTCTCCATGATCCCTCATAGGAACACTGGATTCCTTCTTATTGATGGCACTAATATCATAGCCTTGTTGCCCACAGTTGGGTGTTGTGGTAGTCTGATGTCTATAGAGCATTTGTAAAGTCCAAGGGGGCAACTGTATATGTGCCCCTTCTCCTGCATCTCCCTGAAGAGTAATACTTTCATCCCGTCTAGACTTGAAAACTCTAAGACTCGCTCTAAGACTAGGTTGATGGGGTCGTGGTCCCCCTCATCCATTGCTGCTTCTACTGGACCTGGTATTGGGTTTTCTTGTTCCTGTGAGGCTAGTTCTTGTTGTTGCATAGGAGGTTGAGGATGGTATTGTGGGGTTGGATTCACTTCCCATGGTAGAAAGATCAGATTCAGGTGGGTGTACATTTCCGTTGGGAAGAAAGTCAGTTCCATTGGGGCATTTTGGGGGTGGATTGGGTTGAATTGAGGGGGCATGTTCCATTGGTGCATCATTGTATGCATCAATGCTGGGTTCAGGGAGGGTGCAAGAGGTTGAAGGATGTTGTTCAACACATTTGGTTTAGGTAATTGTTCATGGCTAATCTCATTCCCTCAGATACTAGTTGTGCTAGGTATTGGGTGTTGTGGATTATTACAATGGCTTCCTGTCCGTTCACTAGGATGTTGAATGAGATTGCATGGCCTGTAAGCCCTAGTTCCATCCACAAGGCAGGGTGATAGTCTTGTGTCTGTGGTGGTGTCACGACCCCAATTTCATACCCGGTCGTGATGGCGCCTCTCGAGAAGACAAGGCCAGCCAACAACCCCAAATACTCTTTAGGCAGCTGTTAAACATAAATGATTAAGAATGTTACTTAGTAACATTTAACTGTGAAATTTCGTTTCAATACAACCCGACCGAGGTGTCACAAGTCACGAGCATCTAATGAGTAGGTACACTACTATAGGGCTAACAAAATATAAATACAAAGTAAAGCTGGAACTCAGTCGGAATACGGTGCCGCGAACGCTGGCGATCACCTTGCTCAACTACCAAAATATGGTCTTCGATCGTGCTAATAACCTGCTACCGGTTGAACAATACCTGCAACTGCACACAAGGTGCAGGGAGTAAAGTGAGTACTTCCAAATCAGCGGTAATAAGAGAGATTAATATCTGAGCGATAAGAAACACGTATGAGCACACCAAACTGCTATAAAAGACAGAGCAATCCTTTTTGAGAAAAACCGAAATACTGTGAAAATCCCTTTAGGAAATCTCAAGATCAGTTCAAAATCTCTTTTGAAAATATGCTTTTTCAACTGTTGCAAAGATAATTTCAACAAGTAGGAAGTAATCAGAGACCCGCCCCTCGGGCTCAGCATCCACCTCTCAGTACAGTATCAGCCCTGCGAGCTCACTCCTGACTTACAACATATAACATCAGCCTCTGGGGCTCAGCACTCCTTAACATATAACACCAGGATATATGGTCAACAAGGCAAGTAACACTATGTATGCCAATGATATATGAGTGCTAAATGTCGTGCCACGTAGTACAAACAGGAGTGAATGCGTGAATGCAATGCAATGCACATGACCACTACGGCGCGTAGCCCGATCCATGAGTACCCTGCACTCACTGGGGGTGTATACAGACTCTGGAGGGGCTCCTACAGCCCAAGCACAACAATACTTCGACGTGCAGTTTGATCCATATAATATACTACTGTGGCGTGCAGTCCGATCCATGTAATATACAACTGCGGCGTGCAGTCCGATCCATGCAATATACTACTGCGGCGTGCAGTTCGATCCATGAAATATACTACTGCGGTGTGCAGTCCGATCCATGCAATATGCTACTGCGGCGTGCAGTCCGATCCATGCAATATGTTACTGCGGTGTGTAGTCTGATCCATGCAAGTATATGCATATCTACACATAACACTCGAGGCTTGCAAGCCTCCTTACATCATCTCCTTGCCCTCACATATGGCCCTCAGCCTCAATCAGTCCAAAATAGTCAAAATCCCATCGGGCATCCGTAAACAATTATACTCAACTCAAATGATAGTTCAAATATCGTTTAAAACTCCAAGTTTGAGTAAAAATATAGCTGAGTTCATAAAACAGTGTAAATCACATGAACTGAGTTCAATGGCATTTCAAATAGTGAGGAAAAACAGTGATGATAGTTCAACAAGGGTTCGAATAATCGGCAATAAGCCCCAAGTATGGCAATGAGACTAAGTCACAATGATAACAACAAAAATTTACCATTTAGCGGTAAAAACCAACAACCGGAATGGACCAAGTCACAATCCCAACGGTGCTCTACCCTACGCTCAGGTCTACCGTGCAAGTCACCACAATACAACACTAAGATGTGCAAATTCAGGGTTTCAAACCCTCAGGATATCATTCCCAAGTATTACTCACCTCGAATCGGCAAAGCTCAAGCTTGTGACGCCTTTGGCTCGAGAATAAACCTCCACGGATGCCAAATCTGATCAAAACCAATAGCAATACGTCACAGTAGGCTAATGGAACATAACCAATCGAAATGACTCGAAATACACCCAAAAACACGAAGTTGGCAAAACTCGATCCTTAGGCCTACTTATCGAAAGACTACAAAATTCCCATTTTTAGAATCCTCGTCTTGCCACGAGTCCGTACATATAAAATTCATCAAAATCATAGACCAATTGCTCCTTCAAATCTCCAATTTACATTCAAAATTCCAAGCCGTAGTTCATCCCCTTTTTGATTTGATTCCAGAAATTTAGGGCTAAATTCGTGCTTAAAAGATGTTTTGAGTCCATAAAACTTACCTCTAATCAGTCCTCTTCGAATCCCTCTTCAATATTTTCCAAAAGCTCTCAAAGATGTCCAACATTGGAGGAAATAAGGCATTGCTCGTGGATGAAATGTCTCTTAAAAACTCTCTGCCCAGCTGATGCCCCCTTCTTCGCGAACGCGAGGTCTTACCGCGTTTGCGATGCACAAAATCTCTGGGCCCAAAATTCCTTCTCCGCGAACGCGGTGCCCAGCCGCGAATGCGAAGCACTCAGCAACCTCCTTGAACGCGAACGCGGGCCCCAGCCGCGAATGCGAAGGGCAAGTGCCCTTGGAAATCCTACACGCGCCCAACACCCTACACGAACGTGAACCCTGCACGCGAACGAGAAGACCAAATTCCAGGCCTCCCAAATTTCCTCTACGGGTTCGCGATTCGCCCATGCGAACGCGAAGGGTAATTCTCTCCAACACCAACAGCTGTGCACCAACATTCTTCCAAGTTCAAAATAGCCCGGGTAACCCTTCGAAATCACCCTGAGACCTCCGGGACCTCAACCAAAGGCACCAACATGACCAATTACCTATTCAAACTTTCTCGGGCCATAAAAACACTAACATTAACATAAAAATCACCAAATTCCTCAAATTCAAGCCTAAGTCAAACTAGAACTTTTTCCAAATTCGCATTCGGTCCAAAACTCGACTTAAACACTTTCGAATGATCTAAAAACTTGCACACATATCCTAAATCACCTAACGGAGCTACTACTACTGTCGAAATTCCATACCACCCCTGGATCAAAATCTCACCTATCAACCGAAAATTGCCAAAATTCAAACTTAGCCAATTCATGCCTAATTCTGCACCGGACCTAAAAATTCAATTCCGATTTCACTCCCAAGTCATAAATCACCTCCCGAAACTAGCCGAATTGTTGGAAATCCATTTATAGCCCTATAACTCATAAGTCAACATCCGGTTGACCTTTCCAAACTAACCTTCTCGTAAAGAGACTATTTGTCTTAATTCCAACCAAACTCTGACCGAATCACTTAAAAATCTACAACCACATATAATGAAGCATGTAGAAGCATAAAAAGGGGAAAACAGGGCGGTAACTCACGTGACGACGGGTCGGGTCGTCACATCCTCCCCAACTTAAACAAACGCTCGTCCTAGAGCGTACCATGAGTTGTACTAGAAGCAACCCAATAACTGTAGTAATCCATACCTGCAACCTCGGCTGCAATCTCACGCAAGATCAGAACCTCACATTTTTACTCAGAGTAAACCCAAACCAGCTGTAATAATCCATACCTGCAACCTCGGCTGCAATCATATGATATACCACATAACTCAACACATGCAGCGATAACTTCCATTCACAGCAATTGCCCATAATAACCAAATACTGATAGAAAAATCCTTTTATTTGCTAAAGTCTTATCCCAACACCTTTATATACTGCCAACGACAACTGAAACCCACGATAAACCGAACCCATCTCTCATATCAACCATTTATGAATCCATTTCCCTCTTGACTGATACTACAATAGATTATTTTTTGGAGCCAAACCTCGATATTACCTTTCTAACAGGCTGAAATCAAATATGCTCGTACTCAGTAATGACCCCAACGATCATCTCAAATACAACACGCCACTCTGGTGATATGACACCTCAGCACCAGCCTAAGCCACATTGTGCTCAACACATGCACAGATAAGAAGCGATCTGAACACACTCAAATCATGACAACTGACTCAAACGAAAGAGTTGTACCTCAAATTCCTTCGTACGATCACAACACAGAACTGAGATCTCATCTTACATCGTAGAAATAGAGTACCTGAATCCTCCTCGAAAGGTCATAGCATCACGTGGCCTTGCCACAACGCGTGATTCTATCCAAACACAAATACCCATGAAGCACCTCAAGTCACCATGCTCAACATGATTAGCACGCACAGATTGAGGTCAGAAACTTCGCAATCCATCATACCCACAGTGAAGCAAGTATTATACACTATTCAATTATGAAAGGACACAACCGATGCGTTATTCGCCGAGCAACACCCAATACGGATTTTCCTCATAAACCAGGAAACAAGACATACAAAGTAACGTATAGGAAGTCTATTCTCCACATCACACTATTGCGGCGCGTAACCCGGTCCAGATAACATACCCGTGGCGGCGTGCCACCCGATCCAGATACCATACCCGTGGAAGCGTGCCACCAGATCCGCACATATATCTCACAAAAGGAGATGCACGTCGACTCAAATTTTCTCATTACAATAAACACATATAGCCTCATGCTTGGCTGCAAGAAACGCATTCGAAAAGCCCCTCAATACCGGAACTGAATCAATGGTAGTAACCTCTGCACCGCATCCGCCACGAAGGCCCAATCAATAAGCAATGCTTGCCAGCCTTCCGCTGGTCCTTGGAATATAACTACTCTTCTAGAACAGTAATTCGATGCACCTTGCCACGCAGCCTTTGGCATTCCCTGACAAAGCCCATAACACAGTAGTTTAGATAATCTGACCCCGGAACAACCAGTCTGCCATCAAACATCATAACCCAATTTTAACATACCAAGCAAAGAAAGATCCAGTCGGACCTCCAATTTTCAACAACTGCTAGATGATGTCGATACACATGACCCACAACCACCGCATGGTCGGATCACGAGAACTTCTAGTCTCCAACACATATAACACATGAATCACTACGCCCGATCCCACATTCCGCCGTACGAATACATAATACACATCAAGCATCCATTCATACCACAAAAGATAATCAAAATTTCCTATGCCGTCAACAAACTCAAATATCCGCAATCGATCCAACAAGAAAATGTCGCAATGCTACTGATGTATCATCAATTTATATCACCTTAATCATCTGAAGATCGACCCTTTAATCACATGTAGTTGACCATGCTACTCAAGAATTTAATGATTTCCCATTATGAACTGAATCAAAACCTTGAACACGCAAATCTTAATTCTCCATATCATAACAGATAGACCATACCACACTAGGATAATATGAGGACTTCTATCTCTTTCATGTGCCGCAAACATCGACGCACTCAACTAGTTAAAAACTTTCAGGACCCCATATAGGAGAAAAATTATTACACACTCAATGCTTCACATACCCATAGGAAATATACTCATCTTCAAATCGCGGTAAACCACATCAAGAACTCTTTCTCCCTATTCCATTTCACAAGCTAAGCTGCCAGGGCTGAATCCTTCTACCCAAACCAAGTTAAGCAAACTGCCAGCACTTAAAGCTTTGCTGCACAATACCCGTAGACTCATTGCCTCAAACACATACAAGAATTAATCATACTCTCACCATACCGATTCGGTATTATCAAGCTATTCCATATAATCTATCTAATTTCCTTCCTGATTCATCGCTAATTTGATATTCTCCTTTGCTGTAGCACCACAATACCTCAACTCGGGTTACCACACGAGACTCGCACATAAGACCACACTAAATGAACAAAACACCCGTGCCTTATTACCACCCTGACACCGCAGAACATGATTTCATATAGATACAAACAACCATTTTCCTTCTTCATGCACCGAGCATTCTTTATCAACAACAGCTCAAAACATCCTAGTATTTTCCACATTTACGAAAGCACCATATAACCTTTGTAGAAATTTTCCTTCACACGTGCCATCCTTGGCTCAATTTCTGTAACCAAAATTGATCCTCCATCATACCTCAAAACGGAACCAACATATCACATAATCATACAATCAGCTGACCAACAGCAACCTCCCCAACTTGGCTCGAAGCCATATATTAAGGCACTCTTAACAACTCATAACACTTTTACTATAATGATGCCACAATGAGATCATACTCAAATCATTTACAAGTTTTGTGAATATACAGATCATCTAGCTCTGACATTCTCTGCAAACCTCGCATTCATTTCCACATCAGCTAAGTCCACTTTCCTAAGTGTCCCAATTTTTCAAAATACAACACATACCCTTCAATTACACATGAGATATTTTACATACACATAAGGATCGTATCGCTCAAAACCCTCCGCATGAGATAACCCACATGCTTTTCCTCATTTCAATATTTCCACATACCTTCCACTATCATATACGTAATACACAACCATTTACTCTTTCTGAGTCTGAACGCATACCACCACACGGAATGTACTTTACTTGACAACTAAGAGACATGAAATATTCTTCACACGCCCATAACTCGGACTACACATAAAAGCACAATAGGAGTCGAACACTCAACAACTCATCTATTATTCAGAAGACTCTTTCGTCACTATCAAGATCACATAGATACCCCCTCCCCCCCGGTGCTAACATACTCATCACATGGATATCCAGCTGCCATTCCGGCTAATAAGAACAACACTGAACAAATAAGTTCGAAACACTTGCTCACACAATCAACACCTCGATGCTCAAACCATAGACAATTATCCGGCCTCGAGTCCTCCAGACTGGCCCAACATGAACTCGCGGAGATTACCTCTCGCCCCTCGATCGGGGAATCACAAGCCATCTAGGCACATATACAACTGAGCGCTCGCGTGCGCATACAAACGTGTGGAAGGAATTTCAAGAATTATATCTCAAGCTGAATCAAGTACGTACGATAAGAATTCCAAGAATGGGATGTTTTCCTAAAGGTTCTGCAGCCTCTCGAGGATAAATACAAACGTCCCGTACTGATCCGCGAGACTCTACTAACCCTGCTTATGACTCGTGTGATCTAGTAACCTAGGCTGTGATACCAACTTGTCACGACCCCAATTCCATACTCGGTCCTGATGGTGCCTCTCGAGAAGACAAGGCCAGCCAACAACCCCAAATACTCGTTAGGCAGCTATTAAACATAAATGAACAGGAATGTTACTTAATAGCATTTAACTGTGAAATTTCATTTCAATACAACCTGACCGAGGTGTCACAAGTCACGAGCATCTAATGAGTAGGGACACTACTATAGGGCCAACAAAATATAAATACAAATTAAAGATGGAACTCAAAGTCGGAATATGGTGTCGCGAATGCTGGCGGTCACCTTGCTCAACTACCAAAATATGGCCTTCGATCCTGCTATAAACCCGCTACCGGGTGAACAATACCTGCAACTGCATGCAAGGTGCAGGGAGTAAAGTGAGTACTTCCAACTCAGTGGTAATAAGAGAGAATAATATCTGAGCGATAAGAAAACATGTATGAGCACACCAAACTACTATAAAAGACAGAGCAACCCTTTTTGAGAAAAAAACAGAAATACTGTGAAAATCCCTTTAGAAAATCTCAAGATCAGTTCAAAATCTCTTTTGAAAATATGATTTTTCAACAGTTGCAAAGATAATTTCAACAAGTAGGAAGTAATCAGAGACCCTCCCCTCGGGCTCAGTATCAACCTCTCAGTACAATATCAGACCCGCAGGCTCACTCCCGACTCACAACATATAACATCAGCCTCTCGGGCTTAGCACTCCATACCATATAACACCAGGATATCTGGTCAACAAGGCAAGTAACAGTATGTATGCCAATGATATATGAGTGCTAAATGCCGTGCTACGTAGTACAAATAAGAGTGAATGCGTGAATGCAATGCACATGACCGCTATGGCGCGTAGCCCGATCCATGGGTACCCTGCGCTCACTGGGGGTGTGTACAGACTCCGGAGGGGCACCTACAGCCCAAGCGCAACAATACTCTTGTGTTCAGTTCGATCCATATAATATACTACTGCGGCATGCAGTCCGATCCATGTAATGTACTACTGCGGCGTGCAGTCCGATCCATGTAATGTACTACTGCGGCGTGCAGTCCGATCCACGCAATATACTGCTATGGTGTGCAGTCCGATCCATGAAATATACTACTGCGGTGTACAGTCCGATCCATGCAATAGTCTACTGCGGCATGCAGTCCGATCCATGCAATATGCTACTGCGGCGTGCAGTCCGATCCATGCAATATGCTATTGCGGCGTGCAGTCTGATCCATGCAGGTATATGCACACGTATACATAACACTCGAGGCTTGCAAGCCTCCTTACATCATCTCCTTACCCACACATATGGCCCTCAGCCTCAATCAATCCAAAATAGTCAAAAGCCACTCGGGCATCCGTAAACAATTATACTCGGCTCAAATGATAGTTCAAATATCATTTAAAACTCTAAGTTTGAGTAAAAATAAAACTGAGTTCATAAAACAGTGTAAATCACATGGACTGAGTTCAATGACATTTCAAATAGTGAGGAAAAATAGTGATGATAGTTCAACAAGGGTTCAAATAATCGGCAATAAACCCCAAGTATGGCAATGAGACCAAGTCATAATGATAACAACAAAATACTTACCATTTAGCAGTAAAAACCAACAACCGAGATGGACCAAGTCACAATCCCAACGGTGCTCTACCCCACACTTAGTTCCAACGTGCAAGTCACCACAATACAACACTAAGATGTGCAAATTCGAGGTTTCAAACCCTCGGGATCTCTTTTCCAAGTATTACTCACCTCGATCCGGCGAAATCTCAAGCTCGCGACACCTTTTCCTCGAGAATCAACCTTTGTGGATGCCAAATCTGATCAAAACCAATAGGAATACGTCACAATAGGCTAATGGAACATAACCTAATTGAAATAACTCGAAATTCACCCAAAAATATGAAGTTGTCAGAACCCGAGCCCTTGGCCCACTTCTCAAAAAATTACGAAATTCCCATTTTCAGACTCCTCGTCTCATCACGAGTCCGTACTTATAAAATTCATCAAAATCGGAGTCCAATTGCTCATTCAAATCCCCAATTTACATTCAAAATTCTAAGCCCTAGTTCATCCCCTTTTTTATTTGATTCCCGAAATTTAAGGCTAAATTCATGTTTAAAAGATGTTTTGAGTCCATAAAACTTACCTCTAATCAGTCATCTTCAAATCTCTCTTCAATTTTCTCCAAAGCTCTCCAAGATGTCCAACAATGGAGTTAATAAGGCCTTGCTCGCGGATGAAATGTCTCTTAAAAATTCTCTGCCCAGCTGACGCCCCTTTCTTTGCGAACGTGAGGTCTTTACGCGTTCACGATGTACAAAATCTCTGGGCCCAAAATTCCTTCTTCGCTCGGTGCCCAGCCATGAACGCGAAGCACTCAGAAACCTCCTTCAATGTGAACGCGGGCCCCAGCCGCGAACGCGAAGGGCAACAGCCCTTGGAAATCCTACACGCGCCCAACACCCTACGCGAACGGCGACCCCTGCATACGAACACGAAGACCAAAGGCCAGGCCTCCCAAATTTCCTCTACGCGTTCGCGATTGAGCCTTGCGAACGTGAAGGGTAATTATCTGCAACACCAATAGCAGTGCACCAGCATTCTTCCAAGTTCAAAAATAGCCCGGTTTACCCTCCAAAATCATCCCGAGTCCCCCAGGACCTTAACCAAAGGCACCAACATGACCAATTAACTCATTCAAATTTTCTCGGGCCATAAAAATACTAACATTAACATAACAAATCACCAAAACCTCAAATTCAAGCCTAAGTCAAACTATAACTTTTTCCAAATTCACATTTGATCCAAAACCCAACTTAAACACTTCCGAAAGATCTGAAAACTTGCACAAATATCCAAAATCACCTAACAGAGCTAGTGCAACTGTCATAATTCCATTACAACCTCCGGATCAAAATCTCACCTATCAACCAGAATTTGCCAAAATTCGAACTTAGCCAATCCAAGCCTAATTCTACACCGGACCTCCAAATTCAATTCCGATTTCACTCACAAGTCATAAATCACCTCCCGAAACTAATCGAATCATCGAAAATATATTCCAAGCCCTATAACTCATAAGTCAAAATCCGGTTGACTTTTTCAAACTAGCCTTCTCTTAAAGAGACTATTTGTCTAATTTCTAACCAAACTCTGACCGAATCACTTCAAACTCTACAACCACATATAATGAAGTATATAGAAGCATAAAACAGGGAAAACGAGATGGTAACTCACATGACGACTGGTCAGGTCATCACATGTGGTTTAGCATAAATGATTTGAGGGTCCTCTAGCGGTGGGAATGGTGGGAGATTCTCCATGGAGTTTGGTCTGTGCTGACATATGATTTAAATTAGTATGTTTCTCCTTCTTGGGGTTGAGGGGAGCCTTGGTATTTTTTGGGGTGGTTTGAGAGTTTATGGGAGAAAGAATTGGCGTGGGATCAAGGCTAATGTCAATAGCCAAGTGATTGGTTGTTAGGGGAAAGGTAGGTGATGATTGCTAGTCTTTTGGTTTCCCAATATATTGTCTTGGATAGATATTCTCCATAGAAGAGATTGCCCAATTTGGTTCTTGTTCTTTGGATATTTGTCCCATGCTTTGCATGTTTTCTACCATTTGTCTAACATGCTCAGGGGAAGGAGGATTTTCATATCCAAGTAAAAGATTTTTATTAAGGATTGTATTTGGTAATAGATTATTAAAAGTGGATTGCTTGCGTAGATTAGGAGGATTAGTAGAGTAATCATCCTTGGGTGGGGGAGTATTTATGTCCATTTGGGTGTCAGTTTTCATGGGATGGTTTTTATTAAGAATTTGATTTTCTTTTGTAATTGAATTTTTTGCCACGTTTGACATTTGCATGGAAGGTGTCTTAATGGTTACAGACAAGTGTAATTCTTTTTTAGAATTAATATTTTGTAAATTATCATTAAAAGAAAAAAAAAGGTATTTTCCAAAACTGTTTGCTCCTCTTGAAGAGGTGAAAACTTGTTTTCTACATCCATTGTAACATTGGGTTTAATTGTAGACTTATTCTGAGTATGATAATTGTGGAAGTCTTTTGGTTTATAGTGGAGAAGTTGATTGTTTAAGAACTTACCAGTGTTGGCATTGAAGAGATTAACCGAGATACCTTGGCCTTTGGATTGATTGGGCGGATTGTTGAGGATTGGCTTTGAATTTATTGCTTGTGATGTCCATCCTTTTCCAAAAGAAACTGTTCTCTTTCAAGTGATTAGGTTGATCATAGAAAGGTTTGAGTTTTCTGGTGTTATGCTAATAAAAGTACAGTGCCCCATTGTGTGTCCAAATCTTCCACATCGTTTGCATAGGTAGTCTTCCCCTTCATAGTAAATGTACTGTTTATGAGGTCCAATATAGAGGAAAGGTTGGACAGGAACTTCTAATGGTATCTCTACACAGATACGTGCATAGCAACCCCTCAGAGTGGTTGATGTACAAACATCAATATTTAGTAATCGTCCAATAGAATTTCCAATTTTTCCTAAGATTTTGGAGTTGTAGAATTCCGTTGGAAGATGAGTTAGCCTAATCCATACTGCTGAGGTTGTTAGTCTCTCCTCAGTGGCAACAAAGTTAGGTTTCCATTTGATGATTGAAAGAAAGTGGCCATTAATAAACCATGGACCTTGGTTTGATGTCTCTTTCCATGTTTTATTTTTTACGGAATTTTATAATATAGTAATCCTCTCCAAGGTCTATAAGGGAGAGATCTTCCGATGGTTTTTCCAAAGATCTTGGATTTTCTTTCCTTTGGTATTGGTGTAGCATCCTTTTCCCAACCAACTTTATAATAATGGAGTTTTTCCTAGGCTCGTAAATGCATTGCCTATCTTCTTTTTTAAGGGCTATACGTTTAATTCCTAGAGAAATTTTATCTAGCAGTAGCATGGACGATTCTTCTTTTTTGGCTATATTAGTTAGGTTCAAGTCCGACAAGGTTGGATTTTGGGAAAAGTTCATTGTGTCAGAGGCTATAAGTTTGTCTTTGAACGAGAGTGTTGTCTTTGAATTAATGTTGGTAGTAATTCTACGTTAATGTCTGGGGGTTTGGGAGGGATTGAAGATGAAGATTCATACAGATGGGCATCCATGGAGAGGAGTTTGTATTAGAGAGAGAAAACTGTGGAAGGCAAGAGTATTTTAATACACTGAACAACTTCAGTGTTCACTATTTTGGGAACAATACTTCTCGTTTGCTACCAAAGAACAAATAAAAAGAATTACAAGATAGAAATTTGGGTTAATTTGTCAATGAAGGTTTGTGCCATTGGATTTTCAACAAATCAAAGAGACAACATAGGAGTACTGTTTCAGAAACTGAGAAGAGAAACTAGGTATCTAAATACCTACTCTTGCCTTTGTTAAGTGTGACTACGGATTGTTGTTTCTCCGTAGAAGAAGAAGAAGAACAAGAAGAAGGAGAAAGGGGCTGAAGTTATTTAAAAAGTGGGTATAAGTTTAAAGTTTTTTAAAAATGGGTATATGTTAAAATATAGGCAACCAAATAGGGCGCCCAGTGTAATTTTTTCATATGGGAGACCGAAAGAGAAATGTACTCGTTGAACTGGTACTACTACTCTTATTCAGCCTGGCCCAAATACAATATCTGACAATGGCCTTGGCCAAGCCCAATGAAAAAGCCCAAATATATTTGCTAACTTGTTGACAAGCACTATGTAAAAAGAGCATGAGCTTAGTCAGTTTTCGGACTGGTCTTTCAAAAATCACCAGTATTTGCAAAGAAATTAAAAACAATCACTATTTTAATGCAACACGAAAAGTTCCAGCACAATATACTGGAGACTGGTGCACCTGTGTATGAACTTCTAGCATATTATGCTGGAACTACGACATGCAGAAAGTTCTAGTATAATATGCTAGAGTTCCAATATATTATACTGGGTTATTTTTTTTTGGATTTTGAACAGTATTTTTGTTCATATTTATCTTTATATGAAAAGTGGCCAAATTTCGATTACTTTTGAAACCGTGGCTATTTTTGAATGACCACTTGTAAATCTAGCTCTTTTTGAATTTCTCCCAAGGACTGTATATAGATGTTTTGCATGAGCATGGCTCGATCTCTGTAAATATGGTATGGACCATGGATGGGCCAATTTTCGAATCGGTAATTAAAAAATAAGGACCTAAATTAATAGCATCTATCTAATCTCATAAACTAAAAGTAGCCAGCGAATGTATTATTTATATATATATATATATATATATATATATATATATATATATATATATATATATATATATATATATATATATATATATTATTTTTTGACGCTTTTCTTTTCTTTCCAGTGAAAGACCTTATTAGGTTATTCACAATACCTAATATTCTTAAGGATCTCATCAAAAACTTACAGCATCTTGCCAAACAAAGGCTAAGAGAAAAAAATAGAAGTATGACTGGCATAATATCTATGATTGGATTCAAAACAACATAGGACTCGGGCTCGTAATTCAACTTTGAAGTTAAGAGATTCCTACTTTTAGTATAATATATTCATGTATAAAATATGTACGATTGTATGTAATTAATGTATCAATTTTTATTACTTTTAAATTTGTGCCTTATTTTTAAATTTGTGCCTTATTTTCAAAAACCAGATAAAAATTTGGCTATTCCTGAATTTTCACCCTCCTTCACCTCTATGTTCTTCCATTATGGGTTCATAAGATGCCAACATGTACTATTTTACCCACGGAAAAATATTAGTATGAGAGTGATGTAATAGAAAAATAACTAAATATATTATGAAACAATAAAAGAAGAAGAAGAGTATTGTAGAGAAAAGTAGGGAGATAGAACACTTATTGATTTTGGAATGAATTATAATGGAATAGTGACACGCCCAAAATCTGAGGGGCATGACCGGCACTCAGCCAGGTATCCGCAGTCAAGTGGAATTGGGTGCCGTTCCAATTTCCCACGCGCTACCCCACTTCATTCTTTGTTAATTAGCCAAAACATACCAAATTTGCAATTGAAAGAACATATGACTTTTCCTTTTTATAAATACACATTATGATTAACAGGGAACATCTTTTACAAAACATACATTATGATTAACAGGGAACGTAGTATACCAGTCTACAGTGCCCAAAACATACACCTTTGTACATAAGTTATAACCCACATACCACTGTCTACGGAGCCTCTAGGAGAAAGACAATACAACACTTGCCAGCGACAAGGCCCCGGCTATGCCTTTACAATGACATCACAAAAATACTATTATAACCACAGAGGTGGCCTGAACCACGCATGGCCCCAGAAGGAGAGGGGCTAACCAAAATGTGTCACAGCTGATGGAAAAGAGGAGTAGCTACGGATGGTGGACTGGAGTGCCTGTCACGGATCCACCTACAATCATAACACGAATGTAGTGCCCCCGACAAAAGTGACGTCAATATATTTGAATTGTACTGGCATATATGAACAAACTCTGTCCCAAGTAAACTCAAGCC
Organism: Nicotiana benthamiana; assembly: GCA_034376525.1. NCBI lineage: Eukaryota > Viridiplantae > Streptophyta > Magnoliopsida > Solanales > Solanaceae > Nicotiana > Nicotiana benthamiana. The sequence goes on along the minus strand of CM067335.1, from coordinate 60,933,048 downwards.
AAATTGCATATACAAGTATAGAACTGAACAACGATAGTACAAGTACAACCATGGAGCAACAACCAAACATATCAGAACAAATGATTTAAGTAGTAAAACAAAGGGGCAATCAGTGCCCCACAGGTTACAAACTCTCTTGCTGTCTCCTTTCGCATTTCCACATTTATTATTTCATTTCATATCAATAGTGATATTGGATCACATTTTCCACTCTTATTGCTCGTCCACCCTTATTACCTCGGCCACCCTTATCACCCCAACCCACACCTTATTTCACCGTGTTGCAGCGCAACCCGACCCCGCCTGACAGTTTCAATTCATAACAACAAACAGCACAACAACAAATACAAGAAATCAACTATGGTACATTGTTAAAATAGGTCCACGACAAGGATAATGCAATTTCACAACTAGCAACACAACTTCCTCATGTTCATCAAATTGGTACATAAATTTGGGTTACCACACAGTGGTTCACAACTAATCACACACATTATTTCACATTATTTCCATTTTCATTGTTCCACATTATTTCCATTCCCATTGTTCAACATTATTCCATTTATATTGTTCCACATTATTTTCATTTCCAAGCTCTTCCAGTTACAAGTTTCAAAACTTTTACCACAAAGTGTTACCACACAGTTATACAACACAAAGCTTCACAATGATTCCCACATGAATATCAACTATCAACAATTTCACAACTAATACAGGGTGATTTCACAAGGATCACAGTTAGCCATACATACCTGGAGTTGATTATCCACTTTAAAACTCTAGTCAAATTTGCCATGCAATCAAGAAGTCAATCTAGTCCATGAGCAACATTTAGGTCTTAGAAATTAAACTCATAGTTGTTACCAATTCCCTTTTTACAAGATTTTAGGGTTTAGAAGACATGCATAAAGGTTTTACGAAGAAATTTCAAAGCAAGTGTATGGGTTTCCCTTCCCAAGCTTAATTTCAAAATTTAGGAGAAATGAGTTAAGGATTTTACCTGAGAAATCAATAGAGAAGACAATGCACCAAGAATTTTCTAAGCTCCAATGATTTTGAAAGACTAGATGATGAAAGATTTGCTTTCTCTCTCAGGAACCCTCTCTCCCTCTCTCTTATTTTGATCAGAAATGTTTAGAAATGAGGGAGAAGGTGTTTTAATAAAAGGTGGGTTGGGTCTAAAATTTTAGAAAAATACCATGTGAGCTCGATCTACGACGCGATCTGCGATCGCAGAGCAGACATGCGGTCCGCAGAATGGACCGCAGAAATGGCTCAAGTTTCAAACCTCTCGGGTTGGGAATGCGGTGAGTATGTGGTCCACATTTGAGGTTCTACAGTCACAGAATTGACCTTTGAATTTCCTTAGGGACAATATGCGATCAATTTGCGGTCCGCATATTGATTATGTGATTGCAGATCTGACCGCATTCTTAATATTAAAATTTTGTTGCTCTCTGATTCACTCTGCTGTAGGAATGCGGTCCGCATAGCTGATCTGCAACCGCATTTTGACCATTTGCTGGAAAAAAATTTCGATTTCACATTTTTAAGTGCAAAACAGTAAAAAGGATATGATCCACGTAGGTAGACTCGGCTCTATGAGCTGCTAACATCTGAGCACTCATTTTCACGGGGCCTTATGAATAGAACCCTCTATTTATAAGGAGAGAGTGACTTAGCCACCAAGTAATAAACCCTGGAATCTCTATAAAAATAGACATTCACCATAAATAGAATTTGTTTATAATACCCCCCTCTTGAATGTCTATTCAACAGATAATGTTCCTCGTTAAAACCTTAACTAAATAAAACTCAATGGGAAAAAATTCTAGAAAAGAAAGAGTACACATATCTAACAATACGTTTTAGTTGTTTCGTTAAAAACCTTGCTAGGAAAACCCAGTGGGATAAAACCTTGTAAGGAAAAAAGAATGCAACACGCATTAACTCCTATTGATGAGAGCATCAATTTACATTTTTAAGCATTTGCATTCCAATCTTGCACACTATCTTCAAAAGATATTTGGTAGCGATTTGATAAATAAATCAACAATGTTAACTTGAATGAATAAATCAACCTCATTAAAAACCTTGCAAGAAAAGCACAGTGAGATGAAACCTTGTATGAAAAAAAGAGTGCAATGCGCATTAACTCCTCCTGATGGGAGCATCAATTTACATCTTTAAGCATTTGCATTCCAATCTTGTGCACCATCTTCAAAAGATCTTTGGTAGCGATTTGATAAATAAATCAGCCATATTATCTTGAATGAATATGTTGAACCTTGAAATCATTATTCTTAATATACGTATTGTCTTCATATGATCTTGTTGGAATCATCAGTTCTATATCTTTACATAAAGGTGAAAACTCTTGCTATCATATTATCATGCTTATAGTTATAACAAGATACATTTGTGCACAAATTGCACTAAGGAAGTGGTACTTCAAGATCAAGAATTGTAGATGCTTCAAGCAACTTAAATATTTCATGGATTGTCATATAAGTTAAGTCATATAATAGACTTTAGATTCATATTAGGTTTTCATGCCATGCTATACATATAAGATAGCACATATCATTGACTTTATACTTTCAAGTATTTGAACAACACAGAAAAAATTATATGTCTTTAATATGACACCAATTCTATTCAAATTGTGTCTCTTCCATTTGGTGAATATTTTAGTGTCTATAGGCGGCAGACTTAAGATTCTCATCTATATTTAGCGCCATCATAGATGTCGTCGATGAACATTTTATATTGGATTTAATATTTTTTCATAAAGACATAACATAGTGATCTCTTCATTCATATATTCAGGTACCCGAATATCTCATGAAAATTTATGAAGTGTTATGTCATGTGATCTTCTAGATCACTTGCCTCCTTATTATGATAACTTTGATCATTTGCTCATCTTCTTTATCAAGAAGTTTATTTGAAACCGATTTGTCTATATGGTTTAAGCGTACCATAGACTTTGTCCTTCTAGGACTTAATATGAGCATTTGCAATGAGAATATAGTTACTTTCTTAGGTCAGCAAATGCGTCTAGCATACTTTGCAATATATTGCAAATGAATTACCTTTTTATGAACTTCAAGTTCATATTATTCTATTCAAGGATCTATATGTATAAATAATAATTCATTGCACATAACTTTTTCTTAATTGTTTATCATATCTCCCCCTCATATTAGAAAAACTAACTTGTTTCCTCAACTTTGAGAACTCATCTTTATGCGTTATAGTGTTAACAAATTGTCACGACCCTAGTTCACTAACCGTGAACATGTCATGACATCACCTAGTCCACATGACCAGATAAGCCTAACATTGAGGAAAAATATAATAATTGCGAAAAGAAGAAAAATACCAAATTAAATATATAAAGGAAATTGTAGCGGATGCTGCTTGGCATATACAACTCAATATCACAAGACAAAACAAATGCCAAAACCTGGAAACTCACGGGCAACACAGCTATAGAAAAGTATACCAAAGGCTCTAAATTCCAGAATGTTTAACAACGAAAGACAAGAAGGCTAAGTACTACAGATAGAGTAAAGAGGGAGACTCGTCGGTCTGCGGACGTAGAAGATCTACCTCAAATCTCCACAATCCTCCTGCTTGACAGATAGTGCGACTGAGAAGAGGTACCTAGATCTGCACATGAAAAACATGCGCAGAAGAGGCATGAGTACACCACAGCACTCGGTAAATGCCAAGCCTAACCTTAGTCGGGTAGTGACAAGGAAGGTCAGCACCCTACTAAGATAAACAATAATAATAATGTGCAGTATGAAAATAGGTAAAAAAATAAAAACAACAGTGAAATAAGACAGAATATACAAGTCAACTACAAATAACCGAAATAAGGAATAAACTTGGAGAAGTACAGCTCAATATCAATAATGCCATGAGGATCTCCTAGGATACCGTCTGTAGTCCTTTCTCAACTGTCCAGTGGATCTCACAGGATACCGTCCCGCAGCCCATCTCATAAGTATGTCTGAAGGATCTCCCGGTATACCGTCCCATAGTCCAACTACCAATATGCGGGGTATCTACCGAAATCTAACCCGTAGTCCCAAAGTAAATGTGCACGGGGATCTATCGGGAATCGAACCCGCAGTCCCAAAGTAAATAAGCAAGGGAGGAGCTATCGGAATCCCACATCCATAGTTCCAAATATAAATGCGCAACCATAGCCAGAGAATAATCGGAAAACGAAATTAAACACCAAGGCCACGGGGAATCTAGCTTAACATGCTTCATATAGTGCAACAAGGCAATTTAAGCAATTGAACCAATTAAGTCAACTAGCATGCTTTTTCTAGGCTACCACATGCTATTTGGAAAATAACAAAGCAAGTAAGAAAGAAATAGCAACTTTATCAGTTAAGTAAAACTGGGTGTTCAACAATTAGCACAAGTACGCACTCGTCACCTTACGTACAAGGCACTCAATCATCAAATAACAAGTCCTATGGGGAGAAGGTCCCCACACAAAGTTATACAAGCTACTTACCTCGAACCGGTACAAAATCAATTACGAAGAAATACCTTTTTCACGAGTATCCGACTATGAATATCCTAAATCTATTCAATCCAATTACATAACATAAATAACATCGCAAACAACTAAATCCACTATTAAAATTAAAGCTAATATGCGAAAGTAGGTAAAATAACCAAAATGCCCATTAGGAAAATGTCTCGGAATCGAATAATTTTAACATTTTTAGAACCCTCGTACTCTCACGAGTCTAAAAATATAAAAATATCCCAAATCGGAGGTCAATTGCCCACTGAAAACTCAATAGTTAGGTCTATGAAGTTTCTTCCAGTTTTCTCCAATTTGACCTTGAATTCGAATTCTAATGGTGGATTTAACTATATATTGATGGAATACAACAAAATAGGGTAATAAAACATTACCCAATGATATTCTCTTCACAATCCACCCAAATCCGCCTCCTCCCTAGCTCCCAATTGGTTTTTCTATCTTTTGAATTAAGCCACGGATTATCCCTTTTCGAAACAGTGATAACCACTTCTGCGGTCCCGCCTATGCAGAATCTAAGCCGCATATGCCGTTTCATTAATTATCCGGCCTTCCGCTTCTGTGGTCTTTACATCGCAGAAGCGATTCCACTTCTGCGATTATTGCCCAACGCCCATGCTTCGCTCCAGTGGTTGCCAAACCGCAGAAGCAAAATTACTAGAAGGCAGCTGCTGTAATTTTCTTCCAACTCCTAAATTTGCCCGTTGAGCATCCGAAACACACCCGAGGCCCTCAGTACCTCAACCAAAAGCACCAATACCACATAATACCATATTCAAACATGAACCAATCCTCAAAACACCTAATACGACACTGGGAACTTGATTAAATCAAATATTCAATCTTAAGAACTTCAAGTTCTTACAAAATACGGTTTCGATCAAAAACTTAACCAACACTCGTCCGATTGACCCGAAATTTTGCACGCACGTGCCAAATGGCATGACAGCGCTACAACAATGTGACGACCCAAAGGGTCATCACTGTAACTCTTCCTTTTCCTGTACTTTTGAGGCCTTGAAACCTTGCGTTTAGTTGTCTCGATTTGTGTGCATCGTTCGGGCGCAAGGCCGAAAAGCTTTTATGTGTATTATGGGTGAAATTTTAAGGATTTGATATTAATATTGCTTAAATTGACATCGGTCAATATTTTGGGTAAAAGGACCAGGACCTGTGATGTGTCGGTCCCGAAGGGTCCGTAGATAAAAATAGGACTTAGGCGTTGCCCGTAATCAAATTTCGAGGTCCCAAGCCCGAGAAATAAATTTTTGTATAAAATTATTTTTTCGAAAATAACATGGAATATTGAAAAGGAAACGAGCTAGAAAATATAGGTATCGGGCCCATATTTTTGTTCCGGCACCCGATACCAGTGTTAAATATGTGTAAAGTAATATCTGTAAAGTTTGGCTAGAAACGGACGTCGTTTGACGTGTTTTGTGTTAGAAACTACGCTTTACGCTAGAGGGGGGGTGAATAGCGTATTAATAAAATTTAGCGTTTTCTTGCGGAATTTAAACTTTGCAGGAAGTAAAATAAATGCAGAAAAATAAACTTACACAAAGATGTATACTGGTTGGCCACCAACGTGGTTAGTCCAGTCCCCGAGAGACTCTCTCGAGATTTTTCACTATCTTGTTAAGCTTACGGGTGCTCAACAAACCATTACACACTTGAGGACACAAGCCTCAAACAGTTGCTCGGAGATCGCAATCTCAAAGACTTCACCCAAGGAAACGCAAGTTCCTTGAAACAAGAGAATCGCAATTCTCTAACAAGTATATCAAATACTTGGACACTCACTTAACTAAAGTACTCCTTTTTGAGTAGATATGAGTAAAAGAATATGTTCAAGATCACAACAACTTTAAGCAATAATATGGCTCTCAAAAGCTTTATGAAATGAGTAGAGAATGAAGAACAATTGAATGAAAGCTTATAGCAAAGTAATGATCAGTTTGTGTATGTTGTTGTAGTTAAAACACTAAAATGAAGCTGTATTTATAGTTGAAAGACTTGGCACTACCGTTGCCTAATTGCCAATTAAGAGTTGCTGAAATTACTCAATGATAATCGATTATTAAGACCAAACAATCGATTATCTGCCAGTCAGTTTAAAAATCAATCCCAGATTTAACGCTTCACAATCGATTATATACAATCTATAATCGATTACTGGCAATATTCAAAATCAGATAATCGACTACACCAAATCCATAATCGATTACTTTAGCAACGTTCTAAATTTCATTTCCAGATTTTAAGCAAAAACATCGATTATATAAAATCTATAATCGATTACTTCAGCAACGTTCTAAAAATCATTTCCGGATTTTAAGCAAAACATCGATTATATAAAATCTACAATCGATTACCTTATGGAGTTTGAAAATCATTTGACAACGGTCAGCTTCAACAATCGATTGTCCTTTGCAACAATCGACTACTTGTTATTTTCTGAAAATCATGAAACTTACTGTCTCAGTGATAATCGATTATCTGAAGACATAATCGATTACTTGTTATTTTCTGAAAATCATAAAACTTACTGTTCAGTGATAATCGATTATCTAAGGACATAATCGATTACATAATTAAATTTAAAATCACTGGAAGACATCAACTCAACACAATCGATCACCATTAGTTCATAATCGATTATTTTGAGTATTGAAAAACTTTACCTCAACAACAATCGATTGTCATTTGTTCACAATCGATTATCATGCAGATTTGGAAAAACCTGATGTTCAGTGTCTTACTCACAATCGATTACCATTAATTCATAATCGATTGTCATGCAGTCTTGGCTCAGAAACAATCGATTATCATAAGTACATAATCGATTATTTTAGCCCAGATTTTTGAGGCATGTTTAGAAAACATTTTGTCTAATGTAAATATGCATGATTTAAAATCTTTTTGACACAGAATTAAATATGCATGATTTTGGAAAATAGTTTTATGAGAGAGGCCATACTATGATTCAAGTTATAGGATCGAGATTACAATTTAGAACAACTCAATAACAATTAAAAACTATATCTTGAACTTCAATCTTATTCGCAACCATTGTGCGCTTGTACTTGAATTCCGTCATATATCAATTTTTGCTTCGTTTGTCATTCATCAAAACCTACAAAAGAGTACACGTTTAGTATATTGCATTGAGAACGTGTTTCTAACAATTTCCCCCTTTTTGATAATGGCAAACATTAAGCGGGATATGCAATTTAGGCAAAAGATATTGACAATTCAAGACAAGTAACAATTATGCAATTCTGTTCTTGTTCCCCCTCAATTTAAGAGTTCCCCCTCAATTTTAGCTTATAAGCATTCAATGAATTAAGAGGTGGCATACCCGATATCCCGTTTTCTTCCCCCTTTTGCCATTAGCAAAAAAAATAGTAAGGAAAGATGCAAAAAGATGAAATAAACAAGGTTTTTTTATTGAAAAAAAAGAGGGTACATCAATGGGAACCAAAGAGAACAACAGCAAAAACCACACAAAACACAAAAAAGTTTATTCATTTCCGTCGTTGTGCGCCTCGTTATCCGGCGCTGCTTCAAAAGGAACGAGAGCTGCATATGGATAATTGACATGATCAAAGTATCCATGGATCTCATGAGTGAGTTGAGCAAGCTGGTCGGATATGGTTTGGAGAGTAGGCTCTTGGGACGAACGAGCACGACGGGGTGGACGACTAGAAGAAGGAGCTGGAGCATGATCACCATCATGATGGAAAGAAGACTCCGAGATTTCCCAAATTTTGGTACTCCATTTGAGAGGACCATTTTCCGTGACAAATCCGGATGCTTCAAGGAAGTTCATAATGAGGAGGGCATAAGGAAGAGGCATGTCATCACCGATGGCATCTAGCATATGAATTTTGATGAGCCGACACCAATTTATTTTGGCTCCGGTGACAATGGCATGCAAAAGTTTGGTATCCTCCTGGGAGATGGTGGTGTGATTGTGCCGTCTAGGCTTGAGGACTCGGGTGATGAAGTAAAGAATCAACCGGTAGTTTGGATCCATTCCCGTTATGGTAGGACGACGGGTAGAGATAGATGGATCATAGGAGGTTATACCGGCTTGGTGGAGAAGGATGGTTTCATCAAAGAGAGCCCCGGCCTTATCAATATACCGGTAAAGGTCTTCACCTTCATTTGGAAGGCGAGCAATGGTGTGGAGATTCTCTTCAGAGAGAAGAATTTGAACCCCATTAATGGAGGTGACAAGTTCGCCATCTTCATTTTTATGGAGGTTTGAGTAAAAAGCTTGAACGAGAGTTGTGTTTATGTGAGGATGAGTGAGAAGCATGAAGTCATATAGTTGACACTCCTTTAACATATTTGCGGCAGGGGTGAAAGGCTCAAGGAGTTTACTATTTGAGAACCTAGGAGGAAGAATGGTGCGTTTCTCAAATTTTGATAGGAACCTTGTGAGCTCGTTTTCAGTTTCAAAGAACAAGACGGAACCGTCTTGGTATGGAAATTTTAAAGGAGGAGGGGCGGTTGAGGCTGATGCGCCATGTTTGGATCGGGAACGTTTTGAAGATCGTCCAGACATGTTAGGAGAAAGACTGCTGGAATTTGACAAAGAAAATAGAAGAGATTTAGCTTTTGAAAACTAGAGATAGTGCTTGAGTGAGTGAATATGAGCTCTTATGATGCCTATTTATAGAGGAAAGGATTATCAAGCATATAATGGAGACATTTGCTGAGATTTTGGTTTAGGAGCAGTCAGAAAACGGTAAGAATTAAAATTACTGACCGTTAGATAATCGATTATTGAACTGAAATAATCGATTGTATTTACTGTTTGATTGAGATTTTGAATCTGACAAATCGATTCTTGAGTCAAACGGTAAAAAATTTGAATGAAATAATCGATTGTTAAATTTTGGTAATCGATTATGGAGCATTTAAAACCTGACAGGAATCGATTGAGGAGCCAAACGGTAACAAAAAATAATATGAAGTAATCGATTGTCAATTCTTGGTAATCGATTATTTAGGGAGCTAATTTGATACAGTGAACTTGGAGAATATCAGAATTTGTCAAATAATCGATTGTATGAAAAAATAATCGATTGTTGTAGAAAGCATTGCTGAATGACTGAGGCGGAAATCGATTATGCAATTTAGGAAGTAAAAAATTAAACACAGATGCATAATAGTAATAATCAGTCATAAACAATCGATTATTGATACTGATAATCGATGTACTGTACAGAAAATAATCGATTAGTGGCTTGAAATAGTCGATTATTTTGTGCTAAAACTTCATAATTCCCCCTACCTTTGGGGTGGTACCTGCAAAATAGATTTAAACGTCTCCGACGCTCAAGTTAGTAATTTATAGCGAAATTAATAAATTACACTAGTGTTAACAAGTAATGCCGTAAACTCTTAAGAATTGTGTCCTAGAGTGTTCTTAAGAGAGTTTCGGGTACTTACCTTTTCTCCAACATCGCCGATTACCTGTTCGAGAGGATGATCCTTGATCGTTCTCCACTCGTTAGGCGTATTTATTCCTTTTTCTAATTGTGGCGCTTCTTCCGTTGGTTGTTCCCCAATTTCATTTTTGTTTTCCTTTGAAGGTTCTTCTTGGATTTTATCTTTCAAGCTATCCAAGATACCTGCAAGATCAAAACCGGATTCCTTTCTCGCCAAGCGAGTATTATCTTCGGAAAACACAACATGAGGGGATTCCTCCACAATTTGGGTTCTTTTGTTAAAGATCCTATATGCTTTGCTACGTGAGGAATAACCAATGAAAATACCTTCATCCGATTTAGCATCAAACTTACCCAATTGGTCCTTGCCATTATTATGAACAAAACATTTACAACCAAAAACACGTAAATGAGAAATGTTGGGTTTTCTACCCTTATAAAGTTCATATGGGGTTTTCATGAGTATCGGCCGAATTGCTACTCTATTTAAAACATAGCAAGCGGTACTCACGGCGTCCGCCCAAAAGTATTTGGGAATCTTAGCGTCGTCGAGCATGGTTCTTGCCATCTCTTCGAGACACCTATTTTTCCTTTCCACCACCCCATTTTGTTGTGGTGTCCGTGGAGCCGAAAAGGTGTGTTCGATTCCGAGTTCGTCACAAAAATCCGCAAAGAGATTGTGATCAAACTCTCCCCCATGATCACTTCTAATTGAAGTGACGGTCGATTCCTTTTCGTTTTGAACACGTTTAAGGAAATACTTGAAATTTTGAAAAGCATCACTTTTATTTGCAAGAAATAGAGTCCAAGTAAATCTAGAAAAGTCATCAACAATTACAAAGACATATTTATTTTTACCAAGACTTTCAACACGAGAGGGACCAAATAAATCCATGTGAAGTAATTGCAAGGGTCTAGACGTTGAAACAATATTCTTGGATTTAAAAGATGCTTTGGTTTGCTTCCCTTTTTGACAAGAATCGCAAATAGAATCATTTTCAAACTTTAAACTGGGAAGACCAACTACTAAGTTTTGAGAAAGAAGCTTGTTCAAAAGATGCATGTTCATGTGTGCTACTCTACGATTCCATAGCCAAGAGTTATCCTCTTTGCTTAATAAAAAATCAACATATTCGGGTGAGGAGTTTGCAAGATCAACCATATAGATATTATCAATTCTAAAACCACGAAGTATGATCTTGAAATCACTACGTCTAAATACAAGACATTCATCCGAATCAAATAGAGCAAGATTTCCCTTGTCACATAATTGGCTTATGCTCAAGAGATTATGCTTCAAACCTTTCACAAGTAGTATATGTTTAATAGAGGAGTTTTCGTCCTTACCGACCGAACCAATGCCGATGATTTTTCCTTTATTGTTATCACCAAATATGACACTTCCTCCTTCTTTGTGCTCTAGTTGAAGGAATTTGGATTCATCTCCCGTCATGTGTTTGGAGCATCCACTATCAAGGTACCATAGTACGCTTGATCCCTTCAAGCACACCTACAAAACAAATTAATGTTCTTTAGGTACCCATGCCATCTTGGGTCCTTGAGGGTTAGGCATGTTATAATGATGCAATTGATTTATATGTCTATGACGAGTAAAGCAAGCGGGAGCAATATGACCAATACGTCTACAATAATGACAAGTCACGTTGGGATTATGCATTTTTCTAGGTACATAGTAACTAGATGAATGAAGGTTGCTTACTCTACTTTGAACACCATTGTTTCTCCTATTATGAGCTCTAGGAGGTTCACAAGTTTGTCTAAAATATGCATCATTTCTAGAATATCTATTTCTAGGTGGAGGGTCATTTCTTGGTCTTCTAAATTGTTCAAGGTTTGGCCTAAAATATGCATCATTTCTAGGTCTTCTAGCATTTTCACTATTTGGTCTAACATGAAAGTTGTTTCTAGGATTTCTACTTCTAGGATAAGCATTTTGGTTATTAGTCCTAGGTTGAGCTCTAGGTTGTTGTGGTTTAGCACCAACCTTTTCTTCATTCTTGAATCCTATTCCATGTTTAGTTGATTTTAGATTAACAAGCACATCATTCAAGTTTTTATGCGAAGAATTAAACTTATCTAATGTGCCTTTAAGTCTAGCTACTTCATTCTTAAGAAGCACACAAGAAGAACAGTTTCTAGTAGAACCTTCAGGTTTATCAGCACTTCTTTTTCCATAAAACTTGTTTTCCTCCTTCAGCTTCTCATTTTCGAAAACCAGTTTTTCTAATTCTTTTTCTTTTAATGAAAGCTGTGTTTGAAAATCTTTTTCTTTTAGAGAAGCGCTTTCTTTAACACTTTTGACAGTTTTTGAAGCTTTGATAAATTCAGCATATAGTTCATCAAAAGCATTTCTCATTTCATCAAGAGTAAAGAAATTTTGAGAAGAGATTTGACTTACCTCGTCTTTGCCGTCTTCTTGAGCCATGAGACATAAATTTGCTGCTTCATCGTCTTCTTCTTCGCTTGCTTCATCTCCGGAATCTCCTCCCCAAGAGATGTATGCACGTTGCTTTTTGAAGGGTTTCTTCTCCTTTTTGATGTTAGGGCAATTTGATTTTATGTGCCCGGTTTCTCCGCATTCATAGCATTTTAGTTGATCGCCTTGCTTTTTGTTCTTGCGTTCATACTCTTTGCGCATGAATTTTTGAAACCTTTTGATAACGAGTCCAAACTCGTTGTCACCTTCCTCATCAATTTGTGGTTGGCTAGCCTTTAGAGCAATCCTTTGCCTTCTTTGATCATCAACAAACAGGTTAAGTATAGTTGATTCATAGGTTTTGAGATTACCTCTTAATGCGTCAATTGTGACATCTGTGATGCCAATGGATTCTTGGATTGCATCGGCCTTTGATCTCCATGCCGGAGTGAGACTTCTGAGGATCTTCCGGACAAGTTCTCTATCCGTAAACGTCTTTTTGAGGGCGTGTAGATCATTCACGATCATTGAGAATCGCTCAGACATTTCGTCTACTTTCTCTCCTTCCTTCATGTGGAATAGTTCATAAGAGTGAGTTAAGAAATCAATTTTAGCTTCTCGTACCTGGTCGGTTCCTTCGTATGTCACTTCAAGCTTATCCCATATTTCTTTTGCTGTTTTGCAACATGATATCTTCCTGTAGTCGTTAGCATTAACAGCACAATATAATAAATTTATAGCTTTGGCATTATTTTGAACCTTACGAATATCCTCCGCGGTATATTCCTCTTCGGTCTTGGGAACCCATTCGTCTTCCACCTTCTTGGTTGGAATTTGGTTTCCATTGGTGAATACTTTCCACAAATGAAAGCTATTTGATTGCACAAAGATTTGCATCCTCTCCTTCCAGTATGAGTAGTTTGTGCCGTTGAATAGAGGAGGTCGTGTAGAGCATTGTCCTTCTTCAATTCCTGCAAAAGAGTCAAGAGTAGAAGCCATGGATGGTTCTCTCAAACGGTTAAGTTTCAGAGAGTTGGGCTCTGATACCAATTGTTAGAAACTACGCTTTACGCTAGAGGGGGGGTGAATAGCGTATTAATAAAATTTAGCGTTTTCTTGCGGAATTTAAACTTTGCAGGAAGTAAAATAAATGCAGAAAAATAAACTTACACAAAGATGTATACTGGTTGGCCACCAACGTGGTTAGTCCAGTCCCCGAGAGACTCTCTCGAGATTTTTCACTATCTTGTTAAGCTTACGGGTGCTCAACAAACCGTTACACACTTGAGGACACAAGCCTCAAACAGTTGCTCGGAGATCGCAATCTCAAAGACTTCACCCAAGGAAACGCAAGTTCCTTGAAACAAGAGAATCGCAATTCTCTTACAAAAATATCAAATACTTGGACACTCACTTAACTAAAGTACTCCTTTTTGAGTAGATATGAGTAAAAGAATATGTTCAAGATCACAACAACTTTAAGCAATAATATGGCTCTCAAAAGCTTTATGAAATGAGTAGAGAATGAAGAACAATTGAATGAAAGCTTATAGCAAAGTAATGATCAGTTTGTGTATGTTGTTGTAGTTAAAACACTGAAATGAAGCTGTATTTATAGTTGAAAGACTTGGCATTACCGTTGCCTAATTGCCAATTAAGAGTTGCTGAAATTACTCAGTGATAATCGATTATTAAGACCAAACAATCGATTATCTGCCAGTCAGTTTAAAAATCAATCCCAGATTTAACGCTTCACAATCGATTATATACAATCTATAATCGATTACTGGCAATATTCAAAATCAGATAATCGACTACACCAAATCCATAATCGATTACTTTAGCAACGTTCTAAAAATCATTTCCAGATTTTAAGCAAAAACATCGATTATATAAAATCTATAATCGATTACTTCAGCAACGTTCTAAAAATCATTTCCGGATTTTAAGCAAAACATCGATTATATAAAATCTATAATCGATTACCTTATGGAGTTTGAAAATCATTTGACAACGGTCAGCTTCAACAATCGATTGTCCTTTGCAACAATCGACTACTTGTTATTTTCTGAAAATCATGAAACTTACTGTCTCAGTGATAATCGATTATCTGAAGACATAATCGATTACTTGTTATTTTCTTAAAATCATAAAACTTACTGTCTCAGTGATAATCGATTATCTAAGGACATAATCGATTACGTAATTAAATTTAAAATCACTGGAAGACATCAACTCAACACAATCGATCACCATTAGTTCATAATCGATTATTTTGAGTATTGAAAAACTTTACCTCAACAACAATCGATTGTCATTTGTTCACAATCGATTATCATGCAGATTTGGAAAAACCTGATGTTCACTGTCTTACTCACAATCGATTACCATTAATTCATAATCGATTGTCATGCAGTCTTGGCTCAGAAACAATCGATTATCATAAGTACATAATCGATTATTTTAGCCCAGATTTTTGAGGCATGTTTAGAAAACATTTTGTCTAATGTAAATATGCATGATTTAAAATCTTTTTGACACAGAATTAAATATGCATGATTTTGGAAAATAGTTTTATGAGAGAGGCCATACTATGAGTCAAGTTATAGGATCGAGATTACAATTTAGAACAACTCAATAACAATTAAAAACTATATCTTGAACTTCAATCTTATTCGCAACCATTGTGCGCTTGTACTTGAATTCAGTCATATATCAATTTTTGCTTCGTTTGTCATTCATCAAAACCTACAAAAGAGTACACGTTTAGTATATTGCATTGAGAACGTGTTTCTAACATTTTGGATATAAAATGAAAGATTAGAAGTTTATGAAAGTTGAATGAAGAATCATGTGTTTTGAGGCTTGATCCATAGATTTTTATATTGTTTTGGCGATTTGATTGCATGAGTAAGTCCGTAGGATGTTTCGAGGCCGTGTGTATGTTTGGTTTGGAGCCCTGAGGGCTCGGGTGAGTTTTGGATGAGGAAAAAAGGTATTAGACTTAGAGAAAATAGGTTCAGGTGTTGCAGACACCAGCGTGGATGCGGTCATTTCCCCGCGATCCGCGTTGAAGCCGTGCGGCCGCGATGCCTTTCTGTGCGGTTTTCGTGGATGAATCTGAGCGCTAGGGGTTTCAGGTCAACCAGTAGGGTCGCGCACCATATCGGTGCACGTGCTCGGTGGGTTCAGAGAGCCCATAATTTTACTCCCTCGGCGCGGCCGGGGTGCGTTTCTGCGCGGTCCGCACTAGTCACCAGAAAAGTATTTAAAAACTGGAGATTTTCAGCCATTTTTCACTTTTCAAAAACCCAAAATCTAAGAGGCAATTTTCCAAATATCTTTTCTTCTCCAAATCAATTGGTAAGTGATTTCTAACTTAATTTCGTTACTCCTTAACATCATTTAACATGATTTCAACTTCAATCAAATGTTTTCATAAATAGGAATTTGGGGTTTCGGGTAGAACCTAAGTTTTTCTAAATTTGAGGAGTTAGACTTCAATTGGGGTCCGATTTCAAAACCAATCATATATTTGGATTCGTGTGGGAATGGGTAACTAGGTTTTGGTCTGAACCTCGAGTTTCGACCATGTGCGCCCGGGGGGCATTTTTTTACCTCTTTGGGAAACAACCTTGTAAAAACCATTTTCATGCATTAGGTCTAGTTCAAATAGTAGTTACTAATGTATTTAAGTAGATTGTGCCTAGAAACGAGCAGTTTGGTGGTGGAGCCCAGGGGTAAAGCTATTCTAGAAGCTTGAGTCGAGTTTGGAGCCTTCGAAGTAAGTGTTTGTTCTAACTTTGGTTTGAGGGAATATGATTAGGATGTTGTTTGCTATTTTCTAATTATTGAGTACGATGTATAAGCATGGTGACGAGTATCTATACACCACAGTTCGGCATGACCGTGAGTCTTAATTGTGTTTATTCAGATTTTGTGATACCTCTTCCTTGTCAAAGGAATAAGTTTCATATAATGTGAATGGTTTGAGGAAGAATTTTGATTTGTACATTATTGGAGTGTTGGCTCAAATGAGAATATGATAATTGAGAAAGAAGTGATCAAGAGAGAAAGTGTTGTAATCATTCCCTTGTCGGGACTTATTTGTTGACTTGTTATCCCTTGCCGGGATATTAATATTGTTATTTATCCCCTCACCCTGATTGATTGTGACTATTGATTGGGTGAGGAAGAGCGATTATGCACGAAGGGTAATTCTGTGCCATGTTTTGATACTTATGCACGAAGGGTCATTCCATGCCGTGTTTTGAATAATTGAGCACGAAGGGTCATTCTATGCCATGATATAAGAGTTATGTGACGAATAGCACGAAAGGAAATGTCGTGCACTTTATTTGACTGTTTGGTGAGAATGAGAGTAAAAGCACGAAGGTTGGTGCTGTCCAATTATTGATTTACCTGTTCTCTTAAATTGATGTTATTGTACAGTTCTATATATTTGCTTGTTGATCCTATATCTGAATTGTTACATCCTATAGCATGCTCCCCTCCCTTTTAGCTATTTAAATTTCGTATATTTTTCTCGCTATTGGATACATATTTGTCCAAGTTGTTCTTGATAGGTCCTATCTAGCCTCGTCACTACTTCACCGGGGTTAGGCCAGGCACTTACCAACACATGGGGTCAGTTTTCTAATACTACACTCTGTTATCTTTTTGAACAAATCGAGGAGCAACTTTTGGACCACAGTAGCAGTATTGATCAGGAGCTATCCTAAGTCCACGGACTTGCGAGGTAGCCTAGATGACGTTCGCAGGCCGGATTCCCTTTCTCTGTATTTAGTTTGTTCTCCTTTGCAACGGGACAAACACTGATGTATTTCATTCAGACTTTTGTTTTTAGTACTCTATAGCAGTTTTGTGAGTTAGTCACCAGACTCTGGGTAGAGATGTATTTCGAAACTTTCGCATTTCTTTTCTCTTATCTAAGTTTTAAAGACTTTCGCTTATTCATTTGTTTTCATTTTATTTCTATTGTTGTGAATTTTCTTAAGGAAATATTAAATTGTTGGCTTGCCTAGCTCCGATAGTAGGCGCCATCACGACTTCCGATGGTAGGAAATCCAGGTCATGACAAGTTGGTATCAGAGCACTAGGTTACATAGGTCTCACCACTCACGGACAAACCCGACAGAGTCTGAAGGATCAGTACAGAGATGTCTGTATTTATCCCTTAGAGGCTACAGAGTTAGGAAAAATTCCACTTTGTTCATTCTTGAGTTGCGATTCTATTTCTCAAATACTGATTGTCATTCTACTCTGTTCTCTCATAGATGGAGAGGACACGTGCTTCATCTTTTTATTCCGTGCAGCAACCCGAGCCCCCAGCACCGGCTCCTATCAGGGGCAGAGGGCGAGGCCGAGGCCATGCCAGAGGCCGAGGCCGGGGTATATCTCAACACCGAGAAGCAGTACCAGAGGTGGAGCCTCATGTTGACTACGATGTGGAGCTTCTAGCACCAGTAGCTCCGGTGGGCCCAGCTCAGGTCCCAGAGGGATTCATAGCCACTCCAGTACTCTAGGACGCCTTGGTCCAACTGGTAGGCTTTATGGAGAGCGTCTTTAGAGCGGGTTTGCTTCCTGTGGAACCATCTACATCTCAGGTTGGGGGAGGAGTTCATACTCCCGCTATGCGTACTCCGGAGCAGGTAGCTCATCAGCCTCAAGTTCCAGCAGTTCAGCAACCTGTGGCTCCTCAAACCGGCGATGGTGCGGTGATGTCCACAGATGCTTTATGGAGGCTTGATAGGTTCACCAAGATCTTCACCGCCACCTTCAGTGGTGTTTCTACAGAGGACCCCCAGGACTTCTTATTCAGCTGCCATGAGGTTCTCAGGACTATGGGTAAATCGGAGACCAATGGGGTCGACTTCATCACCTTTTCGGCTTACAAGATCCGCCAAGACTTGGTGGAGGGACTATTGATTATCAAGGCCGGCATGGTCGCCATTATTGACTTGGGAAAAGTTTGTAGAGTTGTTCTTAGAGAAGATTCTCCCGGTGATTGAGCGATATGCCTTGCGTAGGTAGTTTGAGTGTCTTTACCAGGGTGCTATAACAGTCACGCAGTATGAGACTCGTTTATTGATTTGGGAGGCCATGCTATTGTTATACTCCCCACTGAGAGGGAGGGGTGCGGAGATTTATTGATGGGTTGATCCAGTCGATTCGGCTTCAGATGGCTATGGGAGCCGGTAGTGATATATCTTTTCAGGAGGCGGCTAATGCAGCCCGCATGATAGAGATGTCACTTGTACGAGGAGCTGGTCAGGGTTCGGATAAGAGGCCTTGTCATTTTGGTAGGTTCAGTGGTACCTCATCTGGAGAAAGGGATTCATATGGTAGAGGTCATCCTCAGAGGCCCTTTCAGTCAGTACTCCAGGTCTCTCATGGTACTCCAGGCGGCGGTGGTTCTCAGCAGCATTATTCGGATCACCAGTCCTTCAGTGCACCACCAGCCCCCATCAGTGCACTGCCACTTCAAAGCTTCCAGGGAGGACATGCAGGACGACAAGGCCAGCAGTCTCAATTGCCAAGGGCAAGTTATGGTTGTGGTGACCCGAGTCACATCATCAGGTTTTACCCTCAAGCCTCGGGTAGTTCTCAGCAGCAGGGTCCTTGCCCCATGATTCAGGCTCCAAGTGACCCACAGCTTGCCCAGCCAGCTAGAGGCGTGGGTAGGGATCATAGAGATGGAGGTAATGACCGTAGAGGTAGAGCTCGGAATGCCAGAGGCAGGGTCCATCCAGTAGCTGATCGTCCTAGAGACATAGTTCAGGGAGGTGGGGCCTAGCCCCGGTGTTATGCTTTGCCAGCTGGGCCAGAGGCTGAGTCTTCCGATGCTGTCATCACATGTACTATTCTAGTCTGTGATAGGGATGTTTCTATGATATTTGATCCCGGATCTATGTATTCATATGTGTCGTCCTATTTTGCACCCTATTTGGTTATGCCTATTGAGGCCTTGGGTATTCCCGTATATGTCTCTACACCGGTGGGCGATTCTACAATGGTCGACCGAGTACATCGTTCATGTGTGGTAGTATTTGAGGGTCTTGAGACCCGTGTTGACTTATTGCTCTTAGATATGGTGGACTTTGACGTTATTTTGGGGATGGATTGGTTGTCCCCGTATCATGCTATCTTAGATTGTCACTCCAAGACCATGACCTAGGCTTTGCCAAAATTGCCCCAACTTATGTGGAGAAAGACCCCAGGTCATGCCACCCACAGTGTTATTTCATATATTAAGGCTCGACGTATGGTCGAGAAGGGGTGCCTAGCATATCTGGCATACGTTCTCTACTCCAGCGTAAAGGTCCCATCTATTGATTCTGTTTCTATAGTTCGGGAGTTTTTTGAGGTTTTCCCCTCAGACCTGGCGGGTATGCCGCCCAATAGGGACATTAATTTTTGTATTGATCTGGCTCCAGGCACTCAGACTATTTCTATTCTACCGTATCTCATGGCCCCGCCAGAGTTGAAAGAGTTAAAGGAGCAGCTTCAGGATTTGCTTGATAAGTGTTTCATTAGACCAAGAGTATCGCCTTAGGGTGCGCCAGTGTTGTTTGTGAATAAAAAGGATGGGTCGATGAGGATGTGCATTGATTACCGGCAGTTGAACAAGGCGACGATACAGAACAAGTATCCACTGCCAAGGATTGACGATTTATTCGACCATCTTCAGGGCGCTAGGGTGTTCTCGAAGATAGATTTGAGATCTGGTTATCATTGGCTGAGGATTAGGGCGTCTGATGTCCCTAAGACAGTATTTCGCACTCCATTGGGTTGACCAATGCCCCAGCAACATTTATGGAATTGATGAACCGAGTGTTCAATCCCTATTTGGATTTGTTCGTGATTGTTTCCATTGACGACATTCTGATATACTCTCGCAGTCAGGAGGGGCATGAGCAATACTTCAGAGTGGTTCTTCAGACTATGGAGGATATTCAATTATATGCCAAGTTCTTGAAGTGCGAATTTTGGTTGAGTTCTGTGGCATTCCTAGGATACGTTATTTCAGTAGAGGGTATTCAGGTGGACTTGAAGTAGATTGAGGCAGTTAAGAACTGGCCTCGACCAGTGTCAGCTATAGAGA
Source organism: Nicotiana benthamiana (assembly GCA_034376525.1). Classification (NCBI taxonomy): domain Eukaryota; kingdom Viridiplantae; phylum Streptophyta; class Magnoliopsida; order Solanales; family Solanaceae; genus Nicotiana; species Nicotiana benthamiana. The sequence continues at coordinate 60,912,448 of CM067335.1, read as the reverse complement.
TCTGGAGTTTCTTGGGGTTAGCAGGTTACTAACGACGGTTTGTGGAGGGGTTTTTATCCTTTGCAGCCCCGATGACTAGATTGACTCAGAAGGGTGCCCAGTTCAGGTGGTCATATGAGTGCGAGGCGAGGTTCAGAGGCTCAAGACAGCTATGACTACAACACCGGTATTGGTTTTTCCCACGAGATCAGGGCCTTATACCGTATATTGTGATGCATCCCGTATTGGGCTTGGCACAGTGTTGATGCAGAATGGCAGAGTCATAGCATATGCTTCAACTGAAGATTCACGAGAAGAATTATCCAGTTCATGACTTAGATTTGGCAGCCATTGTTCATGCCTTGAAGATTTAGAGGCATTATTTATATGGTGTGACCTGTGAGGTGTACACGGATCACAAGAGGTTTCAATACTTATTCAAAAAGAAGGAGTTGAATTTGAGGCAGAAGAGGTGGTTGGAGCTGTTGAAAGACTATGATGTTTCTATCTTATACTACCCGGAAAACACTAATGTAGTGGACGATGCATCGAGTAGGAAGTCCGCAAGCATGGGTAGTTTTGCTTATATTCCAGTTAGCCATATGTCGCTTACATTGGATATGCAGGCCTTGGCCAATCATCTTGTGAGGTTGCATATTTCTGAGCCTAGCAGGGAGTTAGCTTGCACAGTTTCTCGATATTCGTTATTGGAGCATATTCATGATCGGAAGTTTGATGATCTCCATTTGTGTGTCTTGAGAGACACGATCTACCGTGGAGGTGCCAAGAAAATGACCTTGGGAGATGATGGTGTATTGAGGTTGTAGGGGCGGGTTTGTGTGCCCAATTTTGATGGTATTCTATAGTTTATCGTAGTGGAGGCCCATAATTCTCGGTATTCTATTCATCCGGGCGTCGTGAAGATGTATCAGGATTTGAGGCAGCACTATTGGTGGCGCTGAATGAAGAAAAACATTGTTACATATGTGGCTCGTTGTTTGAACTATAAGCAGGTTAAGTACGAGCATCAGAAGTCCGGTGGATTATTTCAGAGGATTGAGCTTCCCACATGGAAGTGGGAGAGGATTACCATGGATTTTGTTTCCGGCCTTCCGATGACTCGGAAGAAGTTTGATACTATATGGGTCATTGTTGATAGGCTGACCAAGTCAGCGCATTTTGTTCCAGTTTCCACCACCTATTCTTTAGAGAGATTAGCTTGGATTTATATCAAGGAGATCGTTCGCCTTCATGGGGTGCCTATATCTATCATTTTGGACTGGGGTCCGCAGTTTACCTCGCATTTTTGGAGTGCGGTGCGGTAAGAGTTGGGCATCCGGGTTCAGTTGAGTACATCATTTCATCCCCAGACAGACGGTTAGTCCGAGAGGAATATTTAGATTCTTAAGGATATGCTTCGAGCCCCCGTTTTTTATATTGGAGGCTCGTGGGACTAGTTTTTGCCATTTGCAGAGTTTGCCTACAACAACAGCTACCAGTCCAGCATTGAGATAGCTCCATATGAGGCGTTGTATGGTAGGTGGCGTCGGTCCCCGGTCAGATAGTTTGAGCCGGGAGAGGCTCGGTTATTGGATAGAGATCTAGTTTAGGAGGCCTTGGATAAGGTCATGATCATTCAGGACAGACTTCGGACAGCTCAGTCTAGGTAGAAGAGTTATGCAGATCGCAAGGTCAGAGATGTTGCCTTCATGGTTGGCAAGCGAGTATTGCTCCGTGTATCGCCTATGAAGGGCGTGATGCAATTCGGGGAGTACTTTTACCCCAAGGAGACGCACTTTCTAAGTTTATTTTTACCCATAGGAGATGCACTTCCTAAGTTTATTTTCATGAATAGGAGATGCACTTCCTAAAGCAGAGCCAATTTCGGCAATGTCGTAAATCGTTCTTGCCGAGATAGCCGTAGAGCATCTTTTAGTTGTCGAAAGGCTATTTTCGTAAAGAACGAACAAGTTTGTGAAATGATCCCTCCCGGCCTCAAAATTCATGTGAAATTGGGAAGGGGCCACGTTTGCAAAAATAGCCATTTGGTTAAAGTCGGCATATAGGGAAGGAGTCTGTCAGTATATTTTTGAGTTTGTAATTCTTAATTAGAGTATGTGGGTTATTTGATTTTCGAGTCTGTATGTTTTCTTTTCGTCAAAGTTTGTTAGTTTGGTCAGTTTTAAACCTTTGTCATCAAGTTTGTTTTATTATAAATTGATAATTCCAAAAAATGTTTTATTGTTGTTTACCTTTTATTGGCCGAACACCCAAAGTATCATGTTGAATCCTTTACATGCACATGATGATGCACATTTTGCGGGGATGATGCCCGGTGACTTGGGGTATGAGAATCCTCTTGGGAATGTACTGACCAAAGCTGAAGATCTTGAAGCAGATAGTGGTCGCTCACTGGCTAAGATGCCGCACTTGGTAATCGGGAAGACGCTCCATTTCTTGGTCAGCCGGAGTAGAGTCTTTGGTGGTTTATTTTGTTGTCATTTCTCTTGTCTGGGTTATTTGCAGGGTTGTAATCCGGATATTTTCTTGTGTCAAACCCTATTATCATGCAATTTTGTTTAGTCGTAATAGCATGTCTAGTGTTTTCTAGGTTTGTTTCAGGTTTGTTCCAAGATTGTACTCCAGTTTCTTGGTTTGTTTTGTTATACGAACCGTTTCACCATTTGTCTAGCGCTAACTCTGATCTTTTATTATTTACAATCACTTTTTTGTTTAGTTCTTTTTTGTCCTCTTATTTTTTTGTTCAGCGCCAATTCTAGTGACATGACATGCGTTCACAGTTAGGCCTAATTTTAAAAGTTGATCATAGAACCATTGGGAGGTGATGGAGACATAAGAACGGTTTGAGATTATTTGGAGCCCGAGTCATGTAAAACTTGGGCAAGTAAAACATAAAGAGAAGCGTAAAGGCAAGTTGGACAAATTGACACGAGGGTTGTTCATAATGATGAGAGTGAAAGTGTTTCTCAAATGGCGCTTGATATTTAACATATGAAAAGGCGAATGCGCGGATATGGTTATCAACTCTGGCATAATCAGAAGATGTGGCGAATGTTTAATTGTGTTGTTTGCACTTGGCATGTTTTGAAGATTGGAATGACAGCGGCATTTTGTTCTGCTATCTAAACACTTTATCCTTCGTTAGCCCTTTGAGCCTTATTTATTTTTCTTTCATACCCCTCTTTCGGAATCAGTAGCAAAGAGTAGAAACACAAATAGAAAAAGATAAGAAAAAGTATAAGATAAAGAAAAAGAAAAAAAAGAGATAAAGAAAAGAAAAATAAAGGAAAAATATTATGTGAAAAGGAAACAAATAGGAAATGAGAACCACGTTTGAGCTGATTCCTCAAAAAGGATACATAGGCGCTTCACAGCTCGGTCATAGTGTAAAATAAAAGTCAAATCCCCCAAGCAAGAAAGTGGGGCAAAGGTTGTGTTTATTGTAAATAAATCTAGTTCCGAAGGTTGTAATTTTAAACCCAAATTGATGTTTTTTGAGCCTTTTATACCCTTTCTTTATAGCCCTATCCAAAATCCCACATTACTGTCCAAAAAAAAGACCTTTTTGTCAGTCTTCCAAAGATGCCAAGTCACCAGGAAATGTAACACTCTAATCCCCAGCAGAAACGACTCTGGTCCCCTACAGAAAAGAAATAAAGAGAGATTCTTAGCGGTAACACCCCAATCCCCAGCGGAAAAGAGAAACAAATGAGAGAGTCTTATCGGTGAAAACCTTTACAGGCACCATAAGGCAATAAAAGCTGGGAGGGAAACCAAAATGAGAGAGGCTTGATAGGGAAAATCCTTCGGGCACTACAAGTCGAATAAAGATTGAGAATCAGAGGGAAATCACCAGACAGAAATTGTGAAAGGTGATTAACGACAGAGGATAGGCCACATGTGCATGTCATGACCATTAGAGTCGGTATTCGCGTTTGATAGGAAGAAGGGCAAGCGTAGCCCTAGCTTCATTGGCCCATTCGAGATTCTTGAGCGTGTGGGAGAGGTGGCCTATAGACTTGCCTAACCGCCTAGATTGTCAGTCGTGCATCCCGTTTTTCATGAAATTATGCTTCGGAGGTACCACGGCAATCCAGCTCAACTGTGTTACATTTCAGCCCTATCCAATTGGACAAGGATCTATTTTATGAGGAGGAGCTAGTGGCTATTTTAGACTGGCAAGTTCAACAGTTGAGGTCGAAGAGTTTCCCTTCAATGCATATTCAGTGGAGAGGTCAGCCTCCTGAGGTATCGACATGGAAGTCCGAGTCTGATATGCGGAGCCGTTATCCTCATGTATTTCTCGACTCAGGCACTTATTTCTCTTGTCCGTTTGAGGACGAACGGTTGCTTTAGAGGTGGAGGATGCGACGACCCAAAGGGTCATCACCGAAACTCTTCTTTTTTTCGTGCTTCCGAGGCCTTGAAAACCTCATGTTTAGTTGCCTCAATTTGTGTGCACCATCTAGGCACGAGGCCGGAAAGCTTTTAGTGTATGATGGGTGAAATTTTAAGGATTTTGATATTAATATTGCATAAGTTGACTTCGGTCAACATTTTGGGTAAATGGACCAGGATCCATGATGTGTCAGTCCTGGAGGATCCATAGGAAAATATTGGACTTGGGCGTGTACCCGGAATAAAATTCCGAGGTTCTAAACCCGAGAAATTAATTTTTGTATAAAATTATTTTTCCGAAAATAACATGGAATATTGAAAAGGAAATGAGCTAGATAATATAGGTATCAGGCCCGTATTTTGGTTCTGGCACTTGGTACAAGTCTTTAATATGTGTTAAGCACTATCTGTAAAGTTTGGCAGGAAACGGACGTTGTTTGACGTGTTTCGTACGTAAAATGAGAAACTTGAAGTTTATGAAAGTTGAATGAAGAATCATGTGTTTTGAGGCTTGATCCATAGATTTTGATATAGTTTTGGCGACATGATCGCACGAGTAAGTCCGTAGGATGTTTTGAGGTCGTGTGTATGTTTGGTTTGGAGCCCCGAGGGATTGGGTGAGTTTTGGGTGAGGCTCAAAAGGTATTAGACTTAGATGAAACAGGTTCAGGTGTTGCAGACACCAGCGCGGCCGCGGTCATTTTCACGCGGTCCACGCTGGAGCCGCGTGGTCGCGATGCCTTTCTGTACGGTCTGCATGGCTGAGTCTGAGGGCTAGGGCTTTTAGGTCAACCAGCACGGCCGCACACCAGATCAGTATGGTCCGTGCTGGGTGGGTTCAGAGAGCCCACAATTTTCCTTCCCTGGCGCGGCCGTGGTGCGTTTCTGCGTGGTCCGCACCAGTCATTAAAAAAGTATAGAAAAACTCAGGATTTTCAGCCATTTTTCACTTTTCAAAAATCCAAAACCTAAGAGGCGATTTTCCAAACAACTTTTCTTCTCCAAAACTATTGGTAACTGATTTCTAACTTAATTTCCTTACTCCTTAACATCTTTTAACATGATTTCAACTTCAATCAAAGCTTTTCATAAATGGAAATTAGGGATTTTGGGTAGAACCTAAGTTTTTCTAAATTTGGCGAGTTGGACCTCAATTGGGAGTCCGATTTCAAAACCAATCATATATTTGGATTTGTGGGGGAATGGGTAGCCGGATTGTGGTTCAAGCCTCGAGTTTCGACCATGTGGGCTCGGGGGAATTTTTGGCCTCTTTAGGAAACAACCTTGTAAAAACTATTTTCATGCATTAGGTCTAGTTCCAATAGTAGTTACTGATGTATTTAAGTAATTTGTGGCTAGAATCGACCGATTTGGTGGTAGAGCTAAGGGGTAAAGTTGTTCTAGAAGCTTGAGTGGAGTTTGGAGCTTTCGAGGTAAGTGTTTGTTCTAACTTTGGTTTGAAGGAATATGATTAGGATGTTGTTTGCTATTTACTAATTATTGAGTACGGTATATATTCATGGTGACGAGTATCTATACATCAGGTCCAGCATGATCGTGATTCTTAATTGTGTTTATTCGGATTTTGTGAGAACTCTTCCTTTTATAAGTATTAAGTTTCATATAATGTGAAAATTTTCAGGAAGAATTTTGATTTGTACATCATTGGAGTGTTGGCTCGAATGAGAATATAATTATTGAGAAAGAAGTGATCAAAAGAGAAAGTGTTGTAATCATTCCCTTGCTGGGACTTATTTGTTGACTTGTTCTCCCTTACCGGGATGTTAATATTGTTGTTTATCCCCTCACCCTGATTGGTTGTGACTGTTGATTGGGTGAGGAAGAGCGATTATGCACGAAGGGTCATTCCGTGCCATGTTTTGATAATTATGAATGAAGGGTCATTTTGCGCCGTGTTTTGAATAATTGAGCATGAAGGGTAATGTCGTGCACTTTATTTGACTGTTTTGGTGAGAATGAGAGTAAAAGCATGAAGGTTGGTATCGTGCAGTTGTTGATTTGCATGTTTCTTAAATTGATGTTATTGTACAGTTCCATCTCTTTGTTCGTTGATCCTATATCTGAATTGTTACAGCCCATAGCATGCTTCCTTCCCTTTTAGCTGTTTAAATTCTGTATATTTTTCCTGCTATTGCATACATATCTGCACAGGTTGTTCTCGGTAGGTCCTATCAGCCTCGTCACTACTTCGCCGAGGTTAGGCCAGGCACTTACCAGCACATGGGGTCGGTTGTGCCGATGCTACACTTTGTGCATCCTTTTTCAAATATCCAGGAGAAACGTTTAGACCACAACAGCAGTATTGATCGGGATTTGTCTTCAGTCCACAGACTTGCGAGGTAGCCTAGCTGACTTCCACATGTCGGAGTCCCTTTCTCTGTATCTAGTTTGTTCTCCTTTGTAATGGGACAAACACTGATGTATTTCATTCATACTTTTGTTTTTATTACTCTATGGCAGTTTCGTAAGTTAGTTACACCAGACTCTGAGTAGAGATGTATTTCAAAACTTCCGCATTTTTTTCTGTTATCTAATTTTTAAAGACTTCCGCTTATTTAATTGTTTTCGTTTTATTTCTATTGTTGTGAATGTTCTCAAGGAAATGTTAAATTGTTGGCTTGCCTAGATCCGATAGTAGGTGCCATCATGAACCCAATGGTGGAAATCCCAATCGTGACAAGCAACTTTCGGAATTCCATTCTGACACTCGGATAAAAAATTTACTATCGGGCCGGAAACTTCAAAATTCTAACTTTCGGCATTTCTAGCCTAATTGAGCTACGGGCTCCCAAAATACTCTCCAAACACGCTCCCAACCCTGAAATCACCTAATGGAGCTAACAGAACCATCGGTTTTCCATTCCGAGGTCGTCTTCACACTGTTCAGACTACAGACCACTTTCCAACACTTAAGCTCTCATTTAGGGACTAAGTGTCCCAAAACACTCTGAATCCTAATACTGAACATCCGGCAAACCAAAATAGCAAAAGTAAACTTAGGGGAAGCAGTAAATGGGGAATAGGGGTGTAAGTTCAAAAAACAACCGTCGGGGTCGTTACATCAATATATGTGCATCTCAATAATAATAAGATGGAATTATTTGGTTCCTGACCCTAAAACCACTTGTGAGGGGAGAATGTAATATACTTTCGTATATAACCTATATCAAACTGATATAGATAAGTTTGTTCTCATAAGCAATAGTTTGCTATTAAGTGGAGGCATTCAACAAATTATTTTGCTAAACCAGTTGTGATATAAACCAACTTATCAAGATGAACTTCTTGAATAGAAAATCTGGAAATTATGATCAAAATTAAATTATTGAGCAAGTTTCCTCGCAAAACACATGTTGCGGGTTAATAATAATTGCTCATGTAACCATCTCATAAATGCATCTTATATGATATACATGGCAGGTTAATGAGCCCATAGTCACCTTTGATATTTTCAGAATTCATAGGATTCAATACCAATTTTAGTTGGTCAATTAATTAATGAGAACAAGAAATATATAAAAACAAATTCGTAAAGAACTTTCTAGTTATTTAATATTTACCCATGTGAATTCTCTATTATTTTTGCACATCACACTTAAATTGATACAGCTAAACCAATTATGCCAACTGAATAAATTATCAATATTGATTAAGTTCAGGTTTACACCATGACCTGTGAAATTATCAATAAACTCCAAGTTTATTATGTTATGAGTTTTTGTATCAATAAACATCCACTTTATTGTGTCATTCTTTTGTTTATATAATACAAACTGGAGAATAAAGTGGGTAACTTTTTACATACATAATACCCCGCTACAAGTTATAATAATAGAAGATATTAAATCTTTTTCTATTTATAATCTCAATATAATCAACCGCTTTCACGTATTGTTTGGAAACTGAATAATTTCTTTGAGACTTACTACAACACAATACCTTATGGGTAATCAATTGTGTTTCTCTAAAATATTGATAATTGGCCCTTCCAGAGCTCGCAATTAATTTTGTACTACCACATATTTATCAATATACATATGGTGAATATCTCTTTCAAAGAGAAAGTTACACCATTATGGTTATGGTCAAAATTATATGCAATATATGTTTCTAGTATTATTGTTGTTCTTCAAGAATCACATTGCCAAAATATTTTAGCGTACAATAGGTACATGACCAATGACCATTCATGCCATAATAATGATATTATTTTCTTATATCATCTCAAACCTCCTTCTAGAGGTGAGTGTGATATATTCACTACCACTACCACTAGCACATTCATATTCTTTTAAGAATCAATACGTATTCATAAATTAGATATACCATAATCATCTATATGTGCTTTATAAAACCTCATGTCAAATTGATGATAAATATTACTTTCATATAGTGAAGAATTATTTTGAGAATCCTTATTATTCTCAATATTATAATAATGAAGATTATCGTCTATTGTCACGTCCACATCCATTGATACATTTATAGTAGTAATTTTGTCTTCTTTCAGACTTATCACATACTGCTATCACATTCTCTAAAAGGAATGAGAATGGAGAAAATTCAATGGGACGAGTTTTCAATTCTTTGCCCACAATCATACATGAATTTGATCATGGCAAGACATAAATGGTTATAATTTCTTTAAAACTCCATTAGAGTTGCAATCAAAATTTATTGTCTTTGCTTGTATTTAAAATCAAATTATAGAATATAAAGAATTTGTAAGAGAAAAATAAAGTAAAATACTTACCTTAAATCCAAAATTTCATCATGAAAGAAGTCCATGGAACAATTGACAATCATTATGCTCAATCCCAAAATTTCTACTCAATTGATTAGAGTCATGTGCTGATAACGTGTTATGAAACAATAAAAGAAGAAGAAGAGTATTGCAGAGAAAAGTAGGGAGATAGAACTCTTATTGATTTTGGAATGAATTACAATGGAATGGAACCCTCTATTTATATGGAGAGATTGACTTAGCCACCAAGCAATAAATCCTAGAATCTCTATAAATATAGATATTCAACATAAAAGAATTCAATTTATAACAAAATATCTTTTATTAAAAATACACCATATTAAACATTATAGTTGCCATTCTCAATTCATAAGATGGCAGGATGTAGCCACTGCAAAATATTATAAGATCAATATAATAGAAAATAATAAAATAATTTTGTTATTAACGATAGTATTCTGCTTTAACTTTTTTATTGGGTATGTGTTGTCTAGGACAGTCAAATTTGTCCCAAACCCAAATGATCCACCCAATTCGTTCAAGGTTGGATAGAAATGGCGTGGAATAGCCATTATTAATATGGTATTTAGTTTTTATTCAGTAGTTTTATTGTTGAACAAAATTAGCCAATACTCTATTAAAATTAATATGAAAAAATATTTTTTACCCTTTCTTCATGAGTGTTGTGTAAATATTAAGGATATTTTGTCCGTAATAGTTACACAACACTCATGAAGATAAGAACAACATGTTCTAAAGTTTAACCACAGAAGATGTAAATACAGGATTCTTGGTCCTTAATATTTACACAACCCTCATGAAGTTAAGGACATCACGTCCTTAATATTTACACAGCGCTAATAAAGTTAAGGACATTATGTCCTTAATATTTGCACTACACACATGGGGTTACGGAGACTATGTCCTTAACATTTACACTACACTATGAAGTTAAGAACACAATGTCCTAAAGTTTAACAACAAAAATGCAAATACAAGTTAAGGACATTATGTCCTTAATATTTATAATGTGCACATAAATTTGAGGATACCGTGTCCTTAACATTTATACTGTACATATTAAGTTAAGAATACTATGTCCTAAAGATTAACAAAAAAAAGTGCAAATACAAGACACTTTGTCCTTAATATTTACACATAACTCATAAAGTTAAGGATGAGTCCAAAACTGAAATGATGATTATTTGGATAAAAAGTAAATTTTTAATGTTAAAAAAAAAGTTACACAAATAGGTAATGTACAGTACAGTATTGCGAATTGCTTTAATGGAACTTTTGTCGTTAAAGCAATTCGCTGTGACGACCCAAAGGGTCATCACTTATTTTCTCTCTTTTTCGCACTTCCCGAGCCTTGAAACTTCACTTTTAGTTGCAACGATTTGCGTACACAGTCCGGACGCGTTGCTGGAAAGCTTATGTATCAATTTATGTGAAATCTGATAAATTTTCGCTTTAAAATAGTAAAAGTTAACTTTGGTCAATATTTTGGGTAAACGGACCCGGACCCATGATGTGACGGTCCCGGAGGTTCCATAAGAAAATATGGGACTTGGACGTACTTCTGGAATCAAAATCCGAGCTCACCGAGCTCGAAGATAAATGTTTGAAAGAATTTTCTTTTTAATTTTGATATGAAATTAAATTATAAAGCATTGGTATCAGGCTCGTATTTTGGTTTCGGCGCCCAATACATGTCTTATATGTGGTTTAAGTGCTTTCTATGAAATTTGGTCAAAATCGGACGTCGTTTGATGTGTTTCGGACCTAAATATCTAAAGTTCGAAGTTTATGAAGTTAGAACGAAAAATGATAACTTTAAGGCTTTATTCATTAATTTTGATGTTGTTTTGGCGATTTGATTGCTCGGTTAAGTTCGTATGAGGTTGTTGAGTTAGTGTGTATGTTTTGTTTGGTGCTGCGAGGGCTCGGAGAGATTCGGAGGTGGTTCGGGGTGGTTTTGCACTTAGAAATATAGCATATTTTTTCTTCAGCTTTTGCAGGCCCAAAAATGTTCTTCGCGATCGCGGTCAGCCTTACGCAATCGCGATGCTGTCCGAGTTCCTTCATCACGTTCGCAGCCCTTGCTTCACGTTCGCATAGTTCCCAACATCCCTTCAATGCGTCCGCGTGTAGTTCAACGTGTTCGCGTAAACCGTTTCTTTGGACCCCCCAGTCTTTCTCTTCGTGTTCTCAACTTCCTCATCGTGAACGTGATGGTCGGTTGAATTAACCCTTCGCGAATGCTGCCCCTTTCCCGTGAACGCAAGGGAACTTTTGCCCAGTGATTTTTAAAGTTTAAAAACAGAATAGTGACGGAGTTTCTCTTCTCCCTCACACCCCATAAACAAATTTTGATGAGCTCTTCCTCCATAACTTCATAGGTAAGTGTTCTTAACCTCATAGACGAGTTTTGATGAGTTGTTCCTCCATAACTTCATAGGTAAGTTTTCTTAACCTCGTTCTTTCTTAATTTCATCAATTATCACTAATTTCTGAGCCTAAAAACATGAAATCAAAATAGAAATTAGGGGGTTTGGGTAGAGTTAGGTTTTTGGGAATTTTAGGTGATTCAACCTCAATTTGGGGTCGAATGTTAAAATAAATTATATATTTGAACTCGTGGGGTTATGGGTGATCGGGTTTTGGTCCGAGCCACGTGTTTGGACCATATGGGCTCGATGTAGAATTTTGGTATCTTTGGAAGAACGCTAAGAATTTCATATCTAGGCTATGGGATTTTGCTATGGAGACTTTATTGATATTATTGAATTAATTATGCATAGATATCGTTGTTTCGGAGTCGGATTGTAAAGGAAACACGGTATTAGAGAGTTGATTGCTATTCTTTGGACTGAGGTAAGTGTTTGTTCTAAATTGGCTTGAGGGAATATGATTAGAGTATTGTTTGCTATTTGCTAATTATTGAGTACGGTGTATAGGTATGGTGATGAGTATCTATACACTAGAGTCTAGCATGACTGTGAGTCTTGTTTGTGTTTATTCGGATTCTGTGATACCTCTTCCTCTTTAAATTGATAAATGTCTTATAATGTGAAGAGTTTGGAAAATAATTAAGAATTGTAAACCTTTGGGAGCGTTGGCTCGAACAATAAGAGAACTAATGAGTAAGAAATGAAAGAAATAGAAAGAGATATGAATAATCTATTCCCGAGATATTTTGAGTATATTGATTTACTCCCTTGCCGGGATTTAGTTGTGTTGTTATGTTTCCATGCCAGAATTTCTTCACTGGTTATTCTTCTCTTGCTCCGTAGTTGTGACTATTATTTGGATGAAAAAGTATGATATTAGTGGGTCGGGTTGCTCGCCGCTACAAGGAAAAATAATATCCACACGGATCGGGTTGCACGCCTCAACAATAACATGAATATGTGGATCAGGATGCTCACCGCAACAGTGTTATTGCGTGATTGGATTGGGTTGCGTGCCGCAACAAAGTATGGGCTAAATATGTTATTTCCGTATTTAAGCTTTGTTGGCTGATCTACCTTTAATTAGACTCCTTGTTTATAACTGTTGTCTCCCCAGCATGTTTCCCCCTCCTTGTATAAACTACTTATTTCCTATTTATTTTCCGCAAATTATATTACATATATGTACAAGTTTATCTGGTAGTCTGGTCTAGCCTCGTCACTACTTCGCCGGGGTTAGGTCTGACACTTGCTAGCACATGGGGTCGGTTGTGCTGATGCTACACTCTGTGCATCTTTTTGCACAGATCCAGGAGCATCTTTTGGACCTCAGTAGCAGTATTGATTGGGAGTTGTACTTCAGTCCAGGGACTTGCGAGGTAGCCAAACTGAAGTTTGCAGGCCGAAGTCCCTTTCTGTGTTATAAGTTTGTTTTCCTTGTATCGAGACAAATATTGATGTATTTCTATTCAGGCTTATTATTTGCACTCTTTAGGAGATCATGAGTTAGTGACACCTGATCTGGGTAGTGATGTATTTAAACTTCCGCATTTGGCTTCTAGTTATCTACATTTTTAAGACTTCCATGTTTATTTAAATGACTCGTTTTATTTTTATTATTGAGATGTTATCAAAAAATATTTTAATACTTGGCTTGCCGAGCTCCGTTAGCATGCGCCATCACGACTTCCAATAGTGAGAAATCTAGGTCGTGACAAGTTGGTATTAGAGCACTAGGTTACATAGATCCACAGCTCACGGACAAACTCGGTAGAGTCTGAGGGATCGGTACGAAGACATTTGTATTTATCCCCCTCAGGCTACAGAGTTAGGAAAAAAATTTCACTTTGTTCTTTCTTGTTGCACGATTCTGTTTCTCAAATACATATTGTCATTCCACAATGTTCTTTCGCAGATGGCGAAAACACATGCTTACTCTTCTACCGATAGCAGCCCGAGCCCCCAGCAACAGCTCATTCGAGGGGTAGAGGGTGAGGCCAAGGCCGTGCCAGAGGCCGAGTCAGGGGAAGAGCTCAGCCCCGAGCAGTAGCCCTAGAGGTGGAAGCTCATGTTGATTATGATGAGGAGGTTCTAACTCCAGCAGCTCCAGTGGGCCCAGCTCAGGTCCCAAAGGGATTCACAGCCACTCCAGTTCTTCAGGATACTTTGCTTCGATTGGTAGGCTTTATAGAGAGCATCTCTCGAGCGGGTTTGCTTCTAGTAGCACCAGCCACTTCTCAGGCTGGGGGAGGATTTCAAACTCCCACTAGACGTACTCCAGAGCAGGTAGCTCCTCAAGCTAAGGTTCCAATAGTTCATCCAGCTATGGCAGCTTAGCCGGGTATTGTGGCTCAGACCGGTGATGGTGCGACGATGTCCACAAATGCTTTGTGGAGTCTTGATAGGTTCACCAAGCTCTTCACCACCACATTCAGCGGTGCTTCTACAGAGGACCCCCCAGGATTTCTTTTTCAGTTCACATGAGGTTCTCCGAGCTATGGGTATTGTGGAGACCAATGGGGTCGACTTTGCCTCCTTTTGACTAGCAGGATCCACCAAGACTTGGTTGAGGGACTATTGTTTATCCAGGCCAGCAGGGTCACCATCATTGATTTGGGACCAGTTTGCAGAGTTATTTTTGGAGAAGTTTCTCCCAGTTACTCAACGAAAGGCTCTTCACAGACAGTTTTAGCGTCTCCATCAGGGCACTATAATAGTCACAAAGTATGAGACCCAGTTCATTGATCTGGCATGCCATATTATTGTTATAATCCCCACCGAGAGAGAGGGCGTGGAGATTTATTGATGGATTGATTCAATCGATCCGTCTCCAGATGGTTGTGGGAGCCGGGGGTGAGATTTCCTCTTAGAAGGTGGCCAATGCAGCCCACATGATAGAGATGGAACTTGCACGGGGAGGTGGTCATGGGTCAGAGAAGAGGCCCCGTCATGCAAGTAGGTTCAGTGGTACCTCGTCTGGAGGTAGGGATCCTTATGGTAGAGGCCATCTACCAGGGCCCTTTCAGTCAGCACTCCAGGTATCTGATGGTACTTCGGGTAGTGGTGGTTCTCAACAACACTATTCTGATCAGCAACCTATCAGTGCTCCACGCTTCAAAGCTTTCGAGGTGGTTATTCAGGTCGACAAAGTCAGTCTTAAGCCTCTCGGCTGCAGCATTCTGGCGGGTGCGATAAGTGTGGTGATTATGGTCACATCAGGAGAACTTGTCCGGGGTTGAGGGGTACACAATCGTAGCAACAGAGTTCTCGAGCTATGATTCAGGCACTAAAGGCTCCACAGGCCGCCCAACCAGCTAGAGGCGGGGGTATAGGTCATATAGGTGGAGGCAGATAGCATAGAAGTGGAGCTCAGATCGCCAGAGGTAGGGGTTAGCCAGTAGCCGATCGTCCAAGAGACATGGTTCAGGGAGGTGGGGCCCAGCCCCAGTGTAATGCTTTACCAGCCAGGCCAGAGGCTTAGTCATTAGATGCTGTGATTACAGGTACTATTCTGGTCCGGATAAAGATGTTTCAGTGCTATTTGACCCTGGGTCTACGTATTAATATGTGTCATCCTATTTTGCACCATACTTGGTTATGCCTAGCGATGGCTTCAGTGTTCCTGTTTATCTATCTACACCGGTGGGTGATTCTATAGTTGTCGACCGAGTGCATCATTCCTGTGTGGTAGTATTGAGGGTCTTGAGACCCGTGTTAATTTATTGATCTTAGACATGGTGGATTTCGACATTATATTGGGGATGGATTGGTTTTCCCCGTGTCATGCTATCCTGTATTGTCATGCCAAGACCGTGACCTTGGATTTTCTAGATTTGCCCCGATTAGAGTGGAGAAGGACCCCAGGTCATGCCACGCCCAGTGTCATTTCATATGTGAAAGCTCGACGCATGGTCGAGAAGGGGTGTTTAGCTTATTTTGCGTATGTTCGCGACTCTAGCGTAGAGGTTCCCTCTATTGACTCTGTTCCTATTGTTTGGGAGTTCCCTGAGGTTTTCCCTTCAGACCTGTCGGGTATGCCGCCCGACAAGGATATTGATTTCAGTATTGATCTAGCTCCAGGCACTCAGCCCATTTCTATTCTGACGTATCGCATGGCCCCACCAGAGTTGAAAGAGTTAAAGGAGCAGCTGAAAGATTTGCTTGATAAGAGTTTTATTAGACCTAGTGTGTCACCTTGGGGTATGCCAGTGTTATTTGTGAAGAAAACGGATGGGTCGATGAGGATGTGCATTGATTACCGGTAATTAAACAAGGTGACGATCAAGAACAAGTATCCAATTCCAAGGATCAACAATTTATTTGACCAGCTTCAGGGTGCAAAGGTGGTTTCAAAGATAGATTTGAGATCTGGCTACCATCAGCTGAGGATTAGGGCATCTGATGTCCCTAAGACAGCATTCTGCACTCGGTATGGGCATTATGAGTTATTGGTCATGTCATTTGGGTTGACTAATGCCCCAACAACATTTATAGAGTTGATGAACCGAGTGTTCAGGCCCTATTTTGATTTGATCGTGATTGTTTTCATTGATGATATTCTGATATATTACTGCAGTCATGAGGAAAACGAGCAGCATCTTAGAGTGGTTCTTCAAACTCTAAAGGATAGTCAATTATATGCCAAGTTTTCGAAGTGCGAGTTCTGGTTGAGCTTGATTGCATTTCTAGGGCACGTTTTTTCAGCAGAGGGTATTCAGGTGGACCTGAAAAAGATTGAGGCAGTCAAGAACTGGCCTCGACAAGCAACAGCTTCATAGATTTGAGTTTCTTGGGGTAAGCAGGTTACTACCGCCGGTTCGTGGAGGGGTTTTCATCCATTGTAGCCCCGATGACTAGATTGACCCAGAAGGGTGCCCAGTTCAGATGGTCAGATGAGTATGATGCGAGCTTCTAGAGGCTCAAGAAAGCTCTAACTACGACACTGGTATTGGTTTTGCCCATATGTTAAGGGCCTTATATGGTTTATTGTGATGATTCCCAAATTGGGCTTGGTGAGTTAACAATGCACGATGGCAGAGTCATTGTCTATGCTTCAAGGCAAATGAATATCCATAAGGAGAATTATCCGGTTCATGATCTAGAGTCGTCAGCCATTGTACACGCTTTAATTATTTGGAGGCATTATCTATATGGTGTGACGTGTGAGGTGTACACGGATCACAAAAGACTTCAGTACTTTTTCAAGCAAAAGGAGTTGAATTTGAGGCAGAGGAGGTGGTTGGAGTTGTTGAAACACTTTAATGTTACTATCCACCTGGGGAACGCCAATGTGGTGGCCGATGCGTTGAGTAAGAAGTCCACCAACATGGGTAGTCTTGCTTATATTCTGGTCAGCCAGAGATCGCTTGCCTTGGATGTTCATGCCTTGGCCAATCATTTGTGAGGTTGGATATTTCTGAGCCTAGCAGGGTGTTAGCTTGCATGGACTTTTGCTCGTCGTTGATGGAGAGTATTCATGAGCGGCAGTTTGACGATCCCCATTTGTGTGTCCTCAAGGAGATGGTGCAGCGTGGAGGTGCCAAGAAAGTAACCTTAGATGGTAATGGGTTTTTGAGGTTGCAGGGGCGAGTGTGTGTGTGCCTAATGTTGATGGAATTCGAGAGTTGATCTTAGTGGAGGCCCAAAGTTCTCGGTATTTTATTCATCCGGGTGTCGCGAAGATGTATCACTATCTGAGGTAGCACTGTTCGTGGCGTAGAATGAAGAAAGATATTGTTGCATATGTGGCTCGATGTTTAAATTTTCAGCAGGTTATGTATGAGCATCAAAGGCCTAGTGGTTTATTTTAGAGAATTGAGCTTCTCGAGTGGAAGTGGGAGAGGATTACTATGGATTTTGTTACTGGACTTCCGATGACCCGAAAGAAGTTTGATGCGATTTGGGTCATTGTTGATAGGCTGACCAAGTTAGCACATTTTATTCCTATTGCAGGAACTTGTTCATCGAAGAGTTATCTGAGCTCTACATCCGAGAGATTGTTCGCCTTCATAGGGTGCCGATATCTATCATTTTGGATCTTGGTACGCACTTTAACTCGCGCTTCTGGAGAGCAGTCCAGCAAGAGTTGGGCACCCAAGTTGCATTGAGCACAATATTTCATCCTCAAACGGATGGACAGTCCGAGTGGACGATTCAGATATTGGAGGATATGCTTCGAACCTGTGTCATTGATTTTGGAGGCTCGTGGGACCAGTTTTTGCCTTTACAGGGTATTCCTACAACAATAGCTACCACGCCAGCATTCAGATGGCTCCACATGAGGCATAGTATGGCAGGCAATATCGGTCTCCACTTGGATATTTTGAGCCGGGAGAGGCTAGGTTATTGGGTACAGATCTAGTTCAAGAGGCCTTGGATAAGGTCAAGATCATTCAGGATAGACTTCGGACAGCTCAGTCTAGGCAGAAGAGTTATGCAAATTACAAGGTTTGAGATGTGGCTTTCATGGTTGGTGAGCGAGTATTGTTACGAGTATCGCCTATGAAGGGTGTGATGCAATTCAGGAATAAGGGCAAGCATAGCCTTAGGTTCATTGGTCCATTTGAGATTCTCTATCATGTGGGAGAGATGGCTTATAGACTTGCCTTTACGCCTACCTTTTTCAGCCATGCATCCAGTCTTTCACGTATCCATGCTTCGGAGGTATCACGGCGATCCAGCCCACGTGTTAGATTTCAAAACTGTCCAGTTGGACAAGGATCTGTCTTATGAGGAGGAGCCGGTGGCTATTCTAGACCGGAATGTTTGACAGTTAAGGTCGAAGAGTTTTCCTTCAGTGCAAGTTCAGTGGAGAGGTCAGTCTTCTGAGGCATCGACCTTGGAGTCTGACTCTGATATGCGGAGCCATTATCCTCATTTATTTCCCGACCAGGTACTTCTTTCTTTTGTCCATTCGAGCACGAAGGGTTGTAATAGAGATGGAGAATGTGACGACCCAAAGGGTCATCACTTGTTTTCTCTCTTTTCTGCACTTTTGAGGCCTTAAAAACATCACTTTTAGTTGCCTCGATTTGTGTATATAGTCCAGGTGCGTAGCCAGAAAGCTTATGTGTTAAATTATGTGAAATCTAAAAAATTGTGGCTATAAAATGGTTAAAGTTAGCTTTGGTCAACAGTTTTGGTAAACAGACCCGGAACCATGATGTGACGGTCCGTAGAAAAATACGGGACTCGGACGTATTCCCAGAATCAAAATCCGAGCTCCCAAGCCCGAGAAATGAATTTTGAAAAAAATATTTTCTGAAATTTGATATGAAAATTTGAAATAAAAATGAATTAGAAAATATTGGTATCGAGCCCGTATTTTGGTTCCGGTACCCGGTACAGGTCTTATATGTGGTTTAAGCGCTTTCTGTGAAATTTGATAAAAAATCAGACGTCGTTTGACGTGTTTCGGACCTAAATATCTAAAGTTTAAAGTTAATGAAGTTAGAATGAAAAATGATGATTTTACGGCTTGATTAATTGATTTTGATGTTGTTTTTTGTGATTTGATCACTCGGTTAAGTTTGTAGGAGGTTTTTGAGTTAGTGTGTAATTTGGTTATGAGCCCCGAGGGCTTGGGAGTGATCCAGAGGTGGTTCAGGGTGGTTTTGCACTTTGAAATATAGCAGGTTTTTTCTTCAGATGTCCAGGCCCAAAAATGTTCTTCGCGATCGCGGTCAGCCTTATGCGATCGTGATGCTGACGAGTTCCTTCATCGCGTTCGTAGCCCTTGCTTCGCGTTCGTGTAGTTCCCAGCCTCCCTTCAACGCGTCTGCGTATAGTTCAATGCATTCGCGTAGACCATTTCTCTGGACCCCCTAGTCTTTCTCATCGCGTTTGCAGCCTCCTCATCGCGAACGTGATGGTCTATTTATTAACCCTTCGCGAACGCGACCCCTTTCCCGCGAACGCGAAGGGCATTTTTGCCCGGTGATTTTTATTGTTTAAAAACATAACTGTGATGGGATTTCTTCATTTTCTTCACACGAACGCTTCTCCCTCACACCCCATAGACGAATTTTGAAGAGCTCTTCCTTCATAACTTCATAGGTATGTGTTCTTAACCTAGTCCTCTCTTATTTTCATCAACTAATCACTAATTTCTGAGCCTAAAAACATGAAATCAAAGTAGGTATTAGGGGTTTTGGGTAGAGTTAGGATTTTGGGAATTTGGGTGATTCAACCTCAATTTGGGGTCGAATGTTAAAGTAAATTATATATTTGAACTCGTGGGGTTATGGTTGATTGGGTTATGGTCCGAGCCACGTGTTTGGTGTTAGAAACTACGCTTTACGCTAGAGGGGGGGTGAATAGCGTATTAATAGAATTTAGCATTTTCTTGCGGAATTTAAACTTTGCAGGAAGTAAAATAAATGCAGAAAAATAAACTTACACAAAGATGTATACTGGTTGGCCACCAACGTGGTTAGTCCAGTCCCTGAGAGACTCTCTCGAGATTTTTCACTATCTTGTTAAGCTTAAGGGTGCTCAACAAACCGTTACACACTTGAGGACACAAGCCTCAAACAGTTGCTCGGAGATCGCAATCTCAAAGACTTCACCCAAGGAAACGCAAGTTCCTTGAAACAAGAGAATCGCAATTCTCTTACAAGTATATCAAATACTTGGACACTCACTTAACTAAAGTACTCCTTATTGAGTAGATATGAGTAAAAGAATATGTTCAAGATCACAACAACTTTAAGCAATAATATGGCTCTCAAAAGCTTTATGAAATGAGTAGAAAATGAAGAACAATTGAATGAAAGTTTATAGCAATGTAATGATCAGTTTGTGTATGTTGTTGTTTTTAAAACACTGAAATGAAGCTGTATTTATAGTTGAAAAAGTTGGTTCAACCGTTGTCTAATTGCCAATTAAGAGTTGCTGAAATTACTCAGTGATAATCGATTATTAAGACCAAACAATCGATTATCTGCCAGTCAGTTTAAAAATCAATCCCAGATTTAACGCTTCACAATCGATTATACATAATCTATAATCGATTACTGGCAATATTCAAAATCAGATAATTGATTACACTAAGTTCATAATCGATAACTTTAGCAACGTTCTAAAAATCATTTCCAGATTTTAAGCAAAATATCGATTATATAAAATCAATAATCGATTACTTCAGCAACGTTCTAAAAATCATTTCCAGATTTTAAGCAGAACATCGATTATCTAGAATCAATAATCGATTACCTTATGGTATTTGAAAATCATTTGACAACGGCCAGCTTCAACAATCGATCACCATTAGTTCATAATCGATTATTTTGAGTATTGAAAAACTTTACCTCAACAACAATCGATTGTCATTTGTTCACAATCGATTATCATGCAGATTTGGAAAAACCTGATGTTCACTGTCTTACTCACAATCGATTACCATTAATTCATAATCGATTGTCATGCAGTCTTGGCTCAGAAACAATCGATTATCATAAGTACATAATCGATTATTTTAGCCCAGATTTTTTAGGCATGTTTAGAAAACATTTTGTCTAATGTAAATATGCATGATTTAAAATCTTTTTGACACAGAATTAAATATGCATGATTTTGGAAAATAGTTTTATGAGAGAGGCCATACTATGAGTCAAGTTATAGGATCGAGATTACAATTTAGAACAACTCAATAACAATTAAAAGCTATATCTTGAACTTCAATCTTATTCGCAACCATTGTGCGCTTGTACTTGAATTCCGTCATATATCAATTTTTGCTTCGTTTGTCATTCATCAAAACCTACAAAAGAGTACACGTTTAGTATATTGCATTGAGAACGTGTTTCTAACAATTTCCCCCTTTTTGATAATGGCAAACATTAAGCGGGATATGCAATTTAGGCAAAAGATATTGACAATTCAAGACAAGTAACAATTATGCAATTTTGTTCTTGTTCCCCCTCAATTTAAGAGTTCCCCCTCAATTTTAGCTTATAAGCAATCAATGAATTAAGAGGTGGTGCATACCCGATATCCCGTTTTCTTCCCCCTTTTGCCATTAGCAAAAAAATAGTAAGGAAAGATGCAAAAAGATGAAATAAACAAGGTTTATTTATTGGAAAAAAAAGGGTACATCAATGGGAACCAAAGAGAACAACAGCAAAAACCACACAAAACACAAAAAAAAATTTATTCATTTCCGTCGTTGTCCGCCTCGTTATCCGGCGCTGCTTCAAAAGGAACGAGAGCTGCATATGGATAATTGACATGATCAAAGTATCCATGGATCTCATGAGTGAGTTGAGCAAGCTGGTCGGATATGGTTTGGAGAGTAGGCTCTTGGGACGAACGAGCACGACGGGGTGGACGACTTGAAGAAGGAGCTGGAGCATGATCACCATCATGATGGAAAGAAGACTCCGAGATTTCCCAAATTTTGGTACTCCTTTTGAGAGGACCATTTTCCGTGACAAATCCGGATGCTTCAAGGAAGTTCATAATGAGGAGGGCATAAGGAAGAGGCATGTCATCACCGATGGCATCGAGCATATGAATTTTGATGAGCCGACACCAATTTATTTTGGCTCCGGTGACAATGGCATGCAGAAGTTTGGTATCCTCCTGGGAGATGGTGGTGTGATTGTGCCGTCTAGGCTTGAGGACTCGGGTGATGAAGTAAAGAATCAACCGGTAGTTTGGATCCATTCCCGTTATGGTAGGACGACGGGTAGAGATAGATGGATCATAGGAGGTTATACCGGCTTGGTGGAGAAGGATGGTTTCATCAAAGAGAGCCCGGCCTTATCAATATACCGGTAAAGGTCTTCACCTTCATTTGGAAGGCGGGCAATGGTGTGGAGATTCTCTTCAGAGAGAAGAATTTGAACCCCATTAATGGAGGTGACAAGTTTGCCATCTTCATCTTTATGGAGGTTTGAGTAAAAAGCTTGAACAAGAGTTGTGTTTATGTGAGGATGAGTGAGAAGCAAGAAGTCATATAGTTGACACTCCTTTAACATATTTGCGGCAGGGGTGAAAGGCTCAAGGAGTTTACTATTTGAGAACCGAGGAGGAAGAATGGTGCGTTTCTCAAATTTTGATAGGAACCTTGTGAGTTTATTTTCAGTTTCAAAGAACAAGACGGAACCGTCTTGGTATGGAAAATTTAAAGGAGGAGGGGCGGTTGAGGCTGATGCGCCATGTTTGGATCGGGAACGTTTTGAAGATCGTCCAGACATGTTAGGAGAAAGACTGCTGGAATTTGGCAAAGAAAATAGAAGAGATTTAGCTTTTGAATACTAGAGATAGTGCTTGAGTGGGTGAATGTGAGCTCTTATGATGCCTATTTATAGAGGAAAGGATTATCAAGCATTGAATGGAGACATTTGCTGAGATTTTGGTTTAGGAGCAGTCAGAAAATGGTAAGAATTAAAATTACTGACCGTTAGATAATCGATTATTGAACTGAAATAATCGATTTTTTTTACTGTTTGATTGAGATTTTGAATCTGACAAATCGATTCTTGAGTCAAACGGAAAAATATTTGAATGAAATAATCGATTGTTAAATTTTGGTAATCGATTATGGAGCATTTAAGACCTGATAGGAATCGATTGAGGAGCCAAACGGTAACAAAAAATTAATATGAAGTAATCGATTGTCAATTCTTGGTAATCGATTATTTAGGGAACTAATTTGATACAGTGAACTTGGAGAATATCAGAATTTGTCAAATAATCGATTGTATGAAAAAATAATCGATTGTTGTAGAAAGCATTGCTGAATGACTGAGGCGGAAATCGATTATGCAATTTAGGAAGTAAAAAATTAAACACAGATGCA
Source organism: Nicotiana benthamiana (assembly GCA_034376525.1). Classification (NCBI taxonomy): domain Eukaryota; kingdom Viridiplantae; phylum Streptophyta; class Magnoliopsida; order Solanales; family Solanaceae; genus Nicotiana; species Nicotiana benthamiana. Next base: position 60,889,029 of record CM067335.1, on the reverse strand, counting down.
TAATAGTAATAATCAGTCATAAACAATCGATTATTGATACTGATAATCGATGTACTGCACAGAAAATAATCGATTAGTGGCTTGAAATAGTCGATTATTTTGTGCTAAAACTTCATAATTCCCCCTACCTTTGGGGTGGTACCTTTTCTCCAACATCGCCAATTACCTGTTCGAGAGGATGATCCTTGATCGTTCTCCACTCGTTAGGCGTATTTATTCCTTTTTCTAATTGTGGCGCTTCTTCCGTTGGTTGTTCCCCAATTTCATTTTTGTTTTCCTTTGAAGGTTCTTCTTGGATTTTTTCTTTCAAGCTATCCAAGATACCTGCAAGATCAAAACCGGATTCCTTTCTCGACAAGCGAGTATTATCTTCGGAAAACACAACATGAGGGGATTCCTCCACAATTTGGGTTCTTTTGTTAAAGATCCTATATGCTTTGCTACGTGAGGAATAACCAATGAAAATACCTTTATCCGATTCAGCATCAAACTTACCCAATTGGTCCTTCCCATTATTATGAACAAAACATTTACAACCAAAAACACGTAAATGAGAAATGTTGGGTTTTCTACCCTTATAAAGTTCATATGGGGTTTTCATGAGTATCGGCCGAATTGCTGCTCTATTTAAAACATAGCAAGCGGTACTCACGGCGTCCGCCCAAAAATATTTGGGAATCTTAGCTTCGTCGAGCATGGTTCTTGCCATCTCTTCGAGACACCTATTTTTCCTTTCCACCACCCCATTTTGTTGTGGTGTCCGTGGAGCGGAAAAGGTGTGTTCGATTCCGAGTTCGTCACAAAAATCCGCAAAGAGATTGTGATCAAACTCTCCCCCATGATCACTTCTAATCGAAGTGACGGTCGATTCCTTTTCGTTTTGAACACGCTTAAGGAAATACTTGAAATTTTGAAAAGCATCACTTTTATTTGCAAGAAATAGAGTCCAAGTAAATCTAGAAAAGTTATCAACAACTACAAAAACATATTTATTTTTACCAAGACTTTCAATACGAGAGGGACCAAATAAATCCATGTGAAGTAATTGCAAAGGTCTAGACGTTGAAACAATATTCTTGGATTTAAAAGATGCTTTGGTTTGCTTCCCTTTTTGACAAGAATCGCAAATAGAATCATTTTCAAACTTTAAACTGGGAAGACCAACTACTAAGTTTTGAGAAAGAAGCTTGTTCAAAAGATGCATGTTCATGTGTGCTACTCTACGATGCCATAGCCAAGAGTTATCCTCTTTGCTTACTAAACAATCAACATATTCGGGTGAGGAGTTTGCAAGATCAACCATATAGATATTATCAATTCTAAAACCACGAAGTATGATCTTGAAATCACTACGTCTAAATACAAGACATTCATCCGAATTAAATAGAGCAAGATTTCCCTTGTCACATAATTGGCTTATGCTCAAGAGATTATGCTTCAAACCTTTCACAAGTAGTATATGTTTAATAGAGGAGTTTTCGTCCTTACCGACCGAACCAATGCCGATGATTTTTCCTTTATTGTTATCACCAAATGTGACACTTCCTCCTTCTTTGTGCTCTAGTTGAAGGAATTTGGATTCATCTCCCGTCATGTGTTTGGAGCATCCACTATCAAGGTACCATAGTACACTTGATCCCTTCAAGCACACCTACAAAACAAATTAATGTTGTTTAGGTACCCATGCCATCTTGGGTCCTTGAGGGTTAGGCATGTTATAATGATGCAATTGATTTATATGTCTACGACGAGTAAAGCAAGCGGGAGCAATATGACCAATACGTCTGCAATAATGACAAGTCACGTTGGGATTATGCATTTTTCTAGGTACATAGTAACTAGATGAATGAAGGTTGCTTACTCTACTTTGAACACCATTGTTTCTCCTATTATGAGCTCTAGGAGGTTCACAAGTTTGTCTAAAATATGCATCATTTCTAGAATATCTATTTCTAGGTGGAGGGTCATTTCTTGGTCTTCTAAATTGTTCAAGGTTTGGCCTAAAATATGCATCATTTCTAGGTCTTCTAGCATTTTCACTATTTGGTCTAACATGCAAGTTATTTCTAGGATTTCTACTTCTAGGATAAGCATTTTGGTTATTAGTCCTAGGTTGAGCTCTAGGTTGTTGTGGTTTAGCACCAACCTTTTCTTCATTTTTGAATCCTATTCCATGTTTAGTTGATTTTAGATTAACAAGCACATCATTCAAGTTTTTATGCGAAGAATTAAACTTATCTAATGTGCCTTTAAGTCTAGCTACTTCATTCTTAAGAAGCACACAAGAAGAACAGTTTCTAGTAGAACCTTCAGGTTTATCAGCACTTCTTTTTCCATAAAACTTGTTTTCCTCTTTTAGCTTCTCATTTTCGAAAACCAGTTTTTCTAATTCTTTTTCTTTTAATGAAAGCTGTGTTTGAAAATCTTTTTCTTTTAGAGAAGCGCTTTCTTTAACACTTTTGACAGTTTTTGAAGCTTTGATAAATTCAGCATATAGTTCATCAAAAGCATTTCTCATTTCATCAAGAGTAAAGAAATTTTGAGAAGAGATTTGACTTACCTCGTCTTTGCCGTCTTCTTGAGCCATGAGACATAAATTTGCTGCTTCATCGTCTTCTTCTTCACTTGCTTCATCTCCGGAATCTCCTCCCCAAGAGATGTATGCACGTTGCTTTTTGAAGGGTTTCTTCTCCTTTTTGATGTTAGGGCAATTTGATTTTATGTGCCCGGTTTCTCCGCATTCATAGCATTTTAGTTGATCGCCTTGCTTTTTGTTCTTGCGTTCATACTCTTTGCGCATGAATTTTTGAAACCTTTTGATAACGAGTCCAAACTCGTTGTCACCTTCCTCATCAATTTGTGGTTGGCTAGCCTTTAGAGCAATCCTTTGCCTTCTTTGATCATCAACAAACGGGTTAAGTATAGTTGATTCATAGGTTTTGAGATTACCTCTTAATGCGTCAATTGTGACATTTGTGATGCCAATGGATTCTTGGATTGCATCGGCCTTTGATCGCCATGCTGGAGTGAGACTTCTGAGGATCTTCCGGACAAGTTCTCTATCCGTAAACGTCTTTTTGAGGGCGTGTAGATCATTCACGATCATTGAGAATCGCTGAAACATTTCGTCTACTTTCTCTCCTTCCTTCATGTGGAATAGTTCATAAGAGTGAGTTAAGAAATCAATTTTAGCTTCTCGTACCTGGTCGGTTCCTTCGTATGTCACTTCAAGCTTATCCCACATTTCTTTTGCTGTTTTGCAACATGATATCTTCCTGTAGTCGTTAGCATTAACAGCACAATATAATAAATTTATAGCTTTGGCATTATTTTGAACCTTACGAATATCCTCCGCGGTATATTCCTCTTCGGTCTTTGGAACCCATTCGTCTTCCACCTTCTTGGTTGGAATTTGGTTTCCATTGGTGAATACTTTCCACAAATGAAAGCTATTTGATTGCACAAAGATTTGCATCCTCTCCTTCCAGTATGAGTAGTTTGTGCCGTTGAATAGAGGAGGTCGTGTAGAGCATTGTCCTTCTTCAATTCCTGCAAAAGAGTCAAGAGTAGAAGCCATGGATGGTTCTCTCAAACGGTTAAGTTTCAGAGAGTTGGGCTCTGATACCAATTGTTAGAAACTACGCTTTACGCTAGAGGGGGGTGAATAGCGTATTAATAGAATTTAGCGTTTTCTTGCGGAATTTAAACTTTGCAGGAAGTAAAATAAATGCAGAAAAATAAACTTACACAAAGATGTATACTGGTTGGCCACCAACGTGGTTAGTCCACACCCCGAGAGACTCTCTCGAGATTTTTCACTATCTTGTTAAGCTTAAGGGTGCTCAACAAACCGTTACACACTTGAGGACACAAGCCTCAAACAGTTGCTCGGAGATCGCAATCTCAAAGACTTCACCCAAGGAAACGCAAGTTCCTTGAAACAAGAGAATCGCAATTCTCTTACAAGTATATCAAATACTTGGACACTCACTTAACTAAAGTACTCCTTATTGAGTAGATATGAGTAAAAGAATATGTTCAAGATCACAACAACTTTAAGCAATAATATGGCTCTCAAAAGCTTTATGAAATGAGTAGAAAATGAAGAACAATTGAATGAAAGCTTATAGCAATGTAATGATCAGTTTGTGTATGTTGTTGTTTTTAAAACACTGAAATGAAGCTGTATTTATAGTTGAAAAAGTTGGTTCAACCGTTGTCTAATTGCCAATTAAGAGTTGCTGAAATTACTCAGTGATAATCGATTATTAAGACCAAACAATCGATTATCTGCCAGTCAGTTTAAAAATCAATCCCAGATTTAACGCTTCACAATCGATTATACATAATCTATAATCGATTACTGGCAATATTCAAAATCAGATAATTGATTACACTAAGTTCATAATCGATAACTTTAGCAACGTTCTAAAAATCATTTCCAGATTTTAAGCAAAACATCGATTATATAAAATCAATAATCGATTACTTCAGCAACGTTCTAAAAATCATTTCCAGATTTTAAGCAGAACATCGATTATCTAGAATCAATAATCGATTACCTTATGGTATTTGAAAATCATTTGACAACAGCCAGCTTCAACAATCGATTGTCCTTTGCAACAATCGATTACTTGTTATTTTCTGAAAATCATAAAACTTACTGTCTCAGTGATAATCGATTATCTAAAGACATAATCGATTACTTAATTAAATTTAAAATCACTGGAAGACATCAACTCAACACAATCGATCACCATTAGTTCATAATCGATTATTTTGAGTATTGAAAAACTTTACCTCAACAACAATCGATTGTCATTTGTTCACAATCGATTATCATGCAGATTTGGAAAAACCTGATGTTCACTGTCTTACTCACAATCGATTACCATTAATTCATAATCGATTGTCATGCAGTCTTGGCTCAGAAACAATCGATTATCATAAGTACGTAATCGATTATTTTAGCCCAGATTTTTTAGGCATGTTTAGAAAACATTTTGTCTAATGTAAATATGCATGATTTAAAATCTTTTTGACACAGAATTAAATATGCATGATTTTGGAAAATAGTTTTATGAGAGAGGCCATACTATGAGTCAAGTTATAGGATCGAGATTACAATTTAGAACAACTCAATAACAATTAAAAGCTATATCTTGAACTTCAATCTTATTCGCAACCATTGTGCGCTTGTACTTGAATTCCGTCATATATCAATTTTTGCTTCGTTTGTCATTCATCAAAACCTACAAAAGAGTACACGTTTAGTATATTGCATTGAGAACGTGTTTCTAACAATGGACCATGTGGGCTCGAGGTCAAATCTTGGTATCTTTGGAAGAATGCTAAGAACGTCATATCTAGGCTATGGGATTTTGCTATGGAGTCTTTATTGATCTTATTGAATTAATTATGCATAGATACTGTTCATTCGGAGTCAAATTGTAAAGGAAAGGCGGTATTAGAGAGTTGATTGCTATTCTTTGTATCGAGTTAAGTGTTTGTTCTAACCTTGGCTTGAGGGAATAAGATTACAGTATTGTTTGCTATTTGCTAATTGTTGAGTACGGTGTATACGCATGGTGACGAGTATCTGTACACTGAGTCTAGCATGATCGTGAGTCTTGTATGTGTTTATTCCGATTCCGTGATACCTATTCCTTGTTATATTTGTAAATGTCTTATTATGTGAAGAGTTTGGAAAATAATCATAAATTGTAAACCCTTGGGAGCGTTGGCTCAAACGATAAGAGAACTAATGAATAAGAAATGAAATAAATAGAAATAGATATGAATAATCCCTTGCCGAGATATTTTGAGTATATTGATTTACTCTCTTGTCGTGGTTTAGTTGTGTTGTTATGCTCCCTTGCCGGGATTTCTTCACTGGTTATTCTTCTTTTGCCCCGTAGTTGTGACTGTTGTTTGGATGAAAAATTATGATATTAGTGAGTCAGGTTGCAGGCCGCAACAAGGATAAATAATATCCACATGGATTGGGCTGCTCGCCGCAACAAAGATATATAATTTCCACACGAATCGGGTTGCTCGCCGCAACAATGATAAATAATATCCACACGGATCGGGTTGCGCGCCGCAACAAAGTATGGGTTAAATGTGTTATTTCAGTATTTGAGCTTCGTTGGCTAATCTACCTTTAATTAGACTCCTTGTTTATAACTGTTTTCTCCCCAGCATGTTTCCCCCTCCTTGTATGAACTGCTTATCTCCTATTTATTTTCCGCACAGTATATTACATATGTGTACAGGTTTATCTGGTAGTCTGGTCTAACCTCGTCACTACTTCGCTGGGGTTAGGCTAGACGCTTACCAGCACATGGGATCGGTTGTGCTGATGCTACACTCTATGCATCTTTTTGCACAGATCCAGGAGCAGCTTTTGGACCTCAGCAACAATATTGATCCAGAGCTGTCTTCAGTCCAGGGACTTGCGAGGTAGCCTAGCTGACGTCCACAGGCCAGAGTCCTTTTCTCTGTTATTAGTTTGTTTTCCTTGTATCAAGACAAACATTGATGTATTTCTATTCAGAATTGTCTTTAGCACTCTTTAGCAGTTCGTGAGTTAGTGACACCAGATCTTCGTAGTGATGTATTTAAACTTTTGCATTTGGATTCCAGTTATCTACGTTTTTAAGACTTCCATTATTATTTAAATGACTCGTTTTATTTATATTGTTTAGATGTTATCAGAAAATATTTTAATACTTGGCTTGCCTTGCTCTGTAGTAGGCTACAGCACGACTCCCGATGGTGGAAAATCCGGGTCGTGACAATCACAGTATAGTACTGCGAACTATTTTAATTTTTTAATCTAATTCGCAATACTTTACGGAAAATTCTTAAACGCAATATAGTACTGCGAATTACATATTAATTGGGCCAAGTTTTGAAGAACTCCTGTAAAATGCAGTATTATACTGCGAATTAGACTGAAATGTATTATTTTCCTGCTTTTTACTCTAATTTTTGGCCCCACCAATAATTTAACTGACATAACAATAATTCAAATACATAAAACGTAGTATTGTACTGCGAATTGCTTTAAAAAATTCTACACCCCAAGCTCGGACTTGCCTTATTTATAGGCGTTTCAGTTTTATGAAAATTTATTTGATACTTAAGTTCAAACATACATTAATACTTCTCTAATCTTCTTATCAATCATTTTTTACACTGTCTGAAGTGCCAAAAATAAGGGTTTCACTATATTGGGGCGTGGGGTGATGTTGTGGTGGAGAATAACTCTGTGAGATATAGCTCACCTCCACAGTGCCATGTAAAATTGCCGCTTACCATGGAGTATGATACATTGGTATCGTTGTTAGGTAAAAAAATGAGTGAGAGGAGACGTTCGGTTAACCTTAAAGTAACTCCATAGGAGTTTGCTTATTATTTTGAGTTTAACATCGAGGATGATGAAACTCTTAGAGATTTTTTGCGGATTCCAAATGAATACATGGAATTTATTGTAATAAAATTATTGGAAATGTATGTCAAGGTGGAAAACGTTCCCAGTAATGAGGGCGTGCATAGTAGGGATAACCCCAGTCATCGGGCAGTTATTCTGGAACAGTTTTTGCAGGACAGATTGCTAATAAAAGAGCTTCCCTTGATTTAAACTTGTCACCACCGGCGAATGAGCAGCCACAAATTAATTTTTCCACTTTATATAATCAACAAGAAGACTGGTAACTTCAATTTTACTACGCTTTAGCGATGTTTATTTTATGTTTTAATTGGATTTGTATTAACATTCATATTTTTCATAGGGTGTAACGTCCAGATATGAATTTTACAAGTTTTGACCCTGCCCCTAGTTGGAATATACGTAGTTCTGGAGTAGTGGACCATGGTGGTCCATCTAGGAGTCATCACCAACAAGAAAATATCTATCATGAAACGTCAAGACAGTACGACTTGGAAGTAAAGTGATATAGCGTTATCTAAAGTATTTTTCTGGAGTTGGCCCGTTTTAGGACTTGACAGAGTTTTAGAAATCAGCAGAACTTTAAAAGAAAACGCAAAGCTTCAGACAGAAGTCTGTCAAAAAGATTTAAGGTTGTAGACAAGTTCCAGAAAAGGCCTATAGGTTGGCCGCGTGGGTTGAGCATAAGGGAACTATAGGAAAAGGAGTTTAAAGACCTTAAAGAAGTTTTGAAAGACCTTAAAGCACATAAACTTAAGCAAACAATCACAGGTTCAATATAGAAAATAGTTTATAGGTTCAGAACATTACGAAAAGGGCAGACCTGGGCCCGTTTTGAAACAAGCCAACTTAGGATAACTTGAAAATTTAGTCGTTTGAAACATGAGGCAGGTCTGGACTTAAAACTTATAACCCTTTAGTTGCTGCTTTTACGTAATTACGATCTACTATTTTTTGCCTAGCGTTTATATATTTCCTATAGGCATGCTTTCTAGGTGATATTATAAGATGCAAACCTAAGTGCATGGTTTCTATATGAAGTTGATGCAATAGCAAAAAATAGGCATTATGACGATTACGCATGGATAAAATAAAGGCCCTAAGACATGGTATCTATATGGTTGATGCGACAATGTAAAATAGGCCTAGTAACTATATAAGAAACTGATGTAATAAGGTAAACTGAACCTATAGGCATGATATCTAATGAACATATGTAAGAAGCAGAAAAAACCTTTATAAGAATATTTTCAATATGATGTTAATTCAATAATGAGAGAACTCTATATATGGTATCTACTATTGAAATAATGCAAACATATAAGCATGATATCTAATGAACGTATGCAAGAAACAGAAAAACTTTTATAAGAATATTTTCCATATGATGTTAATGCAATAAAGAGAGAACTATAGATATGGTATCTAATATTAAAAATAATGCAAATCCATAGGCATGGCTTCTATATGAATGCAAGAAAGTAAATCCTCCCATGTCCCTTTTACTATACCCCGAGTTTTTGTATTACAAATTTTTACAAAACTAGGCAGAAGAGTAAAGAACATTAAAGAAATAAAAAGTTCAAAATACATCAGCATCTATAACAGGCCCGAGGAGTCTCGAAGAAACTTTAATGTCCAACATATGCCTTTTATCAAATCCGAGCTCCCAAGATCCGAGGCTTTTCTCTATTAGAGTGTTACAAAGTTCCAAAGCCTTCAAAGGGACTCAGGCATTGCTTACACTCTAGTTGGAATAGTGTAAGTATGGAATTACCAGCCCTAGGGCATCCAAGTTCAGAGGAGACTCCAAGGTCCCTAAGCATGGCTTATTAAAGGGGGGTAGGAACTTAAAGGACTAAGAATAAGTGCAAAGTGAGGATTAGAGGGAAACCAGTGTATGAAGTGGTCATACCCAGCCTATTGAGTGATACTGGCACACCCCAGCCTCCCTACAAAGGTTACAAACAGGAGCAGACTTGTAAACAAGTCAAACAAGGGTCAAGGCTCAAACACATAAGAGAGGGGAAATGGAGTGGGATCATTCTGAGTATAGGTTGTTAACAGCCTTAGTCTTAGATTAGAAGTGGCAATGATGTGCCATTCTCATCCAAAACAAACTCATAAGAAAACAGGGACTAAAGGGGAAGGGGAAATCACATAAGGATATTGAAAAAACAAGATTAAAATGATTCAAGAACTCACTGAATAACAGGTAGGCAAGGGAAAATGAGAATGATTACACATGCTAGTCTTAAAAGGAAATACTGAATATAAACAACCAAAGGGAAAGGGAAAGGGGATTAATATGCTGAAATTTAAATACAAACAAGTGAGGGATAAAGGGAAAGGGTTAAACATAACTGAAACATACAGAACAAACAAGGGAATAAGGGGAAGGGATTTAAACATCTAAAACTTAACTGAAATACCATAATAGACAAGGGAACAAGGAGTTAAACATATAAAATGCTTAAGATAACAGACCGGGGAAGGGGAAAAGGGATTAAACATTGAATTTAAACATAACAGGCAAGGGAATTAAGGAGAGGGATTAAACATGCGAGAGCCTAAACTGAGATGCATATAATAGTCAATGACTAAGGATTAAACATGCTGAAAATATAATAGAAAAAGAACAAAGTGAAGTAAACAAGTAGTTGAGAGTTCATAACTAAAATTAGGAGCCTACTAGTGCAACTTGAGTAACAAAGCAAAGAGAAGTCTTATAATTAGCCTTGGCTTTCAGCCGGCTAACCTTTAGCAGAGGGAGAGCAAGTAGCAAAGAAGAGAAGAGAAAAGCAGAGAGTCTTTTATTGAGTAAGAGTAGAGAGAACTCGAGTATGAGTGTCTGTTGCGAGAAAAAGAGGAAGCCTATTTATAGTTTTGAAAAGAGGCAGCACTAAGGCAAAGAAATATTTAGAAATCAATCAATATCAATTAAGGAGAAGGGAACACCTTCAATTAAGGAACCAGATGGAAAATAAATAAACCTAAGTCTAAATTTGGAAAGCAAATATAGTATTAATCACATAATATAGGGTAGATACATATAAGAAATTTGAAAATCACTCGGTTGAACATATAATGCAGGTAATTACCCAAGAAATCAAAGAGTCAAGATACTGCTCGTTTGAACATAGTCAGGAAACAGGGAGCAATTAGAGAATTGGACATTTGTGAAAAAAATCAATTAGGGTTTCAGGGAAAGGGGAAAAGAGTACTATAAAAGATGCATAGGTTTTGAACATACGAGAGACTGGTAATAGTAGAGCAAACATGTAGTAAACACAATATGCAAGCAGATGCGGCTAGGTTTCACAGAGAAAGAAGAATGGAAAATACCCTTAGAAATTAGGGTTTTCACTACAGGTCAGAACACAATGAATACCATAGACGAGGATGAACAAGAGTAGAACATTATAAAGAAAGCATAGAACAATTAAACGAAAAACCCTAAAAAGGTAATAAGTAAGGCAAAACATTTAGGGCTATAGTAGAAAATGTTCAGAATCATGGAGAAGAACACACAATAGCAAGAATAAACAGCAAAATCAAATAAAATTAGATAGGTTATTGAAAACCCTAAGTTTAAAAAAAAGAGACGAACAGTTTTTTTGAAATTACGACTAGGTGAAGAAAGAGATGAGAAACACTTTAAAAATTTCAAAAAACAACTGGAACTCAACGAAGGTCGTGAAATAACACGGAGAAAAATAAAAAAAAACCTCGAATCATTAGGGTTTTCACAAAGGCCTCAAAATGGCGAGAAAAGCCTGAACGGACTCATCGGAGCTTGGCAAAGACCCAAGGCTTCAGAGGCCTGCCGGAGAAAGGCCTGACACAGCCGTAAAATGGAACTCTTGTCCAGTCACCTTCGCGATAACGTCCGATCTTAGAACCCAAAGGCCAGGAGAGGTGATGAGTGGACGAGCATAGAAGTTACCGGTCTAGGACGGCCATTAATGCCAGCAGAGTGAGAAGGAAGTGATTTAGGGTTAGAGAGCTTTAGAGAGCATTAGGGATTCAAGGGCGGCGTACTTGAGGGAATGGCTAGGGCTAAGGGGGTTTGGGTGTTTAATTCGGTAAGTAATAATGTGGGTCGTTGATCTGTGAGATCAACGGCCCGGCTTAGAAAGGGGAATCGGGCAGGTTAGGATTAGATTGGGTTTGGGTCGGGTGTTTAAATTTGGGTCATGCAAATTAAGGTTTAAATTGGGCTGGATTGTGGGTTCCAATTTAGGCTAGAATTGAAATGTCAAAGGGCTAATATTTAAATAGCCTTTTTCCCAACTTTATTTTATAAAAATAGTAAAATATTTTATAAAAATCCAATAAAATTACTGAGATAATAAAATATGTTTACAAATTATTTCAAAATATCAGGAACGGCTTTTTTAAGTGAAATACTTATTAATTTGAGAAATAGGCTAAAATTGCAATTTAATGCAATTTTAGTTTTTGAAATACCTAATGGCTTTATAAAATCCTATAAAAATTACATAAAATATGTTTCTATGCATTTGAGAGAGTAAAATAATTTATTTATTAAAATAACAAGATTTGATACCAAATATTGGATTTTACAGTACAACATAAGTTGTAAATTGGTTTTAAAATAATTGAAAAATTACAGAAAAATACCAAACCTTTTGTGGATGCTTATATATGCATTCACAAGCTATTTTGAAAGAATTTTAAGTAAAAATATACATAGGGAAAAATTGGGTATCAATAACAACAATACGGATGAGTCTGGGGATGACACACCCTTCCATGATAAGGGTGGTGATGAGAAGGAGGAAGTGAATGTTGAACCTGAGCTGACGAGGGAGCATGTTCCTGCACCTCCTACTAGATCAAGAGTGTACGAGTCCCACGTGCCATTTCATGAGCGGAATATTCCCTACCTTGATAATTTTCCAAGCATGCCAAACGTGGATGCCCTCACAAGGGATGATGATGAATTTTGATCACAGATGTAGGATGAGTCTAGACCAATTGTTCTAACAAATGGCATGTATTTCCGTGATAAAGCTCGCCTAATTAGGGATGTAAAAATCTACAGTATAAGAGAGTGCCGTGAGATGATGGTAAGTGAGTCAACTAGGGAGAAATTCAAGGTTGTATGTTGTAGGTAGTTTTTGGGTTGTCACTGGATGTTGCGTGCCACCAAGAAGAAATACGGTTTGTGGAAAGTTGGTAATTTATTAGTGATCACAAATGTGAAGTGGACACATACAATGAGAATCACTTCAACTTGGATGTGGACTTGAATTCTCCGGTCCTGATTCCATATTTGGAAGTGTCCATTAGGTTCAAGATAAAAGAGTGTATTACAGCCGTCCACCAGGAGTATGGTTGTACTATAACCAAAAGAAAGGCATATCTCGGTCGCAAACGTGCCTTTGAACTTAATTTTGGTGACTGGGATAAGTCTTGTTCAAACATGTCCGGGTTCATGGACGCACTGCAATACCTTAAACTCGGGTATGTATGCCAATGATATGTGAGTGCTAAATTCGTGCCACCATTGTACAAACAGGAGTGAATTCATGAATGCAATGCAATGAACATGACCGCTGCGATACGTAGCACGATCCATGGGTACCCTGCGCTCACTGGGGTATGTACAGACTCCGGAGGGGCTCCTACAGCCCAAGCGCAATAATACTGCGGCGTGCAGTCCGATCCATATAATATACTACAGCGGCGTGCAGTCCGATCCATATACTATACTACTACGGCGTGCAGTTCGATCCATGCAATATGCTACTGCGGCGTGCAGTCCGATCCATACAATATGCTACTGCGGCGTGCAGTCTGATCCATGCAATATGCTACTGCGGCGTACAGTTTGATCCATGCAATATGCTACTGCGGTGTGCGGTCCGATCCATGCATGTATTTGCATATGCACACATAACACTCGAGGCCTGAAAGTCTCCTTACATCACTCTTCATGCCCTTACATACGGCCCTCAGCCACAATCAGTCCAAAATACTCAAAAAACGCTCAGGCATCCGTAAAACAATAATACTCAGGTCAGACAATAGTTCAAATATCAGTTAAAACTCCAAATTTGAGAAAAATATAGATGAGATCATGAAATAGTGCAAATCACATGGACTGAGTTCAAATAATATTTCAAACAGTGATGATAGTTCATAAAGAGTTCAAATAATCCGCAATAAGCCTCAGGTATGGCAATGAGCCCAAGTCATAATGATAACAACAAATCATTTATATTTCGCAGTGAAAACCAACAACCGGGACGGACCAAGTCACAATCACCAACAGTGATCTACCCCACGCTCAGGTCCAGCGTGCAAGTCACCACAGTACAGCACTAGGATGTGCAAATCCGGAGATTCAAATCCTCAGGATATCATTCCCAACTATTACTCACCTCGAACTAGTGAAATTCCTCGCTCGCGACGCCTTTCCCCTCAAATTGGAAACGTATGTCAAATATAACCAAAATCAGTAACAATCTATCATAATATGCTAATGGGACAACACCCAATCGAAAACAATCGAAATATAACAAAAATCTCGAATTTAGCAAAACCCGAGCCTCGGGCCTACTTCTCGAAAAATTACATAACTTACATTTACATAATCCTCGTCTTGCCACGAGTTCATACATACCAAGAACTCCTAAATCCGAGTTCGAATGACCTATCAAATCCCAATTTGAAATATTAAAAACTCAAGCCCTAGTTTCTTCAATTTCATACCCAAATTCAGAGAATTAATGGATGATTCTTCAACAATATCATGTATCAAGCTCATAAAACTTACCTCCAATCACTTCCCGTCGAAACCCTCTTCAAAATCTACCAACAACCTCTCAAAGTGGTGCAAAAATGGTGGAAAAGTGAACCCAAGTCATGGATGAAATGTTATAAAAACAGGTCTGCCTAGGTCTAAAACCCTTCTATGCGATTGCGAACTAGGTCTTGCGATCGCAATGCACCAATTTTCCCCAACCTCAAAATGAACTACGCGATCGCAACAATACATATGCGATCACACTACTTTGAGACATGACCCTATGCAATCGCAGAGACCAAATATCAAGCATGCCCCAACTCTTCTATGCGATCGCGTCCAACGTATTGCAATCGCATAGGCCTAACTTCTACAACACCTGATTCTGTAATTTCTGCAACTTCCAACATCCAAACAATCTCCGATAACCACTCGAAATCACCCCGAGGCTCTCGGGACCTCAACCAAAAGCACCAACGTACCTCAAATCTTCATACAAACTTGTTCCAATCATAAATACACGCCCAACAACACAAAAATCATCAATTCATGATGGAATTAATCCTAAGTTAAACTAAAACTTTCGAATCTCACATTCGATCAAAACCCGACCAAACGACGTCCAAAAGACCTGAAATTTTGCACACATATCCAAAATCACGTAATGATGATACAGCAACTCTTGGAATTCCATTCCGACCCCCGGATCAAAATCTCACCTATCACCCGGAATTCACCAAAATTCAAACTTAGCCAATTCAAGCCTAATTCTACACCGGACCTCCAAATTCAATTCCGATTTCACTCCTATGTCATAAATCACCACCCAAAACTAGCCGAATTGTCGGAAATCTATTCCGATCCCTATAACTCATAAGTCAACATCCAGTTGACTTTTCCAATCTAGCCTTCTCTTAAAGAGACTAATTGTCTCAATTCCAACCATCACTTCAACTCTAAAAACACATATAATGAAACATGTAGAAGCATAAAATGGGGCGGTAACTCATGTGACAGCGGGTCGGATCGCCACATCCTCCCCAACTTAAACAAACGCTCGTCCTCGAGTGTACCCAGAGTTGTTCTAGAAGCCAACCAATATCTGAATGATCTTACCAAGCATATAGCCGGGGTGATCCCACATCACCCTATCTCATATAGGTCCAACAACACAACATAGCTGAAATTTCATAGTCCATCTAACCCATAAACCATAGGACCCCATTGAACTTTCTCAAGTTATACACATGATGAGAACCTCACGTCTATATTTAGAATCAACCCGGACCAACTGTAATAATCCATACCTGCAACCTCGGCTGCAATCATATGATATCTTACATAACTCAAACACATGCAGCGATAACTTCCATTCACAGCAATTGCCACAATAACCGGATATCGATAGAAAACCTTTCGTTAGCTAAAGTCTTATTCCCACACTTTCATATACTGCCAACGGTAACGGAAACACAGCTAAAGTCTTATTCCCACACGTCCATATACTGCCAACGGTAACTGAAACACGCGATAACTGAACCCATCTCTCAGATCAATCATTCATGAATCAATTTCCCTCTTGAGTGATACTACAACAGATTTCCGAGCCAAACCTCGATATTACCTTTCTAACAAGCTGAAATCAAATTAGTTCATGCTCATTAATGACTCCAATGATCACTTCGACTCTAACCACCCCTCCAGTGATATGACACCTCGACACGGGCCTAAGCCACAACTTGCGTAATACACGCACCAATGAGAAGCAGTCTGAACATACTTAAATCATGACAATGACTCAACGAAAAAGTTGTACCTCAAGCTCAACAGCACCATTACAACTCAAAACTGAGATCCCGTCTCATTATAGAAATGGAGTACCTAAATTCTCCTCGAAAGGTCATAACTTCACATGGCCTTGCCACAACGCGTGATCTTATCCAAACACTGTTACCCATGAAGCACCTCAAGTCACCATGCTCAACACGGACAACCACGTGCAAATTGAGGTCTGAAACCCAGATATCCATCACACCCATGGTGAAGCAAGTAATATACTCTATTCAATCCTGAAAGGTCACAGCCGATGCGCTATTCGCCGAGCAGCACCCAACATGGACCTTCCTCAGAAACCAGGAAGTAATGCATACAAGGTAACATATAGAAAACTATTCTCAACATCAAACTGTTGCGGTGTGCAATCCGACCCAGATAACATACCCGTGGCAGCGTGCCACCTGATCCACACAAATATCTTACATGGGAGATGCCCATCGAGCCACATATTCTCATTACAATAAACGCAAATAGCACCATGCCCAGCCACAAGAAACGCATCCGAACAAGTCCCTCAAATACTAGGACTGAATCAATGGTAGAAACCTCTGCACTGACATCCGCCACAAAGGCCCAATTAATAAAGCAATGCTTGCAAGCCCTCTGTTGGTCTCTGGAATACAAGCTACCCTGCTAAAGCATAATCCGATGCACCTTGCCACGCAGCCTTTGGCATTTCCCGACATAGCCCATAACACATTAGTCTAGACAACCTGACATTGGGATAACCAGTCTGCAATATAATATCATAACCCAAATTTAACATACCAAGCAAAGAAATATCCACTCGGACCTCCAATTTCCATATCCACTAGACGATGTCGATACACACGATCTACAACCACTGCATAGTCGGATCACGAGACTTCTATTCTCCAACACATATAACACATGAATCACAATACCTGGTCCCACTCTCCGTCGTACGAATTCATAACAAACATCAAGTATCCATTCATATCATGAAAGATATTCAAAAAATTTCCCTGCGCCATCAACAACTCAATTATCCACAGTCGATCCCGCAATAAAAATGTCGCAATACTACTGAAGTATCATCAGTTTACATCACCTTACCCATTTCGACTGAACATATACCCTTGCCAAACCACTATAAAAGCAATACCATCTCTTTAATCATCTGAAGGTCAATTTTTTTATTCACTTACAATTGCCCGTGCTGCTCAAGAATTTAATGACTTCCCATTATGAACTGAACCAAAACCTTGAACACGAAAATCTCAAATCTCCATATCATAACACATAGACCATACCACACTAGGATAACATGAGGACTTCTATCTCTCTCCTACGCCGCAGACATCGACGCACAACTAGTCAAGAATTTTCATGATCCTATATAGGAGAAAAATTATTATACACTCCATGTTACGCATACCCATAGGAAATATACTCATTTTCAAACCACGGTAAAACACATCAAGAGCTCTTCCTCCCAACTCCATTGCACAAGCTAAACTGCTAGGACTGAATCCTTCTACCCAAACAAAGTTAAGCAAACTGCCAGCACCTAAAAGCTTTGTTGCATAATACCTGTAAGGTATTATCTCGAATACATACAATAATTAATCATATCCTTACCATACCGACTCGGTTCATTATCAAGCTATTCCATTTATCCAATTTTCTCCCCGATTCATCTATAAATTGATATTCTCCCCTGTTGTAGCACCACAATACCTCAACCCAGGTTACCACACGAGACTCGCACCTAAAACCACACTATCTAAGACCCATAGATCACTAACTACCCTCTCAAACGTTTCCCAGAGGTACCACATTCCAGAATGCTTTACTTTGAAGAACTTCCTGCGATTCTTAATTCATTTACCATTACCTTCCAAATGCGTATACGTAGAATCCCATGATTAACACAAAGTACCACGGGTCTTGATCTTTTCTAAAGGAAAAACAGTCTCTAGCCACGTACACAAACTTAAGACACCTGATTGTTACATGCAAAATCTTGAACACAGTAAAACCATTCTCGAGAGTCATTCACTCTTATTCAACTGTAATTCACCTGCTCTAAAGGAACGAAACCACTCGTTCCTAACCGGTATTCAGACACCGAAGAACATGATTTCCTGTATATACAAACAACCATCTTCCTTCTCTATACACCGAGCATTCTTTATCAACAGCGGCTCAAAAACACCCTAATATTTCCTCGCATTTATGAAAGTACCATATTACCTTTTTAAAAATTTTCCTTCACATGTGCCATTCTTGGCTCAATTTCGACAACCAGAACTGATCTGTCATCATCCCTCGAAACGGAACCAACATTGTACATAATTGTGCAGTCAGCTGACCAACAGCAACCTTCTCAACTTGGCTTGAAGCCATATATCAAGGCACTCTTAACAACTCATAGCACTTTTACATCTAATGATGCCACAATGTCATAGTGAGATTAAACTCAAGTCATTTACAAGTTTGTGAATACACAGATCATCTAGTATTGACATTTTCTTTAAATCCCGCATTCATTTCCGCATCAGCTGAGTTCATTTTCTTAACGTCCCCAAATTCTCAAATTTCAACACATACCCTTCAATTACTCATGAGACCTTCTAACATACACAAAAGGATCATACCCCTCAAAAACACTCCGCATGAGATAAGCCACTTGCTTCTCATTTCAATATTTCAACATTCCTTTCACCATCATATACGTTACACAATCAATTAGTCTTCTTGAGTCTAAGCTCATACCACCATATAAAATATATATTTTCCCACTAAGAGATATGAAAAATATTCTTCACGCGCCCGTAACTTGGGGCTACACATCAGACCGCAATAGAAAACAAACACTTAACAGCTCATCTATTATCTAACAGACTTCTTCGTCACTACCATAATCACATAGATACCCCTCACGGTACTGACAAACTTATCACATAGATATCCCGCCGCCAACCCGGCTAATAAGAACATTACTGAACATATAAGTTCAAAACACTTGCTCACACAATCAGCACCTCGGTGCTCCAGCCATAGGCAAAGATCCGGCCTCAAGTCCTCCTGACTGGCCCAATATGAACTCGCAGAGATTACATCTCGCCCCTCAATCGGGGAATCACAAGCCATCCAAGCACATATCGCGTGCGCATACAGACGTGTGGAAGGAGTTTCAAGAATTATATCTCAAGCTGAATCAAGTACGCACGATAAGAATTCCAAGAAAGTGAAGTTTTCCTAAAGGTTCTGCAGCCTCTCGAGGATAAATACAAATGTCTCCATATCAATCCGCGGGACTCTACTAAACCTACTCATGACTCGTGAGACCTGGTAACCTAGGCTCTGATACCAACTTGTCACGACCCAATTCCCAAATTCGGTCGTGGTAGAGCTGCTCGTGAAGACAAGGCTAACCAGACCGTTTCAGAACACCACTTAAAGCATTATGAAATTGATCAATAAATACAACCCAATACAGCCCGACCGAGGTGTCACAAGTCACGAACATCTAGGAGTGCCTTTATTAAAGTTTTAAAGTCTATAATACAAATAGTAAAATCTTGGAATCAAGAAGAAGAGGAGTCATGGTGCCGCGAATGCATGCGGTCACCTTGCTTAGCTACGATAGCAATACCTTCAATCCGCTACTAACCCACTACCGGGTGAACAATACCTGCAACTGCACGCGAGGTGCAGGGAGTAAAGTGAGTACTTCCAACTTAGCGGTAATAAGAGAGAACAATTTTTGAGCGATAAGAAAACACGTTTGGGCACACCAAACTGCAATAAAAGACATAACAACCCTTTGAGAAAAATCGGTATACTGTGGAAATCCTTTTAGAAAATCTCAAGGCCAGTTCAAAACCTCTTTTACAAAGTCTCTTTTTCAAATATCTCTTTTATTTTCAATAGCCCAGCATATGAATGCTATATCAGCTAGAACAAGTCAGCTCATAAGTCTGCCCCTTGGGCACCACTCCTTAACATATAACACCAGGGTATCTGGTAAACAAGGCAAGTAACAGTATGTATGCCAATGATAAAATGAGTGCTAAATGTCGTGCCACGTAGTACAAACATGAGTGAATGCATGAATTCAATGCAATGCACATGACCAATACGCGCGTAGCCCGATCCATGGGTACCCTGCGCTCACTGGGGGTGTGTACAGACTCCGGAGGGGCTCCTACAGCCCAAGTGCAATAATATTGCGGCGTGTAGTATAATCCATATAATATACTACTGCGGAGTGCAGTCTGATCCATATAATATACTACTGCGGCGTGCAGTCTGTTCCATATAATATACTACTGCGGCGTGCAGTACGATCCATGCAATATGCTACTATGGCATGCAGTCCGATCCATGCAATATGCTACTGCAGTGTGCAGACCGATCCATGAAATATGCTATTGCGACGTGCAGTCTGATCCATGCAATATGCTACTGCGGCATGCAGTCCGATCCATGTATGTGTATGCATATGCACACATAACACTCTAGGCATGAAAGCTTCCTTACATCACTATTCACGCCCTCACATATGGTCCTCAGCCTCAATCAGTCCAAAATAGTCAAAAGCCCCTCGGGCATCCGTAAAACAATAATACTCAGCAGACAATAGTTCAAATATTAGTTAAAACTCCAAGTTTGAGAAAAATATAGCCGACTTCATGAAACAATGGAAATCACATGGACTGAGTTCAAATAATATTTCAAACAGTGAGGAAAACAGTGATGATAGTTCATAAAGAGTTCAAATAATCCTCAATAAGCCTAAGGTATGGCAATGAGCCCAAGTCATAATGATAACAACAACTCATTTACAATTTTGCGGTGAAAACCAACAACCGTAACGGACCAAGTCACAATCCCCAACGGTACTCTACTCCACACTCAGGTCCAGCGTGCAAGTCACCACAGTACAGCTCTAGGATGTGAAAATCCGGGTTTCAAACCCTCAGGATATCATTCCCAAGTATTACTCACCTTAAACCGGTGAAATTCCTCGCTTGCGACGCCTTTGCCCCTCAAATTGGCCTCCACGCGCGTCTAATCTAACCAAAATTAGTACCAATATATCAAAATATGCTAATGGGACAACAGCCAGTCAAAAACGATCGAAATATAACAACAATATCAAAACTAGAAAAACCCGAGCCTCGGGCTCGCTTCTCAAAAAGTTACGAAACGTACATTTCCGGAATCCTTGTCTCGCCACTAGTTCATACATACCAAGAACTCCCAAATCTGAGTTCAAATGACCTATCAAATCCTAATTTGAAATATTTAAACTCAAGCCCTAGTTTCTTCAATTTCATACCCAAATTCAGAGAATTAATGGATGATTCTTCAACAATATCATGTATTAAGCTCATAAAACTTACCTCCAATCACTTCCCCTCGAAACCCTCTTCAAAATCTACCAACAAGCTCTCAAGGTGGTGTAAAAATGGTGGAAAAATGAACACAAGTCGCGGATGAAATGTTATAAAGCAGGTCTGCCCAGGAATGAAACTCGTCTATGTGATCGCGGACCAGGTCTTGCGATCGCAATGCACCAATTTTCCCCAACCTCAAAATGAACTACGCGATCGCAGCAATACATATGCGATCGCACTGCTTTGAGACATGACCTTATGCAATCGCATGCAACGTCATGCGATCGCATAGACCAAATATCCAGCATGCCCAAACTCTTCTATGCGATCGCGTCCAAGGTATTGCGATTGCATAGGCCTAACTTCTGCAACACCTGATTCTGCAATTTCTGCAACTTCCAGCATCCAAACGCTCACCGGTACCACTCAAAATCACCCCGAGGCCCTCGGGACCTCAACCAAAAGCACCAACATACCCCAAATCTTCATACAAACTTGTTCCAATCATAAAAACATGCCCAACAACACAAAAATCATCAATTTACGACAGATTCAAGCCTAAGTTAAACTAAAACTTCTGAATCTCACATTCGATCAAAAACCCGACCAAACGATGTCCAAATGACCTGAAATTTTACACACATATCCTAAATCACCTAACAAAGCTACAGCAACTCCCGAAATTTCATTCCGAACCCCAAATCAAAATCTCACCTATCAACCGAAATTCGCCAAAATTCAAACTTAGTCAATTCAAGCCTAATTCTACACCGGGCCTCCAAATTCAATTCTGATTTCACTCCCAAGTCATAAATCACCTCCCAAAACTAGCCGAATCTTCAGAAATCCATTCCGAGTCCTATAACTCATAAGTTAACATCCAATTGACTTTTCCAATCTAGCCTTCTCTTAAAGAGACTAATTGTCTCAATTCCAACCAAACTCTGTCCGAATCACTTCAAATTTACAAACACTTATAATGAAACATATAGAAACATAAAATGGGAAAAACGGGACGGTAACTCACGTGATGGCAGGTCAGGTATTCACAAATGCCTTGCATGACTTAATCTGGATGGCTGCAACTGAGCACCTGTAGTGCAAATTCACGAGGCACATGGAAGTTATCCAGCAGCAAGAAATTGTAGAGTTGAAGGCAAAAATCAAGGAGGTGGAAGAAGAGAGAAAAAAATTGGAAAACAAGATCGAGCGGATGAAGCAAAGAATACTAGGCGGTCATTCCTAAAGAATGGCATGTACGTGTTGAGCGTTGTAGTATATCTTTATGTTTCCTTTGTTAAATGCTTTCGTTAGTTCTACTATTTGTTTTTGTTTTAGGTTTTCAAGGTTTGTGTTTGTGTTGTACTGTTTAAGTAAAATTATTGTTCAAATGCGATTAAAATAAAATTATTGTTAAAATATAATTGTTACCAGTATTTACATAATGCACTATTTACATAAAGTATAAACATAAGTAAATCAGTGTGTCCTGCAGCCCGTGTACTTCAGTGTTGCTGTTGGCCTGAGTTGCATCCCATGTCGCTCGGGTACACTATTTGGATCATCGTCATCTGGCCGACTTTTTTTGTGAGGATGTGCAGCCACATCGACACCGCATCTGGCAGGATCGAAAGAGTAGGTCGTCGGGACGTCAGCAACCTACAAAACAAGTAGTAATCTTAGCAAGTGAAAATATATTTTTTGGTTTTAATGTTAAGTAATAAAATATTTTCTCACTGTGGTCTCGTTGGCCTCCTAGGTATATGAATCTTTGGTGTGCTCATCACCTAATGTAGTGGCCTCAAAGATGGGCTGGGACGAATACTTCATAAGAAAGTAAAAATTAATTAATGGCAGCTCATTAAGGAATAGAAAAAAAATAAAATTTAAAAGTAATACAAACATACCGTCGCTTGTGGTAGCATGAACCGCCGGGGATGAGGGATAACTCAACATGCGCCCACCATCAACGTTCCGGGTCAACCGATCCTCAGCTGCGGTAGATGGGCATGCTAAGTACTGATCTACATCCCCGTCGTATATACCCGTGATCGAGGCTTATGTATGAAGCGAATAATTATGTATGAGTTTCAGGCTTTTTTTTTAGGCCAGGTAGCACAGAATTGTCCTTAATTATTATGCGTGTCAATTTCAACATTTTTAGAATTTTGTTACCTTAAAGAATTAAATTATAAATTTTAGAATTGGAGCGAATAATTATGTAGAGGTTCCAAGCTTTACTTTTGAGGCCCGGTAGCATCGAATTATCCTTAATTATTATGCATCTCAATTTCAGCATCTTTAGAATTTTGTTAGCTTAATAAATTAAATAATTAATTAATTATGTTTACTATTAGAGTGAATAATTATGTATGGGTTTCAGGCTTGATTTTTTAGGCCTGGTAGCACCGAGTTATTCTTAATTATTAGGTATGTCAATTTCAATATTTTTAGAATTTTGTTACCTTAATAAATTAAAATTATAAATTTTTATTTGGAGTGAATAGTTATGTATGGATTCCATACTTGATTTTTTAGGCCCGGTAGCACCGAGTTATCCTTAATTATATTGAATTGGACATATATTAATTTGTTGCTTTTGTAAGTTTATTATCATAAATTAAATAATTACTTTCGCAAAGTGTAATTAGATATAGTTTGCAATTATTACATACTTAAACTACTGAGACTTTAACCTAAAAGGCTCTACATTTTACTATACTAATAGACTTTATATTTTACTATGCTAAAAAGGCACTATAATTTACTACGCTAAAAGGCTCTACATACAAATTTATCAACAATAATATGAACATAACATTAACAATACAAATAAAAAAATAAATAATATTATTTAACAATAAAAATTATTTATCAAATTTTAATACAAATTATTATCACATTTTTTTCATTTTTGGTATCAAACCTAATAAATCAATAAGTGTATATAAAAGATACAAAATTAAACACAAGCATAACATAAATTCACATGGAAACACACTAAACAATACAAATATGCATGTACTGTACGAGTTTCGGCATAATCTAAATCGAAATTCCTCGATTTAAGTTTTTTTAATATTATTGAAATCGAATTTTTTGCACCCGAAAGACGGAATCCATAGCTTTTTTTGTGTGTGGGACCTTCGCTCCTTGCTCTTTAGGTGACGGGTGGGGCCCCGAAATTTTTTTTTAAAATGATCAGGGGGGACCATAAATGGGCAGTGAAGTTTTTTAATGGAGGGGGCGTGCTTCTGTCGTTGTCCAAGGATGAAGAATGAGTTTATTTGATTAAGGCAATTCGCAGTATTATACTGCGAATTGCCTTAATTAAATAAAGTTGGTGCCAAGTTTAAGCAATTCGCATTATAGCACTGCGAATTAGATTTTTTTTTTAAAAAAAGTTCGCAGTACTATACTGCAAATTGCTTTAACGGCAAAATTTTCGTTAAAGTAATTTGCAGTACAGTACTGTGAATTGCCTATTTGTGTAATTTTTTTTAATATTAAAAATGTGCTTTGTATCCAAATAACCATCATTTCAGTTTCGAACTCAGTTAAGGACACCATGTCCTTATTATTTATACAACACTCATAAAGTTAAGGATACCATGTCCTCAATATTTACACATTACTCATGTCTAGAGTAAAAATTTATTAAGCATTGGTTAAAGAGTAAATACAATTTAAACAATAGCTAAAGAGTAAAGATATCTCTAATTAGTGGCTAACTGTGCACTTTCCCCTAGGTTGGACGGGTTATTGATCTGCCTATCTATTCAACTTAGTTCATCTTGACCTAACGCATCTCAACTCATTTAAAGTTGGGCTAATTTTTGCCCAAATTAATTTATGAGTAACTTTATCAAAATATCTTATAAATAATTTTGTTTTGTTTGATATGTTATATATGACCATAAGAAAAGGAAAAAGTTTTATTTAGTAGTTATACAATTTATAAGAAAATAACATATATTAATCAAAGTTTAATTAGAATTTGGCGGATTGAATTATAATTCGAATTTTAGCTCATTTTAGCTTAAATAACTTAACAACTCGCTTAATTATTGACTTAATTCATTTTGGCCGCCCATAAATCTATCTCACCGGTATAGGTAAATGTAATTCTATACACTAAGAGAAGTAGATAAAAAGAAATTACCAAATATAATTCTACACAATAAGAAATTACTAAATGTTTCTTTGTCTGACTTGACATTGGAAGTTGACTCACCCACGCTCTTTCTCCCACTTCAGTCACTTACAACTAAATAACTAAATACACAAATTTAAGTCTTATCCACAAAGATGCCAAAAAAAAAAGTATCCCAACTCTTACATGATTAACCTTATATATGATTAGTATGACACATACTTAAACGTTGGTAGTTAGCTTTAAGTCATCTAATTGTATCAATTATATTTGTTACTCTCTATAAATAAAACTTAACCCAAAAAAGCATCTTGATGTACTGGAAAGGGGCGTCCCATTAATACTTCAAATTCGCTACTTAAACAAAATTCGGTCGAATTAACCTTCTATGTTCAAACTACTCCACTATAGAGTAGCAAATCTAGCTAAAACATAGCTACTGCCCGTCGATAATTTAATGAAAGTTGTTAGGTTTATTTACTACTCTTTTAGTCCGCGTAGCTACTTTTAGGCCATGCTATTAGAGTTTGGCAGTATTTTTAATGAAACTTCTATATGGCATAATTAAATTATATACTATATTTATTATAAATAAATACACTTTAAACTAATTATAATACATAACTACGTATTCAATTTTACAGGGGCGGCTCCACAAGATTGGAGACCTAAATCGAAAATTTAATTGGAGGCCTTTGTCGAAACAAAACCTTCTTGTTTTTTGAGATACAAAATTATTAATAATTTCTTTTATAAACCATTTAATTACTCTTAAGATATTATTGATCTTTGAAAATGAAATTAGATTCAAAATTATTATTTTTTAACTTTAAAAATCGTATCCAACAAATTTTTTTTTGGTCGGAAGGAAAAATTTGTATTCAACCAATGTCAATGTACATCAGTTGTTCTTTTGGGACTATAGAACAACTCTCAAAAATTAGTCAATTAGCTACTCTACAACTATTGTTGTTTAACTACGAAAATAATGTGAATCCAGGCAGGATTACATTGGGTAGCAGTTCTTGTTTTGTAGGGTGTTCTGCCACTTTGGCTTCTTCATTCCAGTGATATGCACTTGGATAGCAATCTGTTGTGCTCTATCAGCTGCATCTTTGCTCGACTGCTGAATCTTCTTTCGTTCCTTTCCATCCAAATGTTGTATACGATTGCGGCAAACACCATTCCTAGAATGGATTTCCTTGGGTGCCTATTGTTAACTCTGGCTGTGACTCACTGAACCTCTAGTTCCCAACTGGTGATTACTCTTTTAAACTTCAGCCACTGTAGCAAACCTTGCCACAGCCTTTGTGAGTAAGGACATTCAAAGAAGAGGTGATCATGTGTCTCTACAAGGTCTCTACCACACAGTGTACATGCTTGATCAGTGTGAATACCTCGCCTTTCTAATCTATCAATTGTTGCCAATCGTTTATGTAATGCCAACCATAAAATAAATTTCTGTTTAGGCAGCACCCCAGATACCATTACTAAGTTCTTCCAGTTGACTTTGGCATTCTGTGAATAGAGTGTAAGCATGCCTTTCTGATGTTGTAACTCCCATTCTCGCAGCATGAATGCAGTGAATTAGATTAAAACGTTGATAACTTGATATTAAAATAATTATTTAATATTCCTACTTATTGCAATGCATGAAACCCGTGGAGGAAGAAAAATAAGAATGTGCCATATGTTATGAATTAGAAGATTCTTACACTTCTATTTAAGGTGAATGTCTTTAATGTATTTAATTAGAGAGATTTTAGAGTCCTATTATTGGTAGCAAGATCTTCCTCCTCCCTATAAATAGAGGTGCTCTCTACCATTGTAATTCACCCCTCTCAACTCAATAAGAAGAACTCTCTCTACTCTTCTCTCTATTGCTATTGTTCTTGTTCTATTGTTCTTGTCTTTTGCTTTAGTTTATAACACGTTATCAGCACGAGACTCTACCGTCTCAAGTATCATTCTCGAAAATCCAAGGTATTTTCCCTCTTCCTAATTTAATTTTCGAGTATGTCTGACATTATGAAAAGAAAGTTCGTTGCCCTTGAAATTTCGGGCAAGAACTATATGACATGGGTGTTGGATGCTGAAATCCACCTAGATGCTATGGGTCTCGGAGACACCCTCAAAGATAAAGAAAAAGCATCCACCCAAGATTGTGCGAAGGCCTTGATTTTCTTGCGCCACCACCTTGACGAAGGTTTGAAGATTGAATATCTCACCGTCAAGGATCCACTCGTTTTGTGGAACAGCTTAAAGGAGAGATATGACAACCTGAAGTTGGTCACTCTGCCACAAGCACGATATGATTGGGCCCATCTGAGGCTACAGGACTTTAAGTCCGTTTCTGAATATAATTCTGCTATGTTCAGAATTACTTCTAAACTGAAGCTATGTGGAGATAACATCTCCGATTACGATATGCTTGAGAAAACGTTTACAACGTTTCATGCCTCCAATATGGTACTGCAGCAACAGTACCGAGAGAAAGGCTTTACGAAGTACTCTGAACTGATTTCTCTCTTACTAGTGGCTGAGCGAAATAATGATCTGCTCATGAGAAATCACGAAAATAGACCAACTGGGTCTACACCACTGCCTGAAGCAGATATGGTGCACTCGCATTATGCCAAACATAAAAGGGACCATGATCACGGTCATAAACGGGGTCAAAGCCAAGGACGTGGACAAGGAAGAAATTCCAAAGAAGTCCGTCACCCCCCAAAGAGAGATAACCACCGAAAGCAGAAATGGGGTCCAGAAGATCCTAAGGCAAATAGTTCAGAAACTATATGTTATCGTTGTGGTGGAAATGGGCACTGGTCTCGGACTTGCCGTATACCAAGACACTTGGTTGACCTTTATCAAGCATCTCGAAAGAGAAAAGGCCCTGAAACAAATTTTGTCTATGACGACAATGAGGATATCACCCACCTGGATGTGGCAGACTTCTTTGAGCAACCCGAGGGAAAGATAGACCACCTAATCGGTGATGGAACCATGATGAAAGAAGATGGAGCTGTTTGATTCTACTTGTATTTGTCAATGAATAAATTAATAGTCATTAGCATTAGCTCGTATTAGTTAATTCATGATATGATGTTAGTATTAGCCCTTTAGAATGTTTCAATATGCTCAAATATTTTTATTGTACAGTAGAGGTAATCGACTAACCTAAAAACTAGTCGATCGTCTAATATTTAGCAATAAAACGAACTTTTTTCCGCCAGGCCAGATATTCGAATATCAGAGTCTGATATTCGAATATCTGGGCCAGATATTCGAATATCAGAATTCCTATATTCGAATATCTGGCAAGATATTAGAATATGTGCTTAAATATTCGAATATCTAATATTTTTCGCATTAAAGTATTATTTTTTCCGCAAGGCATTATATTCGAATATTAGAATACAATATTCGAATATCCTAAATAACTGCTTCCCAAAACGCTGTTTAAACACGAAACAAAAGAATTGAAGTTGTTTATACTTATATTTATGTATTTTTTTTGTATGTCAAACTATGGGAAAGCAAAATGGATATCTCACAAAGAGAACTTGGATCAACATCCAACTATAAAAGTATTTGCCTAGTTGATTCATGTACTACACATACAATACTCAAAGAAAGGAAGTATTTCTCTCAACTGAATATGTGTAAGGCAAACATTACTACAATCTCTGGAAGTAGTAAATTGATTAAAGGCTCCGGAAGAACTATAGTAACTCTGCCCAAGGGCACGATGTTAATCATAGAGAATGCAATGTTCTCCTCCAAGTCTATGAGAAACTTGTTGAGCTTTAAAGATGTACGCCGGAATGGCTACAATATTGAGACAATGGATGAAGATAATCTTGAATATCTCGTCCTCACTTCAAAGAATGTCTCCGGCCAAAAGAGGGTTATTGAGAAATTCCCGTCTTTATCTTGTGGCCTGTATTGGACAAGAATTAGTGCAATTGAGGC
The DNA here is from genome assembly GCA_034376525.1 of Nicotiana benthamiana. NCBI lineage: Eukaryota > Viridiplantae > Streptophyta > Magnoliopsida > Solanales > Solanaceae > Nicotiana > Nicotiana benthamiana. Next base: position 60,859,468 of record CM067335.1, on the reverse strand, counting down.
ACATTCAACAGTAAATCTAAAGAATACTGAGTCCAATACATTTGTACTTTGGCATGATCGACTGGGTCACCCAGGATCAACCATGATGAGACGGATTATAGAAAGCTCATATGGGCATCCGTTAAAGAATTTCAAAATTCTCTCAAGTAATGAATATCCTTGCACTTCGTGTTATCAAGGCAAGCTGATTATCAGACCATCCCCAACAAAGGTTGGGACTGAGTCACCCCAGTTTCTGGAACGTATACAAGGGGACATTTGTGAACCTATTCACCCACCTAGTGGGTCGTTTAGGTATTTCATGGTCTTGATAGACGCATCCTGTAGATGGTCTCATGTGTGCCTGTTGTCATCTCGCAACCTGGCGTTTGCGAAGTTAATGGCACAAATAATTCGGCTACGAGCACACTTTCCAGATAATCCAATCAAGTCCATTAGACTGGATAATGCTGCTGAGTTTACATCCCAAGCATTTAATGATTATTGCTTATCAATCGGGATAAAAGTTGAACATTCTGTAGCCCATGTTCACACTCAGAACGGTCTTGCATAATCGTTAATTAAGCGCTTGCAGTTGATTGCAAGGCCATTACTGATGAGAACGAGGCTGCCCACTTCAGTGTGGGGTCATGCCATATTGCATGCAGCAATGCTAATTCGTCTCAGGCCGACGAATTACCACAAGTATTCTCCGTTGCAATTGGTTTTGGGTCATGAACCCGATATATCCCATTTAAGGATATTTGGATGTGCCGTATATGTGCCTGTAGCACCGCCATCCCGCACCAAAATGGGTGCGCAAAGAAGGTTAGGAATATATGTTGGGTTTGATTCGCCCTCCATCATTCGCTACCTTGAAACATTGACAGGCGACCTGTTTACTGCACGATTTGCAGACTGTCGATTTGATGAAACACTTTTCCCAAAATTAGGGGGAGAAGTTGGTGAAACCAAACGAGAAATTTTGTGGAAAAATGAATCATTATCTCATCTTGATCCACATACCTCTACTTGTGAGAAAGAGGTACAAAAGATTATCCATTTGCAAAGAATAGCAAATCAAATGCCTGACGCATTTACGGACTTGAAGAGGATAACGAAATCCCACATTCCTGCGGAAAATGTTCCGATCCGTATTGAAGTCCCTATTGGACAATTATCTAGTGTCATATCCAATGAGTCAAATGCACGCCAGAAGCGTGGCAGACCATTAGGTTCCAAAGACCGAAATCCTAGAAAGAGGAAAAAGAACGATCTAAATGACACTATGAAAGAATCACATGAGGACGCTCATGATTTGATTAATTCCGAGATTCACGAAGAATCTATTGAGCCTGAAGCTCTTGAAAATACGGAACTACTCCCAAATCCAATTAATATTGAGGCAAATATTAATCGAGTGGATGTTGTGGTAGACAATGTCTTTGCTTATAATGTAGCATCTAACATTATGAAAGAATGTGAGGATCTCGAACCTCAATCTGTGAAAGAATGTCGAGAAAGACATGATTGGCCAAAATGGCAAGTAGCAATTCAATCTGAATTGAATTCGCTGACAAAACGTGAAGTTTTTGGCCCTATAGTTGAAACACCTAATGGTGTTAAGCCCGTTGGCTACAAGTGGGTCTTTGTACGCAAACGAAATGAGAAAAACGAAGTACAAAGATATAAAGCACGCCTTGTTGCACAAGGTTTTTCCCAAAGGCCTGGTGTCGATTATGAAGAGACATATTCGCCTGTAATGGATGCGATAACCTTTCGTTATCTCATAAGTTTTGCTGTCCATGAGAAGCTGGACATGCACTTAATGGATGTCGTTACTGCCTATCTTTATGGCTCACTTGATAACGACATATACATGAGAATTCCCGATGGACTCAAGGTGCCAAATGCGCACAATTCCAAATCTCGGGAAATGTTTTCAATCAAATTGCAAAGGTCCTTGTATGGTCTAAAGCAATCAGGACGAATGTGGTATAATCGTCTAAGTGAGTACTTGTTGAAAGAAGGCTATATAAATGATGCCATTTGCCCATGTGTGTTTATAAAGAAAACAACATCGGGATTTGTTGTACTTGCCGTATATGTTGATGACATAAACCTTATTGGAACCCCTGAAGAACTCCAAAAGGCAATTGATTATCTAAAGGATGAATTCGAGATGAAAGATCTCGGTAAGACTAAATTATGTCTTGGTTTGCAAATTGAATATTTGGCAAATGGAATTTTTGTTCATCAATCTACCTATACAGAAAAGGTACTGAAACGGTTTTACATGGATGACGCACATCCGTTAAGTACACCGATGGTTGTTCGTTCACTTGAAGTGAACAAAGATCCATTCCGACCTAAAGAACGGAATGAAGAGATACTTGGTCCTGAAGTACCATATCTTAGCGCAATTGGCGCATTAATGTATCTTGCAAATACTACAAGGCCGGACATTTCTTTTTCAGTTAATGTCTTAGCAAGATTTAGCTCGGCTCCTACGAGGAGACATTGGAATGGGATCAAACACATATTGCGGTACCTAAAAGGGACTACCGATTTGGGCCTGTTTTATGGAAAGAATTGCAGCCCGGATCTTGTTGGTTATGCTGATGCTGGATATTTGTCCGACCCACACAAGGCTCGATCTCAAACGGGTTATGTGTTTACCTGTGGAGAAACCGCCATATCTTGGCGATCGACTAAGCAATCAATTGTGGCTACTTCATCTAATCATGCCGAGATAATTGCTATTCATGAAGCAAGTCGGGAGTGTGTGTGGCTAAGGTCGATAATACATCATATCCAAGACAAATGTGGTTTGAAATGTGATAAACTACCCACAACTTTATATGAAGATAATGCAGCATGTATAGCTCAATTGAAGGGAGGATTCATCAAGGGAGATAGAACGAAGCATATTTCACCAAAGTTATTCTTCACACATGATCTTCAAAAGAATGGTGATATCAATGTTCAACAGATTCGTTCAAGCGACAATATGGCTGATTTGTTTACAAAATCTCTACCAAAGTCAACCTTCAAGAAGCTAGTTCACAAGATCGGAATGCGAAGACTTAAGGACATAAATTGATGTTCTTATCAGGGGGAGTTAATGCGCGTTGCACTCTTTTTCCCTTACAAGGTTTTGTCCCACTGGGTTTTCCTTGCAAGGTTTTTAACGAGGCAACCAATAGGCGCATATTCAAACATGTATACTCTTTCCTTACTTTAATTTTTCCCATTGGGTTTTGTTTTAAGGTTTTAACGAGGCACATCATTGAATAGACATTCAAGGGGGAGTGTTATGAAATAGAAGATTCTTACACTTCTATTTAAGGTGAATGTCTTTAATGTATTTAATTAGAGAGATTTTAGAGTCCTATTATTGGTAGCAAGATCTTCCTCCTCCCTATAAATAGAGGTGCTCTCTACCATTGTAATTCACCCCTCTCAACTCAATAAGAAGAACTCTCTCTACTCTTCTCTCTATTGCTATTGTTCTTGTTCTATTGTTCTTGTCTTTTGCTTTAGTTTATAACACCATATAACTTATTGAATAGTATCGTTCAGCTCTTGTTTTTTATTGAAAAATAATAATAAATTTTTTTTTACAGTACAATATATCTTATCGAAAGTCTAAACCTTTGCAGAAACCAAAAAAAATAAAATAAAGAGTTACATGTTTTCTGATGAGAAATATAAAAAATAAGATTGGACTATAGAATATTAAAATAGAAACTCTAAAGTTTATTACATATTTTATAGTGAAAAATATAAAGAAGAGAAAAATAATGTAGGTGTGTTGTCAATCGTCAAATATAAATAACAAAAAATTTTATATTTAGTGTAAGGGCTCAGGGAAGTAATTCTCTTTCATTAATTTTTGCTCAAACGGTTATATCAGTAATAAATTAAAATTTTTCTTTACCTTTTATTAAAGATTTTACGTTTCAATTTTAAAATACTAAATATTTAAAAAAAATTAACTTATAAATCTATTATTGAGAAAAGAATTGAATACAGTGATATATATTCCATGCAAAGCAATTAGTAGTTATGAAATGTAATGAGTTAAATTATAGCTATGCCCACCAATAAACCTTCAAACAATAGTCACTTCTGAAAGTTTTCCTATTTTCAAATGCATTAGTAACGGAACCACCGATCGGATTAAATTGATATTTTTCTCTTCAACTAAAATATGAAACATTGCTGAAGTTTGAACCTATAGATATTTGAATTTCAGTATAGTATGTTGAAATTTTACCTTTAAAATTTTTAAGTCTAGTACTATATATTTTGAGTTTCACATGTACAATGTTTTTCGGACTATGGTATATTATGTTGGAGTTTCACTTATAGAATATTTGAGATTTGTTAGCGATTGCTGGAGTAGTTTAATATGTTGGGGGTACTTTGTCCAAAATATATCCGTATTTAAATAAAATGGCTGAAATCTAATAATTTTTACATCGTCGCTAATGCTAATAGTAAGGGTAAAAAGTGGCTAATTACTAATACTAATACAACAACAGGAAGTTAGACCTAATCTTTGGTGCAGGCATAACCACTTCATACTCCTCGTTTGTTTCATATTATGAGTTATTTTTAATTTTTTTCCTTAATAAGATGATTTATAATTATATAAATATTTATATTTTATTTTATACCACAAATTTTAAAATTATTTAGTTCTTTTTTAAACACTATGCCTAATCAAATATTAGCATATGAATTGGACGGAGGAAGTAATAAACATGATAAACTTAGGACCATAGACAGGGATGAAACAGAACTTTAATATTATATGGGGGACCAAAATTGAAATGTACTAATTGAATTGTACTTATTACTATCTACTTTGCACCCGTCTGGGAGTTTGAGTCAGGAAAAAATAGGAAACTTACACAAATATTCCAAATAAGTTTCAACTTATTAACCTCTAATCATTTGTTGTAGATTTATCAAAACTAGCCAAGTATATATAAATATAAAAAAAATCAAATAAATAAGGTTCTTTCTTTCAAAGAATCACATGTAAAAATCACTTTCCTATATTTTTAAGCGTGATTAGCAACATTAGATGCAAGATAGAAAGGAAATTTCATGGATGGTAGCAAATAAGGTGATGAAATATACAATATATATATATATATATATATATATATATATATATATAAAATATTCCAAAAATCTAAGAAAAAAAGGGGAATTTTTTCAATGGGTACAACAACAACTACCCAGTATAGTCCCATAGGATGGGGTCTGGGGAGGATAATATGTACGCAAGCCTTACCCCCACCCGAAAGGATGGAGAGGCTATTTCCAACCGACCCCCGACTTAGAAAAAGAAAAGGAAAGACAGAAACAAAAACAAAAACAAAAGAGCATTAGTAACTCCAGCAGAAATCATAATACATAAATATGTAAACATAGACCATAAGTAACATGACATACAAAAGAAAAAGGTAAACAAAACAGAAGAATTTTTTCAATGGGTAAAGTTGAAATTTATTGAAAACATATAGATAAGTCACTATGCAAAATTTGAGGAAGATTGGAGGTAATTTAGACTGATTTTGTATCAAAATTCTAAATCGAGTTCTTATGCGACACATGTATCTCACACAAAGGTATACATGCGATATATAATTGATACAAATATGATCCATATGTGATACACAAATGATACATATGTGATATACATATCATTTTTTTTCATGTTTAGTTTTTAGTTTGAATTTTCAATTCAAACAACCTCAATATTTTACCAAATCATCCCAACACTAAGATTCAAGCCCCTTAAGATATACACAATCTATTCTAATAATACATACTCAATAGAAAGCAAAAATTTTGATATTTTTTTGTTACAAATAGCTAATTGGTTAATATTAGTAATATTTTATAAATTGACCAGTTTTTAAAATGAGCTACTTATAAATGGACATAGTTGATATTTTTCCAAAAATAAAGGGGCTATTTGCAGTCGTACCCTATTTAATGCCACCTTTTAACCTATACCGCTTTTTAAAAATTATTGATTTGGTAACCATATAACAAAAAATTCGTTATAATATGACCATTATACCCCTTCCAAAACATATAAAATCTGTCTCTCCTCCGTATTCCCAGATTCAAATTTCCCAGTTTCAAATTCTAGATCTCGTTCGTATCTCCTCTATCAGTCAGTTTCTTCTAAAAATGCATCTCGCATTCAAGTTCCTTATTCAAATTCCAAATTCAAATTAAAATTCAAATATATTGTAAGTATTCAAATTTTTCTCCAGAATTCAAAATAATTTTTGAATTATATGTTTTCTGATTGATTGATTGAAGTTTTTTGACGAATTTTCTAGCCGAAGTTATTTAACGATCTGCCATTATATGATTTATGGCCGAAGTTTTCCTCCTTAAATCAGCTGGATGGCCGAAGTTGTTTAACGATCTAGTTAAATTAAACCACTTCGGCCTATATGCCGAAGTGTTTTAGTTATTTCTTAAAAACTTTAAGTGGCTAAATTTAAAAATCATGATGCACAAACAAACTTCGGATTAGCGGCTGATGTTCTTTAGTTGTTTATTAAAAACTTCGGCCGTTAGTCCGAAATGATCCTCCTTAACTGGCTAGATTAAAAAATCATGTTGCACAAAAAACACTTCGGCCTAACGGCTGAAGTTTTTTAGTTGTTTATCAAACACTTCGGCTGTTAGGCCGAAGTTTTACTAATACTTGCCACTAAACATGAATCTGCAGGATGAGTTCAATTTGCGTTGTTATAACTTTCAATGGGAGTTGGACTCGTGATTACAAATACTTGGATCATGATACAAAACTTGTTCTAGTTAATAAGAACATATCATTTTATACTTTCGTAATGAAAATTAGTGAAGTTGCAAATATTGATTCAACCAAATATGCATTGAAAGAATGGTTTGATATCAAACTAAATACAAGCAAAGGAATGCTTGTAACTTCAGATGAAGAACTCAGTACGTGTATACATTTGCTTACAACTGATTCAGCCTACAAGAATTGCCATTTTGTCATCGAACAAATAAAACCTTCAGAATCAGCTGGATTCAACCAATCTCTTGCATATGCGATACATTAAGAACCTTTTGCCGACTATCAACATGAAATACGACAGCCAATAATGGAAGTAGACAACGTGCAACAACCTTCTAACATTATTGCTGCTTCAGAATACATAGTGCTCCAACAATTACCCCCTCCTGCAATAAATTCATACCACTTTTTTGATGATCAAGAAGAAGAAGGACAGTTAATAATGCAGATTGACAACCAAAACACAATCCAACAAAGCTTTTCTTCACCTTCTGCAACCATAAACAACAATGAAGATGAATTAAACACGGATTTTATACCGATAATATCACATAGAATTGAAGAAATTGCTGAAAGTTCTTGTGCTTCTCAGAAATCAAGAAAAAGAGTGAGGAGAAAGATGAAAGAATCTCCACCGTGTAAAATACTTAGGCACGATGTATTGCCTGATGAAGTAAAAGTTGGATCAATCTTTGAGAACAAAGAAACAATGACTAATTTTTTCTGCAACTTGGAGATAAATCAAAAGGTTGAATTCACTGCAGATAGATCATGTTCCAAGAGATACAAGCTGAAATGCATCGTCGACAAATGTGGTTGGAATGTACGTGCTACCAGAATAAAAAATTCAACACTGTCAGGGTGATAAAATATCATAACATCCATGAATGCTCGGTTGATGCAAGAAAATCAAATCAGAAGCATTCTATATCAAATTTTATAAGCGAACAAATTATAGAACATGTTCGAGACAAAAAGATAGAAGTTACACCAGCTTTTGTAGAAAATGAAATGAAAAAGAAATTTGGAAGTGACATTGGTTATCACAAGGCATGGTGTGCTATTCAAAAAGTTGTTGCTTGTATAAGGGGAACACTTGAAGACAACTACCAGATTCTTCCTTCATACCTACATATGATGGTGGCCAAAAACCCAGGAACATACACAAGCATAAAAAGAGATGCGGAGATTAGGTAAGCAAAACAATAATAACCATCAGCCTGAAGTTTTACTATTTGAAAAACTTCACACCTTATGATTTTTTTGGTGTTTCAATGTACAGATTTGCTTAATTGTTCTTGCTCCTGCGGCATCAGTAGCTGGTTGGCCCAACTGTAGACCCGTTACTGCAGTAGATGCAATATTTTTTAAGTGAAAATATCACAGTGTTCTATTTGTTGTTGTATCAAAAGATGCAAACAATCAAATCTGTCCTCTATGTTTTGGTGTAGCAGATTCAAAAAATAATGAGTTATACATTTGGTTTTTCGGGGAAATGAGAAAGGCAATTCAAGTCCGTTGTGAACTGGTTTTCTTGTTAGATAGAAACCAATCTATATCAAATGGTATTAGAAAGGTTTTTCCTGAAGCTCACCAAGGTATCTACCTCTATCACTTTGAGAAAAATTTAATACAAAGACATGCAAAGTCCATGGTGATAAATCTTTTTCAAAGTGTTGCAAGGTCTTACAAACGTGAAGATTTTAATCAGTTAATGTCCCAACTCAAAAGTATTGACAAGAAAACATACAATTACATAATGGAAGAGCCTCCTGAGAGATGGGCTCGATCGTGGTTCCCACGGCGACGTTATGATATGCTAACAACAAACATGGTAGAATCAATGAATTCAGTTTTACTAAAAGGTAGAGAAATGCCTATTTTAAGAATGTTAGATTTCATCCAAGAAAAGCTGGGAGAGTGATTTTATGAAAGGAGAAAAAAGGCAAATGAAACTTTTCACAGAGTATCGATATGGGCAGAAGAAGAGATGAATAAGAAGATGGAATTGGCTTGCAAAATGATTGTGAGTATATTTATTAACTTCAGCTTTTTATATCTGTTGAAGTGATTCACTGCTTACATTTTAAAAATTTAATACTTTTTCTTTTTAAGCAAAATTACACTAATATAATTTGTCTTAATTTTTTATTCCTTGTTAGATGTTCAACGTTGACTCAATGTTGTTTAGAATAAATAGTGAAGGACTTGAATTTATTGTGGACTTAAAGAAGAGAACTTGTGACTGCCTGGAATTCCAACTTGATGAATTGCCTTGTCCACATGCAATTGCTGCTATTAATAAGACATATTTGCAGAAATCTGATTACTGCTCAAATTGGTCTTCAAGGGAAACATGGTTGAAAACATATGAGGGACATGTGAATACCGTGGGAGATCAAAAATCGTGGGAAATACCACAAAATGTACAATCTGAGAACAGAAAACCTCGATTTTACAAGGAAGAAGACAAAAGAATAGGCATATACCTGTGACTGAATCATCAGTACCATTCAAGTCTACGAAATGTTGTCTATGTAAACAAGTCGGGCATAACATAACAACGTGCTTGTCTTCTCCAACACCTCATCCATATTCTAAGAAACACAATAAAAAAATACTCCAAGCTTCAATAATCCTTGGTCTGAGTTTAGACTTTCTTTATTATATGACATAATGCGAATGTGATTTTTTACATATAAATAAGAAAAATAAGCTCTTGGACAATTTTATATACTGCTAAAGTACAAATCACTCATTTTTGTTGCGCATGCTTACAAGTTTGGTTGCATTTTAAAAAAATACGCAATGACTTCTGCGAGAAAAAATTTCAGGTTACAGTATGTTAAATACATATCGTTAAACAAACATACACATACACACACATACAAACACTCACACACCAACAAAATACAAGGATAATGTAATAGAAATATAAGAACAAAAAGGGAGACAATTACATTGATATTAAAACAGGTCACAACAACACACATTTTACAAAAAAAAAACTTCACCTCTCCCGAAGTTGTACAAAATTAACCTAAAAAAGAAAAGAAAAATACTAAAAAATATAAAAAATAGATTACAAACACGAACAATCAACACCATCATCATCATCAAAACCATCATTATTATCATCATCATTATCATCATCATCATCATCATCACCATCACCATCATCATCATCATCATAATACTCTTCAATTTCCCTAAATACCGCATCATCATCACTATCGGAGATAACTATACGGTTGTAGGGAAAAAGACCACTCAATTCAAGGAGATCAATCTTCAACTTGTCGAATTCATCACGCAGCTGACTCTGTTCGACGATTACTCTGTTCATAATATCAATAATAGTCTTCAGTTTGTTTTGCAGCTTCCAATAGTTGTTACAGTTGGGAAACTCAAAACTATCAAACTGCTGCACAATCTTATCGAACCAGGTTGAATTATATACACTACGTTCCATGTTAAGCTTGTTCTGGAATGATTGATTGGCACAGAGCTTTGGTCTGATTATCTCACTATCAGCCTTAATTTCATCTGACAAACGCATAACAATAGCCATAGGTTTGTTGTTGTACCACTCACACTTCAAACTATGTCACTTCTTCATTATTTTGTCCATATTAGGCTTACCACTTCCACTTGCACCGGATATTTTTTCTTTAGCAAAAGCTGAAAGGCTAAGGATGAATATAAATTTATGAAATATGATAGAAGTCTATGAATGTGTATGAAATTTTCAAGTGAAGTGATTGTTAAATAGGCAAAGAGTTCACCTAATCAATTCAATATCAGTAAATGTAAAAGTAACTTTTCAGCTTCTTTTACTGTTTTTACGTTCAGAGAAATTGAATGAAACAAGATAAGTAGGTGGTAAAAATAAGTGTGTGGTAAATGCAAAAAGAAATGTAACTTCAGCCCTAGTAAATCCCACAGTTTTTCTATGTTAAAAAAATAACTTTTCAGATCATTTATAATACAGTCATAGAATTTTAAATGAAAGATGTACTAGTTAACAAAAGACAAAAATTAGATAGTAAATGCAAAAAAGATAAGTATCAAGTTAAAAAAATACCAATGTTCTAAAAAGATGAGCACAATAAACCTAGTTTTTTGTTATATTCCAGTCTGCTTAAGTTGTTTAGTATATTTCAAAAATACGGCCGAAGTTTTTGTCCTTAATAGGCTAAATTAAAAAATTATGATACTCAATCAAACACACTTCGGCCTAGTGGCTAAAATTACTGAAGTTTTTAGTTGTTTATTAAAAGCTTCGGCCCTTAACTGGCTAAAATTAAAAAAATCATGATGCACAAAGACACTTAGATTCCAGTATGCTTAAGTTGTTTAGTATATTTCCAAAAACTTCAGTATTTGGTCTGCCTAAGTTTTTCTTAGATTCAACAGTTTTTCGTTATTAAGATCTTTCTTGAATTTGAAGATATCAAAATTAAAGAAGATAAATACATTAACAAATATATATTATATTAACCAAAATATACTCCATTCCTACAATATACAAAACAGACCTTCCACCAGCAACTAGGATCAACACTAACGTACCCTTTAATTCCTAGGGTATTACATTTTCATATAAAAAAAACCAAAATACTTCAACAAAAAAATAAATAAAAACCATACAACTAAAGAACTAGTCCATATCATTAGAATCAAAAGAACTATTATCCACAGTAGCTCCATTACGGGCAATGCTCTCCAGTCTATCCAGCTTGTCCTTGATGCTTCTCAAATCTCTCTCATACATGTCCAGGAACTCATCAAACTTTATCTCAAAAGCTTCTACAATATCTTCCTTCAACTGATCGACTATGGCTTGGATAGTCGCATCCATTTTGCTTTTTTTTTTTTGTGTGTTTTATCTATTAAAATTAGATGAGTTTGTGTGAATAATTCGGTAAAGGATATCCTCGTTATATAGCAAAAAAAATTGTATAAGAAAAGAGAGAATGCAACTTGAACGTCAAGGGTAATTACTACAATACAACTCTCAATGTCAAATATAAATTAATTTTAGTGGCTAAAAATGCATTAAACATTACACCTATTAAAGTAATTATTTGTATAACGTTAGATAAAAAATAGGTGTTGCAATGCAAGAAAAAAACTTGTATTTAATATAGGTGCAGCATAATAAACTTCGACCCTATGTCCTGAAGTTATTTAGCATATTTCCAAAAACTTCGGTAAATGATAAGCCTAAGTTTTTTCTTGTATTCAATAAAAAATTTCCTATAGTTTTTTTGAAAAAATTATAAAAAAATGTATATGGCAAATTAAACGTCATGGGTAAAAAGAAAGATTCACGAATAGTGAAAATGTAATTATTACTTCAACAGAACTGCCAATTAATTTTAGTGGTTAAAAATGCAACTAATAAATTAATTACGTTTATCACGTTATATAATACGTCAAATAATAATGTCATAAAATATAAATTGATGTAGTCTGATTTATATTACACACAAACACACTTCGGCCGAACTTTTTTTAATTGTTTATTAAAAACTTCAGCCGTTAAGCCAAAGTTTTGCTCCTTAACAGGCTAAAATTAAAAAATTATGATGTACAAACAAATTTCGGCCTAGCGGCCGAAAGTTTTTAGTTGTTTATTAAACACTTCGGCTGTTAGGCCCAAGTGTTCCTCCTTAACTAGCTAAGTTTTGCATTCAATAGTTTTTGTCCTAAAGCTTTTTCAAACAACTTATGCACATACTTCTTAAGATATTAAGTGTATTTTGATAACGAGCTGACACATAATTCACACAAATTATGTTATATAAATTAGTGTATAGTAACAAAACACAAATTTGTATTCAGTTTGACGAAGTTTAGTCTTATGTTATATTTAGGAACTACCGTCTCGTTTTCATAAGAAAAAAACTAGAAAATGTTGGCAAAGACATGTTTACTGGTATACATACGGGAATTCGTGGGAAGCAAAGATAGTGAAGGAGAAGTCCAAAAAACTTCATATGTGATGGAGACTGACCACATCAAAAATTAGAACCCCAGGATATTTGCTATTTTTCCAAAAAGTTATATTTACAACTAATTAAAAGAGCAAATGTCCCGGTGCTCCAGTTTTTGATCTGGCCATTCCCCTTCACATACTAAGTATTGTGACTTCTCTTTCACTATCTTGCTTCCCACGAACTCCCTAATACACCCAAGTAGCATGTCTTAGCCAACACTTTCTTGTTTTTCTTTGAAATATGATAGAAATATATGAATGACTATGAAATTTATAAGTGAAGCGATGGTTAATATACCAAAGTAATGCACCTAACCAATTTAATAGCTAGTAGTTAGCAGTAAATGTTAGTAGCTGGCAAAAGAAGTAAGTGGTAAATGCTAGTAGTTAGTAGTAAATTCTAGTAGTTAGTAAATGCAATAAAAAATAGTAATTGCTACAGATTTATTGAAAAACTTCGGCCGATCTCCTGAAGTTTTCTAGTATATTTCAACATATTTCGGTTGTTAGGCCGGAGTGTTCCTCCTTAACTGGCTAGTTTAAAAAATCAAGAAGCACAAAACACTTTCGGCTGAAGTTCTTTAGTTGTTTATTAAAAACTTCGGCTGTTATGCCAAAGTATTCCTCCTTAACTGGGTAGTTTAAAAAATTATTATGCACAAAAACATTTCGGCCAGGCGGCTGAAGTTCTTTAGTTGTTTATTAAAAACTTCGGTTGTTAGACCGAACTGTTCCTCCTTAACTGGCTAGTTTAAAAAATCATGATGCACAAAAATACTTCGGCCTTGCAGCTGAAGTTTTTTAGTTGTTTATTAAAAACTTTGGCTGTTAGGCCGAAATGTTCCTCCTTAACTGGCTAGTTTAAAAAATTATGATGAACAAAAACACTTCGGCTTTGCGGCTGAAGTTCTTTAGTTTTTTATTAAAAACTTCGGCTGTTAGGCCGAAGTATTTATCTTTAAGTGTCTATATTAGAAAATCATGATGCTCAAACATACTTAGGCCTAGTGGGTGAAGTGCTTTAGTTATTTACTAAAAAATTTCGGCCTTAGTTTTTGGAAATACCATATTTCCAAAAATTTCATCACCTGATACAATTCAACACCACATGCTTAAGTTTTTTCAAACAAAAAATGTAACTTAAAATTCATGACAAAAGAAACAATATATGACAAAAAAAGTGAACGAAAAAATAATTAATGTATATTCACAAAATTCAAATTATATACAACTAATGCTCTAAACAAAAAATTCACACAGAGTGTCTTCAAAATTTCCATAATCATGTCCTTCTCGTTCTTCTGGAGTTTCATAGTCACTATCTTTTTTCCACTTTCTATGAGCCCAAAGATTGGCAGCCAATTCAGCCATGAACTTTGTTGTCTGACTTTGATTGAAACTGAAGACATCTCCTTTATTCAACCAGATATCAATAAACTTAAGAGCAAGTATACCACAATCAACACTGCAAAAAACACATGAAAAAGAAATTAAAGAATAGTTAACACAAGGACAAAAAATAATAAACGTAAGATGCATGGTAAAATATATATGAAACACATACTTGGTAGTCTGTTTTGGTGTGTTCATCCACCTAATTTGAAATTCTTCCACAGAACGGTCCTCACAAAATTTATTATATTGCGCAAAACTCAAGTATTTGAGACAGTGTGAAATCAATCGGGTGTAAATTTTGACATGTGTTTGCACGATTGTATATTGCATTGCCCATGGAATCATACTCAGATATGGTTTTGTCTTTAAAGTCCAGAATTCCAAAAAAGTAGTGAGTAGATGTCTGGCCCTCCATTGGCTCAAGTCGAAATGGCAAGACTACTTTTTAGCAGATGCCCATGAGATACAACAGGAAATGTCCAATTCTTTAACGTAGTTGGCCACCTTTTCATGCGTTGATTCTTCCTCAAACCAAGATAAATCCGTAAGTGGCTGAATAGCCGATTCTTCTGCTACTTGCTTTTTAATCTCTTCTTCGGATATCTTGTTTTTATTTGATTTTTTCTTAAGAAGCGCCATTCTCTATTACTTCTTTTTCTCAATCATCTTCAACTTTCTTTTGAAGGATGAATATGACCCAGGATAGTTATATACTGATCGAAAAGTAAATTTGTTATTGCAAACCTTTCTTTTCCATAATTTGGAAGGTGATAGAAATATTTTTTGCGCAAGTAATATACCCCCACATCAATATGTTGTAAATGGACAGCAACAGATGATAACCTGTGAAATTACCACTATGAAGTTTAGAAAAAACACATTACACAACTACAAAATAGCATGACAAAAACATAAACATATTCAGTTTTAGCAAATAAGCTGAACTATTGGGAAAACAGTTGAAAACAAATTTTAAAACAATATTAACAACTTACTGCATCCGCAAGATCAGAGTTAGATTCCATAAGCACAGTAAAGAATGATTTTTTTAATCTCAAGTCCACCTAATGTGAATGGATTGGAATGATATACAATGCCATCCATCTTCAACCACTCTTGAAATCTTTCCATCAATCCCCTGTCTTGATCAACATAATGGAAAAGGGGCACCTTCTTATATTCTTTTCTACTTTTCAATCTTGCCTCCTTTGCTTATTCTTATGAACTGTATCAGGAGATCTCAACCATATACTCACCACATGCATCCTTTTCCCTTTTTTATCTTGTTTTGCTTTTGGTTGATCTTCCTTCTTTTCCATCACAACTAATTGTTGTTGTTCAGAAGCAGGGGTGGAAACTACAGCCATCGTGGAAGATGATTGACCAATTCCCTGCTGTTCACGACTTTCTTCTATCTCTTGACGAACAACAACATCAGGAGAATTATCTTTTGATTCAGTCCTTTGTGTGCTACCAAGTGAAAATGAACATATATTGAATTTGAGCATATCACTGATGTCACAAGGAGAACTATAAATCTTCCTTCTCGTAGCTTTTGGAAGAAGTTCCAATGCATCAGATGAGATCTGAAAAAGTAAGGAAAATAAAAAAAAACATAAATGTAACTAATAGAGAACACACATTAGGCAAAAAACAGCCAGTAATCGAATAGCAGAAAATAATTACCTGGTCTAAGTGTTGGGACACAGATGGTGTGTCGAATCCAACAAATCCTGCATATACATGCAAAAAAAATTATTAAATAATACTGACTAAATTTTTTTAAAATAATACCAACACACTTCACACCTGTCTGTGAGGTAACATGTGTGAATATATGTATTTCTCCTTTTGCATATTGTTGCAGAATCTCACTCAATTCTTTTTGACATGCCTCCAGTAATTCGGTAAAATCATTCAACAACATAAATAAAAAAGTATGTAAAATTTCAAAATGTAAAAAATATACTTTGATAAAATATAATAAATTTATATCTATACATATACCTTTACGTTTGTCTTCCGCGGTGGTTTTCGCAGACTACATTCCTTTCTCAATATAAGCATTTCCAGCATCATTTAATACTGAATCATTGTCGACCACCATTGCAGCATTATCTTAAAGGGTTTTCTCAATTCTATCTTTATTCAGTTGACCATCATCATACTTTTTGAGTTGTGGCAATAGAACCACAACTACTTCCAACTTCCACTGCATATTCATAAAAGAGGGGGAATAAATCAACTATTTTTTCTATATATAAAACAAAGAAAAATTTAATACCTGTAGTGAAAATTTCACAACAGGTACAAACTTCACACTTTATACTTGTAGTAACAATTTCCTGTGTTTCAATGCCTACAAGTTCATTGCAAATTGCGATTGCTGATCCAAAACAATTGTTGTTCCAATCTAATGTAACAACAGGTGCTTGATCTCCATCACCAATATCATGTAGAAAAGCACAACTGGGTGCATATTTTTAAGTGCCAACAAATTGATCATATGTACATTTCTCTCCAACTTCACTCTACTTACAAACATTGGATTGTTCCTATAATGACCCGAACCGTCGTATTCTGTATTTTCATCTCGTATTCCCCGTTAAATGTTTATTCATATTTCAATATGTGTACTTGGTGAATTTGTGTCAATTCGGATCAAGTTTGGTAGGAAATGAGACAATTAGTCTCTTTAAAGAAGAATTAGTTTGGAAAAGTCAACTAGACGTTGACTTGAGAATTAGAGGGATCGGAATTAAATTTTGATGATTCGGTTAGTTTCGGAGGATGAATTAAGGCTTAGGAGCGCAATCGACCATACATATTGAAAAAAGAACCGCTTTTTATTTGCTGAATAGGCAGGTAGATTGAAAAAATCATGACTATGCTTAACAATAAAACACTCTGAAAAGCCCACATACGGCGAAAACTTTTTGTTGTCGTTGGAAAAAGAATAAGTCCCGCTCCTATTAACATAGGGGCTGGAAGTGGAATGAAAGGTATGATCCACAGAATTAATTTGGATCACCGGTGAAGAAATTAGCCTATTTTGGCGAAGTTAGTATTTTGGCGATTTCCGGTTGATAGGTCAGATTTTGATCCGAGAGTCGGAATGAAATTTCCAATAGCTTCTTTAGGTGATTTTGGACTTGTGTGCAAAATTTCAGTTGATTCGCAGGTGTTTAGGTCGGGTTTTTGATTGAATGAGAATTTTGAAAGTTTAGTTTAACCTAGGCCTTGATTTGACAAAAACTTGACGATTTTGATGTTAACGATAGTGTTTTTATGGCTCGAGCAAGTTTAAATTAAGTATTAAAACATATCTGTGCTTTTGGCTGAGGTCCCGGGGGCCTCGGGTGTATTTCGGGTTGTGATTCCGCTTTTATACGATATTTCAAGTTTGCTCATTTGGACATAAATGGGTACCATATTAATCAAATGAGATCCAAATTTAGTATTTTTTGAACCATTAGATCCATATCAAAATTACCTAGCCATAGGAAAAATAATCGTCGAATTCGGAGTTCGTATGAGTGAGTTATAGCATTTTTTGTGAAATAAAAACCTGTTGCAATTTTTCTGGGGCAAAACTGGTATTTTCGCTTCAGCTGTGAACAGTACCCGCAGAAGCGGGTGGATAGTAACTTTCGCTTTTGCGGTGAATAGTACCGCAGAAGCGGTGAAAAGTAATATTGCACCTGCGATAAACAGTACCGCAGATGCGAAAATCACTGAACATTTTATTTTGGGCAGTCCGAGAGTTTTTCTCATTTTTGGAGCTAGGGAGCTCGGATTGAGGCGATTTTTGGACGATTTTGAAGAGGGTTTCGAGGTTTCTAATCATATATGAATTCTTGGACATAGATTATGTTATTATGGTGTGAAGACATGGATTAACACTAAAAAATCCAAGGAATTAAAAGTTAAAAATCAAGAACTAGGGCTTGAATTTTGAAACCAAACAATTAGGATTTGAAGGTCAAACAAGCTCAAATTTTTGTGTTCTTTATATGTACGAACTCGGGAGAGGACAAAGAATATTTTGGTATAAAAATTTCTGGATTTCAAGACATGGTTCGGGGGCTCGGGTTTTGCGAATTTCGTGAATTTCGATATTTTTCGAGTCTTTTCGATTAGGTTATATCCCATTAGTCTATTGTAATGTATTCGTTGTGGTTTTGACAAGATTCAACGTGCGAAGAGGTAAATTCGAGAGGCAAGGGCAAAGCAGAGTAGACATTGGACCGTCTTGAGGTGAGTAATGATTTTAAATGACGCACTGAGGGTTTGAAACCCCAAATTTGCACATCATACTGCTATGTTGAGATGAGACACGCGTTGTATGACGAGCGCGGGGTCATTTACTATTGGTGATTGTGACTTGGTCCATCCCAGTTGATATTTTACCGCGTATTTAATAAAGAATTACTGTTTTTCACCATGAATTGGGCTTATTGCCATACTTGGGATTCGTTCCAATTATTTGAAATATTTTTGTGCATTACATCACTATTTTCTTCACCAATTGAAATACTATTTGAACTCAGTCCAATTGAATTATATTATTCATGAACTCAGCTATATATATACTCAACTTGAGATTAATGATATTTACAACATTGTTGAGCTGAGCACTATTATTTCACTGATGCCCAAGGGGCTTATGATTATTTTCTGGACTGATTGGGGCCGAGGGCCATACGTGAGGATATGTTGAGTGATGTGAGGAGGCTTTCAAGCCTCGGGTGTTATGTGAGGAGGCTATCAGGCCTCGTGTGTGATGTGTGAAGGATTTCAGGCCTATTGATATTGCGCTTGGGCTGTAGGAGCCCCTCTAGAGTCTGTAGACACCCCCAGTGAGCGCAGGGTACCCAGTTGAGTTAGGAGTAGGACCGAGAGGCTGTTGTTTGTGTGTGGTGAGTTGGGACTGAGCCCGAGGGGCTGATGTTGTGTGCTGGTGAGTTGAGAGTGAGCCCGTGGGGCTGATACTGTACTATGATTTTGAAATGAGCCCGAGGGGCTAGCCTTTGATCATTCCTTACTTTTTAAATACATGGTTTTTATTGTTTTAAAAAAAGAGAATTATCTTATATCCAGTGTTGTAATATATAACTGGTTTTACTGCTTGAGATAGCGCTGATTCTTTCTAGTCCAGGAGGTGACTAGGAGTAACGAGGTAGCTGCCGCAGCCCCATTTTCTCCATTATCTTTTGTTATTATGATTTTTCAGACTTGTAAAATATTAGTAAATTCTGTAGTAGCTCATGACTTGTGACACCTCGATTTCAGGCGGAGTTGGAATGGTTTTAATTGTACTATCAAGTTTATTTTACCCTCGTGATCATATTATATTTGAATTAGACTCATTCATTCTGAGAAAATGTATTATCATAATGTTAGCTGGTCTTGTCTTCACGAGAGACGCCATCACGATCGAGTTGGGATTTTGGGTCGTGACAGTTCCTCTCCACCTTGTTATTGAACAGTCGCTTCATCATCATCATCATTTACACGTCTACTCAATCTATCGGGACTGGAACCGTGCTCTTCAACTTGTTCTGGAACATCTTGATTGCCTTCAAAAGTCGATGGAATTTTGTCAAAATCGTTTGCTCCATTTGATTTGTTGACAATCGTGAACAACTGTTCAAACTTCGTATCGAAATATTCCTAAAAGAAAAATTAATAACAATGATTAATTTGAAATAAAATCAGCACAAATATAAAGACTTCTATATAAATTAGCTTACCTTCACTTTTCCAAAAACTGCATCCACAATAGCAGTTCGCTCCTCCTTTCTAAACCTATCAAAAACTTCCTTGATTTCTTTTTCTATATGCTTTTGAACATTCGTCGATATCCTCTACATTAGATACACAACAAAAATTCAGATAAACAAAAACCTTCAGCTCAAAAAATATGTTGTACTTTTACAAAAACAAACCCAAAAAACTTCAAATCAAAATTTACAGAGCATATAGTATCAATTAATTCTTCGTCATCAAGTTCATCAAAGTCAGTTGAATGACGTTTGGTATAAGATGCTTCACCAATAACAGGAGATTCATTCGGTTCTTTTGGTTCATTCTGTCTAACTGGTGATTCACCAATGTCAACAGGTTCTTTCGATCGACTCTTTGTATCTGTTGATTTACCAGTAGAAGGAATTTCATTAACCGAAGGAATCCGGCTGCATGGTAATTGCTTAATTAAAGGCATTAACTCCAATTCCTCTTCTGTAGGAATTATATCCAATATCCGATATTGGCAATAATTCTGTTTAATGCAAAAAAAAGTATATTATGAGGACAAAAAAACAAATACATCAGCATATTAACACAACAATAATATATATATATATATATATATATATATATATATATATATATATATATATATATATATATATATATATATATATATATATATATAGGTAACTTACTGCATGAGTTCTGAACATATCCAAAAGCTCGTCAAATTTAGGCTCTCCCAACCATACATAATGTAACATCCCGGGCACCTTAGGCTCAGCAAGGTTAAAGCGTGCTGGCACATGCTTCTCCCGAACATCTGGGAAGCGCTTATAGAATCAAACACATAATGGATATGAAAATGCAGAAAATTTATACTCAATTGCATGAAATTTGTTCTGCTTCTCCAGTACATGTTTCATTGTTTCAATGACCTTCTCATAAGCCACATTACCCCCAATTCATCATACAGCTTCTCGTCTTTAATAATAGATGCATACTCACTCACAGATAAATCATTATTTTTACCAAAGAGAATAGACTGTACGATAAGAATTTCCGTAAGCTTAGCTGCATTATCATCACTCTCGCATATGTGTATATGATTCATAGCACCCTCTGGAAGTGCATTCATAGTCATAAATTGTCGAATATCCCTCAAAGTCACACCCTTGCACTTACCAAAATAGCGATTCAGAATAGTATTGTCTTTGATTACTGCTTTTTCAATATTATGTGTTGTGATCCGCAAACCACACATCATGTGAAAGTATTTAAGGGTGAAGGAAACTTCAAGCCCAAAAATCTTGAAACCAATCGAATCTCGATCATTTCGTGAATATTTGAGAAAGAATCAGATAATAAACCAACTTCATGCTGCAATTCAAATTATCCATATCAATAATATGTCTAAACACACCATTAGTAAACTTATCCCTTTGTGTAGGAATTAAGAAAGTTGCAATTAAAGTCTTCAACTTTTGGTTTCCATTCCAGTAACCCTTAGAGTTAAACCATTATGTAAACTCATAATATCTTTGTCCTGGTCTTGCAGGTGGAAGATAGGGATATAACTAGCTTCCGGTACTACATGTACTTTAGGTTTTTTAGGTGCTTTGCCTTTTTTAGCTACTTTAGGATCTTTAGGTGCTTTGCCTTTTTTAACTACTTTAGGATCTTTAGGTGCTTTAGGAGCCATATGTCCAAAAAAAGTAAGAGATACAAATAATAACATCAGGACATTACCAAAAAAATCATCTAAAACTTCAACACCAACACCTAAGAAGGGTTAAGTTAAACAAGTATAAAACAATAACTTAGGCTGACGAAAGGCTGAAGTTGTTGGAAATATACTAAAGAACTTCAGGATGTCGGTCAAAGTTTTTAAAAAAGCTTTAAAAAATTAGGATGCACAAAAATCACTTCGGCCTAGCGGCTGAAGTTTTTTAGTTGTTTATCAAACACTTCGGTTGTTAGGCCGAAGTATTCCTCCTTAACGGGCTAGTTTAAAAAATTATGATGGACAAATAACACTTCGGCCTATCGGCTGAAGTTCTTTAGTGGTTTATTAAACACTTCGTTTGTTAGGCGGAAGTGTTCCTCCTTAACTGGCTAGTTTAAAAAATTATGATGGACGAAAAACACTTCGGCCTAACGGCTGAAGTTCTTTAGTGGTTTAATAAACACTTTGGATGTTAGGCCGAAGCATTCTTCCTTAACTGGCTAGTTTAAAAAAGCATGATAAACAAAATACACTTCGGCTTAGCGGCTGAAGTTCTTAATAAATTCATCTATTCACTTTACTAATACTTATCACAAAAATTAGAACATCAAATCACATAATAATTTATAGAATTTTCAGTAACAACATAAACATAAACAGTCGTTCAAAAAAAAGTAAAACTAATGAACTTATCAAACTAAACCGTATAAAAAATACATGAGTATCAAACCCAAAACCCGAAATTAAACCGTAAAATAAAACCCAGAAAGTTAATGCAATGTACCTCTTATTAAATCGTAATGTGAGAACAACAACGACTAGCAGTTGAAAATTCGAAATAACGACGAAAACCTTTGATTTCAGAGAAGAGCAAATCGAAAAACACGGGAGAGAGAGAAGGGGACTAGAGTAAGTATACTTGGAAAGAAAGTATAAGGGAGTCTTTTTGTAAAGAAGGGCAAAATAGTTTTTTCAAATAGCTTTTAACAAAAAAAACAAGTACGGGTGCAAACAAAAAGATAAAGCGACTACAAATTAAAAAGAAAGGCCCAAATAGAACGCCCCGTACAATTTCAAGAAAATATCGTATCTGACAATGGCCTTGGCCCTACCTAATGAAAATGCCCAAATATTTTTGCTAACCAGTTGGCAATTAAGGGCGCCGAGCCCAAACATCGTGTAAATTACCTAGTATATTCTTCTAATAAAGAATAATAGCTCATAAAGTGTATATTTTTTATTTATTGACATATAATATACATATTTTATATATTTAATTATTATAATTATTTTTTGCCGATCGTCCAATTATGTATGAGAAATTATCAGCTATGTTCATTTATAGTTAACTTTTTATAAAAATTGGCCAATTTATAAAATATTACTAATATTAGCCAAATTAGCCAATTAGCTATTTGTAGCAATATTTTTGCTTTGTTTTGAGTGGGTGTTATTATAATAGATTGGGCACAATTAAGGAGTTTGAATCTCGGATTTGGGATGATTTAGTGAAGTTTTGAGGTGGTTTGAATTGAAAATTCGGTAAAATAGAACATGAAAAATGATATGTATATCACACTATGTGTCATTTGTGTATGACATATGTATCATATTTGTATCTACTATGTATCACATGAATCCATATATACTTATGTGTGAGATACACGCGAGATACATGTGTTGCAGAAAACTTTTTTGAACTCGATTTAATTACGAATTTTGATACAAAACCAGTCCAAATCACCTCCAATCTTCCTCAAATTTTGTATATTGACTTATCTATATATTTTCAATAAATTTCAACTATACCCATTGAAAAAGTATCTTTTTGTTTAGATTTTTAGAATATTATATATTTTTTTATATTTCATCACCTTATTTGCTACCTTATCCATAAAATTTTCTTTCCGTCTTGTATCTAATGTTGCTAATCACGCTTAAGAATATGAAAGGTGATTTTTGCATGTGATTCTTTGAGAGAAAGAGCCATATTATTTGATTTTTCAATTTTTCTTGGCTAGTTTTAATAAGTTTATGATAGCTAGAGAATAGTAATTTGAGATTTATTTGAGATATTTGTGTAAGTTCCCAATATGTAACTTGCCCATGAATATACATGTCTTACTTGCGCATGGCTTCATCTCCTCCATGTTCTTCCATTAAGATGCCAGCATGATTGTACCCACACCAAAATATTACTAAAATTGATATAATAACGAAATAATAAATCACACCATATTATAATTCTATTCTTGGTTCAGTAGATACCAGCATGTATAAATAGTATTAATTTTGTGTGCTCGAATTGTTATTATGATTTTTTTTTAATTACTTTTTGAAAACAAAATTAATACTTACAGTAAAAAGACTAATCAGTTATTTCTTTTTATTATTTCGAACATGTCAATATTGACACTAATAGTAGGTACAATTAAATAACATTTTATCTTAACGATAGTGTTCCAGTTAATGTGTATAAATGTTTAATGATTTCATTAGGCATATATATTTTACCTCGCACGATAATCCTACATACTAAAAAACGTAGATATTCAAGTTTAAGTTTTATCCACAAAGATGTAAAAAAGAAAATTATCGACTCTTGCATGCTGTCCATTATCTATTTTTCAAATGATTAACCTTATATGATTAGTATAACACATACTAGAAGGTTGTAGTTAGCTTTAAGTCATTAATTTAATTGTGACAATTACTTTTACTACCCTCGGTAAATAAAACTTAACTCACGCGTGTACTGCAGGATAGTAATTGTAGTTGAAAGAAAATGGTACTCAGAACTACCATATTCAAATTAACTCCATAGAGTTGCAAATATAATTTAATGAAAGTAGTTAGGTTTATTTACTACTCTTTTAGTGCCCTCCCCTTATCATCTTCCTTCTAGAAATCACACGTTCACACACAGAAACTATTAAAGACTGCCATTCCACCAACCCTAGCATAAAACCCCGAGTAGTATTTAAAGCTTATGTATTCAAAAATACTTTGTAAGTTATATGTTTTAAATTAATAATTTATGCGTATTAAATTTTTTTTAAAGATAAATATAAAATTTGAATAGAAATTAATTCATTCAGACTTGTACCTTAAGCTCTAGCTCGGCTCCTGCAAAAATTGATCCGCGAAGCAAATATACAATAACAACAACAATTAAAAAAAATAATGTAATATTATATGTGAGATCTGGGGAAGATAATATATATACGTCAGTACGAAGCTAGAAATTTCTCCAAAGATGTTCAAATTTGAAAAAGTAAAAAAATTTTTTGACAAAAGGTGTTCAATATGTGTTCTATATCTTTAAAACACAATATTTTACTTATATACACAATGTAATTTTTTGACAAACCACCCTTATGATCATTTGGCTTCGCCCCTAATATACACTAATCTTATCTTATCTTGAGAAGATAGAGAGGCTATTTCTGATATATCCTCAGTTTAGTAAAGATGAGAAAGAAGCGAAGCAAATATACTCTGCACATGTTATACAAAATGTGCAGCTACAATACTTTTTATCCTTTTAAAATGAATTTTTAAATAGAATAATTTGTGCGAAGTTCATTAATCATACGGTGCTGACAACTGTAGAATACTGTAGTAGCAGAAGTATTTTAGAGCATGATAAGCCTTGTTTGAACTACTTAGTCCTTGAATATTCGATGGAAAAAGAAAAAGAAGACTAATAAGAGTCATTACTTGGGTCGGTTTGCAATAAATTGCCCCCCGACTAACACCTACCAGTACCAATTTAATGAGGCCACAAAACTAAAAGAAAAATGGATTGATAGGAAATGTCAATTTGTTCTTCTATTTATTTATTCTTTGGGATTGGAGTCGAGTACAAAAAATTTATCAAGGGGTAAAATTTGAATTCCACCAAATTGTTTACTACTAAATATCTTCCATTTATGCACAATTCATAAACCAATCCCATCGCACAAAAAAATAAAAATAAATTAACGGATACATAACACTGACCTAATAGTCAATCAAATGAAAAAAAAAATTACAATTGAAAATCAAAGTTCAAACTCATGTTGAGACATTAAAAAAAGAACTTCCTTAATACTTTGTACTGGTAAAAGATACAAAATGTAGAGAAAATACAATTAACGTAGCACAAATTTTTTTGAAAAAAAAATACTTAATCAAGTATCCATAATTTCTTCTTCCCTTAATTGAAGTGGATGGTCGATAGTTGTTATGGGCATGTGAAGAAGTGAAGAGAGTGTGATGTGAAAGAACTCAAGCCAACCAAAAATTCCCTATATCCCTTTTTCTTTTTGCATGAATCAATTTCAGTCAAATTCATAACATTTTCATTTCCTCTCCCTCTTCACACATACAATATTCATTTCACCATTTTGTTGCCCTCACAAAAATAATGGATTAGTACCTCATCTTGTCCATACCTATTCTGTAGGGATAGATGCAAACCCATTCTTGGTTTTTTCTTGTATCAAAAACCGACCATGCTTATGCTACATTGAGCATTCCCTTTTAATTTTTCTGCTTTCAGATTCAAGAAAAGTCCAAAACTTTAAGTCAAAAATTTCTTGGCCGTCTCTTAGCTGTTGTTTCTTTCTTACTTCATACTCTATATCTTTTAGCTGTTCTTTCCTCTTACACTTCATATACTCAAATCTTGTCCAAAACAGAATTAAGTAGAAAAAAACAGAAGGATGAGAAACACGTCATCATCAACAACATCAGCAAATGATGTGAGGATGGAAATTGAAGCAAGTAAACCACAAGGTCATGGTATTGTTGTAGGTGGATTAAGTCCTTTAAGTGAAACATTATGGAAAGAAAAAACAAACACAGAGTTTATTGGAGATGTTTCTGCTCGTTTAGCTTGGAAAGATCTGACTGTAATGGTTACTCTTAATAATGGAGAAACACAAAATGTTTTAGAAGGACTCACTGGTTATGCTGAACCTGGTACTTTTACTGCTTTAATGGGTCCTTCTGGTTCTGGAAAATCTACACTTCTTGATGCTTTATCTGGTCGTCTTGCTGCTAATGCTTTTCTCTCTGGACGAATTTTACTCAATGGTCGTAAAGCTAATCTTTCTTTTGGAACCGCTGTAAGTATATCTTATTTGTTAAGTATAAGTCGAAACCAGAGTCAGAGCCAAAATTTACAGTTTATGGGTTCTGAACTGCCATCGAACCCTACCTCATTTTAGTTACTGGTTTCACAGTTAAATATGGACTAATACAGATACAAGATTTAAGCAGAAGCTACTGTGTTGAAACTGATGGTTTTTGTTAATGTACAGGCGTATGTAACACAAGACGATACGTTGATTGGGACTTTAACAGTTCGGGAGACAATATCTTACTCGGCTCAACTACGGCTACCTGATCGGATGCCGTGGTCGGAGAAACGGACACTGATTGAAAGCACTATTATTGAAATGGGACTTCAAGATTGTGCTGATACAGTTATTGGAAACTGGCATTTGCGTGGAATTAGCGGAGGTGAAAAAAGGAGAGTCAGTATTGCTCTTGAGATTCTTATGAGACCTAGATTGCTCTTTCTTGATGAGCCAACTAGTGGTCTTGACAGGTAATATTTTTGCTTGTTCAGCAAATAGATCTACTGATAACATTTGAAATGAATTTACTAAATGTTTCTTTTTGGTAGTGCATCGGCTTTCTTCGTTACACAGACGTTGCGTGGACTGTCCAGAGATGGAAGGACTGTGATAGCTTCGATTCATCAGCCGAGTAGCGAAGTATTTGAGTTGTTTGACAGATTATATTTGCTTTCTGGAGGCAAAACAGTTTACTTTGGTCAGGCTTCTGAAGCATATGAGGCAAGATCGTATTAACTCATATACATCGACAATATTATTGTTAAGATTTTTGCTAACACTCAGATCAAGAACCGTGAAAGTCTCAAAAAATTGGTTGTGTTTTCACTTTACAGTTTTTTGCACAAGCTGGATTACCTTGTCCTGCTCTGAGAAATCCATCAGATCATTTCCTACGTTGTATCAATTCAGATTTCGACAAAGTTAAGGCAACTCTAAAAGGGTCGATGAAGCTACGGGTATTCAATTTCTCCTTTGATCATCTTGTTTCACTTCAAAATTCCAAATCTTTGTTAGCTTAGTGTTCTACAAAATTAGTAAATGTTTTTTTAATTGCTATTGTTGCTCTGGTTCACGGAGGGATCAATTGAAGTATGCTTGCCATGTGCTTTTGTTTCCAATAAAATAATCAATAAACTATAAAATTTGCACCATTCAGCTGTTCTTCTTTTAGCCCAGAGGCCTATTCTAAGTTTCTTTTAACCAAAGTAAACTACTTTTAGCAATATTAGAATTGTTTCCTTCAATAACTATCTTTTCTGATTGTTATCAGTTTGAGTCCAATGAGGATCCTCTTGACAAAACAACAACAGCTGAAGCTATACGCACTTTAGTTGACTATTATCGTCGTTCTCAGTACAGTTACTCAGCTAATGAAAGGGTTGAAGAAATGTCGAAAGTTGTAAGTTTTGATGTTCCAACTTAGGTCAATACTATGTCTTAATCTAACCATTTTCTCCTATTAAATGTGATGATTACTAATCATTCATTTTGGTGTGTAACAGAAAGGAACAGTGTTGGATTCTGGAGGAAGTCAGGCTAGTTTCTTCATGCAGTCCTTCACCTTAACCAAACGTTCCTTTGTTAACATGTCAAGAGACTTTGGTTATTACTGGTTGAGACTTGTCATCTACTTAGTCGTCACTATCTGCATTGGAACTATCTATCTTAATGTTGGAACCAGTTATAGTTCCATCCTGGTAATATCCTTCTCCTATAATGTAACTTTTTTTTTTGCTTCATGTCGCCTAAAACATAACTACAGTTTATCGTACATAACCTAGAAAATAAGACACGTTACCTAATAGTCTAATACAATATGTTAAAAATCTTTTAAATCCATAGGGAAAAACACAGCCACAAAGTTGAAATTCTTTAACTTGCTCCTTTGTTAATAAATGAGAAGAAATTAACCTCATTTCTGCTATATGTTCAACTGCTATGAAACAGGCAAGAGGAGCATGTGCATCATTCGTCTTTGGATTTGTTACATTCATGTCCATTGGAGGATTCCCTTCTTTCGTTGAAGATATGAAGGTTTTTACCTAAAATCCTAATCTCTAAAAAGCTATCCACACACACACACTATATATTACAACTTGAACTGTTTTCTCCCCATTGAAAACAGGTTTTTCAAAGAGAGAGGATGAATGGACATTATGGTGTTACTGCATTCGTCGTGAGCAACACCTTATCCGCGATGCCATTCCTGATATTGATCACGTTTCTTTCTGGAACTGTTTGCTATTTCATGGTCCGTTTGCACCCGGGCTTCACACACTATTTGTTCTTTGTGGTGTGCCTCTACGCGAGTGTCACTGTTGTCGAAAGCTTAATGATGGTCATAGCTAGTATTGTCCCTAATTTCCTCATGGGAATTATTATAGGTGCTGGAATTCAGGTACGTAAAAAACTTCATTAGTTTCCCTTCAATTAGTCATATTACAACCATTTCCAACAGTCTAAAAATTAATGTTATTGTTCTGTTTTCCTCTTGATGTTAGGGAATATTTATGCTTGTCTCTGGATACTTTAGACTCCCCAATGACATCCCAAAGCCTTTCTGGCGTTACCCGATGTCTTACCTCAGTTTCCACTTCTGGGCACTACAGGTAAGACTACGAATTCAGTTTAACTTCTATACACTGACAAAATTAATTGTACATTGCACGTCTTATTTGTGTTAACCAAATGGTGGATGGTGCAGGGGCAATATCAAAACGATTTGACGGGATTGGTGTTCGATAACTCGAGTCCTGATCTTCCAAAAATTCCAGGTGAATTCATACTAGAACAGATATTCCAGATTGATTTGAACAGATCAAAATGGATAGACGTAAGTGTCATCTTCGTCATGATAATCACCTATCGAATCATCTTCTTTATCATGATCAAGATCAACGAGGATGTTACGCCTTGGGTTAGAGGTTACATTGCCAGAAGAAAAATGCAGCAGAAAAATGGGAATCAAAAACAGACTATTGCACCTTATGGTCTAACTCAATCACCCTCTCTTAGGGCCTATGTGGGAGATAACCATGGATCAAATGGCAATCGCCACTAAATAAAGTGAGGCATAGTGATGTTAACTAATAATGTTAAAAAGACCCCCCAAAAAATTGAAAGGCCTATTATTCGTTACTACAAAAATTTGTATCAAATTATATACGAGGAGATGGTAGTTTTTTATTTTCCATATCTAACCATTCTTCAGCTTGGTGCTTTAAATATGTGCTAGTATGAGATATATTATGCCAAGTGTTACTTTTTTTCTTCTCCTTTTTGTATTATTATTATTAGTATGCAAGAGAAACTTCATATTTTGTATGTCAATAGGTGAGATTCTTTGTCTGTTTTTA
This sequence comes from Nicotiana benthamiana, assembly GCA_034376525.1. NCBI lineage: Eukaryota > Viridiplantae > Streptophyta > Magnoliopsida > Solanales > Solanaceae > Nicotiana > Nicotiana benthamiana. The sequence continues at coordinate 60,829,272 of CM067335.1, read as the reverse complement.
TTTTTCCTGCTAAAGCCTAAATGTTTGGTCAAACATTTCAATTTTAAAAAAAAGTTTTTTTTTTGGAAAAAGAAGAAGATATATTTGACTTTGAAGAAGCTTGGTCAAACATGCTATAAGAATCATTTACTGTTGTTTTCAAGTTTTAATACGTAGGGGTATTCCTTTTGTCCAATGTATGTGCACCTTTTTGCTTAACTTTGTTTAACTACCTTAAATAGAGTTAAAACTCAAATTTCACTATTAATATTTTATAGATAATTATGACTAACATTTTCAAACTAGTACTCGTATTCCATCATTTGGAGTGAAATTATATGGGTCAAATGCTTGTAAAACACGTATAAGCAACTTACTTGAAAGACATTTATAAGCTATTCTGAATTCAGTTATTGACCCCGGATGAGACATTTTATATATCACACAATTTGACACGATGCTAAAAGCGCACACATGGATCGAGACATATATACTTATATTAAAATAAAATCTGAAGCTTTTGTAATGTCACAAGAAGAAGAGTTTAGACTATTAGTGAAACAATGAAACAATCAGACTACTATCGAGACTTATAATCTAGTTATATCGGTGAGAGTCTATCACACAATAAATATTAATTCAATTCTCATTGTTCTTTTCTCCGACGTAATAAAAGGAAGTAAGAGAAAAACAACTAGAACCTCATCAAGGATCTAGTGTTAGAATGCGTAAATATTTTTTCTTGTATCTCATAATTAATCCAGCGAAAAAAACCCTGTATGTTAGTAAATTTTAGGTAAATTCCACTAAACACCCTTCTGAGATAAATTTGGTTCATAACATCCCCACGCCAGGTGGACACGTCCCCCATAATAAGGGCGACCCAAGCAAAAGTGCGGCCCAAATCGGTAAAGAAGGAACGACGTCATTTAGCACCTGACCCTTTTACTGAGTAGAAGCCACCGACCATTGTACTTTTTTATTTTTTCGAGGGAGGTTTCCTAATATATAAAGGAAACCTTTCCTTTGTAAAGGAACATCATCATTATTTTCGAATAATACAATCTCTATTTCGATCTCTATTCTCTCGAGAGAGAGAGTTCTTAACCATTGCTTCCTTCTTAAGCTAAGTCTATTCTCATCATCCATTTGCATATCTACGAAGGCTCTCAAAGTGATAATCATCTCTTGGACTTATTATACTTAATTACGATTTACACCATATATTTTTGATTGTTTTTAGGCTTACAAAATATGAGTATAATTTTTTAGCTAAACAATTTGGTGTCGTCTGTGGAGATTTCGAGAATCAAAATCATAGTTTGCACCTAGAGAACCATCAAAAACCCTTCTTTACAACGCAAAATGAAAAATGGCCGACAAAAACGCAAGAATTAAAAAAATAGCAGATATTGCAACCAATCTCATCGGCCCTCTCAACGAAGCCGGTGAAGATGGGGTTTTGATTACAACCCCTAGTACCACCTTGAGCGGAGAAATCCCACCTTAACTGCCCGAAGATCTAACTATCTTGCGGGGAAAAAGGCGCTTCCACATCTATATCTGAAGAAGCACCCCCGAGGTCAGGAAACTACTGGAAGAGTGGTTAATAATCACTCTAAGCGGCTTGGTTGAGAAGTCACCTCAACACAATGACAGATGCAGGCCGACCGTAGATCTTACTGCAATCAGAGGTGAACCCGAGGTCACCTGCGCAAATAACGCGCCCTTCGATACTCGGGCAGACGCCGACGCACTCACAGACATCCTCAAGAAGATGAAGGAGATGAAAAACGAAAATACGTCACTCCGTGACCAGATGAAGGAACACCAGGAAAGGGTGGACAAAATCCCTGGTGCCCCCAAAATGCTGTCGAAGCGTGACGTAGGAAGGTTTGTTGAACAACCCTACACGGAAGAGGCTGAACCATACCCCATTTCGAAAACCTTCAAAATGCAGCCTTATCTAAGAGTGTATGGCGGGACTACAAATCCCGAGGACCACTTGATCCACTACCTCACTGCCGCAAAAGGTAACGACCTCTAAAAAGAATAGGTATCGCATGTACTATTGAAGAAGTTCGGCGAAACACTAACAGGGGGAGCACTGACCTAGTATTCCCAGCTACCGGCCAAAATTATTTCCACATTCGAGGAAATGGCGGACAAGTTTGTCACCGCCCATGCAGGAGCTAAGAAAGCAGAAGCAAGGGGTCAACGACATCTTCGTCGTTCGACAAAACGCAGGGGAAGGACTAAGAGACTTCCTAGCTAGGTTCAGCAGGGTAAGGATGAGCCTACCCGACGTATCAGAAGGCATGGCAGTTGCTGCTTTCCAAAACGGGTTAAGCAGAAACGACTCGAGGATGACCAAAAAACTACGCAGCCGCCTCATGAAGTACCCTCTCACCACATGGGAAGAGATCCACAACGCTTATTGCGCTGAGGTGCATGCAGACGAGGATGACCTCAACGGGCCGAACCAACGTCTAACATCAATACATCAAGAGATCAGGTGGGATCGATGCAATTAAGGACGATGGGAACAAGGCCCACGTACCAATAGGGATTGACACCAACCCTATATCAGATCCTCTCACCCACCGCCACCCAGGCACGCATACGCACTACAGCGACATGTCGCCCCACTACGAAATTACAAAGGTACGCCCCATTTATTATCTGCCCATAATTTTTGTGTGTCCCCTTTCAGGAATAGTGTACGCACTTGAGAAGCTGGGCAACAAGGTGTAATGGCTGGCAAAGATGAAGTTGGACCCCGTCACCAGAAAATCAAACGCCTTGTGCCAGTTCCACCAGGAATGGGGGCACAAAATCGAAGACTGTATAGGTCTACGACAAGAGGTGGTCAGGATGTTGAACCAAAGGTTCTTGAGAGAGCTACTCAATGACAAAGGAAAAGTCAAATTTGCGCATGGATGGGAGAAACACCAAGGTCCACCAAAGCCGCCCTCACCAACCCGCACGATCAACATCATCATTGGAAATAGCAACAACTCGGCAATCAACCACGTCAAGTTCACCACTACGCACAAACTGAAGCGAACTATGGCCATCGAACGGTATGACAACTTCGAAGATAGTATCCTCTTCGATAAGTCTGATGTTGACGATTTGTCTTTACCTCATTACGATGATTTAGTAATTAATTTACGTATCGCAGATGCGAATGTTAAAAGAATTATGGTCAATGATGGCAGTGGCGCTTGTATTATACACCAGAGGGTCCTCGTACTAATGGGACTCGAGGATAAGATAATAACACGCTACATAACGCTAATCGGTTTCAATAATGTAGTAGAACGAACCTACGGATAAATATCGCTACCCGTCCTAGCGAGGGGTGAGGGTCATGCTGGAAACAACTTTCCACGTGATGAACCAGGAAACATCATACAACATCATCATCGGACGACCGTGGATACACGCCATATGAGCAGTCCCTTCGAGCTTTTACCAAATGGTTAAATTTCCCACCCCGTGAGGAATATTCAGCATCCGAGGCAAGCCCCACACGCTCAAGAGTGCTATAAAATAGTGCAAAATTGCGACCACACCAAACAACTTAAGGGGCGAGTGTAGACGCATATCAATCAGCTATGTCGGGGACGAAGGTCCACCCGACAGAGAACGCCATTAAAGACCATGATGTCGTAGAAGTCCATAAGGCTACGGTCGAAGACCTTGACCCGGTCCAACTAGACAACAATGACCCTACAAAGAAGTCTTACATCGGGCACGGCCTCTCAAATCCAAGTAAGTATCGTGAATTTTTATCTAACCATACAGACCTATTTGCTTTTTCCCATTTCGATATGCTGGGAATCCCGCGAGAAATCGCCACTCACAAGCTGAATGTTGACCCATTACACCTGCCTGTACGACGAATGAGAAGAAAATTAAATGCCTTTATCAACGAAGCGGTCAGCGAAGAAGTAGAAAAACTTCTGGCCAACGGCTCCATCAGAGAATCAATGTACCCTCAGTGGGTCGCCAATGTCTTCATGGTCAAAAATAAGAACGGGAACTGGAGAATGTTTGTAGACTTCACCGACTTAAACAAGGCATGCCCCAAATATTCCTTCCTACTACCCCACATTGACCAGCTAATAGACGCAACCGCGGGGCATGAGCTGCTAAGTTTCCTAGATGCATTCTCTGGTTACAACCAAATCATGATGGCCGAAGAGGACCAACAAAAAATAACTTTCATCACCCACTGGGGGACATACTGCTACAAAGTAATGTCCTTCGGGCTCAAGAATGCAGGAGCCACGTATTAGAGACTAGTAACCAAAATGTTTAAAGAGCAACTCGATAAGACCATGGAAGTCTACATCAACAATATGCTGGTAAAATCGACAAGGAAAGAGGACCATATCGGCCACCTAAAAGAGGCATTCAAAATACTGAGGAGGTACGGGATGAAGTTGAACACCGAGAAATGCACCTTCAGCGTAGCTTTAGGAAAATTCTTAGGATTCCTCGTATCGCAACGAGGCATCGAGGTCAATACATACCAGATCAAGGCGATAGATGCAATACCTGAGGTGCTGAGTAGCAAGAAACATGAACAAAAGCTGATGGGGCAAATAGCCGCCCTATCCCGGTTCATCTCATGGTCTTCCGATATGTGCCATAAATTTTTCAACGTACTAAAAAAAGATCAAGGACTACAATGGAACGAGGAATGCGCCGAAGACCTGAGAAAGCTGAAAGCATACTTGTCTTCGCCACCCTCATTGGTCAAGGTAAGTCCGGGCGAACCCCTGATATTATATCTGGCCGTATCAATGGTCGTTGTCAGCGTCGTCCTAGTCTGCGATAAAAAAGGTACACAATCCCCTATATATTACATTAGCAAAAACCTAGTGGACGCCGAAACTCAATACCTACACCTCGAGAGGTTAGCATTGCCACAGGTCGTAGCTTCATGAAAGCTACGGCTCTATTTCCAATGCCATCCCATAAAAGTGATAACGACTTTCCCATTAAGAAGCGTTCTACACAAGCCCGATTATCGGTCCAGCTCGTAAGATGGGCTATTGAGCTCATCGAGCATGACATCTCATATCTTCCAAGAACAGCCAATAAGTCGCAAGTTTTGGCCGATTTTATAGTCTACTTTAGCGCAGAAATCCTGCCAAAAGCAGAACTTGATACACAACATGCTTCCGCCAATAATGACCTATGAGTCCTCTATACTATGGCATCGCCAATACATCGGGACTGGGACTCGTCCTCGAGGTCCTCAGGGGAGAAGCAATTTGCCAGTCCATACGATACCCCAAAATGACTAACAACGAGGCCGAATATGAGGCCATTATTGCAGGCATGAAGCTGGCTAGAAAATATGGCACCCGCCAACTCATCCTCCATTACGATTCCCAACTCGTGGTAAACCAAGTCACAGGGACTGACCAGATCAATGAACAGAGACGGCAAAGATACCATTCAGAGATCTGCAGGCTAACAGCCACGTTCGACGAACGCCGCCTAGAACAGATCCTAAGGGCACGAAATATCGAAGCAGATGGCTTAGCAAAACTGGCTACGGCCACTAAAAACTTTAACAAAGAGAGCGTAGTCACTCTCTTCCACTCCGCCATCGATCACACTGAGGTATTCTCTTTAAATTTGACTTGGGACTGGTGCATCCAGTTTGTATCTTATCTACAGGACGGGACATTGCCACCCGACAAGAAAGATGCAAAGAAACTCTGCACGCAAGTCGCTCGGTACTGCTTAATAAATAAAGACCTCTACAAGAGAACGTTTGGTGGACCCTTGGCCAAGTGCCTCGGGCTGCACCAAACAAGGCCAGTACTCGAAGAAGTACACGAGGGTCACTGAGGTGCTCATACACACAACCGCGCCCTCGTAGGATGCATCATACGGGTCGGTTACTATTGGCCAACCATGAAAAAGGAGGCGACAAAATACGTTCGCCAATGCGAGCAATGCCAAAAATATGCCCCATGATATACCGACCAGGATAGCAACTCCATTCAGTCACCTCCCCATGGCCTTTCATCAAAAGGGTAATGGACATAGTTGGACCCCTACCCACAGGACGGGGAAAGGTACGATTCTATTAGTATTAACTGACTATTTTTCTAAGTGGGTAGAAACAGGTGCGTACGCACAAATACGCGAACAGGAGGTAATCGCCTTCATCTGGAAAAATATTATATGCCGCTTCGACATCCCCAAAGAAATTAGTTGTGACAACGGACGACAATTCATCGGTCATAAAATGACCGAATTCTTCGAGAAGTGGCACATCAAGAGGATACTTTCAACACCATATCACCCTGCCACCAACGGCCAAGCAGAATCCTCCAACAAAACAATATTAAACATACTGAAGAAGAAAATTGAGGACGCCAAATGGCTATGGCCCGAGCTGCTACCCGAGGTATTATGGGCATACCGTACCACACCCAAATCTAGCACATGGAAAACACTGTACTCGCTGGTCTACGAAACCGACGCGGTCATACCGGTCGAGGTCGGCAAACCAAGCCTAAGATAGTCACACACTAGTGGAACAGAAAATGACGCCAAAAGACTCCAAGACCTAGACGAAGCTGAGGAAAGGAGAGAAATGGACCACAACAGAATGGTGGCCCAAAAGCAACAAGTCGAAAGATACTACAACAAGAGCGCCAAAATAAGACCACTAAATGTGGGAGATTACATCCTCAAAGCCAATACATTGGCATCCAAAGACCCAAATGAAGGAAAACTGGGCACCAACTGGGAAGGACCCTACAAAATCACATCAGTAGCCAGCAAGGGTGCATTCCAGTTAGAAACAATGGAAGGAGAAACGCTCCAAAACAACTAGAACATTACTCACCTCAAGTATTTCCACTTCTAAAGGCATCTCCCGAGTCGTACTCTTTTTTCCTTACCCGAGTTTTGTCCCAATTGTGTTTTCTGGGGGAGGTTGTTAACGAGGCGACGGAGGGGACACCTGGAGATATTTGCGGAATAGATTTATCATGTCAACCTCTCCTTACGACCTCTAGGTCTACATGACAAAGGGACTGGACTATCTTAATCTCCCATGTATGAAAGGCTACGACCATCTCCAATGTATGAAGGGCTACGACCATCTCCAATGTATGAAAGGCTACGGCCATCTCAAATGTATGAAAGGCTACGACCATCTCCAATGTATGAAAGGATACGACCATCTCCAATGTATGAAAGGCTACGACCATCTCAATGTATGAAAGGCTACGACCATCTCCAATGTATGAAAGGCTACGGTCATCTCCAATGTATGAAAGGCTACGGCCATCTCAATGTATGAAAGGCTACGACCATCTCCAATACGGGAAAGGCTACGACCATCTCCAATATTTGAAAGGCTACGACCATCTCCAATACGGGAAAGGCTACGACCATCCAAAATGCGTAAAAGGCTAAGGACATCAATTACACTATGGCTAAGGCCATTGTCACAACCAGTCGAACCTAGACTCGACCACGATGAATAAACGACTCGACAATAGTCGAAGTCGCCTACATGGCTAAGGCTATCAGTTCTATCATGGCCAAGGCCATTGATTATATTATGGATAAGGTCATCGTCACCAATGGTCGACCTAGGCTCGGCCACGGTGAATAAATGACTCGACAATAGTCCAAGTCGCCTACATGGCTAAGGCCATCAGTTCTATCATGGCCAAGGCCATCGAATACATTATGGCTAAGCCCATCGTCACCAACGGTCGAACTAAGATTCAACCACAGTGAATAAACAGCTCGACAATAGTCGAAGTCACCTACATGGCCAAGTCCATAAGATCTATCATGGCCAAGGCCATCATTCACACTATAGCTAAGGCCATCGTCACCAACGGTCGACCTAGACTCGACCACGATGAATGAACGACTCGACAATAGTTGAAGTTGCCTACATGGCAAAGTCCATCGGTTTTATCATGGCCAAGGCCATCGATTACATTATGGATAAGGCCATCGTCACCAACGGTCAACCTAGGCTCGACCACGGTGAATAAACGACTCGACAATAGGTGAAGTCGCCTACATGGCTAAGGCCATCAGTTCTATCATTGCCAAGGCCATCGATTACATTATGGCTAAGGCCATCGTCACCACGGTCGAACCAAGATTCGACCACGGTGAATAAACGACTCGACAATAGTCAAAGTCGCCTACATGGACAAGGCCATCATATCTATCATGGCCAAGGCCATCGATTACACTATGGCTAAGGCCATCGTCACCAATGGTTGACGTAGATCCGGCTACGGTGAGTAAACGACTCAACAACAGTCGAAGTCGCATACATGGCTAAGGCCGTCGATTCTATTGCGACTAAAATTGTCGATCTAAGATTGACCGGGGCCGCCAACACCGACGGTCAACAAAAAGCGCTACAAAAGCTCTAAAGAACGAAAGAAAAACAGTAGAAAAAGGAGGGAAGAGAAATCATATTTCATTTATCCAAAAGATATACACACAACGGGTCCTACAAAATTTCCATCTATAAAACATATTCACATACAAGCCTTAAGGGCCTTCACCACCCCTCCCGTTGTGACCCGCCTGGTCACTATCTGGTCCGTTGTCGTCCCCAGGTTGATAAGCCCTGGAAATCCACGAGTTGGATTCTAGATGGTTTATATCCTCAAAATTATATTCCTCCCTACCAGGTGAGTCTGAGCTATAACTGGCCACTTCACGGGCAACACGAGTCAAGTGTCGCTACCTCTCTACTTCCACCTCGGAAGCTCGGCCCGCTGCCAAAACATCCTCAAAGACGACAAACCTGGCATCATGGTACACCCACATCTCGTGTGCCTTACGGTGCACGGCACCTTGTTGGGTCAATCACTTAAGGGCCTCAACTTCGGCCGTCCTGGCATCCAGCTCAGTTCTATGGGCAGTAACCTGAGCCGGTAGTTCCGCAGCCTCGGCCGCCACCCCATGACTGATCTCTAAGTCTTCCTCCCTTGACCGAATGAGAGTTTCCAGTTCATTGTTTCGAGCCAAGGCAGCCATCAACTGCTCATCCAACTCCTTCAGCTCAGCCGCCTTCTTCTTCAATAGAGCCTCTGATTCCTCAAGGCCCTCGCGGAACATCCGGAACCGGGGATCCTGCTTTAAAATGTTTGCCAACGCCCGATGCTTGGCACGGACCTCTTTGTACTTCTTCGCCATTTCGGTAAAGGTGTCCGCTTTTTTTTGCTCACGCCACCTCCGCTCTACCTCCAAGACGAGGGTCTGAAAAAGAAGAAAAGAAATGTGTTAGTACATACCATAGTCGCTTTGAACGACAAAACAAAAAAGGGGCAAAAGCTACCTGCAAAGACGAGCCAGCAACCCACCTCGACAAGTTCTGATTGCTGACACTTCTTAGCGACTCATGCTCCGCAGCCGCGCACAACAGGGTCATGTCCGCCGCGGCCTGCTCGCTATTTTCTAATAATTTGTATCCCCCAGGGATCACAATGCGGCGAGTAGACCGGCCCTCTCTCATCTCCACATGGGCCGAGCTGCCCGGTGCTTCCCCAAGAACGGCTTCAGAGCCCATCCTCTTAGTCTCCATAACCGCCTCATTAACAGCAGAGGACGACTCGTCTCTTGGTGCACGAGCCAAATGGGCGGCGGCAGCTACTCTTTGAGGAACCATTTGCCCAGCACGTATGGCCTCAGCCATAAAGGTCGACCTCGGCACTTGGTGAGGCTCATAGGCCTCCTTACACTCTCGACGGCAATGCCTTTTCCAGTAATCATCCGCCGCCTCTTTTTCTCAAGCGGATCCTCTCCTTCGGAAGCCACCTCCACTGGAGCGACTTCAGGTATCGACACGGCAACGGTTTCTGGTGCCGTTGCTACTGCGGCTTTTGGTATCTCCACAGAGGCAGCCCCAGGCACCGCCTCTAATGCAGAAACCGATGTAGTCCCTTGCTGGGGAATCAAAAGGGGGCCACCTCTAGGTGAGCCGCCCACAAGTATATCTCCCTTGTCGGAGTCAGACTCCGCTCTAGACGGGCTGACGTTGGCCTTCTTCTTCTTCTTCTTCTTCTTTGTCCTTGTGGAAGCACCCCAACCTAGAAAATGAAAAGCACGTCAGGTATGAAGGTCTCCAAGACAAGATAAAGTGTAAGGAAATAGGGAAGTTCGTTACCAGTTGCGCCATACAACCTACGGAATTCAGGCCAGGTGCGGCATCTCCGTATATGGTATCAACCCCGCCACCCACGACTTAATATCGTCAATGGGGTGGGGTGAGCGAGCCACCACTACAAAAAGGAAGAAAGTGAGTTCAGAGTTTGGTGAGTCAAAACAGAACGTAGCAAAATTACATGCAGAGATACTTACATCCTGCATTCCATGTCTCTAAAAATCCTTCAGGATCGGACACTAGATTGCTCGTCCGAACGTAAAAGAATTTACACCAGTACTCACGGTTAGCTTTATCGTCAGCCCTCACGACAAAGCTCTTCGTACCACGGCTCCTCAGTTGGAGCATGGTACCCCTTATATAACTGGGGCGGAACATCTGTAGCAGATGGTGAACGGAAACAACGGCCCCAGCCTCACCCGCAAGCGTGGTAAGGATCCGACACACCTTCAGGGTGTAAGGTGAGGGCTGAGTCAGATATACGTGATAGAAGCGGCAGAGCTCTTCCGCCAAAGGGTTAAGCGGAAAGCTATACCCCATCGTAAGAGCATATTCGTAGAATGTGCAAAAACCGGGCCTATGTACATTGGCATGGTCCATCCCGGCCGGTGCTATCTCAACGTGACCAGGAATATTGTATCTGGTTCTGATAACGTCCAGATGAGACTGGAGTAAATTGCTCTAATCCCAAGGATGAGAGGGGCATGTAGTATTAAAGTCTTTTCTCACACTCAAATCCTTTGGTAAAACGTTATCTACCGTCAAAGGAACTAGGGTTCTTCCCGCTCCTTCCCCTTCACAATCGGAAGAAGGTGGAACCCTAGAAGGGGCACTGTCCTTAGCCTTTTTGCTTCCTTGGCATTTTTTCATAGTGCACGGTCAGAGAATGAAGTGTTGGTAATGCTGTGAGATAATTCTCGGGAAGGTTATCTCTCTGAAAAAATTGTAACTATTGCAAGAAAGAAGGATGAAGAAAGAAACGAAAGGAAACTTTCTAAAAGATCGAAAGATGAAACTCTTTGAACCACTCTCCTATTTATAGGAGAAAGGCACACGGGAATCGAAGAGGCTCGATTCTGAAATCGGCGCCAGAAACCGAAATGCCGCGTCGCGTTCTGAACAGTCTTGGGAATAGGTATAATGATAACGCATGTGACTGTTGACGTCACCTTAAAAAAAGTGGGTCGCACGTCAACAGCCCAACAAATCCTATCCACGTCCATTTCTGCAAAGGAGGCGCCTACGGACACGACCAAATTTCCGTAAAAAGCAAATCGTGCATGTCCGTCCATTGAAGACGATCATCGAGTATGTCTCCAATGAACGGAGGGACTAACTGTATAGGGATAAATTTGGCTCATAACGCCCCCACGCCAGGTGGGCACGTCCCCCATGATAAGGGCGACCTAAGCAAGGGTGCGGCCCAAATCGGCAAAAAAGGAACCACGTCGTTTAGCACCTGACCCGTTTACTGAGTGGAAGCCACCGATCTTTATACTTTTTTATTTTTTCGAGGGAGGTTTCCTAATATATATAAAGGAAACCTTCCCTTTGTAAAGAGGTACCATCATTATTCTCGAATAATACAATCTCTATTTCGATCTCTATTCTCTCTCGAGAGAGAGTTCTTAACCATTGCTTCCTTCTTAAGCTAAGTCTATTTTCATCATCCATTTAAAGATATACGAAGACTCTCAAAGTGATAATCATCTCTTGGACTTATTATGTTTGATTACGATTTACCCCATATATTTTTTATTGTTTTTAGGCTTACAAAATACGAATATAATTTTTGAGCTAACACCTTCTTATATAACTTAACCGCAGATACACCTCATCTACTCTTAAATTAACCAATTACACCCCTGTATTATGAAAATCTTATACAAATATTAGTTTGAATAACATTTTCATTTTACAAGTATGTTAAGTGTTTATATATCTTCATTCATGTCAACGAATGAAGATATATGTAAGGTAAAAAATTTTAATATTTCTTCCCGTGAGAGACTACTACAATTATGAACTATCTTTTTAGCAAAAGAGCACATCTCATTAATTTATGACTTACAAATAATTCAACATCTTGGTTTTATTTACTTCTATAGTTGAAACAAGCAAATTAACAAGTTAATCACAAAGTATCAGATTTGTGAACTATAAAAGAGTAAATAGTAAAAGAGCTGCCATTTTTTACTTGGAAAGAAAATCAACATCATTCCATTAGAAACATAGTAATAGAATATTAAATAGTTTGAAAATCTAATCTAGATTAAGTTTAAAGTAACAACTTAAGATTTAACACCAGAAACTACACATCTGATAACTATATATATCCCTCCCTATATGTCATGATTCTCACAACTCAAGAAAAAGAAACATTATTTACAAAAAAAAAAAAAACAGAAGAAAATGGCTCCAATTTTGGATGGTGATGTTGACATTGTGATACCAACCATAAGAAGCTTGGACTTCTTAGAGAATTGGAGGCCATTCTTTGAGCCATACCATTTGATCATCATTCAAGATGGAGATCCTACCAAGGTGATTAAGGTCCCTCAGGGCTTCGATTATGAGCTCTACAATCGCGATGACATCAACCGGATTCTTGGTCCTAAGGCTAGCTGCATCTCTTTCAAGGATGGTGCTTGTCGTTGCTTCGGGTTCTTGGTTTCCAAGAAGAAGTTCATTTACACCATTGATGATGACTGCTTTGTAAGTAGCACTTTCTCTTATTGTTCATGTTCTTTTCTTGCATAGATGTTGATTTATTTGGGATACGAGATTGATTTTTAGTCTTGTGGTAAAGGTGGCAAAGGATCCAAGTGGGAAAGATATTGATGCATTGTCACAACATCTTGACAATCTCACAAAACCATCCACACCCTACTTCTTCAACACTCTGTATGATCCGTACAGAGAAGGAGCTGATTTCGTCCGAGGATATCCATTTAGCTTGAGGGAAGGTGTGCCAACTGCTGTTTCTCATGGCCTGTGGCTTAACATCCCTGATTATGATGCCCCTACTCAGCTTGTCAAGCCTCGCGAGCGTAATACCAGGTAAGTTCATGTAGAAAAAATTGAATGTATACATACTTTTCCTTAATAATACTAATAGCTTTCTAGTATTGGCTCAAATAGGTATGTGGATGCTATCATGACAATCCCCAAAGGGACTCTATATCCGATGTGTGCTATGAATCTCGCATTTAACAGAGAACTTGTTGGTCCTGCTATGTATTTTGGGATTATGGGTGATGGCCAACCTCTTGGCAGATATGATGATATGTGGGCTGGTTGGTGTTCCAAGGTATGCTAATCTGTTTCTTGATTTGTTTTAACTTGACTAGACGTGATGTTTGAAGCAATCGTCCATTATGTTTTAACAAAAAAATGGTAAAAATTGCAGGTGGTTTGTGATCATTTGGGCTATGGAGTGAAGACAGGGTTGCCATATCTGTGGCACAGTAAGGCTAGCAATCCATTTGTGAATTTGAAGAAGGAATTCAAAGGGTTGTTTTGGCAAGAAGAGATGATTCCCTTCTTCCAATCTGTTGTCTTACCAAAGGAATGCACTAATGCTCAACAATGCTACCTTGAGCTGGCTAAGATGGTGAAGGAAAAGCTTGGTCCAATTGATCCCTATTTCCACAATTTTGCTGCTGCTATGGTCACTTGGATTGAGGCTTGGGAAGAATTCAATGCACCAGCTAAGGCTAAGATTGACTCTGTGAAATCTGCTTAGACACCAAAGTTCATCTAGTTTCTTGATGTTGTATCTTGAAACTTTATTGTTGTCGCTTTGATTCAGTTCAGTTCTGTTTTTGTTTTTGTTTTTGAATAAAAACCTTTTCTTAGTCAGTGTACTAGGAAATGAGTTTCAACAGCAGCAGGTTAGTTGTAGGCTTGTAGACATGTTTACTTCTCCTGTTTTGCTTAAGAATAAACATTGAATTTACTTTTTATGTCCAGGGTTTGATATATAGCATTATTCATAGCATGTCTTCAATCTACAAAAAAAAAGGGCAGCCCGTTACACTAAGCGTTATACGCAGTCTTACCCTGCATTTCTGCAAGAGGCAGCAACTTTACTAGTTACGCCAATGCTTTCTATCATGTCGCAATCTACAGATTAAACAAATCGGGATTGCCAAACATTTCCTAACCATTTCTTAAGTCTAAGGAGAAACATATATAAAAGATCCCAACAACAAAATGTGCAAGTTTAACAAGGCAGCCTCATCATTCTCAAGTCGAAAATTGAAAATGAACAATAATTATATGAACAATACCACCTAAACAATTGTGAGTTTTATAAGTAAAAATGATTATTTCACTCGAAATACTTCTCAAACAAGTTTTTCAATATGTCACCAATATTTCAAGTTTTCAACTACTGAAATTCAATATTTGCAAATATTAAACATCAATATAAAGGTCATGTTGGGAGTTGAAAAAACTCTTCAACTTGTTTTCCTGCTATCAAGAAAATGCCTTGTGAGAATGCTGATATAGTAATAGTTAAAAGAGTCATGAAAAGCAACCACAAACAAGTTATAGAACACCAACTCTTCCGTTTTGGCAGATTAACTGATGCCTTGACATCAACTTCAACCATCCTGATTTCTCGATCTTTTGATTCTTTTTCAGTTGCAAAAGAAGAGGTTGATGAGCAAGAAATTAAGGAATCATTTCCATCCATTTGTTTAAGTAAACCAAGACAATCACTGCATATTTCCTCTTCACTAATACAACTTTTCTCATCATTTTCCTCGAACAGGCGTCTTCCTTTAAGTTTACCACTGGCTAAAGCACTTCTTCTGTCCCTTAGTATTTCTTCAACAGCCAAATCATTTTTCTTCACTTTCCAATTAAACCCTTCTAATTCTAGTGGTGATTTGCTGTCCTGTAGTGAAGACATTAGGCTACGTGGAGAGTTTTCAAGAAGTTTAAAAATATCCAGAGTTGAACTTGAAGAGTCTGATTTTGCAGATATCTGAGGAATATTCAGTGATTTATAATTGGATTGCTTAAAACTGTTCCACTCTTTTTCAAGATTCATGAACTGTTTGGACAGTGCTTCGTTTTCACTTTCTTTGTTCCCTCCTTTTGATCTTCTCATTATGACGGTCTGTTCTTTTCAGTATTGCCAATTCTTGCTTTTTTGGTTGTGGGGTTTCTATAGTTTTAACTTTGAAAAAGAAGGAATGTGTTGTAAACTGCATGAGGTTAAATCGGGATTTTATTTGGCTACTTTCCCACGATACGTAACCATTTTTGAAATTTGATTTTGCGATAAGAGGTGGTTTAACACTTAACAAAATGTTAACGGCTTTAGCGGTCTATTTCAAAATTCGAACTAATAGCCTTTGGATTCTCTCTAACCCAAACGAACAAAGTTGTAGTTCTATTAATTTTTTCGGTACGGGGCTTCGCGACCAAGGAATGTTTCGGAATTGTACCCCAATCCATTTGATTTGATGGATTCCAAATCAATAATTTAACATATATTTTAATGAGTTTTTAGATACGTATAAAAGGTTCAAGCTAAAAGTAGTGAATTAGGATGAAATCGTAACTCACCCTCTACATTTGTCCTGCGTCTACATAGAGTTGCATCAACTAGCAGCCTATTACTTGGTACTAATATTTGACCAAAATGTACAACTTTCAGTTAAACTTTTTTATTTATGTAATGATAGTTAAACTTAGTTAATAATAATACTCCTAAACATAGATCTTGAAAATATGGATAATATAGGGTTGATCCGTGTGGAGTTAATGATACTATGCATTAAATGTCCCAAAAGCGTGAGCAATAATGGAGGAATAGCTAGCAACAATAAATATTATTTAAGTAAATAGGAGGAAGGATTCACCCAATAATGAATGAGTTAAATGATTGTTCCTCCTGACAATGATGCGTGACAGACAAATCCTAGAATATTTCAGATATTCTTAGATCTGATGGAAAATGTGGAATAATATATGCAAGAATGTTGATGAAAAGGCAATATTTGTATCATTGCTAGAGAGAGAATCCTCTTCTGAAAAGTGTTCTTATTAAACGAAAATCACACATTTTACACTATTGTTTCTTTTTCTATTTATATGAGACATATCCCTAACAAATCCTAATAATACTAGAATATTCTCTTTAATATCTTGTTTCAAAAACTATTCGTTATTGTTCTATCTTCGATGCTCGACCTCGGTCATTATTGACAGCTCGACCATGAATCTTGCTGCTTCATGGTCGACCTCGACCGATACTTTCCTTAATGTTATTTTGCCCCAAATATTCTTGGGCGAATTTTGATCCACACAGTTAGTCCCTCTGCTTATTGAGGCCGGCCTCAGACGGGCTCGATGAACGAATATTTGTATAGTGTGGTCGAAGCGTTTGGACGAGTCGTGATGGATGGGGCGAGCTGCAGCGTGCCCCTTTATGAACTGTAACTTTTTAGGGGTAATAAGTCCTACGTATCAGGATGACATCATGGCGGCAAGCGTCATTATGATACATTTTTCCGATGTGTTGCTTTGTTTTACGCGCGTCTTCTAATTAAACCTGCCTCTTCAATTACATTGCCTGGTGATGATGGATATTCCTTGGTTGCGATGCCAAAGTTTTTATAACTAGGGGTATGCGGGCAACATTTCAATCTTTGCGAAACCCTTACATCGAAAACTCTGTACCTTCTTTCTTTTCCACTATTGTTGTGCCTCTCCTCATCAAAGTCCTTTGCTTCCTTCTTCTCCCTCTTTTGTCGCATATTTTCTTGCTACTTTTATCAATTCTCGCTGCTTCTAAAACTTCTTTGCTTGATATCCTTTCTTAATCAACATGACTAATGTATCCTCTAGTTTCGGTATGGCAACTGACCATATCCCTTTGGCGGTGCGTATACCCCCTCATGCTGATAGTGTCTCTATCGCCATTGAAGATGAGAATTTTTCTACAGTGGAAGAAATAATCCCCTGTAGTAACAAAGTTAGGTCTGACTTTTCGAAGGTAACTGAAGCCTTGGAATCTAGGGAAAAGTTCAACATTTCTGCCTACGTTGATTTGGTCCCAGGAGAGTGTGATGTGGTACAAATACACTGCCCTGGGTATTTCTCATTCTATGCATATCATTTCTCGTCGTCTATACCTTTCCTCTTCTCTCTTTGGCAGAGGAATTTTGCAGCTATTATGGAGTTTTCCCGACCCAACTCTCTCCATACATCTATAAGCTTATTAGGATGTTTACAAAATATGCGAGTTGGCCGTGATCGTGGTCACACTTTGCCACCTGATGCATCTCTTTGCCCCTAGTTTCCATAGGGGGCGATGTTGCACCTGCGTCACCGAGGAAGTAAATTCCCGATGGTGAAGATGGACGATAAGGTAAATCATCAGTTCTGGCTCAACTACTTTTTTGTCAAAACTGAGGACGTAGTGGCTAATGCATGGGGATGGGGGGAGGTTCATTGAGGCTTGGAATTACGCCCGTACGTATCTATTCTTGTCAAGTGTTTGATTTGCCTATTTTAGTCATAATTTGAAATTCTATCCCTTCTTCATGCAGCCAAGACTACGCTCACTTCTTTAGTTAGGGACATTATGTCTGGGTTAGCCAGGTTTTGCCTCACACAGTGGGGATTCTTGAGTGGCCTACCTTTCTTAAGAAGTTCGAGCCTGCGTCTTCCTTGGCCCGTGAGTTCATCTATTTCTTACCTATATTGTTTTGACTCATGGTCGCTTACTCATTATAGTTTTGTATAGGTAGTGACAACCTCCTAGCTCTCTTTTTCAGTTCGAGAATCTTCGAGGCTGCCGAAGGCTCCTCCTCCTACATTTTGTAAGAGGCAGCCTTCTGCTTCTTCGGATTATGTCATACGTGAGACGACGACCACAGTACTCGAAGACGATGCTGAGTTTTCGTTCGAGATTCTGCCATTGGCTGAGGCAGCAAATGCTATGTCCCTTCCTGATGCCACTGATGTCGCCCAAACTCGCACCACTAATTAGGATTGTGAGGCGGTCGATGCAGTTATAAATACCCAATGCAAGTCGGGTTCGATTCCACGAAGAGCTTTATATGGGATTAGGTATATACCAAGTCTAATATATGACGTGTCCAAGATTTCACTTTCACATGATTGGTTGTTTCTTTCTACTTCTAATGATTATGCTAATGCTTGCAATTGAAAAGCTAAGAGACAATAATTTTGTTATTTTTGTTTTTCAAGTTGATAAAAGATCTAGAGTCATGACTTCCACCTAGGTGGTTACCTAACAGATTATAGGCTTTATGGCAAGTTTGATTAGTCGGGATCATAATATAGCGATCACACGCAATTACCCACTCAATATCTCTAGGTAGTTAGAGTTATTATGCATAATTTGGCTTTCTCAACTCCAAATGAGTATTTCACAAAACAAGTAATAAATGCTCAAGTCGAGTCTTACTATCTCTAGACTCAACTATTTAATTGGGGCTATCAATTTCTTGAGTTCACCCCAATTTCTTATTAGTCAAGTTTTCCTAGATTTAGTCTCTATTTCTCAAGTGAGACTAAGTCAGTTAGTCATGAATCAATGTTTGCAACCATCAATTCCAAATCAAGAACTAGGCTAACTATTACTAACCCAATAATAAACAAGCCTTAAATCAAACACTCAATAAGTACCCCCACTAGGATTGAGTCACAACGCTAGCTAGAAAGTTAGCTACTCATAGAAAATAAAGAAATTTAAAAAGAAACTAAGATAAAATTCATCATAGATGATTAAGGGAAGAAAATCTAATGTTAAAATGTTTAACTACTACAAAGTTACCCAATATAGTAAAGAAAAACGGCTATCTATTCTTGGGTGCACAAAACTTAACCTAAAAATGATAAAAAGATCTATTTATACCCAGCTAAAATTGTCAGACAAAATTGCCCATGAAGAGGTTGTGCGGCCTCAAAATTCTACTGCAGTTCGCACTTTGAAACTTGGCTTGACATGTTGGACTTCTGCGGCCGCAAAATTATGGGTTCTGGCCACACTTCTTCCACTTCTACGGACCACACATTTATGGGTGCGGCCGCACTCTTGCTTCTGTAGCCGCACAATAATAGTGCGTTCTGCACTTCTTGGCCTTGGGGTTTGGCATGGGGAACTTCTGCGGACCGCATATTTCTGAATGTGGACGTGCTCTTGATTTTGCGGCCGCACAATAATGGTGCGGTCCGCATTTCTTTATGACCCTAAAATTCTATCTCTCTAAACTTTAACTTCTGTGGCCGCACAAGAATTGTGCAGTCCGCACAAACTGATAGAGGTTGCCTCATGTTCTGCAGTCGCACTCAATATTATGGGGTCAGTATTTTTCCATTTTAGACGTGTTTTGGTCCTAGTCCAAAATTACTCCTTCTTGAGTTGATTTTCATCTATTTAGCTCATATTTCAACAGTCCTTCAAGAAAGTATATTTCATTAGTTTTTGGGAATACCTTTAAGTAATTTTGAGCTAAAACGAAAGTAAAAAACGCAAATAAATAGTCAAAATCCCTACTTATCAACTCACCTAAACTTAAGGTTTTTCTTGTCCTCAAACAAATAAGATAATTCCCACCCGCACAAGACAGGAACTATTTCAGTTGGCCTAAGATGAATCAATCACGCATCAATTGGGACCAACTATTATGCACAACATGTATGAATTATCAACAATGCAATAATTTGACTTTTTGAGTGCAATAGTTCTAATGTGACACTAGAGCAACATGAGTTGACTTTATTCATCAAGGAATCTCGCTCTATCATGTAGGTTATTGTGGATCCCAAGCTCCTCCTCCTCTATTCTCCGTTAGCATATCTTACTTTAGAATGTAATACTAAATTCATGGGTTGTGAAAAGTTCGCTCATCTCTATCAAAAAAATGTTACAAGTACGGCTCTAAGTACCATATGCTTGCCCCTAATGTAAATCACCACTAATGTCAGCTCACTCAACTTGAAATCATGTAGGCTTTTTGAGATGTAATGAAGGCTGTTGGACCAAAGTAAGATCCTTTTTTTGGGAATAGAATAGGTTCATCTTTCCTTAAGCACTCCATTTTTTCTTTTTTGGCTCATACTTTATCGACTCTTTAAGTCACTTACTTTTTCCTCGGGGAAACTAGAGAGACGTAACGTCACTCTTTCTTGGTCATGATATTCATTTTTGGCGTAATACATATGGAGACACCTAAAGTTTGCACGATCTTTCACATAGACACTTAAAGTAGACGTCTTTCCACTTAGACACGTTTCTTAGGCAATTCTCTTATCAATTAAACACGTTTTGACTTGTCCTATTAATTAACCAAGCGCGTGTTCAGCAATCATAATCTACGTGGCAAAAGTAACCATTAAAAATTTTGCCATATCATTTCTTTGTCCATCTCACTGTCCACCTCAGTTATATAGTATTATTTCCACTAAAATAGAAATAACTAGCCCTAAACATATTGCCACCGTACTTTTACCATCGGTGAAAATGAAGAAAGCTCCTACCACTGTCAAGATTCTTCTTCTCTTGGTCAGTGGTGTTGGAATCTTGTATTTGATTTCTCACATTATTTACAATGCTTCAAGGTTTAATTTCTCCTTATTTTTTGTATCTTCTTTTTATTTGTAATTTATCGATAAAGCTAGGGTTTTTTGGGGTTTTCCTGTGTGCTGGCCCCTTGTCGTCTTACATGTAGAAAATCACTCTATCCATGATATGTGTACTTTGGTTGTATTAGCATGATATTCAGGTATAGGTTTTGATGAATGACAAACAATGAAGTCAAGCGTCAACAACGTTATTATATGACAAACAATCAAGATTGAATGCCGAGAAGCATATTGATGAATGGATTGCATGGAAAAGCCAAAGACGAGCTCAAAAGTTCAAGACCGAAGACCCAAGGCGTAGGTCATTAGGTAGAACCAATGTAAGAGCAACGTTTAAGTTATCTCGTCTTTTGGCTCAACATAGGTCATCATAAATATACATAAAATCTTTTTATCAAATCATATTTATCATAAACATATTTCAAATACTTCAAACAAAATGATTTTAACGTTTTCATTTTAACCAAAATGGTTTTTAAAGTAAGTTTTCAATTCTAGCATAGGTGAATAATCGATTATGCAAAAGTGATAATCGATTATTCTGGGAAATTCCATTTATTGTAAATTTCCGCAGAGTAGGATAATAGATTATACACTTGGGCATAATCGATTATCTTGTATCCGTTGCCAGTTTTTGAACGACAGGCAGATAATCGATTATGCAAATCCAATAATCGATTATTCTAGCACAAAATCAGCTTCCGATTTTGTAACGGTAAGCTGATAATCGATTATGCAAATCTGATAATCGATTATCTTGGCATAAAATCAGCATAATTTATTGCCAATTAAGCAACGGACATACTACTTCTACCACCTATAAATAGAGGTCTTTTGAGCTGATTTGAGACACACAACACCTCTCATTATTCATATACATATTGATATTATTTGTGCATCATTATAGAGCTTTTGTTGAGCCATTTGAGAGACAACTTTGAGTTGTTCATAGAGATAATATTGTAACTCTTTATCTACTCTTTTTAGAGAGTTCTTGTTGTAAAAGAGAAAGGTGTTTGAGAAGACCATATCTTCTCATTGATTATCGGGTTTGCTAAGTACCCTCAATCTTAGTGTGTGAAGTCTTGTGGTGCGGTATCCACGAGCAAGGTGAAGTCTTGAGGTGAGGTATCCTCAAGCAAGTTGAAGTCTTGTAGAGTGTACATCTACGAGCAAGTGTAACGGTTTGTTAGGCACCTGTAAGCTTAACGGAGTTAGTGGAATCTCGAGAGAGTCTCTCGGGGACTGGACTAACCACTCGTTGTGGTGAACCAAGATAAATTCGGTGTGTTCTTTCCTTACTCTTTTAATTACCGCATTTACTTTACTCCTGCAATTTTAATTCCGCAATATTTATCAATATTCTCGTGCCGCACTATTCACCCCCCCTCTAGTGACGGGCATAAATCCTAACATTACGTATGGGAATATTAGGAGGATGACTTTATTTTAACTCGATTTCACACGGGGGTACATTTATCGAGCAACCTGTCCCAATAGACGAAGGGAAATTAGATGCATTTGCCGTTGCTATCGATAAAGACCATTTTAGTATTGTCGAGTTGTCTTCTTATGCTAAAGACCTTGGGTATGCTGCTGTCAAAAGGGTTTTATTGCCAAAGGGAAAAAGACGGTGATTTTATCAAAGTCTATTCTGATTTTCAATTATATGAATTTGTGAAAAAATTAAAACATGGTGATATTTTGGATGTTTATTTGCGTCATGGCATGAGTCAGCCTGAAGTAGTTGAAGAAAATATTGGTCTTTTATGTGGTCCAGAAGTAGGTGGGGGTGATAATGACCAATTGAAATCTAGGGCAACAACTGGGAGTAATACAAATACTGAAGAACCTAATAAGCTGACTATTGAACCAACTTTGAATGATGCTGAACCAACTCACAATTCTCCTGAACCAACTGTGAATGCTACTGATGAATATGAACCAACTGTGAATGCTGGTGATGAAGATGAACCACCATACCATAATGTTAATAAAGATAGAGTGCAATCGGATGTTGAGAGTAGTGAATCAGAAAAAGATGTTCTTCCTGAAGAAGATGATTCAGATGTTGATGATGAATTGAGATCTTTAAGTGCTGAAAGGAGGAGCAAAAGGCAAGGTAAGCAGAGGAAAAACCCAGTTGCAACATATGGGATAACACTAGGAGAAGCAGGAATTGACAAAGGATTTGAGGATATTGGAGGAAACAAGACTTCAGGATATGTAGGTAAATTAGGTGGTGATGAGCCGTTTATTGATAGTTCAGAGGCCGATAGTGAAGATAGCACAGAAGAGTTAGATCCTGAAGCTATTCCTGGTGTTGATATTCCAGCAAGAATGAGGAGTACAAAAGTCAGGTATGATCCTATATGTGAAGTTGCTATATTTGAACTTGGGATGATTTTTGAGAATGCTATAGAGTTTCGGAAAGCATTAGCAAATTATGCAATTGAGTACAAGGTGCAGATTAAGTTGAGACCAAATGAACCACAAGTGGATATGCTGAAATTTGCTGATACTTGGATATCTGATATATCCCCTATGGCTAGGTTATTGTTAGAGGATAACAAAGAGCTTGCCATAAAATGTAGTGTCCTTTGGAATGTTGATGTTGGATTTAAGATTGAGGAAGGAAATCATAAACATGTAGTAATCTGGCTAGTAAGGTTTGCACTTGTAGAGCTTGGCAATTAAGGGGTATTCCATGTCAACATGTTGTTCTTGCATACTATCACATAGATCAAGAATCTAAACAGGGAGTGGAACATTGTTATAAGAGCGATATCTTCTTAAAAGCATACAAGTATTTCATACAGCCTATGACAAAAATGTAAAGATGTGGCATGAAACCAACAATCCTAAGATAGAGCCTCCCAAACCTAAACCCATGCCTGGTAAACCTCAGAGGAACAAAAGAAAAGGCAAAGATGAACCAAAAAAGAAATATGAAAAGTTGTCCAAGTGTGGAGTGAAAATGACATATTCCAAGTGCCATCAACAAGGACATAACAAAAGATATTGTAAGGTAAATGTTTCTTGTCAAATAAGTCCTGTTTCCATCACATGTTTTCTTGTCAAATGTTTCTTGTTTCCATAACTGTTATTTCATGTTGCCATCACAGCAAGATGGCCAAAGCTCACAAACTGCTAGCCAACCTCATGCAGCTGGAAGCTCAAGCCAACGTACAAACTCTGTGTGTTTTGATACAACAAGGGTTAGAAGGGTTAATGAAGCTAGAAGCTCAAGCCAACCAACACCAAGTTCAGCAGAAAAGAATTAGGTAGTCAACTTTCTCCTAAGGGTAAAGCAACTACAATCCAAAAGAGGGGAAGTGGTGCATGTAAAGAAGATGCTGAAAAAGGAGCACAAAAAAGGTCCAAAAATGTTGGATTTGGCATATACACGGCTGCAAGTGGAACCCTACTACTAAATATATTTATTCATACATATCTATCTATAATAGGTGTTGTTAGAATTACCTTACTGATTGTGGTTCATTATTTGGCAAACTGCAGCCCGGAACATCAAGCCAACGATTGCAAGTGGTTCAACTTATAAGAGTGCAGCTCCAACAGGTATTGACCTTGGTTTTGAGGCTAGAGGCTTGAGGTGAAAGGGTCAAGATGCTATCACAACTTCCCAGTTGCAACAGATGAAGGCAAAGAAGAGCAAGAAGTAGTATCTTAGGATTAGGAATGTTTCTTGTCTATGTGTTATGTAGCATCAACCTATTATATTTGAGATATAATTTTTGAAAGAACTAAGCTTTTAATGGTTGTATTAAGTCGTGGCAAATGTTATTTCAGCAGCTTTTAGTTCCTGCTTTTCCCTTCTTCAGTTAAGTTCGAAAATGGTCAAATGTTGTCCTTTCCTAAGCAAGTAGAATTTCATGCTATACCCAGGCAAACTGAATCATCCTATTGTGAAAAGGTAATTCATAATTTTGTAAGAAAATTCAGCTGAATATTACAAACATTACATATTAATCAACAACACCTAAAATAACTAAATACACCTACAACAATCAAAGTACATCATTCATACAGTTTTCATAGAACGACCAACAATACAACAACAATCGTCAACACGATCCGTCTTCTTTTTTATCGAACTTTCTCCTCTTCAAAAGCTTTAACTCTTTTTAATAAACCCCAAATTACATTCTTCGCTTGAGAAGGCATCTCATCGTCATACCAACAGAAATAATCACATCTACCCTTTTTCTACAAATATCACAAAACACTTTTAATCAATTTTTATTAAAGAAAATAATTCATATAACAGAATTTACAAATTATGAACAAACAATTTACCTTTCCCAATTTGCAAGAAAAAAAACCTACGACATGGGTTTAATTGGGTCCAAGAAGTATTCAACTTTGGAGAAACACCACACTTACAAATTCGAGAGGCAGCGCAAGGTGACATTGACGAGTTGGTCGATTCCGATAAATTCAACATTCATAAACACGTCAACAACAAATATGAGAGGAAGAAGAAAAGAGAAGAAATTAATTAATACTAAGACGAGAACAAAAACAAGAAAAAGAATACAAGAAAAGAAACGAATTGGCAAGAATGGAAGGAGAATTGCTGGAGAAATCTGAGGGAGAAGAAGATAAGGGAAGAAATAAGGTTTTAAGAATTGGGAAAGAGACTAGGGTTTAAATAAGGTTGGGACAATGGATGTTATTGCTATGTATCTAATTGGGAAAGAAAAAATCTCCAATTTTCAGCCTTCACGCACCTAAATAAGTTTGAATTCACGTCATATGCCAGCATGTCAAAACATGTTTAATCGATAAGAGAATTGTCTAAGAAACGTGTAAGTGAAAAGAGGTCTACTTTAAGTGTCTAAGTGAAAGATCGTGCCAACTTTAGGTGTTTCCGTATTTATTACGCCTTCATTTTTCTCCTTCTCCATTTACACCATGTCTTTCATCCTTGTTTTTCTTTGAATTCCTTCAACTTTTTTACTTTATTCACTTTCTTTTTGGCATTTTTTTGGTGCTTTCTTTCTTTTCTTTGCCTTCCATTTTCTTCATTTCTTTCCTCTTCTTTGTACCTTTATATTATTTTCAAAATCCTCGTCTCTCCCACAAACTTATGCTTAAGCCAATTATTTCTCAAGAATGCTAAAGAAAGATTGGGTGCCAAGAGAGGATCATTACAAAA
The DNA here is from genome assembly GCA_034376525.1 of Nicotiana benthamiana. Classification (NCBI taxonomy): domain Eukaryota; kingdom Viridiplantae; phylum Streptophyta; class Magnoliopsida; order Solanales; family Solanaceae; genus Nicotiana; species Nicotiana benthamiana. Next base: position 60,803,293 of record CM067335.1, on the reverse strand, counting down.
CGAATAAAGGCTTGTAACATGGTTTATTGAATAAAATAGGGCTTAGGCTCAAATGGGTTGACTAGGATATCACATTGGTAGGCTATGGAAGATTTGAAAGTGGATCAAGGAGAGCCTACAACCATTTTGCAAGCCAAGCTACACTTAGAATTTTGCCTAGGAAAATATTCAGGGCAAGTACTGGACTATTAGCACGGATACTTGAACTTGCAACTAAATATCTCACCTCTCACGATGTTGGATTGCTAGAGAGAATAAAGTCGAGGTCCCACAATAATCCTAGTTAAGATTGAGAATCACAAATGGCTTGACGGAACCACTCGATGACTGCTTAACTCAACACAAGAGTCAAAAGATCACAACTAGAGCTATTTTCTACCACAACTTATTTTTAACCATAAGGCTGTAGGTAAATGTGTTGATACCAAGTGAAGCATATTTGAGACCATTTTATTCATTACTACATTTTTTTACCTAAACATAGAAGAAAAAACGAACTCAATCCCTTAAGAAGGTTGTCACACCATCCATCGTTGGGAAGAGTCACCCGGTTTACATAAAACCCAACTTTGGAAAGAACCGTGACACTAAGGAAACCAAAGGCTTATTACTCACCTAAACATAACAAAAAACTACCAAATCAAAAAGTAGCTACTAGGGAAAAAAAGAGTTATACTACTAAAAAAACAAACTAAAGAAGCTATGAAATAAACTGCGGAAAGTAAGATAAATGAATATACAAACCGAGGGAAAATGAATATATATATATATATATATATATATATATATATATATATATATATATATATATATATATATATATATATATATATATATATATATATATATATATATATATATATATATATATATATATATATATATATATATATATATATATATAAGGAAAATGGAGGGATATTTACTTAACCAAAGAGAAAATAAAGATAAAAAGAAAAAGAGTATTAGGGTTATTACTTTCTTATTTCATGAAGTGTTCAAGTGTGTTTCATCTCACATTTCATGCCTCTATTTATACTATTACATATGAAGGTTACAAAGTGATTGTCTTAAACATGACATTAACAATTGAGATCATAGAGGAAGATCATGGGAAAAATTTATGAAGGTGTGAGAGTTACAATCCTAATAGTGATGAGTAGTGACAGGTTATTTACATCATGAGTGAAGATTTTGGGAGTAGTGGACCACTCTCTCTGGTCCACGATAGGTGATTTTTAATTGTTTTCATACAAATTAAGGAATCTATCTTTTGACACTAATTAGCAATGAAATTGACCATATTAACCTTTATTATCTCTTCACATAAACATTCCTAACACATATTCTAACACTATTTACTCCAAGAACAATATAGGAAACAAATAATTAATTCATTATTGAAATCTAAAAAAATCACTTATTTTGGACCACAAAATAAAGGCAAAAAATTACTTATTTTGGACAGGAGGGAGTATTGGTTTTACAACATATCTTATGAAGAAATACAATTATCCAATCATGAACGGAAAAATAAATGTCAGTAAAATTTAATATCTATAGCAATTTTCATTAGATTAATTATGCGACTATTGCACTTCAAGTTCCTTGAACATTTCTAGTTTCCCAGCATATTGTTTATGAATGGAAATGAATCCACCCCCTCCTTCTGGATTTTCATTCGTTTTACATTCTTTCTACTTCACCTTAATTATCTGTTAAGAGAAAAGATACCATTAGCAGCATAAAAACGAAGGTCCTCTCCTTGTATAGAAGCATTGACCATGCCTACTAATCTAAAGCAAGATTATGACAAAAACCTTGGTAAGTTATTCAGTTAAATTTCATCATGATTAACGTAGTAAATTCCATATATTTATATATATCTGGAGTATATGAACTCCCAACGGATATATAATTATTTTAATTCATTTATTTATATTGGGCTTCAGGTTTAAAGACGTTATTATGTCATGTAGAAGAAGAAGAAATTGCACACCATGTTATTTTAACAAGATGTCAGATGCTCATTCCCATGTTTGCCAGGTACTATATAATATCAAGCTTCGGTCTCTACTTTGTTTTCCTACCAAATAATAACAAAGAAAAAAACATAACTCGATGGTTGTGGACAGCGGTGGCAATCGAGCGGGTCGGATTAGATATGACGATCGAAAACGTATAATGTAAAAATGAATAAAAATACCAGTCCGACCTATATTTAATACAGATAAAAAATATATTAACCAATGGATAATATGAATATCCATATTGTCATATGATTTCTTGAATATGACCAGTTATCACTTTTAGAAAAATTTCTAGTCTCCCAAACTTTAATAACATTAAATTTGTAAATTTACAAGTCAAACTCATTAGTTACTCATCGGTTATTCATTTTTAAGTGAATAAAAAGTACGTGAAAGAAATACTAATTCTTTTTTGGGTACATTTATTATTTTATTTTGTTGCGAAAACGTCGCTATAATCTCTCTCTATTTGTTATACTTTTATGTTTTGGTTCCTAAATTGGTGTCTAGTATCTCTCTTGAGACTCGACTAATCCGATCGTTTTGTATAAAAACGTTCCTAGCCACTCTGGGTGAAGCACTTCTTACCCAAAGGACCTTCATTTTAAATTTATTCGCATTAGATATTTACAATAAATATATGACACATATCTTTACGGTTATTTTAAATCACTAAACTATAATTACATAATACACTTTCTCTTCTTAATTTCTCACATTACCATGATATAAGATCTAATATAAAGATTCGGTAAATTTTTACAATTTTCAGCTCTAACGTAAAACCTTTTGTTAGGACGAAATATTAATTTGCAAGTTCGACTCGGCATAGAGTGCAACTTTAAGGAATATAACATCATTCAAGAAGACACCAGTGGAGAATATTTTAAATAAGTTTTAATTTATCTACTTGACACATTGTTTCAATTTCAAAATACTGACTTGAAGTTTGAAAGATGAACTTTTGGATTAATTTGATAAACTTTTAGAAATTAAAAAACACTAGATTAATTTCATTCTTTTAAAATTATATTTCATAAAAAAAACAGTATTAATAAATTGAGTAAAACTTTTCTCATATCACAGTTTAAGAAAATTAAATCTTGAAATATTTGTTAGTTATTGAGAAGTCGTCATTTATAGGAGTAGTAATTTTCAATCAGTTTTACTTTGACTTCGTTATTTGACCAAACACAAAGCAAAACCAAAGAGAAGAAAACAGAGACGCTACGAAGTAAAACCCTTTATTCTTCTGCAAACAAGCTCAGTTCTTCTGTGTATGCTCTCTTTCCACTACATCGTCGTCTTCCTTTTTCTTCTTGTTCCCCCAAATTTCCTTCTTCTAGCAACCCGAGAACCGAACCCGACCCGGAGGTTTTTTGAGCTGGGTGCGGGTCGGGGAGTTGTTATTGTGCGTGTTCTTTATGCAATTACATTTGATAGATTCGACTTGGTTTTGAGGTTATATTTTGTTTTTAGTGCTTTATACTTGAATAATGCTATTTTTTTCAGGCTGCAATTGGGACAAATGGGAACAGAAGGGGAACAATTGACGGAGCAGGAAACTGCCATTTATGATCGTCAAATTAGGGTTTGGGGTGTTGATGCTCAGAGAAGGTAAATTTTAATATGACGCGTCTCGAACAGATAGCTGTTTAACATGTACATCCACTTGCTGAGTAAAAAAGAAATAAAATATACATCGACTTAAACACATAAATCTGTATACCAGCTTTTTATTTGGAAATAAAGAAAATACGTAGTAGAACATCTCTATTTGTTCAATTTGGATTTCAATCTGTATTATTTGTTGTTTTGCTTCAGGCTCAGCAAATCTCATGTATTTGTCAGTGGACTGAAAGGAACTTGTGTTGAGGTAGCTTTTCTACTTTTGGACTCTTTTTGTTGTTAATTAGTATTTTTTTGCTATGGCACAGTGTTTTTCTCTGCAACATTCAACTGAACGTATTAACCACTAATTATAGTTTTGTCTCTTTGAATTAGGACTATTACGTGATAATTCACCAAGCTTTATTCATAAATATTACACATCATGATTATTGGCCCCTTGATATGTTCCTATCGAACATCTTGAATACCAGTTGCTAAAATTAATTTTGAGTAGCTTCTTGTACTTGTTCTATCTTAATTTTTTCTTCGGAAAAGGGAAAATTGTTTAAACTTACCCTTCGTTATACTATTTGGCCATTTCAGACCCTATCGTTATAGCATGAGTCACATTTGCCCTTGTTTTTGACGGAGGACCACCTGGAAGCTCCTCATTAAATCACCCACCCCCAATTTAATCTATCCGGTTCACAACTCAATTACCCATAGACCGACCCGCTAGTGAATGAAGACAACTGTAGTTTTAATTTCCTTGCTTGGAACTTAATTTGCTCATCTCTTCCAAGCATGTACCAGCAAGGAAAATCCAAAAGACCCTTCAATTCATTTTATTCAGTGTTGGTTCCATAACAGAGTTGTACACCTCGATGAAGCCGAAGATAGAGACGAAGAAGATGAACTTTTTCAACTTCTCAATAAACAATTCTTCATCAACTTCGTCTCAAACCCGAACCCACAATATTGTTGGGACCACATTTGAACTCCATTATTCAAGTTGTGGTCATTAGCAACGGCGTCATAACTTGATTTCTCAAATTTGAACATCAACAAAGTATAGCCATTTTCGTTATCATCAAACAACCAATTATGACATCCCATAAAACCCATCAACTTCAATCCTCTCATTGCGTCTGATTTTTCATTTCAAGTGCTTAATCTGCAATACCTTTTTGCTGTCCATACTGAAATACAACCTTGGATCTTCCCCTATTATGCAATTATGGAGATTTCTCCCTCTTTCCCAACGAAATTTGTTTTGGTTTTGAAAAGATCCCAAAAAATGTGAACTTTGTTATCTCCTTTGTTGTTAACATCTTTGGACCCTTGTTTCCTCTAGAAAATAAAGGGCTCTATGTGGAGGTGGAAAGAAGGTGTACTGGTGGAGAATAGATGAGGAGAAGAAATCATAGTGTTATTGCGAACTTCATCAGAATCGTTGAAAAGAAATGAATGTGAAAAGATCTGTAGGTTGGGAGACCTAGTGAGAGTAAAGAGGCCGAGGTGAGTGTGGTGAGGGAGGTGGCTAGGTTAGAGTAGTAGCAACTGGTGGTTGCGTCGGTGCCGGAACGACGGCCACGTTAAGAGGGCATCAAAAGCAAAAAGAACGGGTCGGGTTATGGACAGTTGAACTATGAACCGGATAGATTAAATTGGGGGTGGGTTGTTTAAGGAGGAACTGCCACGTGGCCCTCCATCAAAAATAAGGGCAAAAGTGATTCATAGTACAACGGTAGGGTCTGAAATGGCCAAATAGTGTAACAAATGGTAAGTTCAAACAATTTTCGATAGTAAAGGATATATTTGGCACTTTTTCGTTTTTTCTTTATGTTTTGTTTAATTATTTACCTTTTTTCCCAGTTCTGCAAGAATATTGTTTTAGCTGGAGTAGGTAGTTTGACGCTAAATGATGATCGCTTGGTAACGGAAGAGCTATTATTAGCTAATTTCTTAATTCCTCCTGATGAAAATGTATTCCATGGGAAGTCCATTGCTGAGCTTTGCTGTGATTCATTGAAGGATTTCAACCCTATGGTTTCTGTTTCGGTAGAGAAAGGTTGTTTTTTTTTTTCAATTGAACTATTAGTTTGTTTCTTTCCTCTAAGCTCTAACTCATGCAAAATTTTGTATTTCCATTGATGTTCCTTGATCTGGACATTGCTTCTCAAGTTGAATGCAGGATGAAAGGATTGGGGATTAAAACAGAAGCAAGAAACTAGAAATAATTAAGCACAGCATCACAGTTTCACTAGCATCATCTGTCAAAAAGAATGCGGAGGATATTTTGATAAGTATACTCAGTTTTAGGGGAAAAGCTTAGGATGTCTCACACACAAAAAAGAAAGAATTGGTTTCTTCTTAACTTTGTTTGACATTTTGCAGAATAAGCATTTGCATTTCTTGATTCGCTATCGTGGTCCATTAAATTTTTTACGCAGTGTTGTAAACTTAGGCTCTAGAATATTTTGACAAACGACCATAGTCACCTGAATCTAGATCAGCTCAATGTCAACCAAAGAAAATTCTCACTAGGTAAAATACATAGACAGACACTTAAACTATCAACAAAAGTTCACTTGAACACCTCAACTAGGATATTTTTCACTGAAACACTTTTACTATACTTTTACTGCACCAGTTTAACACGTCCGACCTTTATATTGTACTAAGGCAACTAAGACAATAGAGTTATTTTATCAATATGGTTATTTTAATCAACAACATAAAAGTGTATGTAATAATTAACAACATTTTCCGTAAAGGTCGAACGTGTTAAACTGGTCGGACGTATTAAACTGGTGCAGTAAAAGTATAGTAAAAGTGTTTCGGTTTAAAATGTCTTAGTTGAGGTATTCAAGTGAACTTTCGCCGAAAGTTTAAGTGTCTGTCTATGTATTCTTCCTTCTCACTATCTCCAAACTTTGCCTCAGCTGTCTGATTGTTCATCTATTTGCTTACATTATTATAGTGATTTTCCTTTAAGCTGACCACTGAATGAGGCTGTAATGCACCCATGCACTTTAAGCTGTTAGATAACTCATTCAATAATTGCAAATCCTATAATACAACAAGCTTGTTATTATGTTATTTTTTAGCTTGACTTCCTGATGTACTTGTTTTTGGCATTTTGTTATCTGTTAAGTAACTTTGTCTATTTAATATCAAATTCAATTTTTCTGTTGTCAAAGCTGTTGGATTTCATTTCTCATGTGACTTTTATACTATATTTTTCAGGCGCTCTCTCCAATTTTGACGCTGATTTCTTTCAGAAGTTTGATGTTGTTGTTGTTAGCTGTTGCACCCTTTTGACGAAAGTAAATTTTCCTTCCATTATATGCTGTTTTAACTTCTCTCAAATAAAATTATCAGATTCCTTCCTTACTGGTACCTTTCAGGAATTACTGACAATAGTTGTTTTGATAATGTTTCCTCTTGCAGAAATCAGTAAATGCTAAGTGTCACAAGTTGCCAAAGCGTGTTGCATTTTACAGCGTAGAATGCCGAGACTCCTGCGGTGAGATATTTGTTGACTTGCAGAATTACAGCTACTGTAAGGTTATAACCAACTCATTTCTTTGTTTATTCCTCTTTATTCTGCTGGATTATATCATTTGTCTCTTGAATGTAATCTTTTCTCCCTAACTGATTAAGGTAGAGTCACTGATATTTTTTCCCTTATTGCCCATTTGGTCTGTCTTTTTCATATCAAAAGAAATAGGACCGTAAGGCCTTCAGTAAATTCTTTGTTTTACTTTTGCAGAAAAAAAATAAAGAGACAATGGAATGCATATTGCTGTATCCAAGTTTTGAGGTATAACTTCATTGAAGCATAAACTAATAACATTTGTTTTATTTAGCCATAATAATATATCGCTAACTTGTTCCACTGTTGAACCTATATATATCTTTCTATTTATGATAAATATTTTTAGGTTAAATTAATTTGAAGTCTTTAGTCAGCAAAAGCTTAAGTCCAATTGAAAGTTAAAACTGAAATAAATTCTCATTAAGGTCAATCTTTGAAAAAATTTCAACTCAAGGTTGTAACATCTATGTGTCTAGTAGAATCAAAGATTGGAGGCACTATTGTAGTTCCAACAAAAAAATGATATTTTATTTCGTATTACATGATTATAGCATGCATGTTTCACCTTCTGAACATGGAGCCTGATGTTTGTGTTTCCATTTCTTAATTCACTTTTTACCTTGTTGTAGTGCATTTAAAACTACTTGATGATGGTCAGCTTAACTTTGTATGTGGTATTTGTGTAGCTTGTAAAAGTATATTGCAGCTTTTAATTGTAGACGATTTTGCCTAAGTGACTGTCCATATTGTGCAAGTCTATGATTCAGACTAACAAGAACAGAAAGCACAGAGATGATCTCTTTACATACCACATCCTTCTGAATGTGTTGTCAATGCCATGGAGGAATCATCAAAACTTGCTTCCTATGGTTTCTTTTGCACCTTGTCTCCCGTCATTGCCTTTTCTATACTACCCATTCCCAGTATGGATTACAGCTTTGGCAACTTGTTTATTACCAGTCTCAGCACGGATATAGTTCATATTTCCAGTTCTAGTTTAAATTCAGACACATTTGGTTGCCATCTAGATTAGAAACTCTTTTGAGTATTAATCTTCCTAAAATAAACTAGGACAAAAATGCAGAAACTTTTTGATTAAATTAACATGCAATTCTGAAGTCATAATATCGTCACAAGGTACTGACAAATACCTATATTACCTTACACGATAACATTTTCTACACGCTGAAGAATCCTTTTTGAACCCGTTAACAACAAAATGTACACTAAAGAATCCCTTACACGATTACATTTTCTACACGCTGAAGAATCCTTTTTGAACCCGTTAACAACAAAATGTACACTAAAGAATCCCTTTCATACCCCGTTAACAAAAATATCCAATGAAAAGCTTGACTTCATCATTCCTCATTTTTCAAGTCCATAGGGTTTCCTATGTTGCAGAGTATTACCACAATTGCCCTAAGATTAATATTTACAGGAAGCCATTGCAGTCCCCTGGAGATCACTACCCAAGAGGATGTCAAAGCTATACTTTGCAATGAGAGGTAATTGTATTGTTCAGTTTCTTGTAATTTCTTTTGCAGCTATTGTGATGGGTTGTCTATTATAGTGACTTCTTATCTGGGAGTTGCTAAACGTGACTTGGTATTCAGCATTCCATAAAGGAGGAGAGTTATCATAGTCAGAACTATGATGATTTGCTTAATTTCTGATAACTTTTGCTTGTCCATAGATCAGAATACATAAAGTGAGGACCAATCATATACATCTGAGAAGTGCGCCTATAGGAAATGTTAATCTCCAGCATGCAATAATGTTAGCATAATCGTGTCCCCCCTCCCTTATCTCCCCCCTCTGGGGAATACATATGGAAAACGTTTTATCTCTAGCAGGCAGTATGTTAGCCTGGTTGTGGATTCCCCCCCTTCCCCTCCCCCCCAGAATGTTGTAGGCTAATGTCAGTTTTTGGTCATAATCCAAATTTTGGCAGTCTGAACGTGTAAAATATGGATGACGATCTTATTGTCAGTGTTCTGAACAGTAATAATGGTGACAAGTTGATAACACGTTCTTCTGATATATAGCTTGAGCAGAAGATAATTTTTAAGTGGTTTGTCACCTGACTCCTTGACCACTAACTGTTGCAGTTATAGAAAGGTTTGAAGAGCTTGAGGGCCGGAATCCTGGAGAAACTTCTGCTGATGACCTTCCAAATGTTCAGAAGTTGAGAAAGGAACTCTGTGAGGCACATGTATATCCCTGGAATCTGATATGCTCTTGTATATAAGTTTCATTCCTTTCCTCGAGGTTGTTAACCTATATTGCCTCTTGATTACAGTGCTTAAACGAATCTCAGATCCCAGATTCTCTTCTGCAAAGATTGATAGCAAGTAGAAGCGAATTTCCTCCTGCCTGTGCAATCATAGGAGGAATTCTTGGACAGGTAATTATGCCACTGTTGTGTTGGCTAAAACTTTTGGACTTCTTTACTAATGCGTTGTAATTCTCTTCCCTTGCAGGAGGTGATAAAAGCAATATCTGGCAAAGGAGATCCTCTTAAGAACTTTTTCTTCTTTGATGCCATGGATGGTAAAGGGATAATAGAAGATATATCTAATGTCAACAGCTGAGCATGGTCTGACTTGATGATAGAAACTGTCTTTTAAGGAACGCTGACCTTTCTGGGGTATCTTTTAGGTGAACCATATGACTAATTACAGCTAAACTTGTGGACATTCATTCAACTTAGAGTTCTCATTAGCAAAATTTATGATGTTTTAGACACTTGGGACCATCAGTTGAGGGTTCGCGTTGGCTAATATTCTGAAACATGCGATAGTCTCATTTTCAGTTGTCACTATTCTCTCGAGATCTCTAGGCATGCTAAGTTACTCCCCTCATGCTTCCTTCATGGCCTAAGTTGTTCTGAACTGCATGTTTTTTATACCTATCTTTCACTCAAACCCTTCTAATTCTTAGTTGTACATGACCTCTTCTGGCAGTCATTGATTTGAGAATCACCAAAAGGAAAATAAAAATAAAATGGTTCAACAAATTTGACATAATTTTATATTTTTATCTTGGAATGAGACATGTTATAACATCATCTTGACGACACCCATTATGTATATTCTTAATAAACGACTTATTCAGCATACTAAGGTTTCCACCGAGTAAAGTTGTTAGACTATTGCAACTTGAGTCAGAATGATTTTTCTGATGATATTATAAGAAGTAAAAGTTTTAAAATATGCTATTACTAGTTTTGAAAGCGACGTTATTAGAGAGTTAAACAAACGATTGGCTTGCCGAAGTGTCGAAATTTAAGCGAGAGAAAAGACTACAAAAACAGAAGAATATTAAAATGTTAAAGGAGAGGTCTACAAGAGAAAAGAATACAGAAACAGAAAAATATTTAAAGTTAAAGTAATAAAGCGAAACTGTTTTCGGATACACAGAATGGACTTGGTTTGTCGCATTGTTTACAACAAGAAGAAGAACCGGTGTAATCCCACAAGTGAGATCTGAAGAGAGTAGTGTATATTCGGACCTCACCACTCTCTTGTGTAAGATAGAAAGGTTGTTTCTGAAGATTTCAGCTCAAGGAAAATGAAAAAAGAGCGCATAAATCAACAAGCAGTAATAATAACAAGATAATAAAAATCTAAAAACAAGAGAATACAAGAGTAATACTACTATCTACTAATATGTAATAATAACAAGATAATAGAAATCTAAGAATGCGAGTAAACAAGAGTAATATTACAATCTACTAATATGGCATAGGAATACCCTTGCCTACCCACTAATGTGCAACCTTGATTTTCGACATCCACACCCTTTAACATTAAATAATGATCATGTTATGACGGAGAACAAAACGCGAAAGCCATATTTGACGTAAAACTCGTTTGCAAAATTATCTCTAATATGCTTTATATATTGTTTGACCGAGGGCAAATCATAAATCTACCATGGTCTTTTTTTTTTATTTTCTTAATCTTATTTCCGGTTAAAAGCCTTTTCTAGATGCTTGAATCACTCCAAAAGAGACCAACAAGAAAATCTTGAATGGAAATAGGAACCCTAAATTTAAGAGGCTGAATTAAGAAAATGCGGGAAAACCTGCTATTCAAGTTTTCTTCAAATCAGACACAAACCAATGAACATAACGTTATGTTAGAGTCTCGCCTTACACATACGCCTTTTAAAACAATTAACATAACATTATGTTATCTATAATTTAACTATTTGTTAAATAATTCATCAAAATCTATTCGATTGACATGATTTTGTCCATGTTCAATTTGTTCATGAAACTCTACCAAATTGATAACTTAATTTGTGTTATCTGCATTCACCTATTTGTTAAATTGTTCACGACCTACCCAGTTGGATAATTTTGTGTTTGGTCAATTGTTCATCAAACTTCACCAAATTAGCATGATTTGTGTTATTTGCAAGCAGTGTAGCCGTTAAATTGTTTATTAAAACTTACGTAATTGACATACTTTGTCTGTTTGTTCAACAAATTATTTTTCAAAATTGCAATTTGGTACAAAATAGTATGACAAAATGGTAGATTTTTCAGCTATACATGTTATACTATATCAATACTATATTCACACAGAATCCTACCATATTGGTAGATCTTAGCTGAAGCCTACAGTACACAAAGGAAAGAACGTCGGAGCCATTTATTAAATCTTATATATAATTAAAAGCAGAAGACAAAAGCCCCTCATGAAGCCTAGTGGCATAGTCACAACTAGCCAAGTGGCAGTCCTTTAGGACAAAGCTCCAAAAATTTTGGAGTTTGAAAATATTATTATATATAAAAGAAGTCTAGAACAAATAATAACAAAATAGAGAAAAACCTAATTTAATCCTCTAAATCACGTACCCACTTCCCATCCTCCAATTTCGCTTGCACGTCCACAAAACCACCTGCATACATAAACCAGATCATGTAATTAAAATCTTAATATATTAAGCCAAAAACCAAAATACAATAATGAAAGCTTTTAAAGAAATAACGAAGAATTAATTTTATATAAATTCTGAGGTAAGTTATTATGAAATTAAAACCCAAACTTTAAAAAGTCACTAATTACTAATGAGATTAATACTAAAAAGACAATCATGAAATATTAATAGATTTTACGACAAATGTGTTAAAGAACTTCTCTATTCTCTACACCAATTAGAAGTTATAATTTAAAATACCACATGAAAAATATTAAAATATTTTAGTCTAAGATACAAAACTTTAAGACTTATCTTAATTTGAGTTGAGAATATGTTTTGAATTATGATAATAAAGTTCATAATAACTAAAAATCATAATCATAATTAAAAAATAGTAATAATAGGAAGAATAATAATAATAAAAATAAAGAATATCAATAATAGCGTAAATATATATATATATATATATATATATATATATATATATATATATATATATATATATATATATATACTAATTGTTATGAAATATTATAAAAGACAAGAACAATATAGAGAGAATAGGGAGAGGAGTATTCTTATTGATATTTGGGATCAATTACAATGGAATAGAAGCCCTATATTTATAGGGAGGTGGTGACTTAGCCACCAAGTAGTAAACCCTAGAATCTCTCTAAATATAGACATTCACTTTAAATAGAGTTCTATTTATAACACTCCCCCTTGAATGTCTATTCAACAATGTGCCTCGTTAAAACCTTAAAACCAAAACCCAATGGGAAAAGTTAAAGAGAAGGAAAAAGAGTACACATGTTTGAATATGCGCCTATTGGTTGCCTCGTTAAAAACCTCGCAAGGAAAACCCAATTGGGACAAAACCTTGTAAGGGAAAAAGAGTGCAACGCGCATTAACTCCCCCTGATAAGAACATCAATTTATATCCTTGAGCATTTGCATTCCAATCTTGTGCACCATCTTCAAAACAATCTTTGGTAGATGTTTGATAAATAAATCAACCATATTGACTTGAATAAATATTCCGCACCTTGAAATTATCATTCTTGATAGATATGAACATCTTCATATAATGTCGTGGAATGACTCTTCAATATCTCCATAGATGTATTCTCGATGCCATCATGCTTATAGTTATAGCAAGATACATATGTACACAAATTGTACTTAGGATGTGGTACTTCATGACCAAGAATTGCATATGCTTCAAGCAACTTAAATCTTTCAAGTTAAGTCATGTAAGTCACATAATAGACTTTAGATGCATATCAAGTTTTCACGTCATGCTAAACAAATAAGATATCGAAAACTGACTATACATACCTTTGACTTTTATACTCTCAAGTATTTGAACTACATGTCCAAATCTACATGTCTTTCACATGGAATCAAGTATTTGTCTATACGCTTTAAGCGTATCAAAGACTTTGTCCTTCTGGGACTTAATATGAGCATTTGTAGTGAGAATATAGTCACTTTCTTTGGGTAAGCAAATGCGTATAGCATGCTTTGCAATATGTTGCAATTGAATTATCCATTTTATGAACTTCAGGTTCATATCATGATATTCGGGGATCTACATATACAAATGATAATTCATCCCATTTAACCTTTTCTCAAGTGTTTATCATGTCTCCCTCTCATGTTAGAAAAGCTAACTTGTTTCCTCAACTTTGGGAAATCATCTTTGTGCATTATCATGTCAATATACACGGCACATTAATAATAAGATGAAATTATTTGGTTCCTGACCCTGAACCACTTGTGAGGGGAGAATATAATATACTCTCGTATACAACGTATATCAAACTGATATATATAACTTTGTTCTCATAAGAAACAGTTTAGCTATTAAGTGGAAGCACTCAATAATTATCTTGCTAAACCAACTTTGATATAAACCAACTTATCAAGATGAACTATCTTGAGTAGAGAATCTGGAAATTATGCTCGAAGTTAGATTACTGAGCAATTTACCTCGCAAGCACCGGCCAGGCTGCGGGTAAATAACAATTGCGCATGTAACCATTTCATAGATGCATCATATGTGGTATACATGGCAGGTGAATGGGCCCATATTCACCTTTGATATTTCCAGAATTTATGGGCTTCAACCCGAACTCTTTAGTTGGTCAGTTCATTAATGAGAACAAGTGATACAAGAGAATTCGTAAAGAACTTTCTAGTTCTTTGATATTCACCTGTGTGGATTTGCACATCATACTTAAAATGAGATGGCTAATACGAATGCTAACTGAACAAATTATCAATATTGGTAAACTTCAAATTTACACCATGACATGTGCACTTATCAATAAACTTCAGGTTTATTATGACATGGGTTTTTATACCAATAGATATCCACTTTATTGTGGCATTCTTTCTTTTGTGTAGTACAAACTGGAGAACAAAGCGGGTAGCTTTTCATATGCAAATTACCCCGCTACAAGTTGTAGTAATAGGAGATATCAAAGCCTTTCTTTATTTATAGTCTCAATATAATCAATCGCTTTCGCGTGTACTTTGGAAACTGAATAAGTTTCTTTGAGACTTACTACAGCACAATACTCAATTGTGTTTCTCCAATATAGTAATAATTGGCTCTTCTAGAGCTCTCAATTAATTTTGTACTACCACAGATTCATCAACATCCATGTGGTGAATATCTTTCTTAAAGAGAAAGTTATACCATTATGGTCATGTCAAACTTATATGCAAGATATGTTTCTTGCATTATCGTTGTCCTTTAATAGTCATATTTCCAAAATACTTTGGCGTACAATAGGTACGTGACCAACGATCATTCATGCCATATATCATCTCAAACCTCCTTCTAGGGGTGAGTGTGGTATATTTAATACCAATTTCATGTTCATATTCTTCCAATAATGAATATGTATTCGTGAATCAGATGTTGTCACATTCACTTCGGGGATATGTGATTTTGTTATCCTTTTCAAATCTATAAATGCGTCAGGCATTTAATTTGCTATTCTTTGCAAATGGATAATCTTTTGTGCCTCTTTCACAAATAGAGGTATGTGGATCAAGATGAGATAATGATGCATTTTTCCACAAAATTTCCCGTTTGGTTTCACCGACTTCTCCCCCTAATTTTGGGAAAAGTGTCTCATCAAATTGACAGTCTGCAAATCGTGCAGTGAACAAATCTCCTGTCAATGTTTCGAGGTAGAGAATAATGGAGGGTGATTCAACCTCAACATATATTCCTAACCTTCTTTGCAGACCCATTTTGGTGCGGGATGGCGGTGCTACAGGCAAATATACTGCGCATCCAAAGATTCTTAAATGGGATATATTGGGTCCATGACCCAAAACCAATTGCAACGGAGAATATTTGTGTCAATTCGTCAGTCAGAGACGAACTAGCATAGCTGTATGCAAAATGGCGTGTCCCCAAACCGAAGTGGGCAGCCGACGAACTAGTATTGCTGCATGCAAAATGGCGTGAACCCAAACCGAAATGGGCAGCCTACGAACTAGCATTGCTGCATGCAAAATGGCGTGACCCCAAACCGAAGTGGGCAGCCTCGTTTTCATGAGTAAATGAGGTATTCAAGATTATTCTCATCTATTGTCTCAACATGATATCCATTTTGACTGATATCTTCAAAAACTCAACAAGTTCTCTTAGACTTGGAGGAGAATATTGCATTCTCTATGATAAATATTGTTCCTTTAGGCAGAGTTATAGTTGCTCTTCCGGAGCCTTCAATCAATTTACTACTACCAGAAATTGTAGTAACATCTGCCTTACACATACTTAGTTGAGAGAAATATTTCTTTTCTTTGAATATCGTATGTGTAGTACATGAATCAACTAAGATAACTGATGGTGAGTTTGCACATATTGTAAGGCATGCAAGAATTGAATCATGTTAAACAATTTAAAGACTGATAACGTGTTATGAAATGCATAGCTGAGTGAACAATATAAAAATGAGTAATTTTTTTTTTGTATTAAAATTTTCTTTTGTTAAAATACAGTACTAACCTACGTATCAAAATCATATTGTCCACATACTGTTATAAAATAATAGAAGTGTTAGACAACGGTTTTTCTATATACACATAACACCTATAAAATATCACAACACATGAGTTTTAAAGGATTTTACTAATACATTGACACACTACAGGAATGAAAGTATGTTCTTTGAAAACATAGTTTTAGATACGGATAAAGTCTATTTTGTTGTATCTGCAGGATTTACACTGCACAAAACACGAGTGTGTCCATGTAGCGTGAATGTGTATTGGAATCACATTGACATACATATTCTAGTCAAACAACCGATTATTGCACAGAAATACATGCATAATAATAAACAGATGTTTGTCAACCAAAGTAAGGTATTGATTTTTAAGTAAAATAAAATCAAACAACTCAATCTTCCTTAATCAATAGATCCATTACCGATTAAGTGGTCTATTTTCCCCTCAGGGTGCTCAAAGAAGTCTGCCACATCCAAGTGGGTGATGTCAAAATTATTGTCAGAGACAAAATTGGTTTCAGGGCATTTACTCTTTAGAGATGCTTGATAAAGCTCAACCAAATGTCTTGGTACACGGCAAATTTTCGCCCAGTGCACTTTCCACCGCAGCGATAACATATAGTTTATGAACTATTTGCTTTTGGATTCTCATCATATCGTGCTTGTGGCAGAGTGACCAACTTCAGGTTGTCATATCTCTCCTTTAAGCCATTCCACAAGATAGATGGATCTTTGACTGTGATATATTCAATTTTCAAACCTTCATTAAGGTGATGGCGCAAGAAAATCAAGGCCTTAGCACAGTTTCAAACCTTCATCAAGGTGATGGCGCAAGAAAATCAAGGCCTTAGCATAGTCTTGGGTCGATGCATTATTTCTGTCTTTAATGGCGTCTCCAGGACCCATTGCATCCAACACCCATGTCATATAGTTCTTACCCGAAATTTCAAGGGCAACGAACTTTCTTTTCAGACATAAAACAAAATTACATCAAGAGCGTGTTCATACTTACGGGCTCTATTATAATTATCACATTCACTTTAGGGAATGGATCATAATCATGTGCTTTACACAATCTCATATCAAATATTACTTTCATGAAGTGAAAGATTATTTTGAGAATCCTTATTGTTCTCATTACCACAATAATGACGATTATAATTTCATCTATTGCCACGTCCATGGTAATAATTTTGTCTTTTTTTTTTCAGACTTACCACATTCTCTAAAGGGAATGGAGCAAATTCAATTGGACGGATTTTTAATTCTTTGCCACGTCCACATTCATTGATACCTTCACGGTAATAATTTTGTCTTCTTTCAGACTTATCACATACTGCTACCACATTCTCTAAAGGGAATGGAGCAAATTCATTGGGACGGATTTTCAATTATTTGCCCACAATCATACATGAATTTGATCATGGCAAGGCATAGAAGTTTTACCACTTCATGTGAGTGTAATTTCTTACGAACTATATTAGAGTTATAAACAAACTTTGTTGTCTTTGTTTGTATATAAAATCAAATCGTAGAATTTCAAGAATTTGAAAGGAAAAAGTAAATTACTTACCTTTAAGGTATACCAATAAATGTTGTGATATCAAATATACCTCTTGAATTTCCATTACTTTATGATGATTCCATCTCTTCTATTTTTCCGTATAAAAATTCTCATACGGAGCAGTAGCAATCGTTATTACACTCTTTTGCTTGGAAATTCACCAGTACTTGATCAAACCATCCCAACCACAAGTAGCAACTTTACTTTGTTCCAGAGGATGCCACTCTGCACCAATACAGACCCCGTCATGACACTTGAGAGTTCTGAAGACCTTACACGATTTCCAATCCCAAAACCAGCATCTTCCATTAGTCATTACCTAGACAGCAAATACCGATCACAAATAAAAATTAAAAGAATCAAAAATTTCAATTGGTTAGAGACTCGTGCTGATAACGTGTTATGAAATATTATAAAAGACAAGAACAATATAGAGAGAATAGGGAGAGGAGTATTTTTATTGATACTTGGGATCAATTACAATGGAATAGAGCCCTATATTTATAGGGAGGTGGTGACTTAGCCACCAAGTAGTAAACCCTAGAATCTCTCTAAATATAGACATTCACCTTAAATAGAGTTCTATTTATAGCACTAATCATATTTTTTCATATATTATCTATAGATACTAATAATATTTATATCTATATCTATCTGTAATAAGAGAAGCAAAGAAATATTATTATGACAAGTGGCACAGTATTAAGGTGACATATATAAAAAAATTTGGACAATACTCTCACTTTGTTGGAATTTCAAATTTAATTTTAAAAAATGTATTGGACACGGTTTTTGAAAATTCAAAATTTAGAATTTTAAATTTTTTCAAATTATATAAACTACCAACTACTCCCACTTCCTCCATTCCCCCTCCTCACAATCACTTTTAAAAACTAACTAAACTTCCCCCCTTGCATATATTAGATTAAACAAACGTACAGTTCCTTTTTTCCTCAAAATCGCTCTCTATGACATGCTCCCATGGGTAGCAAATTATTACATTTCTTTTGCCTCATCGTATAACAGAAATAGTATATATTGTAGAGCCCTAAATATAGTGAATATATTTGTGTACCAATCTGTTTAAGAAGAAGTACCTTTAGATGATAAGAATGGACCTTGGGCCTAACTCAACCCCAAAAGCTAGCTTATGAGGTGAGGATTGCCTAAGCCATATAAGGAGACCAATGACCTCAAATCCCTCCGATGTGGGACAACTCAACACCCTCGCTCACGCCCAGATCTCTGGAACGTGGACAACATAAATGGGGGCCCAACATCGGTAATAATAAATTGGGATGGGCCTGGCTCTGATACCATGAAAACGTATAGATCAGAGCCGGATAATCTTCGGATCCTTATCGGTTGCGTGTTATCGATCCCGTTTGAAGCTTTTGCTGAAGTTTTTTTTTATGGTTACCGGTGAGAGATACTGTTCGCAAATATTTCAACGAATGTTGAGCGGATAATCGAAATTTTCCTGTTATTCGAGGTTCTGATCTTGTATCAGTGGGTGTTTTGGGTAATTTTCCGGCATCCCTGGTTTAATTCCGACGAGTTCTTCAAATTCTAGGTTTTTTCGATTTTTGGACCTAGAGCTTTGGTGTTATCCGATGACTTTGTCTTCGCTTGATAGATGTTTTGGGTAACTTTCCGACGTCTGTGACCTTATTCTGGTGAGTTTCAGAACCTACGGTTTCCGGTGTTGGACCTAGGGTTTTATCTGTTGATTGAAGGCCGATCTTCTCCGATCGCGAAGAAGGAGGGTAACTCTGTCCTTATTTTGAGTATTGTATGCTTTGTATGTGAACTCTGGTTCCGTTATATTTTGCTTACTGAAACTGTTTTCTTATCAAACTGGTTCATTAATCATGGCTTCTAATACGAATGCTAGTACCTCCTCAGTGGACTCTACCAGCCCCCTTTTTGTTTACTCCTCTGATGTTCCTGGGATCTCTTTTGTGCCCACTACCTTCTCGGGCAGTGGTTATGGGGGTTGGAGGAGGAAAATGATTGTCACGTTATCTACTAAAAACAAAATTGGTTTAGTTGATGGCACATGTTCCCGGCCAGTCACTAATGTGACTCAGCAAAGGTTATGGGACAGATGCTACAATATGGTGATTTCCTGGTTAATTGCCTCCCTCTCCCCTCAAATTGCTGAAAGTGTGCAGTATTGTGATACTGCACAGAGTATATGGTCCCAACTTCAGGCCAGATATGGCACTGCAAACTGGACCAAAATTTATGAATTGAAAAGAGAGCTTTCTCACACCTCTCAAGGGTCCCTAGATGTAGCTTCATATTTTAATAAACTCAAAGGTTTGTGGGATGAATTTGAATCAATGTGTGGCAATCATGGGCAAAGATGTGTTTGTGCTGCCAAAGATGGTATAATACAGGAAAATGATGAAAATAAGGTATTTCAGTTTCTAATGGGCCTTAATAAAGCATACATGGGGGTAAGGAGTAACCTATTGATGATGCAGACACCTCCAAGCCTTGACAGTGTCTATAATATGGTCCTCAATGATGAGAAGCAGAGACAAGTCCTGTCCCCTTCTCAGTTTAATCCAGACTCTATGTCTTTCAATGTCCACACTAATAGACATTCAGTTGGATTTAATAAGGCCACAGTGCCTAATCCTTCTCCTCCTTTCAGACAAAGAGTCAATTTTGATCAAGCTAGAGGGCCTTTATTCTGTAGATACTGCAAAAAATCTGGGCACTTAATTGATAAGTGTTTCAAGATTCATGGGTATCCACAAAGTACAACATTTAACAAGGGGAGGAGAACTGCTGCTGCTCATCTTACTGCGGGTGTGGATTTTCCTCCTTCTGAAGGACATATGTCTGTTCCCCAAGGGAATCCTCCTGAAAGCCATCAATCTGTGACAAACATAGATGGCCAGAGTTCTGCGATACCAGGGTTGAGCAGACAACAGTATGATCAATTGATGAGCTTATTACAACAGACCCAGTTAGGGGACTCCACTGCTCAGACTCCTCCTCCCATGTATGCTGCTAACTTTGCTGGTACTATGCTAACTGAGAGCCCTATTTCTGATTCCAAACTGTGCATGCTTACCCATATTAATTCTGTCACCTGGATCATAGATTCAGGTACATCTAATCATATGACACATGATAAACATTTACTCTCTAACATCACATCTTTAACTGTGCCCTATCTTGTAACTCTTCCTAATGGCTATAAAGTGAACGTGACATGCACAGGTTCTTTTGCACTAACTCCATTCATTACCCTTCACAATGTGTTGCTGGTTCCTTCCTTTAAACACAACTTGATTTCTGTCCACAAGTTAGTGAAACAGTTGCATTGTGTAGTTTTGTTTAGTGAAAATTCCTGCTTCCTCCACATGATACAGGACCCTTCTCTGAGGAGGCCTCTGGATCTTGGTATAGAAGATGCTGGCTTATATAAACTGGCTTGGGTTCCACCTTCCCCCTCTTCCTCTATTAGTTGTTCATCTACTTCTGTATGTTCTGTGTCTACTTCTAGTAATGATGACATTTTGTCTGATAACAAGGTTGTTACCTTGCCCTCAAATGAACATAGTTCCATCTGTAATAGTGTTGTTACAACTGACATGAATCACATTTGGCATTTAAGACTTGCCCATACTTCATTTACAAATATGAGACACATTTTCTGGTTTGTCTTTTCCATTTGCTTCTAAACAACCTTTCCCCTGTTCTGTCTGTCCTATGGCAAGACAGACTAGACTCCCCTTTCCTGATAGTTCTATAAGCACCTATAGACCTTTTCAAATAATTCATGTGGATACTTGGGGGCCTTATCATACTCCTACTTCTTCAGGTTGTAGATATTTCCTTACAATAGTTGATGATTTCTCTAGGGCAACCTAAACACACTTAATGGGATCTAAAAGCAATGCTTTTTCTTTGCTTAAGTCATTCCTGTGTTTGGTTAAAACCCAATTTAATGCTGTGGTTCAAACTGTTAGAAGTGACAATGCTTTAGAACTGGGGTGTAGCATTGAGGATACATCTTTCTTTAGTAGCCAAGGGATTATTCATCAAACCACCTGCCCTCATTCTCCTCAACAGAATGGTGTTGTTGAAAGAAATCATAGAACACTCCTTGAAACATGTAGAGCTTTACTTTTCCAATCTGGACTACTTGTGTCTTTCTGGGGGGACTGTTTGTTGACTGCCACTTACCTCCTTAACAGAATACCATCCATATTGCTTCACAATAAGTCTCCTAATGAAATTTTGTATGGGAAAGCTCCAACCTATTCTCATTTGAGAGCATTTGGGTGCCTTGCCTATGCTACTGTCCCAATTCCTCAAAGGGACAAGTTAAGGCCAAGAGCCATTTCTTGTGTTTTCCTGGGATATCCTTTTGCCAAAAAGGGTTATAAATTGTATGATCTTGCTTCCAAGAAATGTTTTGTTTCCAGGGATTTTATATTCTATGAAACCTGTTTTCCCTTTAAGACTGCATCATCTTCTGTTCATTCTTCTCCTTCATCCTTTCCTTTTGTTCCACCTGTAGAACATTCCACTGATCCAGACCCTTCCATACCTATCTCCTCTCCTCTTCCTCCTACATCTGTTCCAGCACCTCATTATATTGCTCCAGATTCTACTGATCCAGCTCCCATTCTTTCTTTCAATCCTGATATCTCTCCTCCTGCTTTGGCCTCTTCTCCATCTATTCTTGTTCCCAGAAAATTTGAAAGACAACATAATCCTCCCTCTTACCTTAAGGATTATGTCTGTCAACTTCCTGCCTTTTCTGGATCCTCTTCCTCTTCTTTGGAATCTGAACCTCTATATTACTCTCAAGCTGCATCTTTTCCAGCATGGCAGGATGCCATGAGAAAGGAGTTTGATGCTTTGGATACAAACCATACTTGGGATGTTGTTCCTCTCCCTCCTGGTAAGAAACCCATTGGCTGCAAATGGGTTTATAAAATCAAATACAAGGCTGATGGCAGTGTTGAAAGGTATAAAGCTAGACTTGTTATTAGAGGAGATACTCAGGTTGAAGGTATTGATTTCACTGACACTTTTTCTCCTGTGGTTAAAATGTGCACTGTTAAGTGTCTTATTGATGTGGCTGTCAAAAATCATTGGAATTTATTTCAACTGGATGTTAATAATGCTTTCTTACATGGTGATTTGGATGAGGAGGTTTATATGAAGCTCCCTCCAGGTTTGACAGTTTCTGCTCTTGCTTCTGTTTCTGCCTCCTCTAGCTCTACTCCTCTTATTTGAAAATTGAATAAATCCCTGTATGGGCTGAGACAGGCATCCAGACAATGGTATGCCAAATTGTCTTCTGCCCTCTATTCCAGAGGCTATAGACACTCTTTGAATGATTATTCTCTATTCATCAAAGGTACACCAGGGTCCCTTGTTATTGTAGCAGTCTATGTGGATGATATTATTCTTACTGGGGATGACAGTGATGAAATTTGTGCCCTGAAACTGTTTCTGGATGATCAGTTTAAAATTAAGGACCTAGGGTCTTTGCATTATTTTTTAGGCATAGAGATGTCAGTTGTTCCTGGTGGGATGATCCTTAATCAGCATAAATATATCTTTGACCTGCTGCATCAGTTTGACTCTGCCAGTGTCTCTTCTGTTGTTTGTCCTTTGGACATTAATGCCAAACTTCATGCTGATTCTGGTGACCTTTTATCTTGTCCTGATCAGCATAGGAGCCTTGTTGGTAAGCTCTTATTTCTGACTCATACTAGGCCTGACATCTGTTTTGCTGTGCAACATCTGAGTCAATTTCTGAAATGTCCCAGACTTCCACATATGAGTGCTGCCCTCCATGTGTTGAGATATCTTAAAGGTACCTCCTCTATGGGTCTCTTTTATTCTGACAGCAATGATTTCTCTGTTGTTGGTTATTCTGATAGTGACTGGGCTGCCTGCCCTGATACAAGGAGATCTGTTACTGGGTTTTGTATTGTTCTGGGTGGTTGCCTGATTAGTTGGAAATCTAAGAAGCAACCAGTGGTTTCTTTGTCTTCTGCTGAGGCTGAATATAGGTCCCTTAGTAAGGTTGTTGCAGAATTGTCTTGGCTGGCTCGTTTATTTCTTGATCTTGGGGTTCCTATTTCTCTTCCCTTTTCTGTGCTTTGTGATAGTCAGGCTGCTATTCACATAGCTAAGAATCCTGTTTTTCATGAACGGACTAATCACATTGAAGTGGATTGTCATTTTGTTCGCGATTAGCTCCAGAATGGCCTCATCCAGTTGTTTCATGTTCCTACTTCTCGTCAACTGGCTGACCTCCTGACCAAGCCTTTGCCTGGCACTGTGCTTCATCCTTTGCTGCTCAAGTTGCAGGTGGTTTTCCCCTCCAACTTGAGGGGGGTGTTGAGCTACAAGATTATTTGGCCTCTAAGCCTAAGCATAAACATTGATATTGGATTGTATATCTGTTGTATATTCCTTGTATGTGTTGTATATTATAGGCTTAGTCAGATTTGGGCCTCAATGTATTCTGGACCAATTCATTTTTTATTACATTGTACACTTGGGCCGGCTGACCCGACCCAAGTCATATATGCGTGTATATTTGTATAAGGGGACGAGATATTTTTGGGTAATCGATTCATTTTTCCTCTCGGTTCTTCCAGAGAGTTCCTTTATCTACTCTCTTTCTCTCACTGTGTTCTTCGTCGTTTTTGCCTTCAAATCTATACGTTTTCATTAGAGTTTAGATTGCTACTTTCATTAGCCAATAACATATTATGTTTAATTACTTTTCACTACCATATATTATATTTTAATTTTATAATTCTCCGCGCACCGCGCGGATTTAAATACTAGTACCATGAAAAAGATATTCCCTTTAGGGGTGTATATGGACCGGGTTGGTTTGTTTTTTATTAAAACCAAATTAAATAAACTATATCGGTTTGGTTCGGTTTTGTCGGATTTTTTTTACATGAATATTACTTTGTTAAAATTATAGGTAAGATTTGATAAGTGAATATATATTTAGTAAATAAGGCGAAAAATGATAAACATATGACCTATTAATATATTCTAATGGATGAATTTTTTTAGTAACACATGATAGTTATTTCTTAGTCGTCTAACAAAACTTTTTCGTTAATTTACGCTTTCAAGGTTAATACATGAGAGGATCCCAATATTTCTATATTTTCTAAAGAAAATTCACTATAAAGTCTTAAAATATAAATAAAATTTATATATTTATATGACGGTTTGGTTCGGGTTTTTTACTCAATACAAAATCAAGTCAAACCAAACCTTATCGGGGTTTTTAATCGATTTGATTTGTTTTTTCAGTTTGGTACGGTTTTCCGATTCGGTTCAAACACCCCTAATTCCGCTAGTACCTGCCTCATGCAGGGCGGCCGCACCGTGCAATTTTTGGCAGTAAATGAGAGATCATGTTATCCCTAATATTTGATGTAAACCTCGTTTGCAAAAATTATCTCTAATAATTAATATGATTTATAAATTGTTAAATAGAACTGTAAACAAGAAATACAGTATTACTAAATAGTAAAAAGTGTTAGACACTGTAAATAATTTTACAAAAAGAGTTCAACCAAAGTTATACTCCATAAAAAATAGTCTTATGGTATCATAATCATTTTCTGTGCCCTTACTTAGACACTACAAACAATGTTAATTGATACATTTAACTTTACTACACTAGAACATAAAAAGGTTATCCAACTAATTAAAAGTTCTCTTCACATCCTAAATTGCGTGGTGTTATTGTTCCATGATATGCTAAGAATCATACTCCTATATAGTTTCTTGAAAAAGAAAAATTTAAGTAATTGTTATCGGACAAGAGTAATTTTCCTCATATTTTCTTTTAAGCTACAAATTTCATATCAGGATGCCATACTTAAAATTTACTTGAAATCCATACAATCTCAAATGTTATTCCAATATTTGTGTTATGTTCTATTTCGATAAATAACAACAAGGTTTGGGGAGGGTAGTATGTACGCAGACCTTACCCCTACCCTGGGTAGAGAGGCTGTTTCCAAATAGACCTCCGCCATCCTTCCCTCCATAAACTTCCCACCTTGCTCTTGGGGAGACTTGGAACTCACAACCTCTCGGTTAGAAGTGAGGGTTGTATACAATATGAACATCAAACTATAGAAAACTATATCAACAATATTAATCCCACAAGTAGGATCTGCTGAAAGTAGTGTGTAAACAGACCTTACTCCTATATTATGAAGGTAGAGAGGCTGTTTCTGATAGACTCTTGGCTCAACAACCAGAGGTGTATCAAATGTATAAGCAATGAGTTTAACTAAACTCATAACTTTGCTCATACCATGTATTTTTGCTCAAAAACTGCTTACAACTAATAAATTTTGAACCCATTAAATTAGATGAGATGTAATAAAATTGTGAATATGAACCCATGAAGTTCAAATACTGGATTCGCTTCTGCCTCTTCAAACACAGTCATGAAAAAGAAATATAATAATGTAGAAGTCATAGAAAAATAAACAGCAATAAACAACATGTAGTAATAGAAATCTAAAAATAACAAAATATTGGAGTAATTACTATTATGGAAAAGAAAAACTAGTGAAAATTGTTTGTCCAATATTTGAAGGGAAGATGACAAGAAGGTAAAACCTCATTAACATCTTCAAATATTCTTTGTTCTATTAGAGACGATAAATGTTAACAAAACATTATCTTTTTTACTTGATCATGATCAACATAAGTTTCACCATTTTTATCAAATAAATGGAAAAGCAAGATATCAAAAAAGATAGAAGAGCATAGCTAAGATGATATTGGCACGGCTCAATCAAATTAAATGACACAAATATTTGGGGAATTTGATTTGATTGAGCCATTCCAACATCATTCTCTACTATATCTTTACATATGCAATGAACTACAAAGAGAAAAATAAAAAAGAATAAGAGACTTTTAATTTACCTTTCCACTTCATAATTCTTATGTTGTTGATCATCAAAAACTAAGAGCTTGTTGTAACAATATTTCTAATAGCCGGCATGTTAATGATGGAACCCTAATTTAGAGAGGAGAAAAGGGAATAACTAATATAAGAAAGAAAAATAGTATTATTGGAATTTATAGTAAATAAAAAACACATAAGATTAAGTCAAATGGGACATACGTAGTGGTTGATGATAGACACCTAAAATGTCACAAAAAGAGGTCCCCTCTCCCTCTATTATATTTCTGTTTGCATTTCAAAAAGATTGCTTTTTAATCATTTGTCAACTTGTTGTTAACCTAACCTAATTATCATTTATAAATGTGCTTTTTCATAGTTGTCAATACGCCATTACCATTATGTCATTATAATAGATCTTATATTTTCCTTAAATATGTGTTTTTCTGGGATAATATATAATTACTCTATTGGGATTGTTTCACTTTCCCAAATGTACACTTGTACTTTGCGTGGTCCTATAACCCTTTATAATTCCCCTCTCCCTAAATTCTGTATAGTCACGCTAACAAATATGGTTTAAACTTTAAATTAGGGTTAGGCATATATCGGGTAAAATCGATAATTCGAGCCATTAATTGTTTATTGAGTTATCGGTATTGGATTATTGGATTAATAGTTCGGTAACGGTTTAGAAATTTTTTCATTATTGGGATATATGTAAATTCTTTTTTTTTTTGTTGCATAACTCCAGTGAATTGTCTTCTCATTTTTGCTTAACTCTAGGTTGAGTTATCTTATCGGATAAACTGATAATCGAACCTGTAATGATCGATAACTGACTAACTGATATATTATTGGTTCGGTTATCGGGTTATCAAATTTATAAACCGATAACCGTTATGCTAAACCGAGTACTGGAATGACATTTTCGAATAAAGGAAAAGGAATATGACTAATCTTATTCCATTTTACCTTAGATTTTAACCGCCCACCCCACCCCACCCACCCCCTAAAAAAAAAACCCCCCTTTGTGGCACCTTTTGGACACATGCTGTAATGGTTGAGTTTATATTATGCGTTGTTAAAAGCATTTATATGATGCCCAAAAATTGTTTTAATTGGTCAAATAACTTTTCACATATTCTCTCTACTTTAGCGTTATCTGTAGACTTGTTCAACTGTTGCATATAAAAATGGAATTCAGCTAGCAACACTAAAGTGTAAAATATTATCTTATCCCTTGTACCATACTATTGAAAATGTAGGTTTTAAGATAATCAAACAAGGATCACATTTATCTGGTAGTGTTCATTGGCTGTACTTTTTAACTTTTGATCGTGGGATATTAAAATATTCAACATTACAACTCAACAAGAAATGTGGAAGTAAATTGGTTCATTATTATACTAGCAAGAATATCTAGTTGATGGCCTGTTCCATATATAATCATTGGAATTCTTTTTCTGATTGGTGATCATAAAGACATATAGAAACTAATGATTCCCTAACCTTTTAAACAAAAAAATATGAATAAATAGGCTCACCTAATTCTTTTGTCCCTTTCTGTATCCAAAAAAATTACTTGGAAAAGATGGTATTTGACCCTTGCACATTCACAAGCGTTATTATATGGTCTAATAAATCTTGGAATAAAAGGCACATTACCTCTGACGGCTTCCATCTGATGATCACTTAATCTTACAAGAGCAACTCTTGAACGTTACGCATCAGTTATATATGTTAGAGGAGTTGAGTTGGGTGAAAATTATGGTGCTAATTTGGAATCTGGTGATATTAATTTGCTATCATTTAGTCAAAAAGTAATGCATAGCAGCACTTGGAGACGAATCTCAAGCATCATCAGAAGAGAAAAAATGACCACTCACGACAAGAAGATCAATACAAGATATTCGGAACATAGATTTCGGCTTGTAAAAATCATATATTACCACATTTGGATAAAAATCGACAGATAGAACTTCTACCCAATTTATTTTTATTTTTATTTTTCCTTTCCTTTACTAAGCCGATGGTCGATTGGAAACAGCCTCTCTGTCCTTTCAGGTAAGGGTAAGGCCCGTCTACATATTACCCTCTCCAGATCCCACTTTGTGGGACTATACTAGGTAGTAGTAGTTGTTGTTGTTGAAGGGGGATATCTAGCGTAAATTTAGGGTTCACCTGAATCCGGTACTTTTGATACATATCATAATTTATATACAAAAAATCATCAGAATTGTTACAAATATGAACCCATAAGCTTAGATACTCAACTCAAAGACTTTAAATCCTGAATCCGCCTATGCACATATGTGGTTACCAGTGGCGGAGCCACATATATCAATGACACCCCTTCGCCGGTAAATTATACTGTATAGTTCGATAATTTTTTTTAAAATTTATATATATATACTATATAATGATACCCCTTAACTTTTTGGTGAATTTTTTTTTAATATTTTGACTCCCCTTAATGAAAATCCTGGCTCCACTGGTGGTTACCTATAGCTATTCATCTAATTTGGTACAGGAAAAATCAAAGCATATACAAGCTTCTGGAAAGCATAAAATGTATTGAAGACCAAATGCATCGAGTGTCAGAAGAAAATCCTTGGACAGAGAACAAACATTCACTTTGTCGGATTGTAGAATCACATGAAAAACAAGAGACTCTAAGTTTCACTTAAAAGAGTCACAATTTCTTATTTTCTCCGAAGAAAACCTCCCAACAAGTACAATCAATAAAACAAAAATTCTAAATTGAAATTCCAAAAGACTTCTTAAGCTTCTCAACTTCCAAATATACGGTGGAGTAAGGCAGAAATTCTGAGTGGTGAGCATTGGCCAGATCATTTATTGCAGCAGAAAGCCTCGGTATCTCTTTTATCTCTTCATGGGTCAAGGTCCTGACGAACCTTGCGGGATTCCCTGCCCAGAGTTCACCACTTGGAATCCTCCTCCCAGGTGGGAGCACCGACCCAGCTTCAAGAATAGAGTTGGTCTCCACCAATGAACCTTCCATAAGGATAGAGTGCTGGCCAATAATGCATTCAGGCTCAATTGTGCAGGATCGCAACAGACTGTATGCACCAACTGTAACATACCTGTCTACTAATGTTTCTGCTGGCAGCCCTGTTAAATCAACAGAAAAAATTGAAGAAGTCACATACAAGTATTTTCCAAAGAAATGCACCTTGATCGGCTAGGAACAGATAAAGATAGATAATATATCATTCTGCTTAGCTGCAAATCTTAGTTGGACTAGGAAAAAGAAAACAACCTACTTGAGGATAAGATTGATAGAGGTTTGATCACCTCAGAATGCTCCAAGAAGATGCAGTTTCTAAGTGAAATAAGGGATATGCAACTAAAGACAACCACAAATATCAAAAATCTTAAAAGCTTTCAGATGGAGTTGGTAAAAGATTCATCAAACATTTGATATGAATTCTTTTCTCCTCCAATACCTAGTAAAGGACTTCTCTTGACACTCTAATCATACGGATTCTCTAGGTCACTGATTATCATCTGAAGATTATTTTTATTTTTTATTTTTTTTTATTTGCACCGGGTGTCCGAGTCTCGAGCCCCGACTAATCCCGGGGGTGCACAGGCCCTCGGCAAGGAGTTTCCAGCAAGTGCACCACGGTTAATTCAAGTTTTACCCAGTCCGATGGCCCTCAGAAATTGTTTGCACTCATGGGTTTCGAACTTGAGACCTTAAAAGGGAGCAAACCCCAAGGCTCAAGCCAATTGCCACCAGGCCAACCCCCAGGGTTTTGAAGATTATTCTTCGTATCCCTATATATTTTCATCAAACTTCATAGCAAATCCATAAAATCTTTGATAACTTACCAGGCATAAACTAAAATTGGTCCTTCAAAGTGCTATATCAATTCTAAACCACATAACATTAAGAATGTGACAAGTGGAATAGTTTCAAGTTTTAAACAACATAGCAGTTGAATAAGAACATAATCAGCAAAATCACAAGAAAATTTGGATCTGTCTTCAAGGGGAACACCAAAGTCCGAACTTCAATACTGCACTCTTTCAGATATTATTTAAGTTGCTAACAGAAAATGTGATACATCATCAAAACAAAATGTTTGCTGTCATTTCTTTATAATTCTTTGGGTAATTTTGTTATTTCAATATTACAGTGAGAGGCAGCAGTCATTTTCTTCAATTTTACTCTATTGTAGGATGAACTATGCAGCAGGGCCAAGATTTCAGTGGTTACTCATTACATCAACCAGCGGCATAAAACATGAATATGAGAGGCATGTCTGCAGAAGTTATGTTACCCCCTGTGAGGATACAGCATCCCACAGCCCCACCCAGTAAATTTTTTAATTGTTTAATGGAATGGTTAGTTATATAACTAATGAGACATTCCTCCGTTTTCTGGCGAAAGTGAAGATAGGCCGTCTTTCTCTTCACTTTGCAGTTTGCAGCTCACCATATGGGATCCTTCCCCAAGGAATTGCTCAAAGTCTTATTTCTCTTTCTTCTCAGCTTGACTAATACTTGTTTCTTCATAATTATATGTTTGACAGTTTGAGATTTACTTTTCTTTATATTTTTGACCAACTAGACAGGATTAAAGATTAGTTACTGTTATCACATTCAAATTAGGTTCAATATTTGTCATCAGTCTTTTTAGTCTGGCTATACACTTCTAGGTAAACACTTTTTTTTTCTGGTAAGGAACACTTCCACGTAAACATATTGATAAGAGTGAGATTTACATAACCCTACTTTTGGAGAACTCTAATTTACCTTACAAGATAAAATGATTACTCATTACTAGTACTGGAATGAAACAAGCTCGATTAGAACAGAATGGATGTAGAGGGTTCATCAACCAACCCCAAATAGTTTGGATTTGAGACGCAATTGATTGAGTAATTTCTTTTTCATTTAGAATGATGGTGGTGTCCATATCAGCTTACGCCCACCTCGAGTGTTTCACCGGGTACCTGTTAGCTCCCACCTGCGCAACTACCGGGTAACTCTGTCCCCACTCAATGTTTTTTGCTCCCACCAGATTTTGAACCTACGAACGTGATTCATTGATTGCTTAATTATTATTTCTTCTTTTTAAAGAGCATTGGATTCATTTAGAAGAGATGAAATGTCATGGAAGGATTAAATTCATAAGCAAATACTAAGAAAATCTACTTTTTGTTAACACAAATAAGAAAAGTAATTTATCAAGGGGCAAATCTGTCTGCTGGTGGATTGAAACAAAGTTGTTAGACAAAGTCCTGAAAAGAGAGAGGTTTGAGCAATGTTTCAGGCAGCAGGTGACTATAGGTATAACATGCTAAAACCTGAATCAAAGTTTATGTAATTAACAATTTTGACTTCCACAAGTCTTAGGTCAGAATCTATTTGAGTTCTTTCAAAAGTTTCTGCAACCCCTTCACAAATTCTACAAAACCCTCATATTGAAGCCAAAGAGCAGGCAACTGAGATTTAACAGCAAATTAAAACCAACTCTGCGAAGCTAAAAATATATTAGTGATGCTTACTGCTTTTGGCATAACATTGAGAGAAACATCAAAGATGTTTATAGGTGTAAACTAAAAGATCCTAATCTCCAACACATTTTTTTATCAAAATAACTTAACATTGTAGAATATATTTGAGAAATACACTTTCGAGAGCATTTACCGTTCCACATTTTAGATCATATTCCTGCGTAAACACTGTACTTCACTTACTTCTGCACATGTATTCATAATGACTCACTTCCCGCAGTAATATGCTGATCTTGTGAAAAGTAACAACAATCAATAATTCTTGTTGATATTTTTCCTTATTTTCCTGAAGATTTTTCTATTCAACATTGTAAATCACTAAGAAAGTTGTGTTCTCATTCAAAATCAAGGCCCCCTTGATTCTGAGAGTCGAAGTGAGGCAAAGTGAGATTAAACTGCTTTTAGGGCTGAAGCGATTAAACAACAGAGCAAGACATGTGCACTTCTGTGTTGTCTTGCTTTTGCATCAGAAGCAAAAAGAAATAAGAAATCCGAGTAAATATTACCAAAATTAGGGCTTCACAACCGGCCTCTGCTGCTCTTCTTCTTAGTTATTTGAAGTTGCAACTTCTCTAGAGCTTTACTGCGATGACCTTATCCTCCAGCTCTACTTCTAATGCTATGGCTCATACATTGCATCCCACTAGAGCACGTCTTCCATTTTCTAGAGCTTCAAAGTTACATTTCCTGCAACGGCCTTCTTCCCCTAATCCTCCTTCGTTTTGGAAACCACTTCACTTCAATAGTGTGTACATTTTGCTTCTTCTTGCATAAAGCCCCGAACCCTTGAATGTTTTCAGTTTCACTTCAAAACATTGGGTATAGGGGCTTATATTGTCTTGCTGCAATTAGCATCCTTGGGATCTACACTATACTTTTTGTCCATTAGAAATTTCATTTGCGTCTTATTGTCTACTCATTTTCACTTCAGGGAAGTGCCTCTCTTTTGTGGAAAAGGCAAGATAGATAATAAGCAGTGTTATCAAAAGCAAAAAGCGCAAAAAAGCTCTAAGATCTGTTGGAGCTTTAAGCGCAAATAAGCATGAGCTTTAATGAAGAAAGGCGCAAATGAAGAAAAATTACAAATATGTATGTGTAATCTAAGACTAATATCTATAAGAATAAATACCAAATATATGGACAAGGAAAATAAAGAAAATTTACGAAAAGTGAAATATCAATTGTTTAGTGCGGCCTTTTTAGGATTACGCTTATTGGCAAGGAAAAGTATATCTTAAAGCTTTGATGCCAACACTAAAGCGCCCATGAAGTGAGGCGAAGCGCTCTACATGTTTAGAGCCTCGCTTCAGGGCTTAAGCGCGCCTTTAATAACACAGATAATAAGAGTTCAACACTTGTCCCTAATTGAACCAATTACCATCTGCTCCTTAGTGATAGAATAGTTTTTTTGTGTATATGAGCAGACACCATCTCTCTTAATTGTAATCTTTTGCTTGCATCCTCTGGATGCTTTTAATGAATTCTCCTTACTTCATCCAAAAAACAATAAAAATTGAACCAATTACCAAAACTATGATTCAATTATTCACTTGACTTATAAGCTTTCTATGTTTTGGAGAGCTTCCAACAGGATGGACTGCTTCAATTGTAAGGTCCTAATCAACAAGCATTCAACAAGGTTTCCAAATTCCTCAAGTTCATGTAGACATTTGACTTTAGAAGATGAAACATCATTCAGAAGGCAACATTCTTCACTAAGTTCCAAAATCCTTCTAAATACAATTTTGTTCTCAGCAACATTGTTAAAGTACCTTTACACACTACTAATTTTCTCGCAAAACATAGAAAACTATAAATATCCAACAAATTAACCCCACCTACAACAACAATAACTACCCAGTATAGTCTCACAAAGTGAGGTCTGGGAGTGTAATATGTAGATGGGCCTTATTACCCTATCCGAAAGGGAGAGGCTGTTTCATTTTAAATTAACCCCACCTACACAATGAAAAACAGAAATTCCGTAGAAAACAAAATTCCATATAAATTGGAAATATGATATCATTTTAATCAGTATAATAAGCCCATTGTGATGAAATATACTCAAATCTTATCGACAAATAGCGTAAATATACCTGTAGGAGAAGACCAAGCAGCGTGAACCACACATTTTTCCTGAATGCTAGAACAGAACCCTATTGTAATCTTATTGAGATCTCCTCGAAGGACGGCGCCGTTCCACACAGACGCGCCGTCGTAGACAGTCACCTGACCAGCAAGGACAACATTTGGCGCCACGTAGGCATCCACGGCAACTTTCGGGGCCCACTGGCCAAGTGGAATGATCTGCCTCTGTCCTCTGTAGTCCCACTTTACTCGATCCGGCGATTCCTTTATTGCCGCCTGAGCCTCCGTCGCCAGCGAGCGGCGGATGAGATTGTGATTCTGGTGACGGCTGACGTGACCGTAGAGAGTTGTTGCTATGACTCTTCTCGATAACCTACCTAGTGTCGCCATTGCAGATTTTGGAGTAGCTTCTGTGTGAGTGTGTGAGACAGAAAGGGATTTTGCGAGCTCGAGAATGGATGCGAAATGAAATGAAGCAATAGGATCGTGGACTTGGAGGTGTTTTCGTTTTCTTTTGGGGGCTTGAGGAAAAAGTGAGAAATAGAAATTGGAGTTCAGGAAGAAGGAATGTTTCCATTTAGGCTCCACTATTTTCTGATAATTATATGAGGTGCTTTAAAGTTTCATAATTACAAAATAGATGCCTTTATTTATTTTTTATATGCATTTTGTTATAAAATAAAGACTGTAAAGTAAAGATAAGTATAGAGAGAAACTAATATATTATTTGAATTCAAACTGATATCTCTTCTATTTATAGAAGAAAGGAAGCTGTTGTGTAAGCTGCTACAAGCTGTTGTGTAAGCTGTTATTGCAAGCTGCTATGTAAGCTGCTGTGTAAGCTGCGCTGCTACACAAGCCGGTGTGTAAGCTGCTATTATACAAGATGTGGATAATCTTCTATCGGGACGATGTTTATCCATAACCGGTACCGAAGTGATAAGCTTTTTCAGGAAGCTTATTTGCAACGGAGTACTAAATGAACATCCATAATATAATATATTTATAACAGTCCCCATTGGATGTTCATTAAAAGATAATGTGCCTAATTAAAACCTTACTAGGAAAAACCTTGTGGGAATAAATCTTAGTGAAGGAAAAAGAATACACATATTTAGTAGTACGCATTGCTAGGTGCCTCATTAAAAACCTTATAAGGAAAACCCCCAAAAAACCTTAGTAAGGAAAAAAGAGTGCATCGCGTATTCTTCCCCTGATGAAAACCTTGTTTCAAATATTTGAGTCTCCGCATTCCAATCTTGTATACCATCTTCTCAAAAGTTGAATTTGTAGAGAAATTACCCACCACTATTTCAGATGATTAAATTAATCTCATCAAATCAAGAAGCTGCTCTAAGTCATTTCATTGAGTTGCTTGCAACCTGCCTGCATCAGTTGCTTGTAGAAAATTTCAATGGAGTATTAAATGGATAATCTTCTTCAGGAAGATTATCTACAGCAGAGTAATGAATAGACATCCACAAAAGTATATTCAAACTATTCTTCCTTGGATGTTCATTATTATGTGCCTCGTTAAAACCTTACTAGGAAAAATCCCGTGGGAAAAAATCCTAGTCAAGGAAAAAGAGTACACTAATAATATACATTGCAAGCTGCCTCATTAAAAACCTTACCAGGAAAAATCCAATGGGAAAAAATCCGAGCAAGGAAAAAAGAGTACAGCGCAGAGACTTGGATATATCTGGACCAAATAGTTCATCATTCTCTTCAGGAGGTAAGAACGGATCCTTAATCCGTGTAGGAGAAGAACTATATATTGCTAGTAAATTAATAGAAAATGCTATGTCAGGCCTTGTAGCATTAGAAGATATATTAGTGTACCAATTGCACTGGGATAGGGTACTTCGGGACCAAGGAGTTCCTCATCCTCTTCTGGAGGTCGGAACAAATGCTTATCCACTTAAAATGATCGAACAACCATTGGTGTACTCAATAGATACATTTTGTCCATATAAAAACGTTTTAAGAACCTTGTTGTATAAGCAGATTGATGGATAAAAATCCCGTCTGCTAAATGTTCAATTTGAAGACCATGATAAAGTTTTGTCTTCCAAGATCTTTCATCTCAAATTCTTTCTTAAGATATTCAATTGCCTTTTGGAGCTCTTCTGGAGTTCCAACAAGATTTATATAATCAATATAAACAGCAATTATAACAAATTCTGATGACGTTTTCTTTATAAAAATACATGGACAAATAACATCACTTATGTAACCTTCTTTCAGCAAATATTCACTGAGGTGATAATACCATATGTGCCCAAATTACTTTAAACAGTACAATGACCTTTGTAATCTGATCGAGTACATTTCTCAAGACTTTGAACTTTATACTTCAGGCATTTTACATCCTTCAGGGATATTCATATAGATTTAATCAGATAATCCGTATAGGTTATGAATGGCATGACATCTTCCCGTGTTTGGACTGCAGGTCCGATCCTCACAATCTTTTATAATATTATGCATTATATTGTATCAAATATACGTCGACGATCATTTTTGTGTCGGTTCGCAAGCGACATAACTTGTTGAGATCTCATCACTTCCTTTATTTTCAGGTACCTGAAATTCTTCTGGAGTTTCATGAAATATTATGTCGTGGGCTTTTCTATTGCTCATTTCCTCCATATGATGATCATTTTGATCATTAGCTCCTTATCATTTTTCAAGGGTTGTTACTTTCAGAACTGATTGGTCTACCACGCTTCATGCGTATAGTAAACTCTATCTTTCAGGGACTTTAATTTTAATAGGAGCATTTGCAGCTGAAATATGATATTTAATTTTGGATCATCAAATGCTTCTGGCATTTTACTTGAATTATCTTCTGAGTGAGTTTCATATTGATGATAATTCGATTCATATAGCATTATTCAGCTGTTTATTCAATCCCCTAAATGCTAGAAAACTAACATATATTTTCAATATTCTTTGGAAACATATCTTTGCGCATTGTGGTAGAGATATTAATCATATACCACACATAAAAAGATAGTAAAAATATTTGTTTTCTGATCCTAAACCAATTGTGAGGGGATGACTTATCATATATTGTTGATATGATACATGCAAGTGCTGGTGTATACAATTTAGAATATCTTAGACCAACATATGAAACTTTATTCTCATAAGCAATAGTTTAGCCATTCGTAGGAGGAATTCATTGCTAAACCAGCTTGGATATAAACCAGCATTATCAAGATGAACTATCTTGATCTCATAATCTGAAAGTTATGCTCTTAATTGAGAAAAGCAATCTCAAATATCAACCTGCAGGTTGACATAAACATACATGTTACCATCTTATATATGCATATATAAGTGGTTCTCATGACAGGTGAATGAGCCCATACTCACCTTTTACATATTTCAGAATCAGGGGTCTCAATCCCAACTTTAGCTGGTAGAATTAATTTAATATGAGAACAAGAAACACAGGAGAATTCTTTAAGAATCTTCTAGTTCTTCAGTATATGCTTATCTGGATTCTCAAGTAGCTCATTTAAAAATGGCAAATAAAAACTTCAAGTTTATCATAGCATGTGCTTTTTCTTAGTAAACTTCTGATTTACTATGGTATAAACTTTTGCATGAGTAAACTTCTGATTTACTGTGGCTAATTTTGTATTAGTAAACTTCTGGTTTACAATAGCACAAAATTGAAGAATAAGACAGGTAACTTCTCACATACATATTATTTTACTCTTTATGATTGTGGAAACATAAAGATTTTCAATCTTCAAATTATTTGTAATCTTAGTATGAATGTCATTTGTATTAGTAAACTTCAGGTTTACTACAACATATGTTTTGACCATTGTCACACAATATGAATAACATATTTGCATATAAGCTCTTCGAGAGACTTCATTTATTATCCATAATCTAATATTCGGACACTACTAGTATCATGTGTCTTCTAGACAAACAGTTAGCTCTTCAGGAGTTGTTAATATATTTTTGTACTATCAACTATTGCTTAGACACTTCTGGTATGCACCCATTTTGTAACAAATGTTCCTTCAAGGAGAAATGCCATTAACATCTGAATATTTTATATCAAAGCGATAACCACATAGTCATTACATCCTTCAGAGAAAGATACACAAATTGTTATTTCCTTCGGAGAACTCGATAATCAACTACACCATATTAATGTGGTTGTAGTAGAAAATATTCTACAAGAATGCTTTTGCCTTGGAATGATATTTAATAAAATATTTTACGTACAACAGGTACGTGTGACAATGATCTTTATGCTACAAAAATAAAATTTATATCCTTTGTTATTCTACCTCTTCAGAAGGCGAGTTGTGGTATTTCTTCATTCACTCCAGGAAACGAAAATGTGCTTCAAAAATAATTTTGAATAGCTTATTATTTTGTTTAAGCACAAAAAGACATAGTTTCATAATATTTTCCTACTTCAGGACGAAATTTCAATTATGTTACTTCTTCAGGAGAAACTCTAAAATATGAAATATTGAGTATATATTCTCTCGATCATATTACCTCTTCTGGAGGTGAATTGTAATATATTTACACCGAAAGCGCGTTCATACTTACGGGCTTTATTACAATTATCACATTCACGTCAGGGAATATATTAATATTATCAAAAGTTCTCTTCCTTCAGAAAATTGAGTATAATTATCTGAACGTGTATTAATCACATCAAATTGTGATACTTCAACCTCTTTTAAAATATTTAATACTTCAGGAGCAAATCGAATCATGTATTTAATATAGAGAATATTTTTGTCGCATATCTTTAACTGTAACCATAAAAAGCCTAAATTATCACTTCTGGTGGTCATAGGCATATATCACTTCTGGTGGTTAACAAAATTTAGTTACAATGAGATATATAAAATATAACCATTTCTGATGGTTGTATATTTCTTGTAAACTCTGCTGGAGTTTAAGTGGATCTAATAACGTTATCTATTTTTGTAATTCTTTATTAAGATAATTAAGATGAAAACAAACACCAAAATAAATATTACATATATAGCATATAATCAAGCTAAGTGATGATAATTAAAGTTTACTTGGTACATAACCTCTTCCATCTTCAAACACACAGCTTCAAATTTGTGGTATATGTTTCTAACCCATGATACCCATATCCATCGCATAACCCTTTAACAACTTACCGTTGATTCAATAAAGTGAGTGCTTATTCCTTTGTTATGAATTGTGTAACATCTGCGAGAAATAATACTCACCTTAAGGAGTGTCGACCTCTCTGGAAGAAATTGTGAAGTGATGACTTTGCAATATTGTTGACCATAGTTGCGATCCTGTGGTGTGGACTACTTGGGGGAAAAGCCAAAGTTACTGAAAACTTGCAAAGCTCATATGGTTAAGAATGAAGAAGAAATCTCCTAATTAAGAAAGACTTGAATAGAAATTAAATTCAAAGTTAATGCTTAAAATAGCAGAGTCTTGTGCTGGTAACGTATTATAAAATAAAAACGGTAAAGCAAAGATAAGTATAGAGAGAAACTGATATATTATTTGAATTCAAACTGATATACATAATGAACTGATATCTTTTCTATTTATAGAAGAAAAAAGCTGCAGTGTAAGCTGCTACAAGCTGTTGTGTAAGCTGCTACTGCAAGCTGCCACAAGCTGCTGTGTAAGCTGCAACTGCAAGCTGCTGTGTAAGCTGCTACACTAGCTGCTGTGTAAGCTACTACTATACCAGATGTGGATAATCTTCTACTGGAGGTAATGTTTATCCATAACCAGGCACCGAAGTGATAAGCTTCTTCAGGAAACTTATTTGTAACAGAGTACTAAATAAACATTAAGGCTGTATTTTTCGCGGTTCCGAACCGGAATCGGACCGGAACCGCGGCCCTGGGGGTTCTGCTGGTTCCGGCGGTTCCGGTTCTGGCGGTTCCCGGGAACCGTGGCGGGGCAGTTCTACCCGTTGGAACCGCCAGAACCGGAACCGGAACCGGACCGGTTCTGGCGGTTCCAAACGGTTCCGACGGTTCTGTAACGGTAATTTTTTTAAAATTTTTTTTTTCTAAATAATTTCCAAACGGCTCTTTTTCAAAAGTAGCCGTTTGGAAGTTTAAAAAATAGCCATTTGGCCCCCAAACTTTAATTTAACCCCAAACTTTATATAATTACACTGTTTCCCATTTCTCAACTATAAATACCCCCTCATTCTTTCATTTTTATTCACCAATTCATCAATATCTCTCAAGCTCTCTTTCAATCTTTCTAGTGCAAGTGTTTAATTTATTGTTGCAAATTCGTGAAATATTGTGAAGTTGTTGAGTTGAAGTTTTCAAGTGTTCAATTTCAACGATTTTCAATTTTTAGTTGTTCATCAATCCGGTAAACTCGTTTCAACTCTTACGTGCTAAAAATATTTTTGTGTGTTGTTATTTTGCTTA